>JAZDUH010000011.1:14870000-16070000 GCA_036419115.1 Scarus forsteni | reverse complement strand
TTGGTAACAGTAACAGGATTTAAGGGGAGGAGAGGCTTTCTGGATGAGCGGTAGCAGCTTGAAATAAAAGGAGGAATGTTGAGAGATGGTCCACGAAGAAGAGAGAGCAGAGTGGAAACAGTGAAGTAACAGAGAAGCTGTGATCTGGGCAGGTGCTGATGCAGGGCCTGATTTTTTTTTTATTATCATCTGTAGAGAAAAATGGTTATTGTGATATTTGAATTTTAAACTTTTAAGTTCTAACCCCCCTCAGTTTATCATTTCTGGTTTTTAATGACCTGTAAATACATGTTAGGTCCTGCATGCAGCAAAAAAAGTTAAAAAAAAGTCCATGTTTTTGTGCAACTTAGGCACAACAGCCTGCAATGTCAAATGGATTCACCTTCACATCAATCCTTTGAAAAAGATGCTTCTAATTCTGAATTTGCAGTGTGACAAAGGATCAGAATTTCAAAAGCTTAAACCTGAGGTTTCATTTGGTGTAAGAGGACTCAAAGAAGGCTGCACAATCTACAGAAACCTTTACAAGTTTCATTTAACTCTGATTTGTTGTAATAACACACAAAAGCTTCCCCTAAAAAAATGTAAAATGTAAAATGACGTGAACATTATGTGAAAAAAGTTTAAAATATAAGACTCTTAGTCAAATACAAAAATGAAAAGTCATAATTGTGAGGTACGAAATTCAAAATGATCATGTGAGACAAAACTTATAATTACGGGATAAAAAGTCAAATTTCTAAAGTGTGAGATTAGGTGTTAATGTTCAGTCAGGCAAATTTGTGGGTCAAAAGTCCATTTCACTGATATTCTTTATGCCAATATTTCCATATTCATATCTTCAGTCAAAAGCACAAAGTCTCTACTCTCTTAAAATTGTTTAAAGTTTAAAGTCTTTTGGAGTCGAAAACAGACTTGAGACACTTTTGTCTTTTAAAAATGACACTTCTGATCTAATGAAGTGGACATTAGTAACAAAGTAAATCACCATAGTAATTTGTAAATTCTTCCCATTTTACAGCCAACATGGGGGATATTTATGACCAGTTTGGACCCACAAATATCAGATTTAATTATTTAGAAAAATGTTTACATCCGCCAACATGTTAATCAACCTTTTTTTTTTAATAAATATTGTGCATGTATAACTGGAAATCACTATAATGAGATGAAAAGGTAACAACTGTGGGATAAACAGTTGAAGTTATGATATAAAAGTACAGGACTAAGATTGTATGTTGTCTATTTAGAAAAATAATTAGTAATGAGGCTGTACCAGAAAAAAAACATCTAAACCTGTAATATTCATGTCAAACACCTTTGTACATGTGTGAGCATCTATTATTTGTATACAGCTATTATTATCAAGATGATTCTGTTATTATTAACCTATCATTTAACTATTTATATATTTTTTAATATGTCTTTTCTTTATCTCCCTTTTCTATATTTATATTTGTGCTATTAGCTGTTCAGGTAGAGTTGGGAGTTGTTCTAATTTTTTTATGTCATTTGACAAATGAATAAAAAGACTGTGCTAAAAAAAGATTAAAAGTCATGATATCATGATCTTGTAACTTTGACTTTTCATTTTATAATTTTGACCTTTTCTGCATTTTGCCAATATCTTGATTCATTTATTTCATTATGGGACAGAAAAGTTGTAATTCTCAATTAAATGTGTTAATGGGCTGCTGGTTTGGTTGAGTGGTTAGCAACCAGGCACCCCATGTACATCCTTCTGCCGGTCCAGGTTCGAATCCCGCCTGTGACCAGTTTGCAGAGTGTCTTCCCCTACTCTCTCTCCCCCTTTCACAAGCCTATCCACTGTCTCTCTCCTATCAATAAAGGCACAAAATGCCCAAAAAAATACATTTAAAAAAAATAAATAAAATGTGTTAATGATGAACCAAAATGTCCGTCACACAAAATCAGGAGTAAAAAAAGCTCCTGTCTCTTTGTAGATGTCGATCTTTGTCGATGAAAGAGGTGGTGGATCAGGAAAGATCAGCTAAAAACTACAGCTAGTGAAACAAAGATCACCGCCAGCAAACACCTGGATCGTGAAACAGCCGAGAGACGAAGAGGAGATCAGACGGAGTAAAATGGATTCAGAGGAGGAGGCTGGTTCATGCCTCACAGAGAAACTTTCCTCTAATACTAAAATCATGTTTCTTAAACTTTGAGTCATGACGGTGGACAGAAGGCTAAAGAAATAAAAAACTGGGGAGCTTGGGTCTGAAAACAATTTGACTTCAATAAGGACTTCATGATGGTGCTTATGACATGTCGAAGATAAACTGAGACCAGAAGGTAGAGAATAAAAATGCTCCTGAAATGTTCATTTTTCAGTGAATCAGATCTTTGAATGGGTCACTATATGATTGTCTTGTATTATGATTATTTTTATCCTAATGTGTCTGATTTTGTGGGCCACACAACATTTATCATGAGGTTTAATTTTGTTTTCACATTCAGTGCTCAACAAATTTATTAAACCACCTGTCAGAAGAACAAGAAAATATAAAATACTTTAGAAATCTTTCTCAAACTTTTTTAAAACTAAATTTTTATTGTTGATGGACAAATATTTTGAGGCATTTCAAACTGAATTCAGCTTTTTATACCCAAATCTGAGCCACTGACTGAGCTTCTCTGAGAAGTCAGAATTTAATAAAGAACAACATTCAACAACTAAAACTACAACCAATCTCAAATCAAGAAATAAAAACGAGCTTTAAAATTGTTTCTGTTTTTCTATGTGAAACAGTAAATTAGAAAATTAAGGGATAGCAGAGATCCCCTACATGCTGGTGTATTAACTATTACAGAAAAATTACATATTTTGGTAATTACCAGTTTTGATTTAGAGAGCTGTGGCATAAACTTTACTCATGTAGGTGGTCTAATAAGTTTGTTAAACACTGTGAATAAGTGTTACATAACACGTCGAAACTTCTACATTATCAATTCCACAAAAGTTAATTATCCCTGATTCAGGCACTCTTTTTCTAATAGTGCATTCATATAAAGACAGCTGTTGGAAAAGAAAAGAAAGAAATAAAAAGCTATTTGCCAAATAATATTTTTAAAGCACCAAATGCGTTAATGAACATAATGACGGTCAGGTTTGTAAACTGTTTTGTTTATTGCTTCCAAGCTTGGAAGAGCTTCAAAACTAAAAAGAAAAAAAAGAAAAAAATGTTTTGAAAGAAGATTCAGGGTGAAACAGTCTTGTTTGAGTCATTATATTTTTTCTCTGTGTTGATTTGCTAAACAAATTAGTTTAAGCTAAATGCTCAATAAGACTGCTCACAGGTAGAATTAGTTACACTTAATAAGATTATCTCTTTGAAATATTTAGGGAAGTTTGATTGTAGTTTTCTTTAAAGGAGCATATTTAATTTTATACTTATTCATAATCAGGTAGTTTTAGAGCTGGGCAATTGGCCAAATTATAATTAAAGGTGCTATGAGGACAATTTATCGCCAGCGTAATGCTGCGTTCCTGTAACCTCGGAAATGGGAGTGACATCATCTCCGACTTATCGGCGTTCCAGTTGAAGTCGGAAAAAAACATGCCGATCGACCAGGCTATCGTTAGCTGTTGTTAGCACGCCCTGCATTGTTGTATAAAGAATGTGATTATCACTATGGCAGCATTTTTGTAAATATAAGTCTAACAATACTATGTATACAGCTGATCTAGAGCGACACACCCCAGTCAGAAGTGCAAATAAATGGATTATTACAGGAGCTAAACAACTGTTCACACTGGGGGCATCCATCTTTGATTGACACCTCGGGATGGCAAGGTTTCACCGAGTTCCCAGAAGGAAATTCAGACTTCGGGGGACGTTCCAGTTTTAGTTTCCCACTCGGAGCTCAAAATTCCTACTTCTGACTACAACTTGAACGCACCAAAAGACGTGAAGCCAAATGTGTTTGTTTGTTGTGGTAAATGCAGCATGGATCTTTGTCGGAACTCTGCATTGCTTTACAAGTTATTTTTCAACAACTCACAGGATGCAACGCCACGAGGTAATGTATCTCTTTCTAGTTACGTAGCGGTAGTTTTTGATGTGTGACGACAAGCAAAGCGGGGAAAAGTTATTATCGTAGTTGTAGACGGCTATATATCGCTACTTACAGCCCGGCGCTCTGAGACGTGTAATATAAATAATAAAATAATATAAATTTGCTCTAGTTTTAATTGTCTTGTTCCTGAAGTTGAGTATCCAGGCCAGTCCAGCCCTGTACGACCCGACCAGGAGGCTAAAGAATAGCATTTATAGATAACCTATTTAGATGCTATAAAACTCATCAATAAGTGTGTATTTCGATCAGGCATATATCTAAAAGTGAAACTTTTTTGTAATTACTTAAAAACTCCTCACAGTCTCTTTAATACCCCTTCCACATTATCTTTAGGTATTTTTATTTGTAAATGTGTGTTTCTATGTATTGTCAGTTCTTTAATGTTGAAATGATTAAGTCAAAGCATAAATGTTAAATGAAAGCATAGTGGGTGTTAATTATGTTTCTTAATCGTGATCACAGTATATATTAAAATAATCACAACTGTGTCAAACTCAAGCAGCCCCAGGTACTTTGTTACTTTTCATGTCCATATTGAATCTTGTCTGCTGTTGATTAAAGTGACTTTGTAACATTTGGTATTTGACTCCTGAGAATCTAACCCAGATCTGGCTTAGTTATCATCAATTTAATAACAGAAAAAAAAAATACCAGAACATTCACCGATCAGGTATAACATTATGACCCCTGCCACCCTGACTGCTCCATAAACAACAAGCTGAGCTGCCCTGTGGACTTTTCTATCAGGACCAGCATGAACTTCTTCAGCAGCTCCTCTGCTGGTCAGACCACACAGATCGTTCACACTAATGAGTCTGTGACTCTGTCGCTGGTTCACCACGGAGCCTTCCCTCAGCCACTGAAGACAGATACTGACCCCTACAGACCGGATACACCAACAAGAGCTGCACTTTTGGAGATGCTCTGACTCAGTCCTCCAGCCCAGAGGTTCTCAACTGGTTTGGCTTTGTGACCCACCATCACCCCTTAGTGACAAGTTTTGACCAAAATTGAGAAAAATGTTCAAATTTTTGAATATATTTTAAAAAAGATCAAGTTTTAGTTTCAGTTTGGGCCTGAGATAGAACAGAATATCACAGAATGCCGTCACATGAACGTAAGTCAATGATGAATTAAAATGACCTGAATTTGATGCTGCTAGAGAGTAAAACAGCCTTTAACACTTGATATCAGCATTTTAATTAAAACCAGAAAGTGCATCTCAGGAACACACAGTTTTAAGACTGTAAACGTAACTATAGCTGTGACATCCCTGCATCAGTGGATACACACTGAACAGCTCTGCATGAATAAAATTCAACCAGCACTAAATAAGTCAGTAAGCCTTTTAAAAAAACAAATTTAGAGTGCACAAACATGAAATGAAAAGGTCCAGACACTGAGCAGTATCTTTCAAATATGTTGCTATACATGAGTTCTCACTCACTGAAAATTAAAAAAAAGCAATTTTCTCCAAAAAGTGTATTTATTAGCATTACAGGGTGTTATCACCATCTATTGCTAAGGACTGTAAAAAGACAGAACTCCACTGCATAAAAAATATACTTCAAAATAAAAGCACGGGATGTTTTTTCCTAACATTTATTTTTGCCCAGGCAAAGGCTCGGGACCCACTGGAAAAGGGTCCTCGTCCCACTTTTGGGTCATAATCTACCAGTTGAGAACCACTTCTCTAGCCATCCCACTTTGGTCCTTGTCAAACTCAAATACTCCTGCCCATTTTCCTACTTCTAACATCAACTTTGAGGACAAAATGTTTACTTGCTGCCTAATGTATCCTGCCCGCTAACAGGAGCCATGATGACGACATGATCAGATCATTTGTAATGTTATACCTGATTGGTTTAGATCGTGCATCAACATTCAGCTTCAGATAATTTTTGGTTAGTATTTCCCCTCCTTTGTCACATGGCAATGATTAAGAGTTAGAGCCAACAAGAAGCATGAAGCAGCTGTGATGATCAACAGCTAAAGTGATAATGAAACAGCGAATACAGTCGATTAGTGTTTGTGATGTGATAATAAAAAGGATCCTGACACTGCAGGAGGACTGTGGAGATCAGCAGCAGCAGAGTCTCAGTTGGTGTCTGGGTCAGCGCTCTGTTCATGGTGTAAATATTGTACAAATGGGTACACCGCTTTGCCATATTTTCCTAAATATTGGACGGACACGTTGCAAACCAGAAACTCCCTCCCCGTGCCAAGAACAGCCTTGAGCCTCTGCTGCTGCCGGAGGAATGTCTGGACAAAAATACAGCCTGCTGGAGAGTTTACAGTGAATATTTCAAAAGGTATTTTTACATCTCAGATGGTGAAACAAGACTTTGTCGGACAGAGATGAAGCTGAAGGCCGGGGTTATATGTCGCCTTGTTCTTCCCTTCAACAGCTGAAACAGAGATGACCTTATATGTCATGTCTACAAACTACACATAAAGCTTTGTTCAGGTTGGTCACATGAGGGGGTTACCACAAGGTGAGTTCAACATACTCAGAGTTTCTTTGAGTGAGCGGTCGAAGGCTCCACGAAGTTGTTTATGAGCTTCTGTTAGCTGAGGCAAGTTTACATTAAAGCGAGCTCTGAACGTTCACCAAAAAGAACAACCAAAATAAAAATATGGGACATGATATAAATACTAGGGCTGGGTTAAAAAAATCAATTTAATTGATTTTAATCGATTTCCCTTTAAATGGTTCATAATCGATCCATGAAATCCAAAGATCGATCTTTTAACGTGGGTGGTTTTTCTTCATTGGACTGTTCGAGAAGCAGCCTGTGGTATCAACTCTGCTAGTCTCGCGTTTAGCTCTGCTTTCCACTGAGCAAGATCTGGTGAGATGTTACTGCAAGCAGTCAAAAAAACATGGCGGAAGCGAGTAGCACTATAGGGGCATCACCAGAGACTTTAAAAGTTGACGTTTTGACATATTTCAGATTTAACAAGCATGAAAGGAAAGACAAGTAACTTGCAGAATATGCATTAATGCATATCATTAATATGCGATTAATGTAACTGCTTTGGGTTCAGTTCTTAATGTAAAAAGTTTTTTAATAATGTACCAGGTCAAAAAGTCATTTACAGCATTATTTTTACTGAGATAACCCAGACTGAACAAATATCGAATGGAATCGTTAATCGAATCGATCCAGAAAATCTGAATCGATACCCAGCCCTGATAAATACACAAACTCTAGAGCAGTAACACCTCTGCATTTGCACAAAAGAGAGCAAGACAGCAGAGTTGTTAAAGTGTATATTAATGAACTGGCTGGTTTTGCCATATGTTTTACTGTGGGCCAGGGTGCCCACAGAAAAAGCTGGGCCCCTGAGAGGCCACATAATAGGCCCCCCGACTGGTGCTACGACATCAATATTTAATTTGATTTGTTTTTTGTCGTTTATTTCTAATATGAAGTTAAAACAAATCACTGTCAAAGACAGAAGAAAAAAGAACAAGACAATATCTGGTCAACATATAGGATAAGGAGTGGCAGGAAGTAAAAACCCAAACTTTTCCACTTTTCAAACAATTATTAACGAAACAATGCATGTGTTAAGCACATGCTATACATGCACATATATTTGCTCCATACTGTCCTAAAGTTAAAGGTCCCATGTCTTGGTGTTTTTGACCTTTTACGTCATTACCTGGGTGCCTCATATCAATCAAGGATTTAAGTTAAATTTAAAAAAATGACACATTCATCTCTGTAGAGGATCAGGTGCAGCTCTGGCAGCAGACATTTCTCTATAGTATTTATGTTTAAACTAATAAACTGATTTAATTTATATAATGTAATAAAACATATCACTGCAGAGGTGATGCTTTGACTATTAAAATCAGCGGCATCTTCACATTATATTATTCTAAGCTCAGCCCGACTGCAACCCAGCAGAAGGAGGGATGAAAACCTGCACTGGGTACCAGACCGGATCCCCAATGAAAAACCAAATCATCCAAGTAAAGTCGAGCACAAACATGGTAGAAAAGCTTAATCAGTGTTGTTATAACTTTGTCCTGTGGCACTTTAAATGTAACTAGCAGTTTCTTAAATGTATTCCTTAAATCCATAAATCTAAAACACCTTCAGGAAATGTTCACTGGTGATCAAAACCTACGACGACACTCTGTTGTGAAGCTGTAATTCAGACCACATCTTGAGTAGGCTACAAGTTTAGGGTCAGGTAAAACTGTGATGTAGTCTGGTTTACGGAAACCAGCTTTGTGAAATGGAAAATTCTGACTTCCAGCTCAACAGACCTGAAGTATTATCTGAACTCACTTTGTGGTACACCCCTCTGCGGTCGGTTTCATGATAAGAAACCCCACAGAGAGCTCGAATCATCACTACACACAGTCCACCACAGAGCTGTCCTCCTCCTCAGCCCCCCACTCCCCAAACCTCATCTGAGGGGACGGGGCTGCTGGGTGGAGGTTGTTTATGTCGTCCATGGCGTCTGGGTCCGTGTCGTCGCTGGCCCCGATGCCTATGTGGGTGCCTTCGCGGTGTGTGCGGATGTGTTTCCTCAGCGCCGCCGGCTCCTTGAAGCTGCGGTTGCAGAAGGGGCAGCAGCACGGCCGCTCCCCGGTGTGGATCAGCTGGTGGTGTTTGAGGTGCTGCAGGCGGCTCAGGCGCTTCCCGCAGATGGCGCACACGTAGGGTTTCTCTCCCGTGTGTGTGCGCCGGTGCTTCCGCAAACCGTCCAAGTGGCGGAAGCAGTTTCCGCACTCGGAGCAGGAGTAAGGCTTCTCCCCCGTGTGTATGCGCAGGTGGGTTTTGAGCGCCCCTGACTCACGGAAGCGCCGTCCGCAGACTCCGCATGGGTACGGCTTTTCTCCGGTGTGTATGCGGATGTGCTTCTTCAGGCTGGAGATCAGACGGAAAGTCTTCCCACACTCTAAGCAGTGATGGGGTCGATCCCCCGAGGGCTCCCCCGCTGTGTCGGGGGCAGACGGCCCCGCAGAGTCCTCCGCCCTGCCCGGTGAAACGCTGTCCCCTCTCCCGGCTCCAGAAGTCCTCAACAACTGTTTCTGTGCGTCGAGAACGCCATGCTGCAGATCCCCGCTGCAGTCTCGCACCGGTCTTTGGTGACGAAGAGGCTGCGTAAAAGAACGCTGAGGACCTCCCTCACCACCCACCTGAACGTAGCCGAGGTCACCCATGCTGTGGGAGGAGCGCTCTTCGTCCCCAACGCGGCCGTCACCACCTAAGTTTGGGTCCTTCCTGCCAGACTGAGCCGGGCCTGAAGTTGGTCCCTGTTCCTCCTTGATCTCAAACCTGGGTGCTCTTCCTGGTCCCTGAGACTGACGGTCGTCTAAAGACAATCAGAGCACGAGGGTCAGCAGAGATGCACTTCCAGCAAACAGCAAACAATAAATTAAGAAGTCAAAATCAGCAGGAAAAAGTCTGGTTTAATGATTAACAATTTAAAAAATAGTTTAGTAAATAGATTTTACTGCAAACAGACAAAAATCAATTAATATGAATTCCATGAGGCCAATTGTTGATGTCCTCTTCAATACTTTTCATAATATAAAAGGTTTCTGACCAGTTTGGGTATCACAATGAAAATTAGGGATGCACAACATTATCAGAGTTACAGAATATAGATATCTGCAAATTTAAGCCTAAAAAGTTAAATACTAGCATGGGTCAAACTTTTGCTGATATTTACAGCCAATAAATCAGCAGTACATTTTGGCCAGATATCAGCAGTATTATCAGCAAAAGACAAACATTTATCATAATGTTTTTCCTTAATATCACTGTATGTGTATATTTAAGTCATCAAAAGTTTTATTTCTTTAAGAGTGAAACTTCTTTTATGTCTGTTTGTCACAGGCATAGATTCTTAAAATGAAAGCAAGAAGTCAACTTTTAAGAAAGGTAACGACTGTATGTTCGACATAGAATATGCATCAGTTATAAAAATAAATGGGTGGAAACAACACTGTGCTGTACTCTCAGATAAATCCAGGATTCTGTCATTTAATTTTGGATGTACCCAGAATCACACAGACTCAGATTTACTGTCAGAACAGGGCTTCATGTTCGGGCATATGCAGTTAATGTTTCGTTATAAACGCAACTTTATGGCTCACAAAGTTTGTTTAGTCATTTTTCTTTAACACATAACATCTTAAAGTCTACATTTCCTATTATGAAAAGCATCAAAACTGATTAGGTATAGGGTTGCAAAGCAGTTGAAAATTTCTGGTAAATTTCAGGAAACTTCCTATGGAAGCTAAGCGGGAGAATTTTGGAACTATTCCAAACTGGAAACTTTTCATGGCAGTTATGGAAATAAACTGGAAATGGGATATAACGTAAACAAACTGGATCATACCCAAACATAACTAAAAACATTTTTGGTCATAGGCAGACACGCATGAAAAATAATACAATTAATGGGTGCTGGTTTGGTGGAGAGGTAAGCAACAGAAACTTCTTCAAATATTAATGACTTTACAGAGCAACAAATTTTAACTTCATTTTCAGTCAACAGGCTCAAACCTGTGGCCTGAACAGTCCAGGGTTGTAGAATCATCTGTGCACAAGATGGAGGGACGTATCAGTGCATGTAGGAGGCATGACCGCAACACCCTGCAATTATATTTTAAATCCCTAATAAGGGAAGACACTCATGAATTCTCCTAAATTCCTGTGGAAAGTTTCCATCTTTGAAAATTCCCAGAATTTTGCAACCCTACTTGGGTCAAACGAAAATGACTAAAAACTGCCCTTTTGTTGAATTTAATCATTTCCTATTTCTTTCCACTGGTACTGATTACAAGATGTTTCTCTTGCCCCTCAGTGGGTGGACATGCCAGGCTGTGTCACAAATTGTGACGTTGATGCCTGCCCTCTCAGGGTGTATCATCTAGGGATGCACGGCATCACCATGGGCAGCAGAGCTTTCAGACGCTCTGCTCCCAAACTCTGGAACTCTCTCCCCCCAGACCTCAGAAACACTGACTCCCTTCCCCACTTCAAATCAAAACTCAAAACCCATCTGTTCCAAACTGCATATTCTCTTTAATTTTCCACCCTAATTTAACTGTGTCAGTATTGTATGTCGTTTTTATTTATTCTAATTGTGATATTAATGCAGTGTGTTTTTATTATGTATTTTGTAAAGTGTCCTTGGGTGCTAAGAAAGGCGCTTTTAAATGAAATGTATTATTATTATTATTATTATTATTATTATTATTATTATTATCATTATTATCAATTTGATATAGGTATTGACTGATATCAACCTAAAAAGTTCTGTATTAATTTGCCTCTACTGGCCAGAATATCTGCTGGTTACACAAATGTAAATATATTTTAATAGATTTTCTTGTTTTACATCTGTTCCTCACAAAAACATAAGGGATAAAACTGAAAAAAACAAGTCAATTTTTGTGAAGCACAGAGCTTGTGCTCTTAACCAGAAATATTGTATGTTGGATATCAACAAAAACCCAAAATGTTGCACTCCTATAAAAAACAGATACATTAACCCAACTGGAAAACTTTTGTATGGTGGTTCCTTTAACAATTATGATCATGATATCAACAAAAACACTCGGGATGCACAATATTGGAATTATTGCTGATATTAAATAATATTTTGCTGATACAGATATCAATATCTGTATATAGGAATGACTGTCGTTCTTCTTAGATGACATCCATGTCATACATAAAAAACATTTTCACAGTGACAGTAAATCAATCTCACACGCCCTTTTAAAAGCTGAAACACTGACTTATCTAACTCCTGGCAGAAAACCAGCCTCAGTTTGGAGCCTTTACCCATCACTTTAATCACAATATAATATTTAAGACTAAAATATCAGCAGACTGTTTTATGCTAATATTTAGGTTTGAAGAAATGATTGCCTACACAACATCACAACAATAATATTGTGCAGCCCAACTTCATTGTCATGGCTATGATCTCTGCTCGTTTAGAAAAGAAACCCACAGACTTGTGTCTTTACCTGGTCTGCTGGAGTCGGAGCACATGTGGGATGTGTTGGAGTCAAAGTCCAGTGCGTGGTTCGTCACAGATCCATCCGGCTGGATTGAAAGCTGGCACATCTTGTAGTCATCTCTGGGCTCGAACCCATGAAGCGACTCCTCCACTGACCCACCAAGGCCCAAGTCGACACCTGCCCCATTTACATTTCGTGAGTTCTGGTGGTCCCGGTCCAGGACTGAGGTCATTGAAGCCATGGAGGACAGCGAGGGGGCGAACACGGACTGATTGATGCTCTGGGTGCCCGTGTATGAGATCTGGAGCTGGTCGATGAGCTTCTGGGCGCTGCACAGACACTCCTGCAGGGTCTTCAGCTCCCTCTCTGACACCTCCAGCCGGACCTTCAGCCTCTCATTCTCCTGCTCCTTGTGCATCAGCTCTTGTTGGGTCTCGTTGAGGACTAAGACCACCTCCCCCAGCAGGGTATCCACGGCGTTGGACATGGCAGTCTGGATGGTGGGGGCCAGCCGTGACTTCAGAGACGTGACAGTCATGCTGTATCCTGGCTTCTCTGCCTTTCTGTCGTAGCAGGACTCTGCTCCGGGCCTGTCAGGGATGTTTATGATGCTCTGCTTACGGTTTCCATTCCCACTGTTTGATGGAGAGGAGTCCATGCTGCCAGCATAGCCTGTCCTTCGGGAAGTCATTATTTTAATGCAATTAGCTAGCTTTAATTCACTTTGCAGGCTATGCTAACAGCCACTATGCGGCCAAGAAACCTCTTCAAACTTTATAATAACGCAGTCTGGTGTGTTCAAACTCGAGGAGAAAAGAGTAAAGAGTCTACATTTACGTATGTCTTACTCTCTGTTTGACTGGAGTTCCCTGACAAACACAATGAACAAACTCTGAGCTGCTCCGCTGGGCCTGACTGCGCCCGCTAACATTAGCCTGTTAGCTCGTTAATTAGCAGCGACAGTCAGTCAAAGACACTGAAGGCAGACGAAGTGACTCTGTAGGAGTGAAGAGTCGACAGACTCCGACAGTTAACTCAAGTCTGTCTGTTATTTTACTCAATATCTCTAAAACCATGGCCCTCAGCGGCGACTCACCCATCTCCTGCTCCAGCCTGCAGAGCTGACACTGTGCGGCACTGTAAACTGAGGCCCGTCGCACTGAAGTGACGTCAGCAGAACAGCAGGGCTCGTTCTGCCCTGGATCGTGACTTGAAGGTTAGTAACGTCGGGGACACGAAGAAATGCTTCACATCCGGTGTTTTCTGCGTATCACTTCGTTCAGTGGTTGGTCAGTGTATGTTTTGGTCGAAGGATTTTCGGTTCTGAAAAGGATGTTAAAAACAAAGAAATGAGGGGTTATTTGATTTTCATTTTAAATCTCAAAAATTCAAATTAATTCATTTTCTTATCAATGTCAACAAGGGATAACCAAAACTTTAAAAACTGTTGATTTAAATTTTTTGTTTCTAAAAACAAAGTAACTTACTCACTTACTACTTCGAAATCCAAAACTTCTGGTCGCACACAATGACAAAAAGGTGGGTTTTTGATGTTGTTGTTTTTAGAGACAGAAAATAAAAATCAACCAGTTTTGGCAGTTTTGTTTATCCCTTCTTCACCCGAATAAAGAGAAATGCCTTGAATTTCAATTTTGTTTTCTTGAATTTTAAAATAAAAATCAAGGCACCACTCATTTTTTGTTTGTAAATATCCTTTTCTGAGCACAATATTCCAATAACCAAAACAAACACTGACATTTTGCTGTTTGTTTTTAACAATGTCTATATTGATTCATAGCATATTCAGAAAAAAAAATAGTACAATTGTTTTTAGCAGTTTTAAACTATTAAAAATATACAAACACAAGGGTAATGGCATATTCCACATAGATTTTCCCGCCCTATTAACCATCTTCCTCTCTTGTGTATTGCAACCAAAGCAGTGTAAGTTCATCGACTATTTCTAACATACAATTTTAATTTAATGATGGTTCAGCTGAATAAATACATAAGCAAGCGCATGTGTGAGCATACGCAAACGTTCAGAAATGTTAGGGGTGAATCGTTATAACTCTTGTAATATCTTATCACGATCCTTCCTCCTGCAGAAGTTCTCCTTTACATCCAATTTCCATAAAGTCTTTAAATGGTTTCTATACTGCCTTATAAACCTGTAGCTTGTTTTTAGGGTAAATGCTATTCTTTTTTCATTTCATTGAGATGCACTGTGCTGTATTTCTGATCCAGGCACCTATTGTAGGCGCAGTAGTTTTCTTTCAAAAATAGGGCAGCTACTTTTGCTTGATGTAAATTTGATGAATTTATATTCTTTGGTTTTTCACTTGAGTTTTGATGGGAATAAATATGACTCTATCATTTTTGAGTCTAGATGAATATCAAAAGACAAAACTTGTCCTTGTTTTGAGTTTCAAAGAAATCTGGGCATCTTGTGTGTCAATAAAATCTCATGAAATACCTTTATTTAGAAAAGAAGGACTTCCTAAACATTAGAGGGTTTAGGATTATTTATGCATTTGCTGATCCAATACAATGTTAAAAATATTGAAATTAAATATCTAAATCTGTAACAGGGTTTAAGGATCAGACATTGATGAGCATTGATCAATCAATAAATAAAACATTTCAAATGCTTAATGCCACAAACGAAGATATACTGTAGGTAACTTCATCTAAAATATGTTTTCCTCTGTTTAATGCTCATATGTGTCTTCGAAAATATTTATTTTGCTGTATAAGTTGTCCATAAACAATCATATTATTTATGAATTTGATCTCTAGATGCCTGAAGCAGCTGCAGAGCTGGGCCAAAATTGATGCATTTTCATCACGTGCACACATGGCATGAATCTTGTCAAAATTGTGTATTTTATTCAACCTTGATAATTTCGAGTGTGTGTATGTTGTAAAGGTTGTTTGTCTCTTTTTGTTGGCTCTGTCAGCCGTGACAGGCTCCAGCCATGACAGAGATACAGCCACATGGATAATGAACGATGAACATAATCTGATCTAATGCCATTCTTTGGTTAGAGTACATTATTTGGGTCAAATATTTTTTGTGTTCAACCATTTCCCTAAAATTACATTTTGTCACTGGGACTTCATAGGGGGAATTCTATCATAGCTTTCAACAGATCTGTAAAGTCCCTTTTATACTAGTGTGGTTCAGTTTCTAGACCATTTTTGTTTACACCTACATTCTGAGATGCAACAAATGCAACAAATCATTTTTGTTGACTAAATGAGAACAATCAATTTCATAAAGAACCTTAAGAAGTTAACTGACATGTATATTTTGCATGATCATTGCCAAAAGTTAACAGGCTAATATGACTGTATTAAAACAGGTCTGCCATACTAAAGTATTTTAGTATTCTATAAAACATATATGTCTCTAATTCATGTCCATGAAACAGCATTGCATGTCGAAGACAGTTTTTCAGCCTGTAAGTCATTGCTCAGGGTAAATATTACACTGAGTCCAGCAGCCATTTAAGTAAAGCTGAAGTTTGTCCTCATTAATCCAAACCCAAACTGTAAGGGTTCAGTGAAGTACCCCAAAGGTCACTGACTTCTCAGGGGCCAAATAACCTCTGATTCTGTTGCAACAGGCTTTTATTTCCCACAGCGGCTGTCTGCAGGCAGGGCTGTCTACAGGGTTCTGGATTTTATTTCAGGAAAGTTTCCAAAGATATCATGAACTTTGTGATACTCAGCAGACAAACTGTTGATTGTTGTGATCCATCATGGGAGTTAATTAATGTCATCCACACCCTGTTGTGCAACTGAAGGAACACAGGCCTCGCCTGACTCCAGGCTGAATACACCCTCAGACATGTGTTACATCCAGAGTTTTTCTCAGTGCTTTGGGCTCTAGGAGGCGCTGTTGACTTTGTCAATGGTGAATTACAAGGGGGTGAGCCTTAAATCCCTGCATTAGTCATTTCCCACTGGAGTTCCTCCCCATGAAACAAAATACAGAGTTATTTTAAAATCTTTTTTGTACAATATACACTTGAATTAAGTTTTCTAAGGAGACAAGTTTGGGAACGATCATGTTATTCCACGCCCTATTTTTCCAGAAGAAACTATGACTGCACTTATGAGTGAAAACTTGTACACACAATTGGAAGGCTGTATACAAGAAAATAACACAAATACGGCATTTGGCACTTGTTTAAACATTCATATCCATATACAATAAAAAATCTAATAGTGACGAAAACAAATACACACAGAACAACCTTACATCACAAAGGGATTGGAAAATGCTAAAATGCCTGTAAATAGAAAGATACCCTCTATAAAGGATTCATGAATCAAAGAACCAAAGATCCATAATATACATATGAAACATAAAAGATAAGTTAACTGGTGTTATAAGGTTGTAAATAGCAAAGGTATTTGTTTTTTGTAAACGTTTGACCCAATCTGGCTGAAAAAAATCCCAGATCCTATGAATCCAAAATCCACATAACTGACATTGACTTAATTAATTAAAGAAATCACTCACACCCAGGTGCGCTGAAACAGGAGAGAATAAGGAGAATAAGGAGAAGGATTTTAGGGGCCCATGACTGACAGGAGCCCAGAGGGGGCCCTAATACAATTACAATACTGACAAATAATTATTGGACTCAGTGATACACTTACAATAATACTTACATTTTAGATACAATTTTTTGGTAACACTAACTTTATTTGTTTTGCACAACATTTTTTAACGACATATATACCGTAATGCCATCACCTGTGAGCCAACAGTTTTGGAGATAAATCAAACCTGCATGTGGGGCTACAAACCGTGAGCTGTTGAGTATCCGTTGCAAAATCACATTTTCCTTTGTTTTTTTTGGTCAGTTACTGAAAACACATTTCCCCTACCAAGTAATCGTCATGTTGTTCTTTGAAACATTTGGGAATGATAGTCAAAAACATAATTAAAATGCAGTTTTATGTAGAATAATATTAAATTTTTCCACTGGCCTTGCAGTTGGCTGTTGGGGTAAGTAAGTTTCCTTTTATGGGGCCGTAAATCCCTGGCATAGATCTATAGATCTAAAACTGCGTGTACTTGAAACATTCATTGACCTTAAAAAACAAAAATCTTTGAGCCGGTTTAAACGGCTTTATGAACACATGGTTTACACAACGTACAGAGAAGAGTGTGATAAGTGATCTTTTATATTGTTTGTTTTCTTGTTTATTTTCTAAGTTTGGTTATGTGCATGTGTATATATGGTTGGTATCATGTTTTTGAATATATATAAAAAAGGGAGTTAATAAGATATTTAACTTACATCAATCTTTGCTTAGCAGACAACCATGATGTGACGTAAACAGTCCGACACACCAGAACTTGGGATTCTTCAATTTAAACAACTTAGTACTTTTATTGTATTTCAATGTCCCTGTACTCTGTTCAAAAACTCCAAATACTCTTTAATTAATCATTTCTGCTGAGGCTATGAGCTGCGCCCCTGTTAGAGTTTACTGTTTGGATAGACGTGCTATGACAGGGCCTCGTTGTATTCCTTTGGGCAGCTGCCATTTCATATTTAAAAATAATTTATTCCTGACGGAGTGGTCTCTGATGAGGAAAGCAGATCCTTCTCTGCCTGCACACAAGCCGTGGCTGGGGAAAAAGTGATGTGGTCTATGGCAGAGAAGGGTATTCAGTGCACAGCGAGGTTATATAACTAACCGTCCATAACAGTTACCATCTGCCCGGGTTTGTGTCATTTCCAGAGTCACAACACAAATATTTCCTATTCAGTGACTTTAAGTCTGTTTCTGAGAGGCTGTGACTGCCTGTCACACCATGTCTGTTTGGAGCATTAAGTGTTCTGTCTCCTGTAAGGGCCTTTTGTGGATCCATAACTGACTCATTATAGATCCAGAGCTGACAGATTCTCTAACACAGTGGTTCTCTCTGGCTTCAAGACCCTCCATCACCCCTTCATGACAAGCTATGACCCAACATTTTCAACTTCTTAAATTTATTTCATAAAAAGATGCTGCACTTTGAACTTGAAATAGTACACATACCGGAGTGTGCGAACACAATCTAAGATTAATAAGACATCAAAACAACCTGCACAAACAAGCCAATGATCACATCACAACACACAAAACACTTCAGTGTTCAGAGACTCTACGGAGCTTTCATGCACAGACATGAAATTTAAAGTCCATCTACTGAGAAGTTGTTTCATAAAGACTTAAAACATGTTGCTTTAGCTGAATAACTACTTACTGAATATAAATAACAAACATATTTCTATTAAAAAGGTGCTAAATCTAAACATGCAATTAAAATCATTTACTAATGACAGATCAGAATATAGCATATCTAACAAAGACTTTTTCAAATATTTACAAAGACGAAGCATCGTCCACTCAATAAGGCAACAAAATTACAGGTCAGGTTATCTGAACTTGAAGACACTTACTATATTCAAACACAATAAAAAGTAATATAAGCAAGACTAACAATATATTGTTGAAAGATGATCAATCTTCTTTTCAGTTGTTAAAAAAATGGGAGAAGGACTTAGGGAGACAATGCTATAGAAGACAATGCTTGGCTAAATTTTCACCAGCAACAAAATCAAGGACGCAAATTTTTAATTAATTCACAAACTTTATTTAACCCAACTAAAATGAAATAAATTTCAAAGGAACAGTCATCAAAATGTCCTAAATGTAAAAAGATGGATGCACATGTTTTGGGAATGAGATCTTTTTTAAAAAATGACTGGAACTCAATATATTCTTTTACACAATCTGTTCTGAATATAAAATTTGATTTAAGCAGCGGTTTATAGATGATTAATTATATATATAGATTACAACTGGTTAACCAAAAATGCAGAATACTAATTTTGATAACATATTTTGCTGCATAGTTTTTTTTTTGGAAGGATGATTCTTCTCCATCTTTAAAAATCTTCACTGATCAACTTTCAGCTTTTTTACCTTTGGAGAGATTGACCCTGGAAAGAAATAATCACATTCATCTTTATCATGAATTTTGGTCCTCTCTACTTTCTGGACTAAAGAACCTTACCAAATGGGATCAAGCACAAGGACTGGCCTGGCCTGTTATCTTCCTGACACATTTGCATAAACCCTTACTTTAAATGTATGCTATATATATGAATTAGTAAAATGAAGGAATATGTAAGCTCTATGTAACTAGATACAAGATACACGTGCATACCATATAGACCTTGACAATCTAATTTGTTGCTGCCCTGTTATATTTCTTTCTCTTGTTTATGCTTTTTCTTTTCTTCTTTCTTTTCTATTTCTTTCATTTGTTGTAATTTTTATTTCATTTTCTTCTTTTTTTTCTGAGGGGGAGGGGTTAACACATAGGCACTAAAGAAAATTGCCTGATCTATTGGCACTGACACTGCATCAGGAAGATATTTCCTTTCTCAATTAGCCTTACAGGGTGTTATAGCCACTTTTTTCTTATGGAGTGTGAAAAGACAGCACGCCACAGCTTAAAAATCCCCTTTAAAATAAAAGTACATCATTTTTTCCTAACATTTTTTAAGCCCAGGCAAAGGCCTGCAATCTGCTGATTAAGGGCACCAGTTGACAATCACTGCTCTAACACATGAGGACTATTACACTTAAGTTAAGTGACTATTGTTGTTGGCATTTACTGAAGTGAAAAGACACAACAGCAAAAACTGGCATGATGTTTATGTTTTTAACTGAAACTTCCACCTGGGAATTTAATGTCTCCTTGAGGTTCAACTGCTTGAAAACAGGTCTGCCATAAAAAAGGCCACATGTGAAGAAAATATGTCAACATATGTCCATCAGACCAGCAGTGTTGGTGCTAAGCTATTGTGTATAAACTGCTGTACTTTCAAAACTGTTGTGACTGGATTTTCTTTGTCTTTTCTTTTTGTTTTTCCAACCTTTTTGCAGATTCTGGCAACTTAGCCAAAATTATAACTACCCTTTTCCCTTAGTCCCAGCTCAGCTTTACTGTTACAAGCAAGGACTATAATTAGGAGAGGGGATAACTCCTGAAATGGGGCTAAGGTACAGAATATCCAAGACGAGGACAAAAAGAGGAATCACATCCTTTACACTACGGAGCATCCGGCTAAATATACTCACAAAATGAACTTGGCAAACTGCACTTGTAAGACCCCTTAATGATGTTTTTTTGACTTATTGATTTGTTGTTATTGTTACTGTCAGTTTAATATTTGTATTCTTGGCTGATTGTTAAATGTTATTTCATGCTGTCCTGTGTGGTTGTTGATGTGGTTTGTGGCTTTATGCTCTCTGTGCAAGACAAATTCCCTTAGGGTCAACAAAAGTTTCATTCATTCAAAGTCATTTTTTTTCTGAAGCAACAAATCCGAGAATTTCCCTTTTTTCTCTTCACATAAAAGCCTGTTTTTACATTGAATATATAATTTGTTTTTTATGACTCAAGAGTGTTTGCTGACATCCATGGCCCCTCTTAAAGGCTCTTAAAGTCTGGGCCCCAGAAAGTATTTCTCCTTATTTGTAGCCTCATCAGAAACTGGAAGTGCATTAATGTGTTAAGAAGTAAGACATCAGG
The DNA here is from genome assembly GCA_036419115.1 of Scarus forsteni. NCBI lineage: Eukaryota > Metazoa > Chordata > Actinopteri > Labriformes > Labridae > Scarus > Scarus forsteni. Next base: position 16,049,283 of record JAZDUH010000011.1, on the reverse strand, counting down.
GATTGTGACTTGTCTAGTTTGTTGGAGGAGGATGGAGAAAAATAATATATATCTGTAATGCTGGACTTCTCTGCAGAAGGAAATGTTGACCATGTACTCTCAAAGTGTAAATATTTACAATATCCTTTTTTGGTTATTCATGTATCTCATTTAATCTTATTTTAATATATTTTAAACCTTATTCAATTGCACCCTTATGTGTCATCACAGGGTACCCTTTTGTCTTTGGAATAACTGGATGAAAGCTGAATATTTGTGTCTCTTTTATTTGTCATTTCAAAATGTAATTGCATATATTATTTGAACTTGACGTCATGCAAAGGATCTAATTTCTAAGGGTGCTCTGAAACGCAATTTTTACCCCTACCAGGAGGTTATGTGATTGTTGGCGTTAGTTAGTTACTTTGTTCATTAGTTAGTTTGTTTGTATCTCTGTTAGCAAGATAACTCAAAAAGTTATGGATGGATTTCAATGAAATTTTCAGGAAATGTCTGGATTGGGACAAGGAACAAATGTTACGATTTTGGGAGTGATCCGGATCAGTGTAAAACCAGATAGATAGACATCATTATGAATCCAATTGCTAATGGTATGTTTTCATGGTCAAGGAATCTAAATATTTAGATGAAATAAAGGTAGGACTAATATTTATGGTGAAAATCACAGTATGAGTGAGGACTGTGGCGCTGGCGTAGGTCTACGCTCTCCGAGTGCTTTTAGTTATTGTAATTTAATTCAATTTTTATATGTTATTTATTTTTTACAATTTTATTTTTGTTTTTCTCTTATGGATGAATGTTTTACTTTGTAAATATTACAAAACTCAAAAAACATATTGTTAAAAAAAGAAGAAGTAAGACATGGTTTGTGTCAGTGGTTCCCCGTTTTTCTACTGAGGCAATGAAAATGTTTGGAAGCCCCCTGCCTCTCAAACTTCAACACAAATACAGATAAATAAAAACACTGTTTGTTACAGCCTTTTACCGTAATGCTATACTCTCAAACTTGCTTACATCTTCTGGAAACAGATCAGAAACTTGGAATGTAGGAAATATTAAAAAAAAACATCTTAAACTGAATGTTCGGTCTGATCTGCTTCAGGTGCTAATATGAGTAAACAGGGATACAAGGAAGTTTAATGATTGGCTGATTTGCAGTCAAACACCCAAAAGCACAGCCAAACATGACGCCACAATGATGGCCTCACATAAATCAGCAGGTTTTTTTAGAAATAAATCCTTCTGTATAAAGATTAAAGTGTATTAAATCAACACTTTAAGAAAAACTGGTTTGGAATGATCAGAGCGAAGGAGAAGCATTTTACCAAGGGCTGCAATCACATTCTGCACGGTTGAACGACTTCCTGAGGAGAAGCACTGATGTGACCTCAATCTGAACTCCTTCAGAAGCCTCCTCTCTCCTCCATCCTTGCTTCCTCCAGGTGCGTTTCAGGAATTGCAAGATCCTTCATCATGACTGAGGGAGGATGACCTCCAGGTTGGTGGAGGAGAAAAGCAAGGATGGACAAAGAGACTCATCACAACTTTGTCCATCCTACTTCCTTCACTTGAGTCATTTCATTGCATCTTAGCTCCTAATCCTGACCCTCCAGGTGAACATAAAGAATTGGAAGAATCATGGCCGAGGGAGAATAAGAGAAACACTCAGTATTTAGGGCCTCCTATGTCCTCGCATCTCTTCCTTGCTTCTATCTTTTGTTTCCTTGCTGGTAGGAGCTAAGATGTAAGTAGACAAAGGAAGTAAAGGAAGTAGAAAAGACAAAGAAATGTAATGAGAAAGACCCTGAAAAATGCAAGACTTGATCTTTAAATGAAAAACGTTAAAGGATACAAATTATATTTCACACTGCAAGTACAACCTGCTTTATTTAAAGTGTTTTTCTTTTAAAAAAAAGCATCTTTACCATCACAAAGCCGCTTTTTGCTATTTGTGAACATTAACAAACTTAATATGCAAGAGAGCAAAGTGCATTAAACAAAGGACAGGAGAAACTTCAGCTGAATGCCAAATGACTTTTAATGATATAAAAGCTACAACAAGAAAGAGAATGTTGTACTGGAGAACTGTTTGGTTACGATAGCTTACATTTCTACATCTGCATTTTTGTACAGAGTTAGAGGAAAGGCCAAAACTTTACAAGGGTGGCATGCCGCAGTATGAAGTCATGAACTCGTAGCCCATAAAACTTCATCAGTGCAAAACAAAACAGCTGAATTCTACTCTGTCATGTTTTTAACTCAGTGAGTCTCTGGTACAGAACAATGCGAGCTGATAGTTGTCACTTTCCTGCAGATTCAGCTTAGAGTCAGAGCAGATACGTGCGTGTTCACAGCTGGATTTAGAGCCGCACAGCTGTCACAAAATGTCTCAGCTCCAAATGCCACATCAACAGAACGTCTGCTGCAGTTTTTCTCTGTGTCCTGGATATGGCAACTGCTGAGTTGAGTTTCAGTGCGGGGTGTTGTTTGTACTGCTCTGCCTGGAGAGATAAACTCTGTTTTGATGTTGCTGTTCACCTTATACACCAGCATTGTAATACATACCCCAGTTCCAATGAAGCTGTCGTGTAAAAAGTGAAAAATAAAAACTGAACACAATGATTTGCAAATACTTTTCGTTTTTACCTTTATTCCTTTGGATCCTCTATAAAGACATGATATCTAAAGTTCAACCTGATAAACTTAATTGACTTTTTGCAAACATTCACTCATTTTGAATTTGACGCCAGCAGTACATTCCAAAAAAGCTGGGACAGGGGCACGTTTATCTCTATGCTCAGTTATCTTTTCTTTTAACAACTCTCAATTATCATTTGTGAACCAAAGGACACGAAGTTTTGAAGCTTTGTTGGAAGTCTTTTCCGTTCCTCTTGATATACAACTTCAATTACTCAACAGTGTGTGGCCTCTCCTCATATTTTGTGTTTCATAATGCACCACACATTTCAGTGTGAGACAGCCCTGCAATCTTTAACTATGACCTAACCCTAACCCTGTTGTCACACAAGTACAATGTTTATTTTGGGGGGCATTTTGTGCCTTTATTGACAGGAGTGAGAGACAGTGGATAGACTTGTGAAAGAGGGTGAGAGAGTAGGGGAAGACACTCTGCAAACTGGCCACCGGCTGGATTCAAACCCGGGCCTCAGGAGTGTGTATATCAGCCGTGCCTGGTTGCTTATGACTCTGCCAAACTAGCACCCCAAGTACAATGATTCTTGACAGTATCCTGCTTAAATAAGCAGAGACATGGGGTGCTGGTTTGGCGGAGTGGTTGGCAACCGGGCGCCCCATGTACTTGCTTCTGCTGGTCCTGGTGCGGGTCCCGCCTGTGGCCAGTTTGCGGGGTGTCTTCCCCTGCTCTCTCACCCCCTTTCACGGGCCTGTCCACTGTCTCTCTCCTATCAATGGAGGCACAAAAAAATACATTAAAATTAAATAAATAAATAAGCAGAGACATCCCTGAAAAAGATGTTGGTTGGATGGCAGCATGTTGCTCCAAAACCTGTTTGTACCTTTAAGCATTTGAACTGCCCTTTCTCCACGTTCCAGTGTGTAGGGTTAGACAGCCAGATAACAGTTCACAGAAGACTCCAATAAAAACATAAGGCTTGACTTTTCTTGGTTTTACTGAAGCTTGATGCCATAGTTTTTAACTTTGTTTTTGTAAATGGAAACTACACAGAAAATAGCACTTAATCAGCACAGACATAGAATACATGTACCAATACCATGATATCATCAATAAGAGGCATTTTAACGCATACAAGTATGGCTAACCTAGGCTACAATACAACACAAAAGCTGCTAATATTAGCGTTAGAAGCAAGTGCATGGAAAAATATAACAACCAAAAGGGCTGCAAGAAAGATTTTCTTAAATTCTTGAACATATTTATAACTACAAATGGTAAAAACTTACAAGACGAATGTTCTCCAAGGCCAAAGCGTGAAAGACTCAACAACATTTGTAAGTTCCCTGCCTCCTCTGTGAGACTGCTGCATGTGACTTAGGGAAAATGAAACTTTAGCCCAATACCTGAAGTTCAGTTACCAGCAATGCCCACAGGTTGGCAGTAAACACTATGAACTGACACAAAAAGGAAATCTTTTTACCTTTAACTTAACTTCTTTCAAACACTTTTTAACATATTTATCTCTTTTTAATGACAACTGACTTTAAATTAAAGACAGCACAGCGTTACTGGTGCCTTCACAAATGTGCATGTTACCCATGCCATGGGCACTAACACTACAATCACAGATACTGGCTTTTGAACTTTGCTCTGATAACAGTCTGGATGGTCCTTTAGGCTGAAGGGGTTGATTGCATACTTAAGATATTAAGACAAATAATTTATCAGTGATGCGGACTTGTGTGCCTCTTGTGTGTACATAGAAGATGACAGTCTCAGTTATCAACATTTTTTGGCCAGCTTATTCTATTTGCTTTGTATTTGAAACAACATTTTTCTGTTGATTGCATTGTCCATCTCTTAGCTCTACAGAGCCCCATCTCAGAGAAAAAAAACAGAAATTGTGCATGAATGCTGTCAGACGCTTCATTGTGTGTGTCAGTTAAAGGACAGTAGCGCTGCACAGACTTCTCATAATCCTGTCATAACATATTGTGTTTACTTAAATAGAATATTACATCCTTTAATAAAATACTGCCCCAAAACACTGACTGAATCAGAAAGATTATAGTGATCCTGGCGGCTCTTAAAGAACAAAGAGCAGCTTGTGTTAGCTTATTACTCATATGTTTAGATGATTGAGAGTTTCCTGTGTTGCTCATAACTCAGACAGAATAATTATTTATCTAGACTGAAAATACAGAAAACATCCTTAAATCTACAGACTGATCTGATCATGCAGATCCCTCAAAATCCCTCAGTCTTTGGTAAAAGAGCTTACAATGTTTTTGCTCCATTGTCTTGGTCTGACCTTCAGAGTCACCTTAAAACAGAGCGTTAAATAAGTTTGGGAGATTTAAAACCCTAAATTTAGGATCATTTGAATAGAGTATGTACACGTTTTACTACTGAATTCTGTTGATTTGTTAATTGTGAAATCCTTTTCTGTTATTTGTGTGAAACTTCTCTTGATGCTGTCTTGGCCAGGATTCCTTTAGAAAAGAGATTTTTGTATCTTAGTGGGAACATTCCTGGCTAAATAAATCTTAACTATAAGAGGGGGGTCCTACATTATCTTGGTATGTAAACATGCTAGAAGGAAGTTTTTGTTAAGACAGAACAGTTTTCAGTGATTTATTTAGCTTCAGGTGCTGCATGAGGGTCCAAAGTGTCTGAAAGGTATGGTTAACGTAAATATCCTCTTTCCCTGTGGTTTTCACAGCATGAAGACATGTAGGAGATCAAAATTAAAAAGGCTTAAACATCTAAGACTGGTTAACAAAATACTAACAGGTTTATGTCTGAACAACAAAATCTTACAAAATGATTACTGGCAAGAATAAAGTTGAACAACAATTTTGTGATAAAGTCGAAATGTTGAGAGAAAAAAGGCAAAATGTTGAGTATAAAGTTGAAATATATTTTATGTCAACTTTATTGTCTAATTTTGACTTTTTTTCTTGACATTTTAACTTTAATCTCATCATTTTGACTTTATCACAAAATTGTTTACTCAACGTTACTGTTCACATTTCAACTTTAATCTTGTTAATTCAAATTTAATCTTGACCTGCTGAAAATTATTTTTTCCATCTAAAATGGCTCTAATACTCTTCTGTACTGGAGGGACTCATGACTGAGAACCACAACTACCACAGACAACAGCTGCAACACGAACAACACAAACTCACACACATATTCATTCACAAATGACAGGTCAGCAAAAGAGGTGAAAAGTTCAATTCAAGTCAGAAATCACCTTGAGAGAAGACGAGAGAATAAAAGTGCGTATATCAGTGTTTTTTTAAACAGTCAAGAGAGCCAGCAGATCTTACATGTGGTGGCAGTTTATTCCTGCACCGACTGAAAAAGCTGTTTCCAAAGTTTTTCTGTGGGACCTCGCTCCTGCGAAGAGTTCTTGATCTGATGATCTGAGGGTCCTTGTTGTGTTGTATGGTGAATCGAGTGCAGTGATAGCAGGGAGCAGTGCCACGAAGAGTTTTAGATAAAAACAGAAGAATTTTTATGCTTTCTAAACTTAAAGCTGGGGTTGGCGATCTGATTTAGATACACTTTTTGTAATACTGGTTAAAGTGGTCTTTATGACCCGATGGTAATCAACTCATAATGTGTTCTTAAAACAGAGCGAAAAATATCCGCTATCTACAGCAGGAGTAAAACAGGGAAAACACCAACCAATAATCATGCCGGGACACCTGTTTTTAAACCAATCAAATCCCGTCGCCATTCTGCCCGCCTACTGCGCGTACATTTTCCCGGCGTGCACAGACTCAGTGCGTGTAGCCGAGCTCATACGTATCAGAGTCCACTGGAGAATGCTTACCTTTCAAGTTTTGTCTTTGAAAATAAGGGAAGCCCGCCGTGAGCCGTCTCACAACCCCAACCAAGCTCCAGTATCCCTCACATTTTAAGACAGATGTACAAGAAATCTAAAATGAACTCTTTATTTTTCTAAGTTTGTTCTGCTGCTCTAATCTTGCGACAGCTGCCACCCAGGCTACTGCAGGTGGACGTTCTCGCGAGGCTTTTTCTTCTTCTTCGGTTTTCCGGCGGTTGGCATCCATCATTTGAGTCTGAAGGATATCAAGGCATGGATGACTTTCTCCAATTTTTTTTTTAACAGAAATGGACTAATTTTGATTTGATCCTGAGCTGAAAGGACTGGATTTGATGATAAAGCTAATTCGTTTGTCAAACTCCAAGGCTCTTTGCAGGTGTTGTGTAATCTGAGAAGTGACTAAGGCCCCATCCACACGAAGCCAAACCGAGGTCTAAACACATACATTTTTTGCCGAATCTGCGTATCATCCATACGAAGACGGCGTTTTGGGGGTCTGTAAACGAACATTTTTGAAACCAGGTTCCAGAGTGGAAAGATTTTGAAATGCCGTATACGCACCTCCGTGTTTACTGGCTCTCCGTAACTTTTCTGATACGCTTATGTCATAGTTTCATATCGTCATTGACACGCATGCGCCACACGCGGCAACAACAACAACAACAATGGCGGCATACGGTGTAGCACATGTGCTAATGAAGCTAGTGACCCTACTACCCCTGTTGTAGCAAAATCTCTTTCTTCTCAATCACCACCAAGTTGAGCAAACAATTATTGAGGACACATTACGGCACTTTATGATCACTTTATCACAATCTCTGTTTACAACTTTTGCCGCAAGTGCTCATGCCCACTGTTTTTTTGTCTGTTTCCGCTTGTTTCTGTCATATTGTTACAGCGCCCCTAGAGGTCTGGCATGTGTTTTTACAGCGTTTTGATGTGTATTGAGTGCATTCATGTAGACGCACACATTTTCTGAGACGCCTTCGTCTTTATGACGATCGTTTTGGAAACTGTTAAGCGTTTCGTTTCGGATGAGGCCTAAATGACTGGAGAATGGTGTTAGTGGAGTTTTACTGTGATCTCTGCTTTAATATCATTTGACTGCAGGAAGTTGTTTGCCATCCATATCCTCATTTATTCCAGACATCTATCAAGGGGTCCAGAAGGGTTATTGGGGTGAATAGGCAGGTACAGTTTGGCATCATCAGCGTAACAATGAAATAAAATATTGTAATTATAAACAATAATCCCAAAAGGAAGCATGTATATGGAGAACAAGAGGGGGGCAAGGACAGAACCGTGGGGAACTCCGTAGGAGAGATGAGGAGCTGCTTACTGTGGCTGAAAAGGATCTGTTGGTAATGTATGATTTAAGCCAGTCTAGGGTTGTACCAAAGACTCTGGTCCAGAGTTGCAGAGGAGGATTGAAAAATCGACAATGTCAAAGGCAGCGCACTCCCTTTGCCCTTCAGCCCTCTGCGTTGGTCACATAACTGAAAACTCAACATTAAACACATTGTTAATTGAGTTATAAAGGACAAATTTAAGCTCCTTTGTTTGTTGATTTTGCACCCACATATTCAAAAATCTTCTCTCTCTGTGATGTTATTCTCCTTAAATGGGAGCAGCTCATGTTTTAAGAAAAATATCCGTCTGTTAACTGTAAATTGTAGAGAGATGACGAAGTTCATTGAGAGTTAAAGGTTGTTGCTGCTAACACACACACATCTACAAGTGTCTGCATGTCTTCATGAGGGCATCTTCCATAGAGGTATTTGATAGAGCTTGAGTTTATATTTTCTAGATGACTAATCTGATTCCCAGCAATGCAAGAAGAAAATTTATTCCCTTTTATGCTGAGACTTGTCACTCTGCATTTCCTTCTCTGAACTTCCGCTGTTTCTCTGCCACCACTACGTGTGCACAACTGCTGTGATGTAACAGTGACCTCAACTTCATTTCAGTCTGTTTCACTTCCACACAAACATGGAAATGTAAATAATAACAGCTGTTGACACTGTTAGGCAACTTTTCTGTGACACATCCCTTACGGCTGTGTCACAGAAATTTGAAATGTACGTGCTTAAGTTGTTGTTCTCTTTTGAGAGTTATGCGGACGCATCATTGGTCATTTCCGTCTGTTTATTCCACCCTATAAAGCCAATTGTATCATATTTGATACACACTTTTACAATACCTCTACCTGCTCAAAATGATCAACAAATTACAAAAAAAAAAAAATACCTGAATAAAATCAGATAACTGATTAAAATGTCCTCAAATGGATTATTAGTTTCCAAAAACACTTAATGTATCAAATGAGATAAGAAAAATCGATATGTTGAATTTTATGGGCATTTTGATATTTTTAGGACTTTGACAGAAAGTGAAACAAACATATTAGCTCCAAAAAATTAGAATTTTTTGCTATAATCTATGGTCTTCGGCCTTATAGGGTTAAAACTGGTCCCAGAATCAAACTTGTGATTCATTTAGAGGGGATCTCATTGGTGCCTTGCAAAATGCATCACACCTGAGCACACCTATCTCAGTTTTTCTTTATGAGGTTTCTGGATTTACACCACTGCTTGTTTACAACAAAAAATCAGGCTATGTTGGATGCTGAAGACTTTTGAAAGCACAGAAAATCAATCAGCTAAAGGACATTTTTGCTATTATTATTTAAGTGTGTGAGAATAACCAGTGGAACCTGAACACTAACAATTCTTTACATCTTTATAATATCTTATTTTTTTACCATATATATTTTATCAGAAATCTTAATTTATCTCCATTGTTTTCAACCTTCAATATCACAAAACTAACATTATCATTAGATAAGAATGAACTATTCACATTTAATATGTTTATTTAGCTTTTCATTTTTAATGAATTGTGAATCGTAGAGGACACCTTGAGCCAGGTGTGAGTTTGTCATGTCTAAGCATGTCTGTGCCTCCATAGTACACATTAGAGCACAGCACTAGAAAGCAGAGAGCTGAAAGAGATGTGATCAGTCACAGCGTAGGATTAACAGGATTTGTGCAAACCCTACACCTAGAGTCCCAGGATACAAGTAAAACCAACCCATTTCAGCTGTATTACCAACAGCTGTAACTGCTGTGTCTCTCTATGTTGCACTGTAAGTGGTTGGCATCCAGTCCAGGGTGTAGTCTGCCTCATGCTCAATGTCAGGTGAGATAAGCTCCAGCCCTGGTGGTGTAAATCCCTCTTCAATATTGGGGGGACAATAAAACAGTAAAATTTTAAAGAGTAATTCTTGGGGGGAGGGGACATTAAAATAAATGTTATATTTTTGCTGACTTAAAAAAAAAAAGAAATATAAGGATTGTAACTTGACAGTCAGAACGTAATCAGAAACTGGATGTGTTCAAGTGTAAGTCTAACTTATAAATACTTTCCTTTTAAATAAATAAATCTGGAATAGAAGTAAAGTAAATAAGTGTTTAAAGACAATCCTAATATTGTGTGATATTTGTGTCATATATGAGAGGATGAGGATGTCAGCATGTCGCCTGTCTGCCCTCTGTGACTGTCACAGTCTGTTGGCAGAGAGGAGAGAAAAACCCTGGACAATTCACAGATTCATTACAAGCTAAAATTAAAAGATGTGCTACATACAATGCAAATGTAGTTTTAACTTAAAAATAAAAACACTGTTAGCTGCATGCTGTGTTAATTTAAAACATGTCGGCAGATTTCGGACACAGGAGTTGAAATTTTGCTTTTCATGCTTGTTGAACAAGTGGAGTGATAAACAACTTACCAACAATTCTGTGTTTTAATACACTTCGTCCGATCACCACAGCTGTGTCCGCCCATCTCTGTGTGTACACGGCTTACCCCGGTCAGTTTGGACCAGTCCATTGTGAGGTGGGTTGTAATCTTTAACAGTTAAAATTGTCCAACAATGTGTTTTTAAATACAGTTACTTGTATTGTACCATCAAAACACATTACCTACTACTACAAAAATGTTGTTTGTTTTCATATTTATTTTGGGAGGGACAAATTGTGGGATTTGCGCCTTCAGTGACCCTGAAAGGGATAAGCAGTATAGATGATCAATTGGTGGATTGATCTACTATGTCATCTTATCTACTATAGATAAGTTGACACTAACAAGCCTGACAATGGTAACTTCATAAAAACAGCTACAACCATAAAAGAAGACTAAAGCTAAATAAGTTAAAGGTGCTATGAGGAGAATCTATTATCAGCGACATAAAGACTCTGCTACCCATGAGAACGCGCGCTGACTGTCGTAATGCTGCGTTCCAGTCACCTCGGAACTGGGAGTGACATCATCTCCGACTTATCTGCGTTCCAGTTGAAGTCGGAAAAAAACATGCTGATCTACCAGGGTATTGTTAGCTGCTGTTAGCACGCCCTGCGTTGTTGTTCACAAATATCACATAAAGAATGTGATTATCACTATGGCAGCATTTTTGTAAATATAAGTCGAACAATACTATGTATACAGCTGATCTAGAGCGAAACACCCCAGTCAGAAGTGCAAATAAATTGATTATTACAGGAGCTAAATAATTGTTCACACTGTGAGCATCCATCTTCCATTGTCAACTCGGGGGTGGTGAGGTTTCACCAAGTTCCCAGTAGGAAATTCCGACTTCAGGGGACGTTCCAGTTGTAGTTTCCTACTCAGAACTCAAAATTCCTACTTCTGACTACAACTGTAACGCACCAAAAGACGTGACCCAAGCAAAAGCGTGTGTTTGTTGTGATGCTAATGAATGCAGCTCGGACCTTCCTCAGAACTCTGCATTGCTTTACAACTTATTTTTTCAACAACTTACAGGATGCAAAGCGACGAGGTAATGTATCTCTTTCTAGTTACGTAGCGGTAGTTTTTGATGTGTGACAACAAGCAATTTTTGGAAAACTTAGTATCGTAGTTTTGTAGCCGGCTATATATCCCTACTTACAGCCCGGTGCTCTAAGACCTGTCTGAATAATATAAATTTGCTCTAGTTTTAATTGTCTTCTTCCCGAAGTTGAGTATACAGGCCAGTCCAGCCCTGTCTGACCTGACTGTGAAGCTAAGGAATAGCATTTATCGATAACCTATTTTTAAGCTACAAAACTCATCTTAAAGTGTGTATTTCGATCAGGCATATATCTAAAAGTGAGACTTTTTTTGTAATTACTTAGAAACTCCTCACAGTCCCTAAAGTGATCTTCTCAGAAAAGGATTTTACGACAAGTACCAACTTGGTGTATAAGTTTGCTGAATTTCCCTCCTTTCACAAGAACAGTCAGGTCTGTTTACGGCCTCTTGCTGAACATCTGCCCATGCTTACGTTCTGCCAGTTAATGCCTTTTGCTTCACCCTCGGTCATACATTTTCCGAAAGTGAGATATTAAATCCCTGAATTGGTGGGATGGGCTGGCCGGAAACAGTTGCATATGTGCAAGATGACACATTCAACTGAATCAAAGACGAGCCTTCCAGAGCCCATTCAGCTCCACTCAGCCCTAAAAAGGGAAACAAGAGCTCATTAACAAGTGAGACACGCTCTGAATAACCTGCAACTGTGGACGCATGGAGCAGGAATCCATTTGGTCTAGTTCACCGCAAGTTTAGGTAGTCATTATGCAACTAATAGCAGACTCTAGAAATGCCACTAATAGCATGCACACTCACTCAGACACGGGTGAAACATTTAGGAAAGGAGGAGGGAGGTGGAGCTGATGCAGACGGGTCAGAGAATAAGGGAGCGAGGGGGGAATGGTGGGAGGGCAGAAAGAAGGAGGTGATTGTTGGGGAGACAGGAAGCGTATAAAGAGAAGGAGGAGAGACGAAGAGGCAGAAACTGGTGCACATTTTGATAAGGAAACTTCTGAAAACAACAGGTAGGTCCATTCTCAAATATTTGGCATATTTTTGGAGTATAAATCAGCCGTGGAGTAAACAAAGAGCACTTTTTAGAACTCACAGGGCGATCTAGTTTAGTTTGGGCTTATTTCAGCAGGTCTTTGAATGGGTTTGCACACACAGCATATTTCAGGTATGTTTGTGTGGACGCTCAGATACCACACTGGCATTTTTCCTGTAAGTGGATCCTGCTGACTGGGCTGTGTATGTGCATATACGTGTGTGTTCTGGGAGTGTTAGAGAGTTTGGACCTGTTGAGCAATAGTCCACCGCCTGGAATGCTGAATTAGAGTGAAGTGGCTCCAAATCCTAACAAGTGAGGATTATTTTCAGTAGCGTATAATTCATGCCACAGAAGAAAACACTTCAGTTAGTTAAGTGTGCAGTTTTTCTGCATGTGGACTCAAGACTGAGAAGCATTTGTATCTCGTTATGTTTCACTAAACAAACAAAATAAACAACAAAGCAGGTTGCTTCTGTTCAATGATATATGAAGGTTCACAAACTTTATAACCAGTCAACATTAGAGCAGAGTTTTGCCTAACCCAAAACCTAAAGGCACACCTTAATCATATCCGCAAAATAGCTGGAGGACACCACATCCATGATTCCCAAAAATATCTTGAAATGTGAACTCGCCAGACCACAGCACACTTTTCCACTTTGTGTCAGTCCATCTCAAATGAGCTCTGGCCAGAGAAGCCGGCAGTGTTTCTGAGTTTTGTTGATCTGTGGCTTTAGTGTTGCGCAGAGCGGTTTTAACTTGTACTTGTAGGTGTAGTGACAAACGGTGTTATCTGACAACATCTTTACAAAGTGCTCCTGAACCCATGTGGAAATATTTTTGGTAAATTGATGTTGGTTTTTAATGCACTGCGGCCTCTGGAATTGAAGGTCACAGTCATACAATGTTGGGATTTCTCCAGATTGCCTTAATCTCTTTATGATATCATTGACTGTAGATGATGAAATCTTTAAATTCCTTGTAACTGTTTGTTGAGAAACGTTCTTCTTAAACCGTTTGACTACATGCTTACACAGTTGTTCACAATGTGGTGAACCTCACCACTCCCTCACTTGTAAACCTCTGAGCCTTTTAGGAATGCTCTTTTTATACCCAATCATAAAACTTACCTGTTTCAAGTTAACCTGTGACACTTTTTTAAGAATTCTTGAACTTTCCCAGTCATTTGTTGCCCCTATCCCAGCTTTTTGAAACATGTTGCAGACATCAGATTCTGAATTAGAGACTATTTAAACACAACTACAGTATGTATTTGATCAGTTTGAATATAAGGCATCTTGTCTGTGTTGTGTTTTCAACTGAAAATAGTTAGAAAAGTATTTGTAAATCATTGTATTATGTTTTTATTTACATGTTACACAACATCCCAACTTCAATGGATTTGGGGTTTGTATGAAGAGTAGTAAACTTCTCATTTTGCACAGTGAGCTCTAAAATTCACCCAAAGCTGACTGCTAAGTTTCTACAAAACATCAGCTAACACCAGCCGACTATGTCAGTGGTTAATGATTCAGTTTGGGAGTTATGATGGTGGATGTTCATCGGAGACGTGCTGATTGACTGGAGCTTGAAGAATCCGAGGAATGGACAGAAAAAAAAAACTTTTACTGTTATTGTACTGAATGTATAAAAACATTGGAGAGCTTGGAGAGCCAACAGTTCATTCCAAATATGAAGTTAAAAACTATAAGATAAAATCCTACAGGACAGTCTAACTAAAGGGACTGTGAGAAGTTTCTAAGTAATTACAAAAAAGTCTCACTTTTAGATATATGCCTGATCGAAATACACACTTTAATATGAGTTTTATCAAAATACGTTATCTATAAATGTTATTCCTTAGCCTTCCGGTCGGGTCGGACAGGACTGGACTGGCCTGGATACTCAACTTCGGGAACAAGACAATTAAACCGAGAGCAAATTTATATTATTCAGACAGGTCTTAGAGCACCGGGCTGTAAGTAGTGATATATAGCCGGCTACAAAACTACGATACTAAGTTTTCCAAAAATTGCTTGTTGTCACACATCAAAAACTACCACTACGTAACTAGAAAGAGATACATTACCTCGTCGCTTTGCATCCTGTAAGTTGTTGAATAAAGAAGTTGTAAAGCAATGCAGAATTCTGAGGAAGGTCTGAGCTGCAGAACAGCAAACACACGCTTTGGCTTGGGTCACGTCTTTTGGTGCATTCCAGTTGTAGTCAGAAGTAGGAATTTTGAGTTCCGAGTAGGAAACTGCAACTGGATTGCCCCCCTGAAGTCTGAATTTCCTACTGGGAACTCGGTGAAACCTCTCCACCCCGAGTTGACAATCAAAGATGGATGCCCCCAGTGTGAACAGTTATTTAACTCCTGTAATAATCAATTTATTTGCACTTCTGACTGGGATGTGTCGCTCTAGATCAGCTGTATACATAGTATTGTTTATACTTATATATTTATAAAAATGCTGCCATAGTGATAATCACATTCTTCATGTGATTCTTGTGAACAACAACGCAGGCATGCTGACAACAGCTAACAATAGCCTGGTAGATCGGCATGTTTTTTCCCAACTTCAACTAGAACACTGATAAGTCAGAGATGATGTCACTCCCAGTTCTGAGGTGACTGGAACGCAGCATTACGACAGTCAGCGCGTGCTCATGGGTAGCAGAGTCTTAATGTTGCCGGTAATAGATTCTCCTCACAGTCCCTTTAACTCTATACACAAATATAAAACACAAAAAGGATCAATATTAAAAATACTGAAAAAAGTTGAAATGTGTCATGCAGGATGGTTGAATATTTGCACAATAATTATAGTGCATAGAGTGATTAATATTCAAAGATGATGATTATTCACAAAATGATTATACTGCACAGGATGAATGAATATTAAAGTTTGTATTTAGAGCAGAGCAGCAGCAGAAACCAGAGGGGTTAAGACTCTGGGTGAGGGAGCCTCGGTAAAGAACCGTTTTCAATCCTGTTTAGGACAAAGATGTTGTCAAGGAAAGTTGGTTTGGGCAGGGGATATATAAGTAAGTGTTGAGTGCTTAGCTAAATAACCAGGGTATTGTTTTAGAAAGATGATTATTTTTTTAATGGAAGTTTTAACTGAGGAGGAGACGACCGAGTATTACACTTCCACAGAGCCCTTCCTTAGAGAAAACCCAGAGATGAGCAAATAGTAGATTAATGCTGTTAGATACTCCATAATTTAAGTTACAAAGACAGTCATGAAGAACAGACCTCAAACACTGGCATAAAATGTTGTTTTAGCCTTATCAGAATGTTTCTTCCTTTCCCAAAATGACTGCCCAGAATCACTGACTGAGTGACAGCTGAAAGAGGTCCCGATACTACCCATAAAAATCATTGCTGATCAATGTTAGCATTTAGAGATGTTTCAAACAAGCAGATCATCTTGTTCCTCTTAACTTCACACTTACATCATCAACATCCATCTCTGAAACCATTTAATGGATGTTGTTTGAGAGCTCACTCTTTCTGTTTTGTTTCTATCCCATCCCAGACTTTTTTAATCCTGCCATGACATGCACTGGTTTTTCATGGAATTTTGTAACTTTGGATCCACAGATAAATTGGTGATGAGTAATGTTTAATCACATCATCTTGATTAAATATGTAGCGGTGTTGTTTTTAGGTTTATATTTTGACTTGTAATGAAAAGGACAATTTCCTGTCAGGCTGTAAACCAATCAAATTAGTACAATTTCTTCCTTTCTTGTTTTCATGAGAAAAGCATCCAATCAGGCCAAAGGTAAAAAAAAAAATGAAATCATTGTCTGTCAGCTCCCTAAAATCATTCAAACGGATGTTCAAGTAATGTATTATGGCCTTTTGTAACTTTTGACACATAAAAATGCTTCACACTGGCACAAAGGACAAAAAACACTCAATAATGTAAAAATAAATGTATTTTTTTAGATTTTGAAGTCTATTTTTAAAGCTTGCTCTTTTTGCAATTTTGAGCACTGTGAGTTTAAATTCACAGTTGATTTGTTTTGTCTCAATGGTTATAAAACTTTAATACATCAGCCCTACACCTCACCATACAGTGCACATGAGCCAGTGTATTACATGTCTGTAATCAGGCAGATCTATCTTGTCAACCTTCAATCTGCAGTGACTATGAGCGTCCAAAAGTTGGAGTCAGAACAAGATGAGGAGGGAGCTACAAGCGAGATGACAGCGGGAAGTGACTGCTTGTACAGAGATTAGCATAGATGCTTCAGTAGTATTTATCTGCTCTTGACTCATGTCTTTATTAAAAGACAAGCTAATATCAACACGACAAACTTCTCTAGGGAGAGGATATTTTCGGTCTGCTAGCGCCATGTCTTGGTGAGACTTTGTTTCACAAAGTGGATCACTCCTGTCCTTTCCAACACAGCAGTAGCACCCATCCATGACATCACCTGGTTGGCCCTTTATCAATTTGATTGAGGGAACAATCATCCAGTCACCTGATGGATACAAGACTGACAGGTTCTGCCCATTTTCCAAGCACTGACTATGGGCTCTTTTTCAGATGGACTAGTGAGATATATTAAACATTCTATCTGGTAGGTCGGGTTATCTTACACCATTACAGCGTAAATATTCAGATAGCCCAGGCTGTCCGAAAAAATGATGCATTCACCTTGTTGTGGTTAAAATTATTGAGGTTTGCTTGCATTAATACAAACAAAAAATTGAGGTGTACTTAAAATAGCAGAATATGGCTTGGGGTGACAAGGGTTAAATGGCTGAGTTATAATAACATAAATGTTAATAAATCTTTGTCCTGGCAGTAGTGTAAGAGGAAGGATTCTGAAATCACTTCAAAACATGGTGTGACAAATGTTTTTATTGATGTAAATAATGGCCATGGTGCTATGCAAGGGGCCAAAGTGCCCGAACCTTACAGTTTACAGTAATATTTCTGTTTTCCTGTGGCTAATATGGGATCCAAACAGACCATTCTGTAGAGATGAAGGGCCCTAATTTCGTGGCGAAGCGCAGGGGGCGCAGAGCCGGCGCACCCCGCGCAGTGTTAATTTCGTCCGGCGCACCGCAGTGCGCTGCCAATTTGACAATTTGGTAGACTGTCTGCGCAGAGATGGGTGTGACGGTGCACCAGGGGGAGGTGTCGGCAGATTCATGTTGGCGCAGTGACAATTTCGTGCCAAAAACAGTGCAGAAAGTTCGCTGAAAGCTCGCCAACTCCAACCTGGTCTATTCTCGGCGCAAGCGGAGCGCACCCTCCGCAGCTGTAATTTGGTGACAGGCGCACATGTGCGCACATGTCAACAAAGCCTCAGAGGCAGGTTTCCAGAGTGTCAGGAACATTTTAATGCAATAAAATCACAGCAATCACTATTTAATGCAACCGTCTGAACCAGCATATACATTTGTATCTATATTAATTGTCCCGTCACATCTGATGTCAGATTAAAGCCGTTTGTCATAATGGAAACTTAACCTGACGGCAGCTGGAAGTTTGATGCACATCTTACAAGTCAACAATAAACAGTCTTAACATCTGATACTGAGTAAATATCTGGCTTCTCTCATTTCATGAAATTCAAAGAAAAGGGGGAGAAAAAAGACGGAGAAAAAAAAAGAGAAAATAAATGTGTCACTCAGGATTTACCCGTGATTTCCTATATTCCTCTATTTTAGTCTTTATTTTTAACGTGATCTAAAAAGATGGAGTACATTATTGTAAGGAGGATGAGGCGGAGACACCGGGAGAATATACAGTATATCACTAAAGGCTCTGCTATTTGGCGATGACAAACCAGGAGTGCAGGTGGATCAAAAGTATTCTGAATGGATAAGCCAGCTGCTGTGTAACTGTCTCTTAATTTTTTACTCCTATTAATGACAAAGGAACAGATTACATCTGTCCTGGCCCTGGAGCTGGCCCACATGGTGACACGCTTCGTGGCCTCTGATGCGCGCCCCAATGGCCAGTCCATTCTCCCAGTTGCTGAAGGGACAGCAGCTCTGACTGTCTCCGCTGCCGGTTCTTTCCAGCACACTGTTTCCAGCACACTGGCGGGGATCATTCAGACCAATCAGACGCTGCGCCTTGGCCGAAGCGCATTTAAAGGCAAGGAGCAGCGTTCATTTGATTGATGAAGACAGCACTCGGCTGTGTTAAACCCACTCACGCCTTTTCTCCTCCCTCTCTGGCACTTGCGCGTGGATGCGCCTCTCTACGCTCCTCTGTGCTCCTCTACGCCTTGAGTGCGTCTCTCTTGGCACTGCAGGAAACTTGCAAAGCGCGCTGGTCACACCCTGTCCGTGCGGCGAAGGCTGGCGCAGGGCAGGTGCGCCTGCGACTGCGCCTGGTCTACGAAATTAGAGCCCGAAAAGTCAAAAAGCCAGTGCTGCAGTTCTATTCTTTGGTTGTTATTATCTGACACTCTTTCTGACCTGCAGTGCTCCATCTTGGTTATTTGTCTTAAGCTGTATTGGGGGCAGTTAAATTATTTTATTGACATCACACACTTGACATTAATGGGCCTGTTACCACAGAAAGAATTTCTATAATCTTTGCGTAAGTTCTATTTTCTTAAATCAATCAAAACATCATCTCAAAACATGGACATTGTCAAAAACTCTTATCACTGACAGGAAATAGTTATCAGGTAGATACCCCATGGACAAAGGCCCTATTTAGACCAATGACTGAATCAGGCCATGACTCTGATGACTAAGGAGGAGAGGGGTCAAACTGGACCAATATCAGGCCTAAATTGTTTTTGGTATACTTTGATATTTCCAGAGGGAATAGGGGTATGTTTTTTTATTTACTCTGTGGAGCAGCCTTGGGGAAAAGACTTTATGTTTTAAAGTAATACAGTTTTCTTGTTCTCAGACTGAAGCTTGGCTCACTTTTTAAGTACATTTTTATGCCCTCTGTGCAATCATACATCTTTAAAAGGAGTGCCATCAGGGGAGAAATAACTGAATCCTTATTCAGACTTATGCAGAGAAAAGTTCCCCTGAATGTACACATGGTCGGAAACCCAAGGGGCTGACACTTTTATGTAAAAATCATTTCTCATTTTTCCCATCTCTGATCTCCACAGAGCTCGATGGCTTCCCACAGGGACCTTCCTCTCCTCATGATATGTCTGCTTCTCATCAGAGGTTCATCTCATCTGCCCACGTCTGATGTGCAACCACGAGGCCCTTCGAATGACGACCTTCCCTCTGATGATTACTATGAAAACTTAGAACCCACCACTGCAAATGTACCTGTGATAACTGTCCCTCCAATTGGAGAAGGACCAGAGAAATGTGACTATAACCCCTGTCTGGAGGACCAGGTCCCCTGTTCTGTCCTAAAGGCCACCACAGGCTGCTTGTGTCAAGGCGTCACTCTGCACAATGTGGCCCCGCTGGCTCCAGACTTGAAGTCAGTATCCTGGAATGGATCCGAGGTGGAGATCAAGTGGTGCGCTCCTTATTCACATGTCACAGCGTATGTTGTGACAGTTGGAGGGGAACACAGGAAGAAGTTCAGCAAGGATAACAGAAGGGGAGGATTGGGCGAAGTGGAAAATCACACCCAAGTTTGTGTGGTGGCTGTGAACGATGCAGGGCAGAGTGAGGAGTCATGTATGATGTACCAGCCCTCAGACAGCAATCTGCCCCTAAAAGCAGGACTCATAGGAGGAGCTCTGGGCCTCCTGCTACTCCTCTTGTTGGCTGTGCTGCTCTGGAGGAACAGGAGGCAGAGGAAACAGGGGGCTAGCATTTCCATGAATGCCACAGCTGAATCCACGCAGTGAACGGGAAGCAGAGTGAGACCGGACGCTCTTTCAGACTTTAAGATAAGTCTGTCTCATGGGACGCCTCAGAATTATTGTTGTTTACAAACTGAGGCCACAGGACAATGTCAAGGGCTTATGAAAATGTAACAGGAACCAGAGGTCATCACGCCCCAGGAATATAGAGATAGATTTATATGACTGGCAGTGATCGCAGACTGATTCCTGTCTCATTTTGAAAACCCCTTTGGAAGTGTTTGTGAGGAAGTTCCCACATGATTTAAAAAGCAGCTGCAGGACTTTTTTATTATTTATGTTTGTGTGTTATGAAAGATAAACCCCAAGGACAACAATAAGCAAACACAAATTTTGCAAGAGATACAAAAGGATCTGGCAGGTTTCTGGGCATTTTAGACATGAGTTTTAACGCTGACAGGGGAAAAATATCAGATGTTAAAACTTCAAGTAACAGCTCAGCATGCAGTCTGCTCTGAGCAGCTGTTCACTGCGGTGTAGATCATCAGTGATTGGATCAAACATCACACTCAGCCAAACAACTACTGCAGATATCTCAAGGATTATTCTTCTTTCTTTTCATTTCAAAGAACAGAAACTGGCAATTTTTTGAGATTTATATTATGAAAATGACATTTCTTCAAAGTGCTGCTTGGCATTTACTTAACAAACTGTCACCTGCTTGCTTAATGTTGTGTAAGCTCCACTGAGGAGCATTCAGCTGCTCATATAACAAAATAAAGGTCACAGTGACATGGGAAGGGCTAGGTGGGCAGCACAGGGCAGAACAGGCCACCCCTAAAATCTGACAGGCACCCCAGTGAGAGTCAGACTGTGAATGGTAGGAGTGTGAGTCTTCCAGTGAGTGATGATACGCTTCAATGCAAAATCTATTTTCAGCTCAAACTGGTTCATGATTCATAATACATTCACTATTCCTTATAAAAGGCATCTCTTCCAAGATCTGCCCCTGTCTGCAGTGCAGTAAGAGACTGCACGATGTGATTTGAAAGAAAAAAGCACAACAAGCACAGATATAAATGAACCTTGCAGTGCAGCTGGATCCACCCTAATTCAATGTCTCTAATCAGGCAGATCCATCTTGTCAAGCTCCAGTCTATGACGATTGTGAATAGCCTATGACGGCCCAATCGATTGTGCTTTAGAGCTGGAAGACCAACAAGCAAGACGACAGCAGGAAATGACTGCTCATACAGGGATTAGCATAGGTGCTAACATCAGTAGTTTTATCAGATCTAGACCACAATTCTTTCTTGAAAGGAAAAGGATAATAAGGATGTTTTTGCTCCACTTCTAACATGCTATTGCAAGAGTTTGATTTATAAAGTGTCACCTGCCTACAACATTTTCTGATTAGCCTGTAGTGAGCATGTGGGCTCTTTTCCAGATGAACTAGTGCAACGTATTGGGCGATCTAGCTGGTGTTTCAGGTTAGATAAACAGCACATGTATTTATTATGTTTGTATCAGATAATTACAGCAGCTAATATACGCTGTAGACAACTTAAAACAAAACTACAAAAATATTTGTTTAAATATGATAGGATAGGAACACCCCCCCTCACACAGACACAAACACACACATTGTTAAATTCAGATATACACAACTGATTACTGATCAATTCTGAATATTTCTTATCTTTTTATGAGTATAATTCAGTTCTAATGTGACTAGATTTTTGGGAAATCCCCTATTATAGCCTTTGACTTGTTATGATTAACTGTTCACAAACTGTGTTACTATTTTTATCAACAAAACAAACATTTTTAAGTGCTGCAATGATCATATGGTTAGTTTATAGTATTTAATGTATGTCACAGTTTATCATTAATATCATGTTATATAAGTACAGGAGGTAGTGATACATTTTCAAGTTCAAATCTGTAAAAAGTGGAAAGCAAAAGTACATAATACATAAACATATAATTAAATAAATCAGATATTGTTGAAGATCTTGCAAATGCATAATGTAAAGTTGGCTTGGCACTGTCTCAACTGCTGGCTGAGCCCCTCAAAAGTGAGATGTTACTTCTATAGTACTTAAAAAAGTTTGGGACCATTTTTTGGATGATGATTTCCTCCATTTAATCATACCAGCTGGAACTGCTTTTTATCATAGCAACACAGACAAACATGTGGGTAGAAAAGTGCTAAAGTTCCCCTGCTCTTAGTGAAATATTAATATATTAACCCTTATTTATTGGATGTATTTTTGCTCTGTATAGATGTTTGTGCCAGGAATCAGATTCCGTCCTTAATGTTCCTAATTGCTCCACTTTGGTTTAACATTTCCTTTTTAGTTATGTTAAGACCTGACTGGTAACTCCTGTTTATTTTTGTTAATGTTTGGCTGCTCCTGAAAGGAGACTACAGTCAAGAAAACAAGAAAAGTAAAAGTTGGAAACATTTAATGGAAGTCTAATAATGTTTTTCATTTAAAAAATGTAATTAAAAAATGATCATTATGGATTTATAGCTATGGATGTAGATATGTTTCTGAAAAAAGGAAACACTTCACTTCATTGCTGGATTAAACACTTTCCATAAGGAGTGCACTTGACCTGATGGCCTCAATAGACAAAACACTGAGCTCTTAAAAACACAGCTGTCCCCATAAAAACCTGCTGTATGTCCCTGAGATATGAGAAAAAGATGTGAGTTACTGCTTGGGGGCACGGACAAGCATATAGAGTTAGACGGGTTAAGATGAAGAGGGACATTTTAAAGGTGCAACTTAAACATGTCAGGCTCAGCGGAGGAACTACAGACACAGCTTTGACCACAGAGGGGGCCAAAGGTGACAAAACTTCTTTAAAGAGACTGTGAGGAGTTTCCAAGTAATTACAAAAAAGCCTCACTTTTAGATATATGCCTGATCGAAATACACACTTTAAGATGAGTTTTATAGCATCAAAATAGGTTATCTATAAATGTTATTCCTTAGCCTTCCGGTCGGGTCGGACAGGGCTGGACTGGCCTGGATACTCAACTCCGGGAACAAGACAATTAAAACTAGAGCAAATTTATATTATTTTATTATTTATGTTACACGTCTTAGAGCAGCGGGCTGTAAGTAGCGATATATAGCCGACTACAAAACTACAATACTAAGTTTTCAAAAATTGCTTGTTGTCACACATCAAAAACTACCGCGACGTAACTAGAAAGAGATACATTACCTCGTCGCTTTGCATCCTGTAAGTTGTTAAAAAAAGAAGTTGTAAAGCAAAGCAGAGTTCGGAGGAAGGTCCGAGCTGCTTTCATTAGCAACACGACAAACGCACGCTTTGGATTGCACACGTCTTTTGGTGCGTTCAAGTTGTAGTCAGAAGTAGCAATTTTGAGTTCAGAGTAGGAAACTGCAACTGGATTGCCCCCCTGAAGTCTGAATTTCCTACTGGGAACTCGGTGAAACAACTGTTCATACCCGGATGCCCCGGGTATGAACAGTTGTTTAGCTCCTGTAATAATCAATTTATTTGCACTTCTGACTGGGGTGTGTCGCTCTAGATCAGCTGTATACACCGTATTGTTAGACAAAAATTGTTACAAAAATGCTGCCATAGTGATAATCACATTCTTCATGTGATATTTGTGAACAACAACACAGGGCGTGCTAACAACAGCTAACAATAGCCTGGTAGATCTGCATGTTTTTTCAGACTTCAACTGGAACGCCGATAAGTCAGAGATGATGTCACTCCCAGTTCTGAGGTTACTGGACAGTCATTACGACAGTCACCCGCGCGTGCTCATGGAAAGAAGAGTCTTTATGTTGCCGGTGATAGATTCTCCTCACAGTCCCTTTGAGAGCTTTAATTTAAATAATCTCATTTGAAGAGTTGTTTCTTTTACCTTAAATCAGATGCATAAAGGTTGCTTCTCATTCATTATAATAAAGAAATCTTTTGTTTCCAGATACACAGACTTTCTGAGGTAATTAAAAATCAGTCATAACAGGTCTGTTGTTGTTACAAAAGGTGATGGTAAAAGACTTAAGTGGTATTATTTGGGCCAGACAGCGAGTGTTGACATATCAGAACATTGTGTTCAGAGACGAGCATAATGTGTTGTTTTGTGTGAAACTCTCTGTGAGAGTCACTGTGAGTGCTTCATTACAGACTGACTGTGTTAAGTGTGTTTTAAGGCTGTTTTTTTTTCTCTATTTATGTGTAAATTTGGACTTTCAGACCTTGCACACAAAAAACAGGGCTGGTTTAATCTGTATATGGCCTGACTATTTAATAAAATGGATCATTCTGGAAGTTGCTTTCACGCCCATGTGTCCTTACTTGTATTTATTCAACAGCCTTTTCCATCTGTCATGTGTTGGACATTGTCTGAGTTTGCTGAGCGAGCTCGAGTGTTCACTGCTGTTTTTCCAGCTGTCATACAGCAGCCTCTCCAGCGGATACAGATTTTTTTAAAGGCTCGTCTCTTTCCAGCTGAGACTTCCAGTCAACCATCACTGCTCTGAGAGGCTTCAGGCTCCCTTTTTTCCTCTTCTTCTGCCGTGATGCAAAAGAGAAGAAGGTCCAGTATTTAAATCCTCACAGTTTATCTCCTTTTCAAGCCTCCATCTGCGTGTCTCCCAGCTATCACATAATTCTTTTTACTGTGGATCCCAACAATCAATTGTTCCCCTGCTCCTGGCGTTCTCCTTGTTCGAAGTGCTGGTGTAAATGGACAGAGCTGTTTGAAGGTCTGTGATTTAAAGAAGCAGCAGATTGTTTATTTGAGTCTTTGATTTGGCCTGAAGGTGCAGCTTTGGTGGCACATACTCAAGAGTGCAGTCACTCTCAAACTGGGAGGGAAACCTTTGACACAAACGGGCCAAAAAATGTGCAAACAGCATTGTGTCTTAATCGTCAGTGATGTAACAGATTCAAACCACTCACTAAGTGAATTAAAGAGGGAAAACAATCAGAGCATTGTCTCTCTGTTGTTGGTATTAAGAAAAACAAGATGTTCTCTCTGACCAACAAATACACATGTTGGCTTATTTATGTATGAATTGTTTGCTTATGTGATGAATAAACTACTTCTTCATATTTCTGTCCCATATTTTGTGCTGACAAAGAAGCTAAAATCACACAGCCCAAAACTGCAAACTAAAAGTTGGACCTATAGACGAGAGCTGGTTCATTTTGTTTCTGTTGCTGCCATTGGAGTGTTAGGCGATAATGATTTCACCTCACCAGTATTGATTGAAACTAGGGATGCACAATATTATCACAGTAATATTGGAATGGGCAGATAATCCCTAAAAAGTTGATAATCAGAATTGGCAGATAAAAATACTTTTGCTGATATTAACAGAAAATACATTGGTTCAACTTTTTGCAGATATTCATGCCAAATATTGGCTGTAGTGGTTCACCTCATCATCACTTCATGCCCAGTCGTATAAATCAACAGTAGTATTTATCAAAGTAGTAGAAGAGCTCCAAGAGCACAAACCTCCGCCAAGGTACTCACAACTTTTTCAAGCCAGAAAACTGTCCTATCTCACACTGTTGACAAATCCTTAAAAAAATCCATCCATTATCTATCCTGCTTATCCCTTCTGGGGTCTTGGGTGGGCTGGAGCTCAGCTGACATTGGGCGAGAGGTGGGGTTATATTGAGTTGGTCACCAGCGAATTACAGGGCCACATAGAGAGACAGGAGACCATTCACACCCACAATCATACCTAATGAGCATGTCTTGGACTATGGGTGGAAGCCAGAGTGCCTGGATTGAACCCACACATGCACAGGAAGAACATGTAAACTCCACACAGGAAGACTCTGCCCAGCAGGGATCAAATCAGCAACCTTATTGCTGCATGTGCACTACCTGCTGTGCCACCATCCCGCGCACCACCAAAATTTCCTGAAAATGTCATAAAAGTCTTGGACTTACTGAGTTGTTGTCAAACATGTGGAAAACTACACAATTTTGCAATATCAACATTCTACAACAAGAAATCCTTGATCCACATCCAGATTCGGATCAACACTAGAATTGAATCACTTCTTATTTGTACCATGACTAACCTTCCCCAAGAAGTTATCAAAATCTATTTTCTATCTGAGTTATCATGTTCATGAACAAACAAATCGTGTCAGTGACAAAACCTCCATGTCAGAGTTGTTAAAACGTGTGTTTCTTGCTTCACACCTGTTTCCAACATAAACAGAATCTCAGTAAAACAGAAACAGGTCTGTTTTAGGAAAGAGGAGGATTTATGTGCTCTACAAAAATATAATATTAATAATATCACTAAAATCATGAGTTCAGAACCAGCCAGGTGGTCACAGGGCAAACCATTCATGCTCATATTCTTACTAAGGGCAATTTGGAGTCACCAGATAACCTAATGGAAATGTTTTTAGTCTGTGGGAGGAATCCAGGGTGCCTGGAGAGAACCCAGGCATGAACCAGGAGAACATTCAAACTCCACACGGACAGGCCCTGACTGATGCAGGGTTTAAACCAGCAGCTTTCTTTTTGTGAGCTGACCCCATCAGCCCGAATAGCAACTTAGGCTGCATTTACATGGCGCCGAAAACGGTCAAATCCGATAAGTTTTCATTGCGTTTTGGCCTTGCGTCTATATGGAAACTTGTTGTGAACGGAAACTTTTAAAAAGGACTCCAGGGTGGAAAGTTTCCAAAACGCTCTCCATGCAGTGCCGTGTAAACCCGTATTAGAGCGTTTCAGGGTGAAACGCTGGCGTCACCGCATGCGCAGTACTCTTTCAGATGAAGGCTGCGTGCACATACCAGGAACAACAACAGCTTCGGCCGTCTGTCGAGTAACGTGTGAGCCTCTTACCGTGCTCTGTTTGTTATCCAGTCAAAAACATCCAGACAGATTTGTTGTCTGAACTGATTTGTTGTCCAGAAAAAAAACAGCATGCACACTGCAGCGGATTAACTCGTCTCCGAGCGACATCGTCTGAACGCAGAAGAATTCTAAAACGCAAAGGACAAATCTTTGCGTCTTTAAGTCAGGAGTTTCCATGCAAACGTAGCCGTAAGGTGAAAATTTAATGAGCTGCCACGAAATATGAATCACAATATCCATTTCAAAAAAGTTTGAATGACAGCCAATGTAGGAGAGGGGGAGGGGGGAAATTCTACAAGGGCAGAAGGTAAACATCAGGTTAAAGTTGATTTATTTTTTTGTTTACACCACAACAAAAAGTGTGAAAACAGAGATCTTTTGTTGTGGTGGGCCTTCTGTTTACACTAGCACAGTGCCTCTGCAAACCTTAGAAACCGGAGTCCAGTGGGAAAGTTTTGAAAACGTTTCCATTAAGGAGTTAGATCAGTCTCATAGTAAATAAATGCACACAGAAGGATTCACAAATGTAAACTGGGATTAATACATAAATGTCTCTCAACTCACAAATATTTTTCAAAGTTCACAAATGTATTTCTGATGCACACACAAATATTTCTTGTTTTATATATTTATAATGGAAATCCACAAATGTCTATGTTTAAAATAATTTGTAATTTTCGTTTAAAACAAATATGTATATTGTGATATTTATTCACAAACTGTTTAATCTGCTTTTACAAACTGCTCGGCTTTTGTGAACATCGCTGCATTTGTGTGTGAATCTTTTTGAGACTCCCTTGACGTGTCTCGATCCACAAATGCGTTTTTTTCAACAGGGAAGTATCTGTAGCCAATCAGATGTCTCCCTCCTTTCAGCCAATCACAAGAACGCACCCCACATGGGGTGGGATGAACTTTTCAGCCAATCATATGAACTCGTCCGCACAGCTTAACCGACACATTGGACTGAGAGAACGAAGTTGTCATCCGAGTGGACATGGCGTCAGCACCTGATTATCTGCAAAGTGTAAATGAAACATTATCCGGGTTTTCTTTGCTTTCTTAAGCTGGGAGGTTTGCTGAGATAGGTGGAGAATTGTATGAAATGTGCAACTACCGGTGGACAGTAGCAGCGGGGTAACCCGGTCTCAAACGCCACCAGTGCTGTCAGGGCTAACTGTGTTCAGTTTGTTATTGCTCCCCCAATAAAATGTGGATTTGCTGTGTCAATACTCTGTCCAGCAGAGACACATTTGTTATATTCGCCAAGGATGCTACAAACTTACTTCACCAGCTGCTGGCCTGGCATGCATGCTACTGCGTTTTAAATCATTCAGTCCATGTGAATGTGCATGAGTATCGTAATCACATGAAAAAACATTTCCATTTCTGGTGACAGTGTTGTCATGTAAACGGGCCCTGAGTGACAATCCCTGCTGTTTGCTCACTCTGGAACTTTCAGGATAGTTTTGTATTTTTTCTGCAAGTGTGACTGGAGTTTGTGAATGGGGTTTATGTCGTAAGTGTCCAGGAGGCGTGGACCCTAACGTTAAGAGACTCTGGTTTAAGCAGGATTGATTTGGCTGTAATGATTGAGCCAAATGTCAGATTTGCTCATGGGCACTCGTCTGATCATACCGGAGCTTTAACAGAACTGAACTGTTATTTTTGTCCCACATGTTGATTTAATGTTCGTTTGCACATTTTGTTGTAATGAATTAATCTCTTGAGGCTTTTAAAGGAAAACTCCCAAACATTTGGAGCCAACTTTACGATCCTAACATGAAACTGAAACAGAGGAGCTGTTGAAGCAACAATGATGTGAGGGGCAGAGACTGGGTGGAGGAATTAAGAGTTCTTCCCTTTGAGTCTGTTTTTCATTTATACACTCCAGTGAAAAAAGGAAATAAAAATATTCTTTAGAAGCTTGAAAATAAACCCCCTGTAAGCATCTTTACCCGAAAACAGTCAGCTTCATGGATGTTCATGTGTTGTGTACATGACGTCTCCTCTCATTCAGCACGAGTCATGTTGAGTCACAGCCATCTCATTCAGCTTTAGGATCAGCACGCAGAGGTCCAGTGACTCGCGTTCCTCTTCTGGAGAAGAGGTCACAGAACAGTGAATCAGCTGAAAGCATGAAGTTAATATTCACAGACTGAAACTTTGCTAATCTGCTGATTCATGTCCTCAGCTGGTCAACGCATCCTTGTGTGTCACCATGAGTGTTTGCGTGGTCTACAAACATGTCATCAGGTGCTTTCCTTCTATTTCTCAAGTTTGGATTCTTACCCTTATGTGATGAAGCAGAGTAAGTTTCAAAATGTCTCAGCTAATGTGGTTTTTATGTTTAAAAAATGTCACGTAAGCAGATAAGACACTGAAAGAAAAATTAAGTAACCTGGACTTTTATCAGTCTGTCTGAAGAAATTATCATTCCACAGCAGCTACAGGTCCTTTTTTAGCACGGCTGATGTTCATGAAGTCATTAGGTAAGAAAAATTGTTTCCATGTTTGAAAAACAGCAGTTTCAGAGCCTTTGTTTAACAAACCTGAGGCTGAAAGGAGAAAAGTCACTTTGCTGCCCTCTTCTGGTCACATTATATCTTCTTCTAGAAACAGTGCACTGCAATAACTCAAATCTTTACAGGTGGATTCATCATATTTCTGGTTATAAAATATGTAATAAAACAATATGAGCCATCTGTAAACACCTGAAAATCTAAAAGATTAAAAAGATAAGGAAAAAATCATTTGTGTTTTAAATAAAAAATGTCTACTAAGTTAGGTAAATGTCTCGTCTACAGAACAAAAAGACAAACAGGCTGCACCAAGAAAACTTTGAATGAAACTGACAGACTTTTAATATAAGAACCTGACATGTTCCCAAATAACCAAAGTGAAGGGACTCCTAACTACTAATGAGAAATGTTAAAACTCAATTTAAAAACAGACAGGAAGAATTATAAAGACAAATTTAAAAATGGTATCAGGGTTTGCTTTCCTACTCTCACTGTGATAGAAAAATTACCTTCCTTTTCAAAGTTTGTGTTTTTATTTTTAGAAAGAGTATAACAGATATTTTCCCTGGAAATGTTGATTTTGGTTTAGGTGGAGATACAAGAGATAGGAAAACGTTCTTAAAACTTGTCACCCTGGAACCTGGTTTCCAAAGTTTGCACATTGAGGCACTCCAGGCGATGTTCTGGTGTAAACGGGGGGTGAAAATGCAATGAAACTCTCAGTTTTTGGCAATTTTTGTTGTTGTGTAAACAGGGCCTAAGTCTAACAATAGAAAACATAATATAACAAAATGTGGTATAAAAAAAAAAAAGGGTCACACCAGGCACACAGGACCGTTTGACGTAGCTGAAGAGTTTATCTGATGAGTGTAGGCAGGCTAACACTACCTATTGACTCCCAGTGTTTGAGCTAAGCTAATTAGCAGTGGGCAAGCTCTGCCTGTCTCTACCTAGTTATTGCGCAAACAATTGAAAGAATGGTGTCTATCTGCTTGTCATGAACTCGGGAGTGAGACAAGACATGAAAAGAATAAAAATGTTAGGATACTGCTTTAAAGATGAAACCAAATCTCTTGCATCTTTTTTCCAAAATGTTTAACAACATTTTTCACATGATATCCTTCTCTGACACCGACCCCTGCCGGTCACTTTAACCAACAACTCCTTACAGGAGCTTTAATAGATCAATAATAGATAATAGATTAACTTTAAACAGCTGACTCCTCAAGTCTGATTAATGACACTTTTTGATTCTTTGGTATCTTAATGAGGTTTTTGTTTTTGTCTCTGCTCCTGCTACATACTGTACGCTACATTAAATAATGGGTAACAGCATCACTTCAGGATGAACAACGATCTCCTTTAAGATTTCTGTGGCTGCAGAGGCCTTAAGAAGCTTTTATTGTGATGAAAGTAATTGTAGGCCGGGTATTATGTTCATCTAATAAAACTCCAACGGCTCCTCTGCACAACCATCATTCATTTTCATACCATTAATTATTCATGAAAAATTAATTTGCATTTGGCTTTGGGAAAATGAGAGTTAGTTTTTATTATTAGTAACTCACCAGCAGGGGCACTAATGGCTGCCTCTGTGCCCGCTGGGTCAACAGGAAGTGTGCTAACTGGGTCATACATCCATTAGTGCACACCGCTGGATCCAGAGCGTCCGTGGTTTGTTCTGCGCTTATTTATATGTAAAGAAGTTAATATGGTAGCGTCCAGGTGTGGAGCACTTTGGCTTTGGAGGCACATGATTGAGTTGATGCTGAACTACTGTCACCAACTCAAGCATAGCTGCTACTTTTATGGAAGTCTTTGCATGAGCCAGCCCCCTTTTCTGCTCTTCTTTTCAAATCAACAATGTACTTCGATTAAACCTTTATTTAAGGCCACCATGACAAACCAGATTTGCTGATGCTATGCTAGTTTACTGATGTGTGATGGTTTATTATGGCATAGTTACCTGGCCAAACAACAGTGTATCTGTCAACATTAGAACAGTGGAAACAATACACTTACTGGACAATTTATTAAGTACACCTTCCTAGTAATGGGTTGGACCTTCTCTATTAGGTGATTGATTGGATTGAGATCTGGTGACTGAAGAGGCCACTTTAACATCTTAAACTTAAGTCATGTTCAAGAAACCAGTTTGGATTATCTGGGTTATGTTGTTCCGTTTTATGGATTAAAGTAAACCGCAGCGTTCTCTTGCTTCATACTGTCCCTATACCAAAAAAAACTTTAATCAAAAAGTCAGTACTGTACATTCTAATGAAGTATATATATAAAAAAAACACTTTTCAAAAGGTACATATGAGCAGGTGTGTTGATTAAGTGATCTTTTTATTAGTCTAATTAAGTTAAATGTATTCAATTCAATTTGATTCCAACTTCTATTGATCATTTAATTTTTCTTTAATGTTTTTATGTACTATTTTATGTTGCTTTATCGTTATTGGATCTTTAAAGGACTAAAAACCTTTTTATTTCATATTGCTTTTCCTGATTGATTTTGTTGTTTATTATAATTGCTGACTGTTTTTACTGTTTTATTGTCTTTATCATTGTTTATATTGTTTTTACTGTGCACTTTGAGATTGCCCACAAATGTAAGGTGCGTTATCAATAAAATCCATTATTATTATTATTATTATTATTATTGGTCACATTGTTAAGTATCCTATTTAAGAGAGCTTGATTAAATCAAATTAAATTTTAGTTTTGAACTATACTTTATTGTGTCATAATATTTTTACAATTCACTTGATTCTATTTTATGAGTTTAATGTTGTACTGTTATATGGTCTTTTAAACTATTTAGTTCAGTTTTGGTCAATAATATAAAGTTTTATTTCATTCAATAAAATGTGACTCTATTCTTTCTATCTTTAACACACTTATGATATATTTTATCAGATATTATTATGTTTTGTTAGTATTATTACTACTAATAAAAATGTGTTGTGTTCGATTTGATTAAACGTTATATATATATTTCTTTTATTGTTAAGATTTTTATTCAATCTAATTTATTTTTGGTTCATTTAAATGCGTT
Organism: Scarus forsteni; assembly: GCA_036419115.1. Classification (NCBI taxonomy): domain Eukaryota; kingdom Metazoa; phylum Chordata; class Actinopteri; order Labriformes; family Labridae; genus Scarus; species Scarus forsteni. The sequence goes on along the minus strand of JAZDUH010000011.1, from coordinate 16,016,597 downwards.
AACATCATCACTAATTAAATTTTATTATATTCTAATTTGTACTGTTCAGATCTCTTTCACTTCAATTTTATTTGAAATTATAATTTATCATATTTATTGACATTATGATTTGTTGTCTGTTTTGCTCTATTCAGCTCATGTTAAATTCATTTTATTTTTCTCTATGAAACATATTCATATGTTTGTTATTTCTTTTTATTTATAGTTTTATTATTCAAATTTGATTTATTTTCTCTCTTTTATTATTTTAAGTTTAATTTGATTTAATCTAATTCAATTTATTGTATCATATTTAATTGTTATTTTACCTCTAGGTTTTTTCTATTTTATTATATTTTACATGAGCTTAGTATTCTGTGTTTCTTTATAAGAATCTTATGTCCATTATGTTTCTTTAAAATTATTTTATGTTTTAAAGTCTCGGTTTTTCTTAAATTTGTGGTGCTCATGATTTAATAATCTCCCTGTTGTGTTGTATCTTATATTTTGTTTTTATCATGGCTGTCCTCTTCATTCAGCTTGAAACATTTATTTTAAAACATGCTATGTAAATAGAGATTATAATGACTATATTATTTAAGTTGACTTTGGTGGTCTGGCCCTTGAATCAGAGGACACTGTGGGTTGAAGTGGGTGTTTGTAGAAACTGATCCCTCTCCCTCTGCTGCAGGCGTCTCATCCTGTTTACTCTTGTTTTTGTCTTTAGACTGTTTCCGCCTGTTTTGGCTCACAAACCACAACTCTGTAAATAAAGGGATTAAGTTCTGTCTCCGAGTGAAAGTGGACGGATGACGAAGGTTTATGTAAAGGCAACAAGGAGCTTAGATTACATTTCTCCTCTTTGCATCATCGTTGACTTAAGGGGAAAAAAAACAGAGTGTGACATCTTTCATCATGCGGACACATCCCAAACAGGTTCAGTGTCATCTGGATCCTCGCTGATTGTTTCCTCAGGAGCCACTAGAGGTCATTATTGCAGAGAGCAGGGCTGAAAGAAAGCCTCCTCTGGCATGCTCTCTCTGATAATGTAGTGGAAATGGAAATTAGTTGCTCTAATGGGGATGAAAATGAGTTTGCAGTCATAATCGTCCAGGACACATTTCTGCATCACAGGGGAGAGAAGAAGGTTTGTGTTTGAAGAAGCTCATAAACATTTGCTTTCAGCCACACTTTCCTCCCCTAAATTATTTTTTATCCAAAGCTTGGCAGGCAGGTCAGCGCCCTCCTCCTCTAAACTCCACCAAAGAGCGATTCATAAAAGGAGAGGGCGAGAAAATCTCTTCCCTTTTCTCTCTCTCCATTTCCTTGTATGAAGAGCGAGGGTAACCATGGCAACCTGGCATTATACAGGACAGAGATGAGGAGGTTGAAACTGAGCTCGGAGAGGAGAGTTATCAATCACTCTGGCATGGGCACCGTCGCACACACACGCAAACAAAATGCACGAACACACTCGGCTGCTCTTTCATCCCTCACAGGCCACGAGTCCTGACGTTTGTCTTTTCATCACCGAGCTGAAAAATTTACCTCTGAGCGTCAGAGTGCCGAGGATGGAGCAGGATGTTTACAAAACTCTGGTTACAGGTGAAAGGGGCTGCAGGTTCATCTAGCTGAACTTTAATGCTGTTGATAAAGAAGCTCACAACAACTACAAGCTGCTTTCTACAAAATCACATGGTCACATTGACTCGAATGTGCTGCTACACCAGCTCCAGAGCTCCTTTTCACATTGTGAAGTCAGATCCACTCACGTCACCTCTATTTGATTTTCTGACTTTCTGTTCGAGAGTACGCCGGGTGCTTTAATTCACCTTCTGTCAAGGTTAGGGTGAGCAAAGCCAAGAGAGTGGTGCACTGATGAGTCCTGAAATGTGGATGTGAGTTAGAATTTTAGTAAAGCTCCCTCATCTCAACACCTATGGCAGGGGTCATCGAGTGTGGTTTTACAAGGGCCAGTTTTCCTTGACAGACTTTAGGAGGACTTTAAAGACAATGCAATAATATTAATACTTAGAGGAGTGGAAGAGGGGAATGGGAATGACGTCATCTCCGAGTTAGCAGTGTTCCAGTTACAGAGTCAGGGAAAACTTGCTGATCTACCAGGCTATTGTTAGCCATTGTTTGCACGCCTGGCGTTGTAGTTCGCACATACCACATGAAGAATGTAAATAACACAATAGCAGCATTTTCATATGCATACATTAAACTATACTATGTATACGGATGAATAAAACAAACGCCAGTCAGTGAAATCCTGACGTCCCAGTACGACTGGACCATTGCTTCAGTTTTCCTCTTCCAGCTAAATGACAGCAAAGTTCCAGCTGAATACAAAACATTTACCGGTCAACTTCCAGCCACAGGGAGACCCTCCTACACCTTAATCCCAGCTGATATTAAGTGAGAGGCGGGATACAACCTGAATGGGTTGCAAGTCGATCGCAGGGCCATGTAGCGAGACAGACAACCATTCACACTCACACTCGTACCTAATGCTGCGTTCACACCGCACGCTACTTGTACTACGTCGGCAATCACACTCCGTGCAAAGTGAATGTACAGCCATGATGGGGCGGGGCTAACCCTCCCGTGATGCGACAGCCGTTTTTCACACTACCACACAGCTTGTCGCACATTGTGAAAGAAAAAAAAAAGTTGATCTATTCAGACGATGTCATGTGTGGCTGTGCGGCAACAACCAATCAGTGGTGTGTGTGTGTGTGTGACGGTACCCGTGACAGACAGTTATTCTTCCGGACTACAGAGGAACAATTTATGGCTGTGTGGGAAACATTAGTCAGTGAGGACATTAGTTCCGCCTAGACGGACCCCAGAGAACTCACAGATAATGCTGCTGCAGGGCATCAGCTGCAGTGTTTTGTGTTTGATAAGTGAATGAAAAGGATACAGTTGGAATAATGTCCGCTTATGCATCATATTATATGATATATGATCTGATCACGGTGAAACTCGGCGGACATGACGTCACCGAGCGACGGCCGACTCCTACGGTGACCAAAATGAGGTATTTATGGACGCGCAATGATACGTCAGTGGGCGACGCGATTTTGGTAGCTGGGTCGCTTGCGATGTGAACGCAGCATACGGGCAATTAACCTAATGAGCATGTTTTTGGTTTGTGGGCGGATGTCGGGGAGCCTGGAGAGAACCCACACATGCATGGGAGGAACATGCCAACTTCACACAGAAAGGCCCTGTCTGATTGGTCCAGGATCGAACCAGCAACATTCTTACTGTGAGGCCCAAGCTCTACCTGCTGCGCCACCGTGCTGCCTGACAGCAAAGTTCCAGCTGAATACTAGACAATTACTGGCCAACTTCCAGCCACAGGGAGACCCTCCTACCCCTTAATCCCAGCTGATATTTAGGGAGAGGTGGGATTCACCCTAAGTTGGTTGCCAGTCAACGGCAGGGCCACATAAAGACCATCAACCATTCATGCTCATTCTCATGGCTAAGGGCAATTTGGAGTCACCAATTAACTTAAAGGATAAGTTCGGTTTCTACAGCTTTCACATTGTTTATAGAATGAAGTAGAACAATATACTCACCCAGAAGGCTTTCCTGATCCAAACAGTGCTTCGGGAGATATTTAGATCCAAAATCGAGCAGCGGACATCCGTATAATGGTAGCACATGGGGCATCCATGGCGCCGCCCCTAAAACTGCATTAATCATCCAAAGACTAATTAGTTTCACCAATATTTCATCATGGTCCGCTCACGCTACTCCTCCATTACAGTCTGTGTCACTCCAGACATGTTCTGTGGCTGTGCTAACCTCTGAACTGAAGAAGAAGAATGTTTGTCTCCACGCCTGTGCAGTACTCTCTTTGGATGTAAATATCTCCCGAAGCACTGTTTGGATCAGGAAAGCCTTCTGGGTGAGTATATTGTTCTACTTCATTCTATGGAGACACATCATATTCAAAGTTCTCGTCCACAACATCTTCATCCGATAGATATTCGTCCATTTTGCACAAAACTAGAAGAAGATGGCCCTTGTGTAGCCGGCTGTCTTCCCCTGAAACAATGAGCCATACTGCGCATGTGCGGAGGCAAGCGCTCTTCTTCTTCAGTTCAGAGGTCAGTACAGTCACAAAGACATGTCTGGAGTGACACAGACTGTAATGGAGGAGGTAGTGTGAGCGGACCATGATGAAATATTGGTGAAACTAATGAGTTTTTGGACGATTAATGCAATTTTAGGAGCGGTGCTGTATGCCCTATGTGCTACCATTATACGGATGTCCGCCGCTCAATTTTGGATCTAAATATCTCCCGAAGCACTGTTTGGATCAGGAAAGCCTTCTGGGTGAGTTTATTGTTCTACTTCATTCTATAAACAATGTCGAAGCTGTAGAAACCGAACTTATCCTTTAATGAGCATGTTTTTTGTTTGTGGGAGGAAGCTGGAGAGCCAGGGGAGAACCCATAAATGCACAGGGAGAACATGTAAACTCCACACAGGAAGCCCTGACCAACACAAACCAGCAGCCTTCTTGCTGTGAGGCATGTGCACTACCTGCTGCACCACCACGTCGCCCTTATAAATCAGGAGGCTTTTCAGTCTACCCTCTGACTCAGAAAGCCAGTGTCTAAGAACTGGTGCCATATGATCTGATTTTTTTTTTTGTTTTGGTGGACTTTGAGCAGCAGAACATCTGCTACAGATTCAGTACTTTATTTTGCGTCTCAAAGTTCCTCCCTGGTATGTTTTTGTTGTGATGCTGATGAGTTTCTTAACCTCATGTGTTAAGTTTTCTGTCTGTCTCATTCAAGTTTCTCATTGCACTTCGGAAGGGATTGGAGACTCAAGGATAGACTGACAGCCTGTCCAAAGTGTCTCTCTACCTTCAAACCAATGCATGCTGGGATATGCTTCAATGCTCCCCTGACAAGGAAAAGGGAAAAAAAGAAGCAGGTGAGGAATATAAATGGGGCCGTGGGGAGGCACAGGCAGAACGATGCTGGCCACACACCGAAATCTTTAAACAGTGAGATTCTCCGCTGAGGCTGCAGACAGCATGCTATTAACAAACGCTGACTTCAGATCAGCTGAGAGGAGGAGAGGACGAGGAGCAGAGCAGCACCTCAGAGGGGGGACTACTTAACCTCACAGGGTTAAATACAGCTCGAGCTGAGGGTCCCACCAGGTTCACTCGAGTCATCAAGATTCAGCTGGAACAACTTCAGCATCACAACACAGCAGCAGCAGCTCAAGAGAGCACAGAGCGAAAAAACTGAACTGTCATAAATTCATCCATCCATGATCTTTAATGCTTATCCTGTTCAAGGTCGCAGGGGCCTGAGCTTATTCCAGCTGATATAGGGCTAGAGGATGTATGTTGAACTGGTCCCCAGCCAATCACATGGCCACATAGAGACACACAACTTTTCATGCACACACTCATACCAAAGGGCAATTTAGACTTTGACTCAGACTTTACTGTCATTCAGTATGCAGCAGGTGTACACAGAATGAGATGTCATTACCTCTGCCAAGGAGGTTATGTTTTCGGGAGAGTTTGTCTGTCTGTCTGTCTGTCTGTGAACAAAATAACTCAAAAAGTAATGGATGGATTTGGATGAAATTTTCAGGAAATGTTCAGCATGGGAAAAGGAAGAAGTGATTTGATTTTGGTGTTGATCCGGATCAGCGTCTGGCCGCCTTGGTGAAAAATGTGATTTCTGTGAATAACTACTGAACTAAAATAGATATCATTATGAATACAACTGCTAATGGTATATTTTCATGGTCAAGGAATCTAAATATTTAGATGAAATAAAGGTAGGGCTAGTATTTATGGTCAAAATGACAATATGGCTGAGGACTGCGGCGCTGGCGGAGGTCTGCGCTCTCCGAGTGCTTTTCTAGTTGTATATGCTACAGTTTACAGATTTCAAGTACAATTTGAATAAATAAATAACAATAAGGAGCAAGTTATTGTAAAAAAATGTGTAAGATGCAAGGGAAGTATGAATATGAATATCTATATGTTAAAAAACAAATATCAAATGTGCACAAAAAAAGAAAAGGTTTAGTGTCATCAGAGACCAAGTGAGCATGTTTTTGGTCTGTGGGAGGAAACTGGAGTGCCCTGAGAGAACCCACGCATGCACAGTGACAACGTGGAAACTCCACACAGAGAGGCCCTGACTACACTGTGCTTTGTTTGTTGTTTGGTTGTTTACTTTCTTGGTGATTTGCAATAACTGAAGTAGATTTACCTTTAACTTGAGCTTTTTAATGTATTCTTAATAGAAGAAAATTAAGATATGATTTACGAAGCAAGGCAAGAAAAGGAAGGGAAAAGCAGATAAGTAAGTGTGTCAAACTGCTCATGGATATTGACCACCGCTCCCTTACATACACCAGATGCACAATTTGGGCAAAACACAACATGAACCCAGCGATGCTCCCCCATCCTCAGCTTTCACAGCCAATGTATGTCCAAATAATCAAATGAGTGATGTCTGCATGAATATTTTACTGCTCTTGATCCAGAGTCATAAATATTGTACAAGCTTCGTATTTTAATTTTTAAATCATTTTTAGAAATGGTTGAAATCTTAAATTATTTAGTGCAATAGTTCCTTGGCGATCTATTTACAGGAGCAGCACCTAACTTTATGGGGAAAAAATTCTGACACAAATTTGCCATCAGCTGCACCAGTTTACATATACAGGACTGATGGTGATTGGATACGAAACAGAACAATGAAAAAATAGTCTAAACATTGATTCAACCTAACACTGAGTTTCAAGTACCACTAAGTACAAAAAGGAACCCTTAAAAAAGCAAAAAAATAAAATGAAATAAAAAATTCTGAGTTTACATCCACGGTCTGCACCTCTCATTTAGGTCTGGACCCACAGATTGGAGGCCATGATGCTAATCCATACCCAGATCAAGTTTTATGTCCAATGAAGTCTTTGGAGCTTAGGTACAAAATAACATGAGGATACTCATCAGAATTCGAGATACAACCGACTAATAAATATTCAGGCCTGATTCATGGCCAGATGCTGAGGAAACAGACCTAAATCCCCCTCCCACCTCCGTTATAATAAAAAAAAAATTACAGCTGTGGTGGGAACAAGCAGAGGAACAAGGGATGAATCAGGGACAGATTATCCGGGACACAGTCACAAGGGAGAGGGAGTGCAGGAGGGGAGGGAGGACTTGACCTTTTCTGAATATTCATGATGAAGGAGAGGAGAGAGATATAAACCTTTAGTGACACCAGGAACCTTTGTGGAGTTTGGTAACCAAGGGCAGGCCAGGATTCAGCGTGAAAAAAATATGAAGCAGGAGTCATGCTGATATTTTTAAAAGTATGTGGATACACGATTAATTACTCAATATTTGTTCTACATCGAAAAAAAAAAAGATCATTAGAATCCTAGCTATGAATTTTTAATGATTCTAGTGAAATAATTGAACATCTAAACTTGTTATTAATACAACAACAAAAACAGACATCCTGGTCACCAAATGCAAGAAAGAGATTGATCCAAGCAACATTTATGTCTGTGATTGATTAAGATGATGTTCTTTATATGCATGTTTTGACATCCTGATTTGGAAATGTTGGACTTTCATCGTTGTGTCTTGTATGAACGAGTTGGCTGGATCATATCTTCCTCTACAAGCCTGCACTACATGAACTACCCTCTTATTTATGTACTCTACTGACACTGAAGACTGTCAGCAGCTGTGGCCTTCGGTCTTGCTGTCTTTTTTAGATTTTAGTGTTTTTGCTTGATCGTCATAGTCTCACTTGCAGAATCACCAGAATTTAGTGTTGTATTAGTTTAGAGGATTTAAAAAAAAACAAATTAAGGATAATCTGATCCGTGCATCCACTTGTTTTAATGAATAATTGCTGACTTGATGTTTGATTATCATCTTATTATCCATTGTTGTTATTGATTGGAAATTTTTGCCCTGCTAGAAGATTTTGTGTCTTAATGGGGACATTTCTGGTAAAATAAAAGCTACAAAAATAAAGATAAACATAAAAATACACAGCAAGCAGAGCAGTAAATGACCTTTCATTCTTCAGGTGGCACTGTTAAAAACTGACTGATATCGCCATGTGGACTCAGGAACACTTCAGGAAACCAAAGAGCACGAAAGAAAAAGTTAACTGTTTTTCAAAATCCTCGCCTGACCATATTGTTTTAAAACCTCTCTAATTTTGCTCTGCATCCCTTTATAACAACAGTCATTTGCAGAGATTATGAAAAAATATTTTATTAATCTTTTTTTTTAGATTTACAGCCACTCCAGCAACATTTCCAAAAGATATTCACAATAAAAAAATGTTTTTTAAGGCAAGGATGAAATTTTTAATTAATCTGACTTCTATCTTTATTTACTCTGTTCTAGTAAAAAAAAAATACTGATAATTACACATCTGAACAAATCTCTCAAGTGTTACTTTTATTATGACACCAAAATAATTCAAATAGACCTTGTGGTTGCAGAGATACACTCTTTTATGAGTATGAACTTTTCAAGCAGAAGGCTTATAATAGGAGCTGGGGCTGTAGAAGATAAGCAACATTGTGTGCTGCCTTTTTAAAGAAGAAATCAAGTCCATTTCTGACAAACCTCAGATGTTACTGCATCCTCAGAGAGCTCTTCAGAAGCCACCATTGCTTTCAAACATACAGTCACTCCTCACTGTCGTTACGTCTTCAGTTTCCGCCTCTCTTCTCTGATAAGACTGTCCGACTTTCGGTCGTGAATTCGTAGGAGATTGGATCTTGGCAAGATGGATCTATGTGATTTCAGACAATGAATCAGGCAGGTCTATCTGTACTGCAAGGTTAGCAACAATGAGTAGAATTTCCATGCTTAATTTTAACAATTATATTTAAATATCACACAATTCGATGGAGGATACATCTCAAAAACTTGGTATATTTCCCAGCCCTAGATGTATCACTGATATGTTGGCCGCCTGCCTCACTGAGGGATCAATAACTATTAACACTGAGGCATGAAGTCAGAGCAGCGTGGAGATGTTCGGCACTGCAGACTGTAGGATCAGAGCTTTAGTTACAGTCAGAGCTGCTCCGAGCCATGCTTCCTGACTGACAACAATGTCACCAGAGCGCTGTGTATGTAAACACATCCAGAGAGCCGCCAAGAATCTGGGTCATTTTCTGTCGGGGATGAGAGGAGGAGCCGTCTGGAGACAAGAATGTGCTCAGCGTTCATATGTCAGGGAGTCTGAGGGCTGTAATCCACACACGGCCTCTTTTATCTGCTTCATGAATCAAACAAACGTGCCTCCAGTGGTGATGAAATCTGCCGAGAAGCACAGGTAGTGGAGTGAAAGAGGAGGAGGGAGGGAGGAGAGGGGAGGCATGCCATTTCTTGCTCCAGTTCTGTTTTCGTTTTAGCACCGAGGACACATTGTTCATTAAAAATCCAAAGCCTCGGTCTACAGGAGACACAAAGACCTGCATCATGTAATATTGACACAGCTACAACGCAACCGTGAAGCAGGAATTACACGCTGGATCTGGAACACCATGTTCTGAATAGGGCTGGGGAAAATTAACTTTAAATAATCATCCAGGTGGTTCAGCTGAAAGATGATGCATAATACACTGCAACAGACTTCATTATCTGTAAAGGGATTGGTTGGGGAGCTGGTGGAGGAGTCTGATAGTGTGCTTGGTCAGTAATCAGAAGGTTATGGGCTTGAGCCCTTTTCTGGTTGATACATGGCAATTTGTTCTTGGGCAGGACACTTAACCCTAAACTGCTTCATCAGTGGCATGTAAATGGATTTGACAGAGAATTAATGTGTTAGTTGATGCTGATGGACAGACATAAAAACTCCACTGCATGTGAGAGCTATTGGGCATGAATGTGCAGATGTGACCTGTGGTGTAAAGCTGCTTTGAGTTGTCAAAGACTAGAAAAGCACAAAATAAGCTCAGTTCATTCACCATTTTTGAAGTAGGGTTGTATGACAAACATGACACTGGTCTGGAAATAATGGTGCGTTCCAGTTGTACTCGGAAGTCGGAATTCCCGAGTTCTGAGTAGGAAACTGCAACTGGAACTCCCCCCAAGGTCGGAATTTCCTACTGGGAACTCTGGGACACCTCACCACCCCCGAGTTGACAACCGAAGATGGATGCCCCCAGTGTGAACAGTTATTTAGCTCCTGTAATAATCAATTTATTTGCACTTCTAATTAGTGTGTGTCACTCTAAATCAGCCGTATACATAGTATTGTTAGACTTATATTTACAAAAATGCTGTCATAGTGATAATCGCATTCTTCATGTGATATTTGTGAACAACAACGCAGGGCGTGCTAACAACGGCTAACGGCCTAGTAGATCTGCATGTTATTTTTCAGACTTTGTAAGTGGAACGCTGATAACTCGTAGATGACGTCACTCCCAGTTCTGAGGTTAATGGAACACAGCTTAAGCTACGAACAGAAATCAGCTTTCTATCTGAACAGAAACAGCTGACTTGTAAACTAGAGCAATACATTGTTGCAGATGACTAACCTTGCTGGGCAGCTGGATCTGCCTTTTTCAATGTCTTTAATCAGGCAGATCTATCTTGCCAAACTCTAACTACAATAGCTGTGAGCAGCCCAAAATTAAACGACCCAATCAGCATCCATTAGAGCAGGAAGAGGTGGGAGATGTGTGCCAGACAACAGCAGGAAGTGACTGCTAATACAGAGATAAGCATAGATGCTAACAGCTTTAGCTGCAGTTTTATCAGGAAAAAAACAATGAAATGAAAAACAAACAACAACACTGAGAGCACTTCTTGAGAGAAAATATAATTTCACCCCACTTTCCACATGATTTGGAGAGAGTTTGTGGTATTAAGTAGCTCCTACCCGTTATTTACACCACGTCAGTAGCACCAACCTACATTATCTGATTGGCCTGTATTGAATGTGACTGATAGATTGATCCTCCAGTTACTTGCTGGATTTGCTTTTGAAAGGTTCTGCCCATTTCCAAACACTTCCTATGACTGTTGCACTGACAGGCTAGTGAAATATATGAAAGAGTCCATCTGGTGTGTCAGATTCACCACCAACTGCATGACTGAAAGACTTATCCTGTGTCTATTTCAGAACTATATTAGAATTTTATCGGACTTGACTCACTGCCCAGTCCTTGTCCTGGAATGACACAGCATGTGCAGAGTTTGATATCTTTGTTTGTCTGTCCTTAAATTCCCTACTCTCTATCAAAAATAATTCCTTCTAAGTGTCAAAATAATGTCACTGTATATCTCCCCTAAGATCCATTTAAAAATCAATCAGCACTGTTTAATGTACCTGAGAACAGCAGCGCATGACTGCAGAATTTAGCCTGCTATATTTTACAGCTGACTGCATAAAGTGAGGCAAGGTGATGAACAGGAGTCCCATCAAAAGTTAAGTTATTGTTTCAAGGGGGTTGTCAAACTTCTTACGCTTTATCATTTTCTATACAACATCTTTTAAAAGGATATAATCTTTGTTTTTATGGCCCAAAAACTGCAGAGCAACACATGGTCACTATCTACATTTCAGAAATATGATAGAAACTTTTCAGAAACAGACAACAAATGTATTCTAAAACAGTATGAGAAGGATTCACCAGGATTTATGACTGAAACAACAAGTTAACTAATCTTGAATTGTTTTGTTTACAGTGGTATTAAATGTCATATATATTTAAATAACCTGAAGAGACCCACAATAGAGAATGCTGCCCTCCTTTTGTAAATATCAGCCAAAACAAACAAGGTACTGAATAAAAAAAAAATAGCTATCCTTAAAAATCTGAACCAAGAGCTCCAGAGGGCTGAAGGGAAAAGCATCATCCAAGTGCAAATGTTGCCAAAATACATGTAAAATTCAGCAAGGAGAAAAGTACTTGCACTTTCCCAAAAAACCTGGAACTTCTATTTTTGTTGCCATGGTATCAAATCAAGCCTAATATTACATATACTGGGCTTTCAATTCATTGATTTTCTTGGGTGAGGGAAATGTTTTAATTGGTACAACTCCTGTAAAAAAAAAGCATGCATTTTGTCTCAAATGACTGAATATAATAATCCTGAAAGTATCAAAGCATGAAACATTTTAGTTTGAATTGCTTTTGGAGAAAATTAAAGGCAAAAAAGTTCATATCTTGTTAATTAAAGACTTCTTTTTGCTGTCTTCTATTTTCCCTGTCTTCTCCCCCACCGCAGCGCTTTTGGACAAAGTTATTGGTTGGTGGTTAGCAGAGCATCCAACTCCTGCAAGCTGCCCTATTTCTATCTAGAAGCAATAATGAAATCAGCCGGGGTCCATATTGGAGGGTAGTGCAGTCCTGGACCATTTGGTGATGGTGGCTGGAGAGGGTATGAACATGACGCCACATCAGTGCAAGTGAGCGGCACGTCAGTTACTGAGTGGCAAAGACTGAAAACACCAATCAGAGGGGAGGAAGTAGTCAAATAAGTAAATCCGGCAGCAAGGTTTCACGGTTATGGTAAATCTTATTTGATAATGTTCAGTGTGGGTGGTATAAAATCTCAGCTGATGAGAAAAAAAACCAAACATTTTGAGCTGTAACATGAAGTGTGTAACGGAGACAAAGCCTTGATGTTACGGCAACTGGTAACACGTCACTGAGCTTACAGGCATTCAGGTGATAATGAATATAAGCTTCACTTCTTTCCCTTTCCTACAGTTTTTGTCTGAGAGAAAGTTTGAAATTTCAGCAAATAAAATAAACATAAACATTTTAAATGATGAAGCACTGGGGACAGTAGTTTTTGTTTGTAGCTAACATACTCTAAGACCAAGAGAAGTCCCAACACAGCGGCTGGTTTGACAACAAATGATTTGAATAATAGTTTGGTTCATGGATTTTACCACAAGCTGATGAAATAACTAAATCAATATGATTTCCATTTGGCCAATATTGATGTTAGTTTTGCATATTTTTTATGAATTAAAGGTTTTGACCAGTTCAAGTGCGATGATAAAAACTAATGGGAGGCAATGACAGTTAAAAGGACGCTAAAGCCGTTTGCTCAGAGGGAGTCTGGGTACATCCATCTCATTTTGTATTTGCACAAAATCAGAAATAGACAGAGTTACAGTCAGAAAAGGGCTTCAGCCAATAGCTCAGGCTGATAAATGCTGCATTATAAATGTAACTTACAGGGTAAAAATGTTTTTTAGCCATTTCGAAACATAAATCAAAGTAGAATTTACATTCTCCATAATGGCTATCATCAGAACTAATCAGGCTTCTAAATGATACTAAAAACACTGTTTTGTTGATGAATTAAAGAGTTTCACTGTTTTTTATGGCCCATATCATTTACCAGATGCTGTTCTCCGCTACTCAGCGGGTGAAACTGTGATGTCAGCGCATACCCTCCATTGCGCTAAGCCTTATTCCCAGAAGAAAGATGATCGGATCTTGTAGTAATTTCAGAGGAAACATTATTTGAAAATCTGTGTTAAAGCCTGATACATGGAGTCACTTCATCACATTGATGCAAACCTCCTATAACAAGTCTGACAGTGTGCAGCTGTTCCAGCAGCTGGGAGGCTGTAATTAAGCACACTGGTGCTTTAAGCCAAATGCCAACATGCTTACATTGATAAAGGGAGCGTGATGATGTTTCACAGCAACATTATTTACCATGTTAACCATATTGGCTTTACATATAAGCACGCTAACATTCGACACTTAACACTGAGAACAGAACACATCTGAGGCCGGTGTAAAACTGACTGTTTCAGATGCTTTTTTCACACATGCACTTCACTCCTGATGTTTTGCTGAAATATTCAGGAGTCTAGTGCATTTGGTGATGCCATGGTCTTATTTTACCTCATTTCTTTCCACGAAACCCCAAAGTAAGTTTTTAGAAAGCAGTTGGATGAGCAGATGTGTGAATGTTGTTGTGAATATTTAAGAAAACCTGACATGAGTGATTAGGATCTTTGTGCACAAAGTGAAGCTGCTTAATCCTCTTTCCTGTGTGAGAGTGTGTTTTTAATTCTCTTTATTGCCTATGTGAAGACGCCCAGTGAACTGCAATATTGATAGCTTTCACAATCAAACAATGCTTCCTTGATAGACAAGAAATGCTACTTTATACTCCTAACTATTTTAGTTGCACTAACTAATGGGGAATAGGCTGATGATACACTTTAATGAAGTCACATCTCAGAGAAGGTGGATTAATGCTGTCAGATGCTTCACTGTGTCTGTTGGTCGCAGAGGCCATGACTCCAAATAGTGTCTGTCTAATCCTAACAATTTTTTTTTGGTTACTTGCTTAGAATAGTTTTTGACTTTTAGATTTACTGCCTCCAAATCGCTGACTGAATAACATCTGACAGTGATCCTGATACTACCGATAAATTACAATGACAAGCTAATGTTAGCTTATTTATGTTTTTGCTCTTCTAAAAACAGCAGATTAATTGTATCAAACACATAAAAATCTCTGAATCAGCTTCAAGAATTTGTGGAAATTGCTGCATAACAGTAATATTAATAACATTAGCAATTTCCAGTATCATGCATGCTTGTCTTGGGTGCTGTGCAGTGCCTGTTTCACACTGGAAGTGTTTTGCTGAAGTGCATTTGCCGCTCATGTCAGCTCCAATGAGTGCAGCGACAGCTTTCACACCACCCTGCAGCTTCAGTGCGTCTCCCTGCTGTCACAGCTCTATTTCTCCATATGTATCACCCCAATAATGAGCTTCTATTCAAGTTTGGGAAGAACCACAATAAATCTCCCACAAGTGACCTGGCTGATTACATAACTGACCTGGAAACCTGCAGAATGAAAGCATTCGGATGAACAAGGGGAATTTCTCGACAAAGTGGGCCTGAAGCTCTTACTGTGAGAGGCACAGACAAGAAGGGTTTCTGTCTTTTTGTGAAATACTTTACTGCTGAGGACATACAAACCAGCTGGATGAAGGTAAATACTGCTCTCTGTTTGTCAAAGTATGTCTATTTTGGCTGTGAACACATGCGGATCACAGAAGAAACAGGCAAGTCTCCTATTTTCAATATTTTCAGTGTGGCTAACACTCCCAGTCTGCAAACTCCTACTTGATATCATGCTTCAATCCTAAGATTCCAAAATACCCACAGCATTTGTAAAGATACAAAAATTTAAAAGCCTAAACCAAAGTGCCACGCGGTAGTCTGTGCGAGCTGACACTGCTTTTGTCCTCCAGTCCTCCACGCCTGTCATCTGCCTGAAAGCTGTCGGTGGACACAAAGACAAAAAACATCCTCACTGCACCAGACTCTGCAGTTTAATCAGCTCTTCTGTGTTTGTTGATAACATCACGTTGATCTCAGCGTTGTCTTTTTGCTGTGGCATCGTGTCCCAAAGCCGCCCTTTCTGACCAACAGAAAAAATCTCCAATTGCGAAGACCAAGTGGGTAAGAGAGCTGGAAAATGTCAGAGGCAGACTGTCCTGAAATTTACTCAGAATTTTCAAAGAGTGCATGTTACAGAAGGGCTTAAATTAATCCTTTTGTGCAATCACTTCCTCTAACAGAACTCATCATTGCTACCATGACGTCTGGATTTTCTCAACATGACTACAAATGACTATCTCACAGTGTCAAGTCAAGGACGCTCAAGTCATGTGGATTCCTCCCGTGGGAACTTAACCTGTCTGTATAAAATGACAATGCCATGCAGCCCTGCTGTTTTGTCCTTGACTGACATTCTCACGGCTGGACTCATACTGCTAGCTTGGCTAAAAATGCCCATTAAGCAGCGCTGACTGGTTTCCAAATCAGCCTGTGTTGGTCTAATACATCATAAAGAAAAAATAAAAGCTTAAGTACTGAAGTTTGGCAAAACAGTAACATGAAATCATCTGCTTTTGAATGTGCAGTCATTTTACAGGAAGTGTTATCGAGCTGTTTGCATTTTTATGTCTAAATCACTTACAGCGAGGAGCTAAAGCCAAATCTTCTACAAAAACTGAAATCACTACCAGGAGTGCAGGAAATGTTGATAAATATTTTTGCTTGAACAAAATAACTCACTGAAAAATCTGTGCCATAAATACAGATGCCAGTGGTTTTTTAAACCATCTGCCCTCAAAATAATTTCCCCATGTGTCCTGTTATAGTAAACAAAGCCACATCAGCCTCCACACAGGATGTCTTGCATCTCTAATTCTTTCCTGCTTTCTACAGTTTATTCTATTTTGTTATTTAAAGCTTTTCCCTTTGAGGTATTGACTCAACTCAGCTCTACTCTACACAGATTAGGTTATTCTTTTTTTATGATCCATTACAGAATATACGTTTAAAGGACCTTTAATATGTCAGCAGGGTCATCATTAACCTGACAAGCCAGATGGACAGCTCAATATATCTGCAACAGAAATATTTCACTAGTCCATCTGGGTAGGAGCCCTTTAAATTTATTTTCAGGGGCAGAACGTTAGAAAAACACACACAAGCTTGTGATTGGACAATTGTTTGGCTCATCACATTCATCACAGACCAATCCACATCAAGCAGGGTTGCCTCCTACAATGTAGCATACATAGCGGCTAATGTAGTGGCTAATGGCTAACAACAGTTAAGAACAGTTCATGGATGTTAGCCATAGCAGCTAATGTAGCTGCTAACAGCTAATAACAGTTAAAGACCATTGGCCATTAGCCGCTAACTTAGCTGCTAACAGCTAACGGCCTTTTACTATCGTCTTACACTGAATTATAGCACACAGATGATTCATTTAACACTTATATGTGACATGAACCTCGTCAAAGACAAACCCTACAAGTAAACTTCTGAGGAGGGCAGATTTCGCCAAGTTTTACTAGGTAGCCATGAGGACAATAGGCTAATCGGCATGTCTCAACTTACGGTTCGCAACTTCCGGTTGTCATCACATCCGCATACTGTTGCTCCCGCCTCCCTTTCCTGATTGGGCTGTTAAGAATTCAGCTGAGTGAATTCGTTGGACAACGGAAGCTGGCAAGACGGACCTGCAGGATTTCAGAATCAGGCAGGTCTGTCTGCTCTGCAAGGCTAGGTCATCATAGCACGTTTGTGCAAAACAACAGTGACATCCTTTAAAGGTGCAGTCAGCGATGTGGGAGAAAACGAGTGGAGGGTTTGTTTATATTCAAATTTAGACCCGCCTCCCGAAAGCTGATGGACGTGCATCGTCATGGAAACGGCCGTAGAAACTGCGTAGCTGACGTAGCTAAGGAAACCCCGACTGGTCAGACAACTCGACTGCCATTATTGAAAACATCACAACAACAGTACATTTTGGCAGATTAGACAATAAGATGAATGCCTGACGGCTGTTACTGTTATGTGAAGCACCACGAAGCTAATGTTGCTTAGCTTACCTATCCAGCAGACGGATGGCGACATCCGCGTCCGTTTTCAGGTCTTTCAATTGGCGGTGTTCCCTCCACCGTTGGAAAGCAGCACCAATGTTGACCCGGGTCTTCGCTCTTTCATGGTCATAGTCCTTCTTTTTCACTTTTCACTCCTCTGGCCTCTTTCTTTTGGGCTATTTTCAGCCATTGCTACCACAACTATTGAATCTCTCTCTTACGCTAACTGCACACGCTACGCCAACCACGACTCCCCCTCCCCCTTCTGTGTGATCTGCGCATGAGTATGATCGCCCCCTGGATGTGGGGGGGTTTACTTTGTTTTGGTAACTCGGCCCGAGCCCCAGTATTTACCTGCTGAAATTCAGAGTCAAGGCTGTATATTGAGACCGGACTTTTTTTTCAACATGCTGTCGGTGGGGACATCTTGTGGATGGAGAGGAGAAATATGGTGAATTTCACAAATACTGCATTAGATTAGAAGATTAGAAGATCGCTGAGTACACCTTTAAACATAAAAAAGGAAATAGAGATGATAGAGCTGCCAGCCCTCTTGGTTGGTCACTTTCGTCAGTGCGGAGATGAGTTTTGTTACAAGGACTGTCACAAGCAGCAAAACAATAAACTATTAATATTAGAGGAAAGCTTGAAAGGTCACACAGCGTAAAAGAGCTGACAATGGGAGTCTTATCGTTTTCGTGCTGGATACCTCTGTGTTGTTTTGCCAATGCTCTGACCATTTAGTGATCAGTGTCTCCACATCACATTTTAGGCTGGACTTGCTTGGGGCCTCACTAAAAGTGATAATGAATAACTGTATTGGGTACCATGCATGATTCCTGATGGAAAACCCACACGAACCAAGTTGAGCTGAGCCATTATGGGGGACAGGCTTCAACTGACTTGGACCAGGTGAGGAAAGTAACTAATTACATTTACCGAAGTTTGAGTTATTGAAATGTATTTATGTGTACACTGACTTTAAAAAAGTTTTTTTTTAAAAATTCAGATATTTTACTTTTACTTGTGTGTGTTTTCTTGGGATGTGTTCTGCTCGGTTACATTTGTTTTAAATTCTTAATTAAAAAGAAAAGTCTGCCATTTAATGATAAAACTTTGACTTCAGTATGAATCACTAACACCTCCAACATGGCTTCGGGGGATGGCTGTTCAACATGAGTCTGGTACATCTCAAGATTTCCTGCTGCTTAACAGAGGTTTTTCTGATGACTGTTACTACTGCTGATTGTGGTAAAGTGTGGGGGTAAATACATATATATTTGTATTTCTAAACAGGTGTATATGTATGTATATACTTACAAAAAGAAGGGTATGGCTTTGCACGGCTCTTTTGAAAAGTATCTCAAGAAAATATTTGTTATGATTTGGCACAATACAAATAAGATTGATTGATGGATAAATGGACACATATTTTGTAACCTTCGTGAATCTGATCAAATACAACGTGCCTATTCAAAAGCACAACTTACTTGAGTAGAAAAACATGTTCATTGATACTTATTAGAACTTGTTACAACATTTTTCATATGTGTTGGAAAAATGGCTAGTCTATGGGTTTTTCAGGTCAATGTCCTTATAAAAGTTATTTAATGCTTCAAGAACATTCTAGATGAATAACTTTTTATTGACTAAGGTGGATTCAGAGAAATAAAGTTTTATCAAACTAATTTTACTTGAGTGCAGTGTAATCTTTGTATAATCTTTCCAACACTGACTTGGACCAATGAGAGCACAGAGCACTCTACACGCACAACAGCAACAGATGTAAACAAACAAAACAGCAAAGCAAAAGAAGACTGAAGGTGAACCAAAAAATCAATAAGATGGAGAAAACATTTTGAAGCTCCAGCAACAACGTCCTTGGCTGGGTGATGTGTCAAAAGGGGACGGCTGAATTTGGAAAAAAAGAAAACAAACAAAAAAAGAAAAACGGCATCAAATGGCACCCAGCACAGTTAGCATTGCATTAGCACCTCATTCATCATGGCACTTTGATGGACAAACAAATACAGTATGTCATCTTCAATGTTTATTGCTTTCTCTCTGGTTGTTTTCCATCCGTGTCCTATAATTGTGTGTCCTATTATCATCACCGATAACTGATAAGGTGCAGCCTGCCATATCTGACGGTTAAAGCAAGACATGAATTTATGGTTCTGTGATCATCTAATCTTTTGTCTGTCTGGAACCATGGTACCAGACAAAATGAATTAATGCAGTATAACTGCAGCATAAGACTCATTTGAATAGAGCTGTAAACCTTTTTGTGATGAATTACGGTGATGAAGACAAGAGACATTTTTCTTTTTCTTTGCTGCCCTCGCTGTATCGCACCATCATCCTTTTTGACCCAAGTAGGGTTATTCTTGTAGTTATGAGCTTTGAGGTGATTTATCTTTACATTGGATACCATCTCCTTTGACTCTAACTAATGCCCACAGATCCAGGTGGTACGAAGGGCAGATGTTAACAGCGTTTGATTTATTGTTCGTGAAATGTCCTGTCATGTATGCCTTTGCCTGAGGTGTGGTCTGTCACATCTGTGCTCCTCTACTCACTGACAGTCTCTCTATTCAAGCAATCCAAACAAGCTTCTCCTAAATTTAGAAGAATAATGCAAATGACCAACGGACTTCACAACACGCCGCAGCAAAAACAAAGCCTTTCAAATGTCAAAAATACAAACATAAAAGTGAGAGGGCTCAAAACAATGTGGCAAAGCTTGACAAATGACTATAAATAACTGCACTCAGGATAAATGAGGTTAGGAGAGCTGCATTAAAGACAAAACTGTGAAGAGGAAAAGTGTAGCACACTGGTGTTTTAAAAGCTGAAATAATCATATTTAAGGGCACCTAAATTAAGTGTTCATGTTACAAGCCTAAATTGTCATAAAGTGCAGCACTTCAGCTCAGAGGTTGTTGCCATGAATAACACACGAGCAGGCATTACATTTAGAAATCACAGGCAGCGCTGCAGAATCTCATTAAAAGGATATAATGAGAAGATAATGAGGATTTAAAGCCGTGGACCAAACTCACCTGATGGCGATACAAACCTTTTGTTCCTGAGACAGCGTGAAGCAGACGCCCTGGACACCATATGCTACTATTAAGGCCTTAATGGACCCGGTGCAGGTGGGCAGATTGTGGGGGACATCAGCGTCTGTCTCGATGCCAGGAGCGGAGACGGTGTGGAAGTGGACACTGGTCGGGTGCATAGCGTTTATATAATACTGGGAGGTAATGCAGCAACTGAAGGGCTCTCTGGAGGTGACATATTCATCACAAAGGAAGGCAGTATACACTTAATAAGTTCACCCATTTAACTGGACCCTTAAAAACAGCTGCTTGGCCAATCTCATTGCAGCAACTCAATACCTTAAGGGAAGTAGACACTGTTCAAACTGAGCATCAGAATTGAAAGGTGGTAAGACTTTAAATGAGGCGTGGCTGTTGGTGTCAGAAAGGCTGAATATTTCAGAAGGTGCTGATCTACTGGATTTTCAAGCACAACCATCTCTACAGATTAAAGAAAATAGTCTAAACAAGAGAAAATATCCAGTGAGTGGCAGTTCTTAGGGCAAAAATAATGCCTTTGTGATGTCGGTGTTCAGAAGAGAATGTCTACAGTAACTCGGCTACCTGCTGCTTACAATCAAGTTATGAAGACGATCTTTCTGAATGTACAACACGTCAAATGCTCAAGCAGATACTCTACAACAACAGAGGACCACACCTACTGCCAGACCTGTCTGCTAAGAACAAGAAAATGAGGCTACAATTTGAACAGGCTCAAAGAAGATGTGAAAAATACTGCCCGGTCTGATGAGGGTTAGAAAGCATATATCAGACCTTCATTTCATCATCAGATGTCCATGTCTACCCTTTAACGACCACAGTGTGCCATCTTCTTAAGGGAACTTCCAGCAGGATAATGCTCCACGTCACAGAGCTCAAATCATCTAAACTGGTTTATTAACATGAAAATAAGGTATCTGTGCTCCAGTGGCCTCCACAGTCACAAGATCTCAATCCAATAAAGCACACTGAGGATGTGGTGACATGGGAGATGTCCAGCATGGTTGTGCAGCCAACAAATCTGCAGCAACTGCAGGATAATATATGTTGATATGGGCCCAAATCTCAGCACCTAACAGCTACAAAGAATTAAGCCAGTTCCAAAGGTACAAGAGGGTCAAGTGTTAAATGCAGGTACATTTTCTGTTCAGCGGGAAAATTTCAGATTCAATCATCCCATGAAAAGCAACTATCTGTGCCCAAACAGTCAAGTTACAATACATTCTGATCTCATCTGTACATAAATAAATCTTGATAAAATCAAAATAAAATACAATTCATCTCTTTGACTTCCAAACTAAAGACATTTGCAGCAAATCATTTGTTGGTAAAATTGTGTTCCTTCCTCTTCTATCAGAAGCATTCCAGGTTTTAATTATCCAAGCGGGAAGCAGATATGTCAACCTCCCGGTTGGAATGCCCGTTAGGGGTAATCCAAGGCATGAATTGATTTCTTTCATTTCTGCAACAAAAAAAATGTATTTTTCATATTCATATCCAAGAGTGCAAAATTTAGATAATTAGCCGTAGATGCAATTTTTATCATCAAATTTATTTCCTTCAAGTAAGTTACGATTGTTAGAGGATGTGGAAACGTGGGAATAGATCTTCTTACTCCGATGTATGCTCTTACCGTTGGATTCCTGAGGAGCTATGCAGCGGGATTCATATCTGATTTTTTGTAGTTTCTTTAATGTATTTTGGGCATTTTGTGCCTTTATTGACAGGAGAGAATGACAGAGGAAAGGATTGTGAAAGGGGGTGAGAGAGTAGAGGGAGACTGCAAACTGGCCACAGGCTGGACTTGAACCCGGGCTGGCAAAAGCATGTGTATGGGACGTGCCTGGTTGCTCACCACTCCGCCAAACCAGCACCCTTTTTGTAGTTTTTAAACAATTATATTCATGTACAGCAGCGCCATCAATCAGATACATATTGGTGTTACAAATGCTATTCAGAGAGGTGAATATAGAAAAACAGACAAAGATGGGCTTTCAAAACTTTAAACACAGTAGTGGCAAAAGTCAACCGCACGGTTACAATACCAGTCAAAGGATTTAAAAAACTAAAAAAATAACTGCTGGCTGGTTACTACTACTACTGCTCCTTCCCATCTTCAGTCTTCCTGTTACTCTTCATTCCCTCCCCCCTAGTGAGGAGTTGTACAGTCTGATGCTCATCAATCTAATTCTTAATTAATTTTCTTTTTGCTTTCTATGTTTTTTTGTCCGCAGAAGAGCAAGCCACGGGTAGCGTGTATCAACAATTTTAATCACAGGGCACTCTGATATGTAATGTGTCATGCAAAATTGACAAACATTTCATCTCGTAGCTTTTGTATCGCTCTAACTTGAAATCCCACTGACTCGCACATTACACATCATCCTGTCCACCATGATCACTTCCTGGTCTCCTCTGTTGTTGTTGATGTTGACTGATGTGCCCTATTAATGACAACAATATTATTTCTTACTTTCAAAATCATGTTTATTAAATTTAGAAAACACCATTTTGTTAACAGTTTCATAGCAATAGCAGGAAAAGAACCAAAACTGTAAGAGAGAGACGTAGATGGGGCCTTGGCCAACCCCTGAGTTAAAAACCGGCTGTGTTTTGGAGCTCATCCGTCCCTATGCGTTTCTCTCTGCGGGGTCACCTGCATCTAACCTGGCATAGACTAGAAGAGAGAGAGAGTCAGTTTGGGAGTGAACTTCTCAAGGTAGAACGCCTAAAGAAACCGGACATAAGAAAAACTTTGTAGACATCAGGTAGAAAAGTTGATTTGCAAAGTCACTTTTCAAGTCAAGGTATTTCCTGCCAAAATATATACCGAGTAATGCAACATTAACATGTAATTAGGTTGCCAAACCGTTTCGGTACGTAGGTTGAATCACTTAGGGAGGGGGTACTGCACAGCTTTGGGGGAGGGGGGTTTTGGGGGGTACTTGGGGATGCAGTACTGACGTAGTCCGAGAAGGAAGTGCAAACAATGTCTATAAGGAGTGTTTGTTGAGGGGAGGGAGGTGGGTGACGGGCTAAGGGGGTGTGAGCAGAATATGGCTCCCCCCCTTTCCTCATCAAGGTGCTGATAGTGGCGACTCTCTGGAGGGCGAGCCCGAGATATCCTCAGGGGGGAAAACTGTGAGTGTGCAGGCTCGGATCCCGCCCAGCGACTCGGGTAAGTCAAACACTTTGTGCCATTCGTCTTTCTCCGGGTCGTACTTTTGTACTATTTCCACCATGCAGCGATTGTTCCACGAGTACCCGCCCACCACGTAGATCTTATTCTCAAACACAGCCACGCCCACGTCGCTCTGACCTCGCAGCATGGCGGCAATAGGTGTCCATAAGTCGAGGGCGGGGGAGTAGTACTCGCAGCTCAGCACGTCGTCGTAGTCGCTCGTACCCCTGAAGTGATTGCCCCCGATCACGTACAGACGGTCGCCCACCGTGCACATGCAGTGGAGGCCGCGAACTGTCGTCATGGGCGCTTTCTGAGTCCATTTATCCGCATCGGGGTCGAAGCACATCAGCTCCTTCTGAAAAGTGTCATGAGTGATTCCCCCTGTAGACAAAAGATAAGAAAAGGGCACGAATTAGCCTCATCAGTGATCACGTTTGAGGGGGAAACAGCTTTAGGGACATTAATTGGACAAATCAGTGAGTCATCAGGCCATGCCAACCTACATTTTCATTAAGTAGGCCAAGACTGTCTATAAGCAGGAAACGATCACATTGATGTCAAGAGCATAGCTTAGATGAGAAAGAACGGGAAAGGCTTTGAATGGTTAAATCTCTCTCTTCCTCCATCTCTGCCGAACCTTAACTTTTACCCCAAACACCGATACGCAGAATAAACCATATTTACTGCTTTCAAAGTGTCTCCCACATTTGTTCAGCATCTCTTCAACACTGTGAAAATTGTTGGTGATGAACACTCAAAGCATAAGGGGCAAAACCGTTACAAAACGCACATACGCGCAAACAGACCGAGGATGCCGGGACACAAAAAAGCTGAGGGAAAGTGGGGAGGGAAAAAAAACAGGACATGTCTACAGGGAAGGCTTAAAATAAAGAGGAACACAATCCCAGCATGCATTTGGGTGGAAGCCAGCCCACCCCTCCCCCCCGCAGGCAGAGTGACTAGGAGCGAATGCAGTGAAGGCTTGCAGAGCGCGGTGAATAGAGGCAGAATCCCTCTTTTGCTGCTGCCCAGTGATCATGTGCGCGCCTTATTGTGGAGGCCTAAGCCGACTATTCAGCTGCCATGACTCAGATCTGTGATGCTGCACCTCCTTAACCGATCAAATCCACTGATAGGCCTGCTCTCCATTTTCTTTATCCAAGCAGTCCGCAGGGCACGCCTGCTATTAAAGTCCAGACAGGGGGGCCGTGCGTTAGGTCCTTATAATTCCTCTCAAGAGGCCCTGCCTCCACTCTGATTCAGTTCAAGGGCTTTGGCCTTTTCCCTGATACAATAATGTCTGATCAGTAACCTGCTGTCCTAATGTCTAATCAGAGCCATTAGCGAGACGAGGTTTTACTTAACTGAGCCAACCTCAGAGAGTCAGGCTTTTACCCTCACAAACGCAGCATAGGACGGACCAGATCGTTGTTTATTTCATTACGTAAATATCATACAGCACAGCAAAACACATTGAACTGTGTAGATATGAATAACCAAAGAGTCCTTAAGTGAAGTAATGATTAGACTGGTTAATGAATAGGAGATGTCACATGTGGGATGCATTAAAACACTGAATCCATTAGTGCAAAACAACCTTTATTCAGGGCCTGCATAATGTATTCTGTATATATATTCTATATTTATGAAAACAATAAAAATGTAAAGGGACAAGCAACCATTCCTGCAGCAGTGTCTCAGTTGGGATGCACTACATTATCTGCCCCATACCTTCTTAAAGAGAAAACGGCCTAGAAAGTAAATTACAGCTAAATTACTGCCTTTTTATATCTGCATGTAAATTGAGGAGTTTCGCAAATTTGTTTTCAAATTAGAAGTCAATATAATTTCTAAGAATAATATGCATGCAAGTCATTTTTTTGTCTGCAGGTTTTCGCAGCATTGTTTGTAACTAAGGGTGAATGGTCCATGTATTCATTCATACTGTATGGACCGTTCTTTTTGTTTTTTTAAGTTTACTAAATTGCACACAGCCTGAGCTCTTAGCAGTCGTCCACGTGGATCTAAAGCTGGAGCTAACAAAACACACTCAGACTGGCAGCCAAAACAAATCTCTTCCCACTATCATTAAAGTCTCCAGTCAGAGAACATTTGGATTTCCCTGTAAAAACCATAATGAACAATGACATGTTGACAGTGATATGCAGGCAATGTTCAAAATATAATTATCCCTCATGTGCAGTAAACCAGTGGGGCAGTAAACAGTGAATCCAGCAAAAGTCTAGTTTCTGAAGCTGGACACTGACAGATAAAAAATGGTAAATAGACTTGATCTTATATGGCGCTTTTCTAGTCTTTTGACTACTCAAAGCAGCTTCACACCACAGGTCACATCTACCCATTCACACCCATCCACTCACCGATGATTAAAGTTTTTTATTGTCCATACACTGCCTGGCGAAAAAAAGGTCACCACCTGGTTTTAACTAAGCAAATATGTAAAAGCCTCCTATTGGACAATTACTGCATGTGCGATTATCTTTCAGCTGGCATTAAGTTATTAATTTTCACACATGTATTGGCCACCGCAGGGTCCAGACGTTAACTCCATTGAGAATCTTTGGGATGTGCTGGAGAGGCTTTGCACAGTGGTCAGAATCTCCATCATCAATACAAGATTTTGGTGAAAAATTAATGCAACACTGGATGGAAATAAATCTTGTGGCACTGCGTATTGAAAAACAATGCCACAGTGAATGCGTGCTGCGATCAAAGCTCAAGGCTGTCCAACAGAGTATGTGTGACCTTTTTTTTTTTTGGTGGCGACTTCCTTTATGGCCATGGGTTGCAGATATACAATACGACTCCTCCTGAGATATAACCAAGTCATGGACCTTTGGTACAATAAAATACCACATTTTGGACTCAGAAATGTTTTTGCCTTGTCCATCATCTCCATTAGCTTCCACCTTTGTGTAGGCAAGCAGCTCCTACTGCTTTGTTGACAAATTAAGCCTAATTAAAATAAATTAAGGAACCTCATTAGGGAACTTTTATTCAAAGCTCTCTGACATTTTCAGATGCAACTCTCTCTGCAGCTGTCAGTCATCAGACAGCAGCAGATGCTGAGCTGCCACTGCAGACTTAGCTACGACACAACCATGACAGCACACTGAAATCCACCATGGGATTTGTTTATTTTCCATAAATTTCCGTATGTACAAATTTGTTTCTCTGCAATGTCATTCCCATTTCAGATTGGCTTTTTTTTTTGCAACTATTTACCGCGCCATTTTTAAGAAGAGGGTTGACTTTAATCATTTTTCTGGTGCACTGCTGTGAAGATGTAGATTATTACTCTGCATCCATGCAGCGAAAAAGATCATGTTGTACTTAAGTGCAGACATTGCTTTTAGATTATCTGGTTGTGATTGGACTTATACAACTGATTCATTTTGTTTTTAATGTCTATTTATAGAGACACTATAAGAGAGGGATTAATGTTTTTAAGACTGATTTGTCTTTTATGATAAAATATATAGTAACAAGAAAATGTACTAAGTACTAAACAGTCAGACCTGATATTAAAGTCTTTCACTTTCACTCTTTAAAATGAAGCAAAACAGCAGAAGGTTTGCCTGTTTTGTCTGAAATTAGAAGAGACAATAATCATCTTCCAATAAAGAAAACAAGGAATATGCACAAAAAGACAGAGAGAAAAGAAAGTGCTCTAAACCAGTGGTTTTAAACTCATTTTGCCCCAGGCACACCCAAGACCAGGCCAAAATCTCAAGACACACTCGATTCATGTCTTTGAAAAACAGCCTCTTTACTGAGTTTTTGAGTTTCTAATTAGTCTGCTCAACAAATGACTGCTAAAATATGCCATACAACTGTATGACTAATTAGGTTTTTATTAACAAAGTAGTCAAACATTAAGATTCAGTATAATTTAAAACTCATCCATTAGTGGGATTAAACATGGCGGTGCAAAGTCCCAAGACACACCCAGACTTGCCTGAGGCACACCAGAGTGCCACTGCACACCATTTAAGAGACACTGCTTTAAACAATCTAAAAATATTCCTTAATGATATGTACTCACTCTTAAGTACACTATTTCTGTTTTCTAAAAACTGAGAAGTGAAAATGGGTCAATATAAACAGGGAGTTTTGTGAAGAGAACAAATATAACCTTGAGTATCCATATTTTTATACCTAATTTCCCCACTGAAATCAAGAAAAACCTCTCTCCTTTTATTTAAAGACCATATTGAAGTAAGGCATATATTCACTTCCTGCATCTCCCCTCTGATTATAACCAAACGCTTCATGTTGGGCCATAAAGTTTGTTTTCATCCATCTGACATTTAAGTTTGACAGTATCTTACAGATTTTACTGTCAAGCCGTCATCTCTCATATCATCCACTTTCTATTTTGTATAGGCAGCAATCTTCTGAGACATTTATTTTATAAAACAGATAATATTATGAGATTAGCAGCAGGAAAGGTGACATGCCAATGATGATGTTTCATGCCTGCGATAAAGTGAGGGGTTCCGCCTGCAGACATCAAGTACTAATAACATCACTGCATAAAATAAACAAGCAGGAGCCCTTTGAGAAATAAAACTCCAACACTGGTGTTATGTCATCTTTAAAACATAGTAAATCTGTCTTAATAAAGGATGCTGAGAAAACTGAGGGCAAACTTCTGAACAAATAACAGGCTCTTGTGGATATTTACCTCGCCTGCAAAAGGGAACCTACAATAAAGATCATTTAAATGGAAGTAGCATTGAAAACTTTGTAGTAAGATTATAGTACAATTCTTAAAAACTAGTTAGGGGATTAGGGCTCATCGACTATATGTGGTCAAGGGCATATCTGTTCTTCACATATGGTGCGGGGGCCAGATTTAAGAAAATCATTAATTAAAATACAGGAATAATTAAATATTTTGGTCCAGTTTAAATATTATTTGTTATCAGTCCTTGTCACCCAGCCTGCTGCCAGCCACATTCACACCTGTAGATATCTAATGGCAGAAACCATCATTAAAACAGCAACAAACTTTTACCCTGCATGTTCTCAGTTTGGTGATAAAGGCAAAAAAAAAATAATAATAACATAAAAGGACAGAAGAGGTGGAACTTCTTTTAAGTCTGAGAAAAGATCAGAATTCTGGTGGGAAAGATTAAAAATCTGGGTTAAAATTGAGAATTCTGTGGGGAAATGTTCAATACTGAGATTAAATAGAGAATTCTGGAGGTCGTGGAACAATGCACAGATTACTCTGGAACTATCTACTGAGTTTGCTGCAAGCTTTATTTTATAAAGTAAAATTAAACATTCATAAGAGCATTGGTTCCCCTATTTTCCATCACTGTGAAAGCACAGAGGTGCTCGGGTTAGGAGCATCCAGGTGCTTCACATCTTCAGTAGCTGAACTTTGGTGTAATTTGAAGTTATCTAATTTATTTTGGACCTTAATCTTATTGTACTTAATCGTTTAGACTCAGAATCAGAATTTTTTTTTACTGTATGCGTCACATACTAGGAATTTGACTCCAGCTTGAACCCTCATTATTTCAGCCATTTGGGGAAGTAAAGAAATAAAAGGTAAATATAAAAATAAAGAATAACATTGAATACAATTAAAATGAAATACAAATGAAAATTATTCCTAAATACAGTGCATACTTTTCATTTATAAATCATTTTAATTGTAGCCAATGTTATTCTTCAATTAATTTACTTTTATTTCATTACTTCTCTGTACGAGAGAAAACAACAGCTAGAGTCAAATTCCTTGTGCGTGTTCAATACTTTAGAGAAAGAAAAAGCTGAAAAAAAAAAACAGACAATTTTGAAACGGGTTCACTTCATCACAGCTTTCTGGCCCTCTCTGCTCTTCCTGCCCATCAGTCTTCATTGGCGGGTTGGGGGCCTGTGAGGGTAAAGTGTAAACAGCACTGACGATGTCATTACCTGGAACTTGCTGAAAGTGGGCCGAGTCTGTTGAAGGTGGAGCTGCTGTGGCAGATAAAGACCTTGTGCTAATTCAGAGTGTAGTATAAGGGCATGCATGTGCACATTTTAGCATGTATGTTTGAAACTCATTCCTGTTTCATCATGGGAGAAGCGACAGCCCGACTGTCTGCTGTCCTGACACCTACGTGTAAATTACTCAGAGTTCTGCTCAGTCCTTGTTGATGACTCAGTGAAGAAGTAGAAAAAAAGGTCTGATTTGTAAAAGCATCTCCACAGAGATATTAATCTCTCATGTACGAACAGAAGCAGAGCGCCTCTGTGCTGGTTCAGTACTCATGTCTGAACTCTGCCACCCCACTTGAGCTGTGACGGTCTGTGGGCTGAGTGGATTTGTCAGGTTCATCCAGCTGACAGAATATCTTCAGACAGCGCCGCGGCACAGCCAGAGAAAGTGACCTGATCTGCTGTGACAGACGGACACAGAACTGCACTTCAGCACGGGTCACCTTGCACAGCGAGACTCTAACCCTCGAGACTGTGTGAGCCCGGGCAACAGCCGCGGTGCAGCTAAATTCTGTAAACGGGGAACGCCGGGTTACCTGCACCTTCTGCATTAACCATTAGCTTCTGCATTAAAAGCCCTACAGCCCATTACAGGCAGCTTTCACATGACCTTTAGACTAAAACTGCTGGACTTGCTTTATCCTGTCGCACGCACATGTCGCCCCCTCCACATGTAGTTTAACTGCTGCAGGTGCAAAGCATGACATTGTGTCACTGTGTGTTGTACCGCTGCCCTGCATCACTCAAACATGAAACAAATACAAAGAGCTTCCATTAGACTATAAAAAAGAGTGAGCAGTAAATACTGTGTACTGAAGAGCACTGCCTCGGGCTAACGGAGACAGAAACAGCTGGCTATCCACAGATTAGCTGAGCGCCTGACTATCCTGGTATTCATCATTCAGTTTATTTATTTTAAAAAAAGGGAAAACGTGTCTTTCATCTTCAGTCCACTGTAAAATTAGGCTTGCCAAATCATATGGTCCATGCTGTCCCAAATTTGCCCCAGTTCCCTGTTTGCCAACAGATACACTGACTAATTAAAATGCTCTAAAAGTTTAGCTGCTGTGGATGAAAACAACAGTAATCATGTATGTTTGTTGTGAACTGCTGACCTGTTTCCAGAATGTTGTACGTAAATATGAATTAGAATAAAGAAGAGGCTTCATGCACTGCTGATAATGTCACATGCATGCAGCAGCCTGTGGTGTAAAAATTTAAAGACCACCCTACATTAATTAGCAGCTACTTGTTGAGGTTCCTGTGAAGACTCTTTGGTCTGACTCGATTTGGGGACACATAAGTACCATGTCTAATCTACAAGCACAGTTCATCGTGTACATATGTTTTTTTATGACAAAGATTGTTGATCATCACAAGTTTTCACTCGTATAGGCGTTTCATCCTCACAGATTTTTCCCCTTAGGAGCCCGAAACCCACATTTTTGAAAAGGGTGCCAGAGTGAATAAATCTGAAAATGCCAGCCTTGTGTTTGTGTACAATGAATTAAGATATTTACAGAAATGATGACTTCATAGCCTTACTTCTCCCTTGAACAGCATCTCTGAACACTGACAATAGCAGGAACAATAGTGAAAATACAGTGTTGCGCTTCTGCTGCAGGAGCTACTGAGCTTGTTTTGGCTTAAAGTAAAATCTTCTGCTCCTCGACAACCACCGTCAGCAACAAGAAGACACAGATAACAGCATATGCCAGTGTTTGTTTACATCTCTAATGATGAAAGCCCAAGCTCCATGTCTTCTTTTCTGGTTTAAGTGTAAGTTTGCAGTAGCGTTACAGGCTTGGCATATATACAACAGTCCAGGCCTGAACATTTTACTGTTTTTGGATCAAAATCACAATTTTAGACTGACCCAGGATCTGTTGTGTCAACTATTTTACACATACTATTTTATAAATTCGGAGGTATTTTGTATTTACATTAGTGCTGGTAAGCAGGTCAATGATACAAAGCCTCAGTTTAGGAGTAGAAGTTGGAGTGTCCCTTAAATAATGAAAACTGTGATGGCCCCCTGCCTCTAGGGCCTGCTGTTTTGTGTGTGTTCTGTTTTGTCTTCCCCTGCAGGTTGGTAGGTGGGGTTTGCTTAACCTGGGCGGATCTGACCACTCCACCAGGTGTATAAGGCTGCCATTAGACCTTCACTCTCTCTCTGTGCTATGCTGCTCTGGGCTGCTGATCTGTGCTGCAGCTTTGTGTTGGTGTCCATCCGCAGCCAGATGATTCCTCTGCGCACCATGTTTTCATTTAGATAGTTTTCTTTGTTAGTTAGTTGCTTTGCTTCAGTTGTTAAAAAAATGTAATTCTCTTTGTTTGTAATAAATCATTTAATCTTTAGTCAAACCCGGACGTCTCCTCGCCTTTGTCATGTCTTTGAGCCAGGTCATGACAAAATGGGGGCTCGTCCGGGATTCCGACCTGGGACCTCTTATCATCAATATTAGATGATGAATAATGTGTTATGAGCTTTTGATCATTGATTTCCTTACTGTTG
The DNA here is from genome assembly GCA_036419115.1 of Scarus forsteni. Taxonomy (NCBI): domain Eukaryota; kingdom Metazoa; phylum Chordata; class Actinopteri; order Labriformes; family Labridae; genus Scarus; species Scarus forsteni. The sequence goes on along the minus strand of JAZDUH010000011.1, from coordinate 15,984,356 downwards.
TCTACACTGTAAAAATATAGAATATTGCACTGAAGCTTGATTTGAAGAATATTATGAATCAATTGAACCACCATATCTGCCAGAAAAATCACAGTTTGACATTTTCCTAAAATTGTTTGGCCTTACTACAGCCTTTTCATTACGACATTATGATGTCTATACAGAAAATGCTTTATCTCTCTATTCAGGGCCCTTGTATTATGGTACTTCTACGCCCATTCTACCACTCAAACTAGCCAGCAACGCCCTTTTCACGCATACAACCCTGACATTATCAGGATAATGTATGAGTAGCCTGCTCGGGTAATTCCCTGACATTGTTCACACTCGCCTCTCTCAGCAGGGAGTTTGGCCTTTTGGATCTGCAAAAAGTGCTGGAGCGGGGAAGCTGGTGGGCAGGACTCAATGTCAAAGATATGTGACAGAAGTCAGAGTTCATAATGTATGAAGTAGAGCGTGACACGGGAGCGGATTTTCACTCCTGCCCTGTCTCACTCCTCGAGAAAAAATCCTGTCCCGTCCCAATCCCGGGCCGGAGTAAAATAATTTATTCTGTCCTGTCCCACTCCTGTAGAATGACTCCCACTCCCATCCTGCTCCCTGTCAAAATTACTCCCACTCCTGTCCCATTCCCGTTTGAATAAAACCAAACATGTTGAAAAAATGTTGCATTTTTTATTTTAGGTAAAAGTGCAGTGCATATAAAAGGCATTGCCTTTAAGTTGTTTTATAACTTTGTGCTGCAGCCCTGTCCCGTCCCGATCACGGGATTAATTAAAAAAACAACTCACGTGACCCACGGGAATTTCCAAAAAATGTCATCCTCTAGTATGAAGTAAGAGAGCTTCATGCTATGATCACAATTTCTATCCTTACTGCAGTGAAACAAGTACATCAACATTATTGATCAAAGCATCAAGGAGCACTGTAGTGAATATGAGTCGTGAAATATAAGTAGTGTCACTGTTTGCATTGGGATCACACCAGAGAAAGGAATCTGCATCAAGGAAATAACAAATACTTCAAAAATTCCTGGATCCACATCTAGATTTGGATCATCAACAAAATCTAACCACCTTTTCCTTGTGCCATGACCAGCAGCCCCTGAAAACGTCATGAAAATCCACTGATAGTTTATTATGGTATTAGTAAAAATGTTGAAAACTGGCCTAAACTGGCACGGTCAAGACATCCTTAAAAAAATTCTGGATCAGCATCCAGGTACGGATCACCATAAAAAACAAATCACTTATTTTTGTGCCTTGACCAACGGTTCCCTAAACAATTTCAGCCAAATCCCTTCATAAATAATTGAGAAATCCTGTTCAATAAAAACTAACAAACCCTGGCAAAAACATGACCTCCTGGGTGGAGGTAATAAGCAGTAAATAGTGTGACTGAAGCATAGAAAAGGTGGATTAATCGGCTTAAAGTCTGTGTTTAGTGCATCAAATTAAACATTACATTTGCTTTTCAAGTTTAAATATATAAATATTGGTGCAACGATTTCTTGCCACTTTTGTCTTAAACTAAGTAGTTATAAATGTTGAGTTGAGAGTATTCTATAGTTTTAAACATGGCGGTAAAGTGAAAACATTAATGAGGTCTCTTTTTAACTTAGGTTGCAGATCCTTAACTGAGACACCAGAATAAAATGTTAGTCCATCTTAAAATCAACATAAAAAATCTTCAGACAAACATGAATTTAAGACACTTACAATGAAAAAGAAAAGGCTGATAAATCAGAGATGGATTGTTTCTGAGTGATGTTATTATTATTGTCAGATATTGGATGAGTAATGAAGTGCCGGCTCAGACTGTAAGCACAGCATCAAGAGTGTTCCTACATTATCACTTCATGCTAATAAGCACTTTACATTGTAAGCCTAATGTAAGCTCAGTATCACAGCTGTTTGTGAGTACAGCACATAAGAGCAACAATGCTAATGTAATAAATGCTAATGTATTTTGATGTGCATGAGGAATGGAGATTGAATCTATAACCCATAAACCGCCTCGTTGGCTAGCTGAACACACACTGCTCTGATTCTGCAAACACTCACACGTCTGTTTTAACTTCATTTTTTTCCCTGCTTTTAAAGACAAATAAATTTACATGAAAACCAATCTGGTAGGGACCTTCAGTGATCTTCTTATTGCATGTTTACGAGCGCCATTTACATTTACATGTTGTAGGATTGACGGCGGTAGCCCGAGCCAGGGAGGGATTAACACAGGCTCTTCAGTGTTACACCTCCTACACGGGCTCCACTCCTCCACTTTGCTCCATCCTTCCCAATTTTCCCTTCCACCTCTCTGCTCCCCTCTATCCTTCCCTCCCTCTCTCCCTCCCCTCCTTGCACTGCTCTGGATTAGTCACACTGAGAAACTAGGGCTCATCTCCATAACGCAGGATTTGTTTTCAATCCTATGAAGTGAACAAGTACAGACGTGACACCAAAGAGGCAGGAGGGACTGGTGGCCACAGGCGAGACCTTTGGCGTGGATAACCCTCGGCCCGAAACCGTGAACTCCTGCTGGAATGATCTTACTCCACCAACAGAGATGGATAAAGTGTGTGAGATAAGATTTTGTTAAACATGCTCTTTTAAAATTTGGTCTTGGAGCTAAAATGTGTGTTTTCGCAAACCAAAACATCACCATTATTGTTTATTGTTTAATAGGATCTCCATTAGCTTTGGCACTTAACTGCAGCTACTCTCCCGGGGGTCCATAACACATTTAAATAAAAATTACATACTAATGATCAGTTAATTTTGTCGACTAATTATTCCATCAACCAACGTTCCTCCCTGAAGAAGACTAGACTGTAACTAAAAAAAAAACAAGTGTACATGGACAAAAACTACAGCTATATTAACTGACATTTTCATCGACAGATAAAACTAGACTAAAATGTCTGACAGACACTAAACCCAATCAGGCCTAATTTTATCATGTAGAAAGTAGGAACAAGTTAAGAATATATCCAATCACAGCTACTTTGATTGTGTAGAAAGACTGGATGAGGGACATCTAATCACAGCTGCCTTAGCTTCATAGTGGTGGGATCCAAATATAAAGAATGACTTCAGAAATTCAAGGAAACATAAAAGTGCCTTATACTTCACACTGCATATTTTAGTCGACGTCATTTACACTACATTTTGTCGACTAAAATGTTGTGAAATTTCTTCAACTAAAAATAGACTAAAATTAAAACAATTTAGAAGACGAAATTATGATTAAAACTAAGATATTTTGGGCAAAAGACTTTAACTAAAACTAAATTAAATTGCTGTCAAAATTAACACAGGTAATGATTGATCAAAAAATAAGTTCTATCAAACATTTCAAAAAGAAGATCATTATACAGCACAACCTCCATTTGTCCAAAGCAACATCGAGTACATAACTGACCTAAAAAATACTAGAAAACTGACGACGTCAAAAAGAGTTAAACAAAGAAACCAGTCACTAAGGCCATGTTTACATGACACTGGAAAACAGATTGTTTTTTTCTTTTTGATTTAAAAAATGACTCACTACGCTGTAGTGTGCATGCCATGCCAGTAGATGGCGATGTAGGTTTGTCGAGAAACAGTGGTGTTACAACACACATACGGAGAATGCACGAAGACGCATGAGTTTCTTTTCTGGACAAAAAATCCGTCTGGATGGTTTTGTTTGAATAACAAAACGAGCTCGGTAAGCAGCACACGTTACTCGGTAGACCGCCGAAGCTGTTATTGTTCCTGGTGTGCGTGTGCAGCCTTGCTGTGAAAGAGTACTGCGCATGCAGTGATGTCAGCATTTCACCCTGAAATGAATTCATCTACATGAAGCTGGACACAGATACGATTTCAAAACTCTCCACTCTGGACCCTGGTTTCAAAAGTTTGCAGACTCAGGCACTCCGGGCACTGTTCTCGTGTAGATGGGAGGCAAAAACGCATTGGAAACTCGCGTTTTAGGCTGAAAACTGTTAAAACCGAGTTGTGTAAACAGGCCCTAAGCCAAGCTAAAACAGCTTAAAATAAGACCTTATGTATTATCATACAAAGAATCAAACAACTCATAAAACATATTCCTACATCTGTCTACAAGTTATGTGAATTTGTGATTTGATCATTTATTGTTATGAATATTTCATTATTACTTGAAAATGGACTTGTGTAATGTGTTCTTTTTCATTTGTAATTCATAACCCCCCTGAAACAGTGACGCAGAGTGTTGTTCGATTTTAAAACAAATCCTCGGTGAAATCATTTAACGACACAGAATTATGTAGAACTACTGTGACCCGACTTCAACCGTCTTCTGACGAATGTGTCAATCTCTCAGCGACTCTGTGTTATTTGATTGTTTCCACTGAAACTAAAGTTCACACAGCTCTCTGTCTCTGACTCACGTTGATGCATAATACATGCAGCAGAGTTTTCTAAGAAAGGTATCAGATGAGGTGAGCGCACAATAGATTTCATGGCTCAGACTTTTAGATCTAATCAGTTGGTCGCCGCCATGCAAATGATTGGAATTTAAAAAATATCCTAATTGGAAACCACAATGCAGTGAAATTAATTTCATTAATGACTGTGAGACATGAAATCTGTTTTTAATCTCACACCACGGTCAGAGAGCATTATATTTCTCTCTTTATTAAACCGATTAAAATTAAAGTCTGAGGGATGGCAAATTTTTTGAATACCTTTTTAATTCAACATAATTAAAAACAATAAAACTGGTTCTTTTTTAATGATTGGTAGTAGAACAGGGGACCAAAACTTTAACAATCTCACTCTAATTTATGAGACAGGCATGTAGGAGGGGATAAAGTCACCAGCTATTGCAGCTTCATGCCTGCTCACACTATCCAAGCTGCAATTAACATTTAATTATCAAATGTTTGTTAAATGTGAGCAGTACGAAGAAATCACAATAGGTCTTTACTGTTTTAAACCATAACATACTGAGGAATGGCTGCTCACTTTGTTCAGTGCTGTATAGGATTAATGTGCCTTAAAGGATTGGTTTATTTCAGTTTTGATGTCATGTTTCATTTGGTTATAGAGGCGGTAAAATTACCTGCCAATGCCAAACCCATTTTGAAGTGCACAGCTAGCTCCAATGCTAACATGAGGAAGCTATGTCAGGATCAGTTGAGCCCCAAAATAAGCTTTTTTAAGAGTATTAATGAGGATATAATTAAGATTTTATCATATTTATCATAGGCATGTAAGGAAATATTGATAGACCAGTGTGTTATGTGTTGCTGCTTGATACTGTATAGATATTTTATAGAAGAATTTCAATATTTCAAAAGCTAATATTTAATAGAAATTTCAGCCTGTCCATCTGTGAGTGAGATATCTCAAAAAGCTATCACTGGATTTTAATGAATCTTTCACAAGGTTGGTCATGGACATTGAAAAAGTGATTAGGTTTCCATGGTAACTGGAATCAAAGGAATTTTTATAAGATTCGCTAACATTGTGAGGAAGGGCAGCCTACAACATTTTTTAACAACTCAAAAACTCGCAACAGACTTTGATGACATTTTAAACTCTAGTTCACTACTGCTTTAATTTTCATCCAACACGATCAATTATTACTTTTTGTGCTTGAAAACTTAAAATGATTAGCAAAAAGCCCACATAGTTATTTTAAGGGAGTGATCAGAGTCAACAGTAGAGCCGGGTATTGTTATTGTTGTGATTCAGTTCAATACTGATTTTATGGTTCTATTCAGTGAGAGGTACAAACACACAACTAATTAGCCTGTTGACAATTTTAAATATTCATTTTCATGCCTGTGTGAACAAATGTGGCAAATCACAACATATTTTTGAGCAATAAAAAATAAAGATTTGCACAATAATGTGCATATGGAGCGCAAATTAAAGAAACATGACAGTTCTGTATAAACACTGTAAACTCTACAGCGCCCCCCACTGGCCAGGAGGTGAATCGATATTGAAATTGGGGGTAAATACTGAATTGCATTGCTGAATCGATATTACCACCCACCCCTAGTTACCAGAGGAAGTTTAGAACCACCTTTGTGGTAAATGACATCTATAATTGAAGACTGAAGCTTTGTCCAGAAGAAAGAAAAAGCCTAAATCTTGCACACATGGTGGTATACAGTTCTTGCCTGCTCTTATTTTTTGTTGGGGGTCTTTGTGTTGCCTGGATTCTTGTCTTGGATTGCTTGGGTTGGTAAAATATTTTGGAATATTCATGTTGATTGTGTTTTCACGGCCCTTTGGCTTTAATTGTGCTTTTGTTGTTGTTGATTTGGTTCTTTTCATGTTTGGGTAATACTCTGTTCTTATCCTGCTTTAAGCCACTCTCATACAGCGTAGAGCAGAAATGTTATATTAATTAGAAAAATATTTAAATCCAGATACTGCGATGATCCTTGTTTGTACTTACCTGAAATATACATATAACCACCGTACACTGTCCCAGCATGGCCGTAATGTGGCTCATTCATTTTGGCAACGTACGTCCATTCGTTTGTCCTTGGGTTGTAGCACTCCACAGTAGCTTGAAGAAAAAGATGAGAAAAAGGGGAAGTATTAGTTGAAAGTAGGTCAAGACACAACTAAGGAGGACAAACAGCAGCAAATGAGGCCTTGGAGGGTCTCAGCGTGGGAGCTAAAACACGGATTTAAATACAGAGTACACATCTCCAAAACGCCACCAGCACTGACTGCACAGGAAATAGGCAGATTGTGAGATCCTTTATCTGAAGGCGCCCGGGGCTGTTTTCTGCAAAAATCTGGGAGAAAGTGGGATAAGGTCGCGGGGATTCATGAGCGATGCTCACAGGTGAAAAAAGTCGTTACAGTGACCATCGGAGCAGCCGACAGGAGAGATAAAGACTTATGTATCGAGCAATCTGTGCTCTCCAAAGATACCATCTGTGATCGAGTGTTTTAATTAAAGATGACCACGTGAGTGTTTGCTGTGTGTATTCTGGCTCATCTCTGAAAATCACAGGCCAAGTTAACTTACAGTACAAGATAAGGACAATCTGATCTGCATGGAAAAGGATTAAAACTTACTGGAAGTTTTGAAGTCACTAACAAGGATCAAAATCAAGTATAAAATGTTTGTTTTCACCTTTTGTTTTGGTTCTACTTCAGCACACCAGGCAGCCTACGGGTTTCTCCGCATGTGGTGTATTTATTGGAAGAAGCTCTAAAGCAATGAGGCTTTTAATTGCAGAGTAAAGCTTTGTGAAAGTGCTGAGTGTTATGTTGAATCACTCAAATTCTCCATTTCCTCTTAAATAATGAAGGAAGACCATCCTATTTCTTTAACTTTTTGATATTCTTAATTCTCTATCATTAGAAAGCACACTGTTTATTATAGAACACAAAACTCTGAAGACCTCACTGTGGAAATATAACCAATTTGAGGAATCTGTCATTTTCAGAAAGCAGGACATTTCCTGCAGCTTGTTGTAGTTTAATCATTTAAATTACCTTAAATCAGACGTGAAGGACTTGTGACTTTTTATCATTGGATGAAAAAGGTTCCAGCTTCATGTTGTTTGCATACAGAGGGAATAAAACTAAATTATTATTCCCCATTCAGACTGAGCACTGGTGACAAGGAAGACGGGTAATATGTGATAGCGAAGGATGCACAATATCATCTGTGTGATATCAGTACTGGCAGATAACTGCTTCATAATCTAAATTTAGGTATTAGCTTCAGTGAAAACATATGCTGATAATTACTGCTAACAGGGCTTCACAGTGGTGCAGCAGGTTAGTGCTCGTGTCTCACAGCAGGAAGGCTACTCTCAAAGTTGTTTGGGGCCTTTCTGTGAGGAACTCGCATCACCTCGACATGCATGCTTGAGTTTTCTCCTGGTCTCTCAACTTATGTCAACTGGAATAGGCTTCAGTCCCAGTGAGTCCGAGAAAAATAACCAGTGAAGATAATGGATTGATGGATTTACTGCTTATATTTCAGCTGGAATAGAATCCAGCCCCCTGCAACCCTGAAGGGATAAGTGGTTTAGATAATGGATGGATGAATGTTTGTATTTAAGTTTCTACCCAATCATTTTTAATTGAGAGTTTAAGCTCCTTTGTATGGGGCTGATTCTGTCAGGGCATCAGTGTTTGGAGTTCTTCAAAGAGCAGATTACGTTTTTTTTACTGTTAGAAATATTTATTTGCATAAAATGTGGGTTTAATAATAAGAAAAACTATTCTTACTCATCAGTATTGATACGGTTATTGGTTAAATTAAGTTTTGGAATATTGCCATAAAGGATATCTGCATAAAAACTCCAATATCATGCATTTATAGTGACAGCATTGTTCAATACTGGGACATTGAGATGCATCAGGATGAAGAAAAGATGAAGAATCAAAGTAAGATATATTTTACAGCACTTTAGCCTTTGCTGTTCTTCATGTTTCATACAACTATTGCAGCAGCAGCATTTTTTTTCTTGTAAATCTAGAAGAAATCAAAGACACTTTTCAACCCCACAGCTGTTTCCAGGCATCTTTAGCTTCATCATTTCACATCTGAACAACTCCTCCACTGCATGGTCTGTATACACTTTTATATTTTATGCTTTTTGTAAACGCTGCTTTATGTTTTGAAATACCTTATGCCATCTTACTGATTATATTTTCATGATATGTCAGCACTTATTGTTGCTTTTGTGTCCTCTTACCATCAATCTCCATTAGAAGTAATTATGCCGACATTTTTATTTCGTTTCTATCACATGTTGAGTGTTTCCTTTTAGCACCGATGTACAGAGTCAAACCCTTGGGAATAAATACCAATTCTTATCCTTGTCTATCTCCAATGAAAGATGTGAAAGCAGGGGCTGTTGTGTCAGCCCTAAACAAACATTGCATGTCCACAGATTTTTCAGTTCAACACTACAATTTGGGACTGTTACAATGTGTTTTTGCAAAGACTTGCACAGCCATAATGCAATAATTCTTACATAATTCAGACTAAATGCTTCAAATAGATCTTGTGGTAATTGAGCACATTTCTTTAGGCCGTACTTTGTGAGAATTAGGCCTTACAGTACTATTTTCAATATCAGCACCAACAAAAAACAACGCAAATGTTTTGTTTACTCTAAAAGATATTTTGGTGTATCTAATAAATTCACATACTGTCCAGCGGCAGTTCTGTCTGAGTCTTACCACTGTAGATCATAAAAAGCACAAAAGTATGTTTAACTAAGACATCACAAGCCAAAGGCATCTTATTATTCTGGACAAGTACATCTCATCTGCAAGTAAAAAGACAAAGATTTAATGTATATGTATTCAAGTCATCCAGAGGGCAGAAGAAGAAGCACAAAAATGTGGTTTTCACAGTTTGTAGCAGATGGATAAAGCGGGAGTTGGACTGATTGAGAGTGATTTAACACATTAAATGGTCTCTGTGAACACCAAGAAGAAGACTGGACACTTTCTAAAGGCTTTGGTTAAATAGATGGTTTAATCAATGACTTGGAAAAAAAATGATTAAATACAGCATTAAGCCTAAGACCACAAAGGAGAGCGAGAGCCACCAATGGGCCAGCTCAGGAAGTCTCAGCGGGGAAAATGAGTGAAAACCTTCCTCTGCTTGCTCGACAACTATCATCAAAGTGACCTTGAGGCGAGCAGAATCTCACAGCCGCTTAGAGGAGGAAGCGGAGAAATCATATAAAGGCCGATGCTGCACTGAGAAGATATGAAAACCCTATGGTGAACTTTAGAGAAAGGTTAAACTGAAAAAGAATGACAACTACTGAAAAACTACATAAAAATAAGAACCGAAGATACCTATATACACTACCTATATAAAGAATGATGTGTCTAGTTTCAGGTGTAATAAAAATAGTGCTCAAAAATTTTCTTATCACCTAGAAAGGTCACACACTTAATTAGCACAACTTTCTCCCCTGGATGTTGTTCACAAAACCTGAAAGCTCCCAGGGCCGAGCTTGCAGCTGGTGACATCTGGTAATAATTACTGTTTAGCATACTTCAGTGACCTCGAGCAGCGGTCCGCAACATGAGGGACAAGACCCCATAATGGGATCAAAAGATGGTGTAACTGGCCAGAGCAACCTCTGATTTTAAAAGGACAAAGATCACTTGATAACCAGGCTGGGCAATGTATGAAGTTTTAGAGATATATCAGAATATTTCAGCATTTTAGCCCCACTTGATATATCAGGTGGGGCACTTGCAGTATTTCAAAATTAAAATTTGGCTAATTAGTCGCCTAAACACCAAACTGGTCTTCTTGTTACGTTGAGATGTTAGTATATTTGATCAAGTGATGATGCAACATAATAACGCACATGGAATTGTTGACCATGCTCACATTTGACCATGCTCTTTAAAACTAAAAATGTACAATTTTGATTTTAATTATAGACCTAGAAAACCTTTAATGTCCCTGGGGGGCAATTTTGCTTGCAACACATAGACAATAGAGGTGTGAAAAAATAACGATACAGCAATATATCGCTCTATTTTGATCTCCAATACAACATTGATATTTCAAATCTTAATGTCAATTTTTTGTTAAAAATAAAAACTCATATTTATCAGAGTTGGAAATAAAATACAGCTTTTGTGTATACACAGTTTTTTTTTCATTCAGTCTATTCAGTTCAGACAGAGACAAGAGAAATATGTGATTTTTTTTTAACGTACTGTTGTGCTGTCAGTAACTCAAAGCACTTTGTTCCTTATGTGTTCAGTTTGAGCTGCACTGCAGGTTAGGAGGCTTTAATACATTTTTAAAGGGAAAACAAGAAGAACTTCTTTGAAACATTAGTTTAAGTGACTTGATGCACTCTACGTTTTCAGGTTAAGTGTTTGTATGCAATACTGCATTTGACATATTTCAAAAACAATAAAATGGAAAAGTTGTTTTCAGTCAAAAGTTTTTGACTTGATTTGTACTCTCAGTTTTGAGTAATATTGTGTAATTTTCATATTTACCATCTCTTGTTTTTTCTTGGTTAACTGTAGAATATTGCAATACATCACAATATTGTGATATCATGTCAAGTATTGTGATACACATCTTTTTGTGACTTTCTTGCCAATACTCACCCCTAATAGACAAAGAGTTTAAACACATACATCTAGATACAATGACACAAATTGATTACACAGACCTATCAGACATTGAAATTCCCTAACATACAGAAAAGCAAGTAAGTAAATAAATCTGATTAAATTAGTAATAAAAAAAATCTTCAGACATAAGTTTTAAGCCCGATTTGTTCTAATATTGGGGTTTCTGTACAATTGCCCTGAGTGGAGAGGCATAAACTCCCCTGAGTCTGCCTTTTGGGTGAGTCTGGACAGATAAAGGTGGTACAGATCAGTTTGTTACCTCCCAATACATACTGCCAAACAATCTGCATCACCTAAGTATAACTACCAACTTCTCTAACTTAACATTGATGATTTTGTTTTACTGTGATGCCTGGTAACCACAGTTTGTATGTTAATGAAGTCTGACTTTGCTTTGCTGTTTAATGGTCGGTGTGGAGGGGAAATAAGACTAAGCTCTCATTGTTCTCCTGTAAAATAAATAATTTTGTTAATCAGTGTGCAACAAAATCAATGAGATGACTTACTGCACTTTTGTGAAAAGGCACTCTCGTCTTGTGCCCAGTATGCATCCACCCTGGTCAGATCAACCATACGTATCTCACCCAGATACAGCAGTGATTTTTTCTGATTGGCTGATCTGTAGCTGTATGTTATTTGTCATCTTTCTTGCTACACGTTCCAACAAATATATAGCAGTGTAACATGGTGGTTGTTTCATAAATACATTTTTATGTGTGGGAAAAAACAGGTTTGGCGTTTTAGAGAGTGAAAAGGTACAAATTCGTGTGTCACATGCTGAATGCGAGATACTTGACAGCCCTGGCAAAATTAACTTAGCTGTGACATCACACATTTACGTAGCCAGTGCAATCATATCCTCCTGATTTACATCCGGCCCTCAAGTGAAATTACATCTGATGGTGGAAATGTAAACAATGAAATTTAGTGGAAATTAGACTTTAATTTCCATTTTGAAGGTCAGTAGATACCCAAATAAATGAGCAAAAAATACTAAATAAATGTTATTTCAGGATATGTCACTTTATGTTGAAAATGTCTTTTTACTATGTACACCTGTGCAGCAGCTTGTTTCGAGAACAAGAAGAAAAAAACAAATTCCCCAGTTTTAGTGCCCATGACTTTCATCTTACAGCCATGATATCAAACTGGCATTAATGCAATTTTACTAGAATCAAATTACACTCTGTGATTTCTGTTGTTGCTCTACAGAGATACATTGTTGGATAATGTGAATCACTATTCAACTAAAAATCTTTTGATATGATTTTGGTCTGTTTTGCCCTGCTCTTCACTGAAATACTCTCTTGGCTTTGTAGGAAAACTAACCATGCTTAAAGCTATGTGCAAAATGACGTGAGCAAAAAAACATTAAACCACTTTTCTAACCATTTTTAAGGTTAACTGAAAGCACAATAAAGGAGGCTCCAACATTGTTCAGCCCAATTATAAAATCAAAAATCTACATGCTATGGAATTTCATCTATATATTACACACAAAATTAATAACAAATTTAATATAAAACTGGCAGCATAATTCCTCTGAGTCACATCAGTTGGCTCCGAATGTAAGGCTTTTATATTTGACAAACAAAATCAAGCCTAATGGGGAACAGTCTGACTACATGTGCTCAATAAATTCGAGGCGTTCCAGTTAAGATTAGAGCTTCTTCCAGTAAAAATCCTCACAGATGTTGTTAAGCTCTCCTTTAATAATCCTTGCATTTCATATGTAACAATAAAACCACACCCAAGTGTCCTCCCCAGAGTAAACAAACATAATGCAGAGGCTGGGCACATCCAGAATAACTGAAGGCTTAGCCACATGCAGGGGAGGGCAGTGGAACGTAAAGCAGGGGAAAAAAAAGAGAGAGGGGAGCTGTGTGTAGACGGGCAGTGAACCGAGGCCGTGTTCTTTGGTCTAATTATAACCCAGAAGAGGAGACTGCTCACACTGTGGCCTCTCTCCGTGTGCTGCCTTTGCAGAGCTGACTTTAAGTACTGGGTGGCACCTCTCTGTGGTTCGCACTGACAGTTGCACGAATTCCAGGTTGGTTATTCAGCATCGATGCTCCAACGTCAAAAACAGATCCATCTTTATTGAAGGGATTCTTCCAGAGGGGAAGAATTGGCGATTAAATTATAAAAACACATCAGGTTATTGATTAATGATGATCTTACGCAATCCCATTAGACTACCTTCTAAAACTCTCACCCAATCCTCTTTTTCAGCCCAGCATACATCATGTCCCACTCAGACATGTATCCATCACAGCTGAAAACAGACGGATAAAAGAAAATACATCACCAGAAAGCACATGATGACAGAACCTCAGTAATTAGTGTCTTACAAACTTGTGACAGATCATTTTTTGTGTTGAAAAGCTGCTAAATTAGATTGCTGGAGATTACAAAAGGTGTTTGTGACAATGCATCCATCGTCTACCTTTAATTAAATTACAGAGATCATGAGCGCGACATGTTGAAACAGCAAATGAAGTGTAGGCACAACACTTGATTACCGGCTTCAGCATGCTCCCAGCCTTATTAAACAGCGCGGTCTTTCTTCCACTGCTCCTTCATTTTTAAGAGTATAAACTCGTACAATATTAATCAACAGCTTGTGTTGTTGCTTAAAAGGAAAAGTTGAAAACAAACAACCAGGAAAATAAACTCACCGAGCTCCCCGGCAGCGTTCCTTCCACCCACGGCATAGAGGTGTCCCTTGAGTGCACTGAGGTGGAAGAAGGTACGTTTCTCATTAAGGCACGCCACCTGCATCCACTTGTTATAGCGCGGATCGTACCGGAACACCGTGTCCACCGCTGTCTTGCCTTTGGTGTCATAGTTGCTTTGGCCTCCCACTACATAGAGGAAGTTGCCGATGACTGCGATGCCGTGTTGGTAGCGGGGTGCATCCATAGGTGCCAGTGCTTTCCATTCATGAGCTTTCTCGTCAAAGAGACGCAGCTCTTTGCTCACAACCAGCTGCTGGCGCAGGACACCACCCAGGGTGACCAGGTGGGCGCTGTCTGAGCGGATGGCTGTCCGTTCTGACTGCATTACTGGCTGCATGTAGGGCATCATTTGGTAGTTGCTAGCTTCCAGAAGAAGGTTGACACAGGTGTTATCTGTGCGCATAAAGTCCACTGTCTGCACGTGATTGATGAGCTCCTGTGGGTTCATTAGGGGGAAGCGGATGTTCTTCATGAGTTTGGGGGCATAGTCCATACGGCCGTCTTCGTAACGTAGCCAGCGGCACGCAGCCTTGAACAAATCTAACTCAGTGCAGTGTTTCAAGCTGTTGCTGGACAGTACAAAAGCCAACCGTTCAAATGGGAGCTTGACAAACTCTCCTGTGCCCAGCAGCGAGGGGAAGTTCTTCAGGATGAAGTTGTTGACATACTTGTCCACCTCTGTGAGGTTATACGTGTTTGCGATTCGCCCGACCTCTACACAGTTGTCAAGAGAGACCTGCAGAGAGAAAGAAAAGTTAAAATCTTTTGACAGCTGCAATGGAGACTGACAACTCTTCAGGACATGAAAGACTCCAATATCCAAGGTGTACGAAACACTGGCCTCCTTAGACAGTCTAATTAGAAGGTGTCAGTTATTTAGCTGTGAAGGATGCTGCAATCAGAGGCAAACTGGTGTCAAGGCCACATTTACAGCACAAAACACACGTACTGCACAGAGCCGTGTGCTTCTGTCTGCTTTTCTTAATACCATGAACTTCACACCTTCCTGTTTAAGATGTATCAAACGGCAAAAACACCAATATGAATTATTCACTATTAAGATAATAAATAAGTTTAGTGAATTTTAAAGGAAGGCATCTTGTGAAAGTAATTTTCTTCAAATCCAGGCTACCTGAAAGCATTTCCTACAAATTCAGACTTTATCTGGTGGAAAAGAAAACAAGAGAACGTGTCAGTGTGTTTTGTAATCTCTGCCAAGGAGGGATTGTTTTTGGCCCTGTGTGTTTGTCTATTTGTTAGCAAGATGATGCAAAAACTACTGGATATAATTTGCTAAAATTTTCAGGAGATGTAGGTTATGGCCCAACTCAAAAATGTTACAATTTTGATGGTGATACAGGTAACCTCCATTAGCAAACAGCATTTTTACTCAATAACTGCTCAATTAATAATTGTATCAGCATGGTTCTGAGTGCTAGATGTGGGTTTGAAGGGTCAATGAATCATACAATGATGGTAACTTTATCATGGAGCTATTGCTACTATATGCTAAAGCAATACATGAGCTACACTGGCGGAGGTTTGCACACACATAAACATCTCCAGTTTATGCTTTATTGGTTTTGTCTATATGTTTACTACAGCCTTTTTTTCCCACTTAGTGGTCTAGTTTGGTTCAGTATGCTTTGGAGTCATGCACTCTGATCTTGTCTGCATTTCCACCACCAGCTGCACATTTCCTTGAAGGTGGCGATGTGAACTGGGAGAGCCACACCAACTACGTAAATGCGTGACATCACAGCAGTAAGACACAGTGAGGTGGTCTGAAGAAGAGCAAAATTATAAACAAGAAGAAATAGTAGAGGTCCGTCAGCGTTCCAGTGCTCTTCCATGTAGACATTCTTTATAGCAACAGCAGAGAACAAATCCAACTACAACCACGGCTTGTTTGAACATGGACAGGAATGTATTTTAGTTTTGGCTGCTGTTGCGTGGGAATTGGTGATTTCTTTGACCGATCACTCAGACTGAAGGACTTTTAGCTCCACCCTTTAGGGTCTGTTTGGTGCTATCGACACTCTCTCAAAGAGATGGCAAAAAGTAGGTCCATTATCTGTGTACCTTTTCTCCTCACTTGGCAGTGAAAACACCTGCAATTGCATACTATACCAAGATGATCTGAGCCAGACTGCTTGGTGGAAACACTGCTTAATTTAGCTGACTTGGTCCAGACTGTAGCTGGTGAAAGGTCAAGTGGGATAATTGGTCAGGTGGTAGGAAGACGTGTTTATAGGTTAAAGGGTGAGAAGGAAGTTGACTGGGCATGAAGGGTGGGAACACACTGTTCTTACTGTAAATAAACAAAAAAAGTTTGCAACAGCACTGGAAACTGGGAAAAAAAATCACATCACCATCATGGAAAATATTTGACAGCTTCATCGGATGTGTTAGACTTTGATGTCACATGGAGTTATTTAATTTCTTTCACAGAGCAGTGTTAAGAAGTTAGCTGAACAAGTGAGCTAAACACAAACTGCTCTTCAGCCTGGAGTTAATAGACACTTGTCATCAGTCTAATGATGCATTTGCCTTGACACAAATCTCTTCCAACCCTTGTTTTTCACAGCAATTCAGCTTTTATTCAACTTCGTTTATCAGAGAACTTAATGAAGGCCAAATGAAAGCTGTAATCATTTAATGTCATTATTTCTTTCAAAAAAAACCTCTTGTTTATGCCTTAAAGCAGACAGAACAAAAAAACTTGAAGGGCTTGACTTAATGTCCTACCTAGACGCACAAAAGACATCAAACTCTGTCTAAATGCAGCGTTAAAAAACAACCTCAGAAAGTCACTATAAAATTCCTTATACCTAGTTTTATGACCAATAGCTTCATGTGTGAGGATTATTCAGAAACGCTGAAGGCTGGATAAAAGCTGTGTACTGTGCAGTGCAGTCATGTATCAGCCTTACCCCAGATATAAGAAAAACCTTGCAGAAGTCCAGCACTGGCAGGATTTGTAAAAAGCTGGCTGCCTCCAGTGTGTCTTGCAGATTCTCCATGTTGAGCGACAGTTTTGCAGTGTAGATAAAATCAATGATCTTCTTCAGGCCTATTCGGTTTACTCCGTGAAGCTTGATGCACATTAAATCCTGCTCTTTCATTCCACCTGCGTCGGGGGAGAGACGGGAGAGGATGAGAAAAAAGCAGACGCTCACACGTGGTTTCAGCACCTACATAATCTTGTTTAACTGACAGGTCGCTGAGCTGAGACTATTTGATGTTTTAAAGAAGTCGCCGAATGACGCTTACGGCTGGAGAAAATTAAATTAAGCAGAGAAAACAAAATGCAGCATTTCATTTAGATGCATTTGCTTCTTATGTGAACGTCAGTCAAACATTTTCAGTGTCAAAGGACTTTTATTTTCAGGGGGGAGGATTGAAGGTCTTAGTGAATCTCATGGCTCAGCATCTCTGCTCAAACAGCTCTCCTGTCACTAATGCTAACTCCTCCCTTTAGGACATCCAGCGTCCCCCCACGCCCACTTTCACTGGTTAATGCTCTTTGTTATTGTAAAATCTTCATCTCAGTATCAATAGAAAAAAAATACTCAACATACTTTAACTACAATCATTAATGAAAGGTTCAAAGAATCCAAAATACATTTAGACAATCAAACTTTTATTAAAAATAAAATATACCAAATATAATAATAACATAAAATCTCTCATATTCAGCCATTATGTGGCCCTAATAGTCCTTACAAAATAAATACCTGTAAAGAGTAGCCCAAGAACTATATGCACAAGCAATATGGAGAAACTCTATTGTAAAGAACTGTGAATAAATGATATTATGGGATATTTGAGTCAGATTAATGCAGTAATGTGTGTACTTTGCATGTGTATTTATCAAAGATTTTAAGGTAAAATCACTTCAAATTAGTTGTACAAATAGTTCTGGGGCCACTCTTTACACTGATTTTACTTTCATGAAGTAATATTGTAAGAAAACTAGCTTGTTGGTTATTAATGTTAGAGGAACACTTGATTAATGCATCAATTTTGTGTACTTTGAGAGCATAGCTCAAAAAGTACACTGAGAACATAGCCCTGAAGGTACTCTTCAAAACAGTAACGAGTAAATGATTTAAAAATGTCAGAAAATGGTTTTACTTCACTTGAGAATAGGGCATAAAAGCTCAAAAGAAACTATTTTTCCTTTTCTTAATGTCATTTTGTTTTGGAAAGTCTAAAGTTTTTCTGGCTTATGTGAATTGATTTTCTGAAATAAATATTTATTTTGTGTTTAAGTGTTTTATTCATGTTATTTTGCACTTCCTGGCCACCATGCATAACTGCTTTGACAAAATCATTAAATAAAATATCTTTTAACTCCTGACACAGAAAAATAATGCTCTTTCGATCACCGCCGGCTCGAGAACCAAACATCTATATTTACCCCGAGGAAGTTTGTTCTGGTTAATGGAATCATTCAACAGTAATGGATTTTAAAAATCAATTAAATTTGTTGATATCAGAGGACTACTCAAAAATAGCATCATTGTAACACATTTGCAATACTTTGCGGATTAATTTCTTTTTGTACAGCCTTTCAAAAATAATGAATGAACTGGTGGAGTAGATAATGTAGGTTTCATAAAGCAAAGGTTACAGATACCTGCTAACAAATAGTCCCTGTAAAACACGGCCTCTGACAGAAACCTCCTTGCAAAATAAACATATTTTTATTTATTTATTTAACCTTTATTTAACCAGGCTGGTCCCATTGAGATTAAAAACCTCTTTTTCAAGGGAGACCTGGCCAAGACAGGCAGCAGCAAAAACACAAAGTTGCAGACAGATACAAAAAGGACGAAACAATTCACAAGCACATCATTTTGGAATAAAAACAGAGACATCTATAAGCCATATCACAGCCTAGCTAAAACCATCGGCATCGGATAGAATCTGCTTCCATGCATTCAACATGTCACTTTTTAATACAAAGCAAAGAGTTTCTGAACTTTTGATGATGATATTCTGTTCATTCTTCACATCATAGCCCTTTTACACTGAAACTGCCTCGACAAATTCAGCTATATTTTCAAACGAAAAAAATCGTTAAAATGTCTTAGTATTAAAAAAAAAAAAACAACTTCATTAGACTGGCAGGTTTCAACCTGTGGCCTTCAGCAGAGCCATCAGAAATGCATTAAAACATCACTTAAGAAGGGCAGAAATTGAAAAAAAATATATATAAAAAGAGTATAACAGGTTCAAGATTTAACCAGGAATATGCATTAGTAATACAGTAATGATAGGGAGTGTGGAGAAGTGTCCAATAAGAGAAATGACATCAATTTGGTTGAAAACCTGCTTGAGTACTTTGATTTCTTCAAGCACTTTGAAAGCTGTGCCAGAACACCATATTCCTGTGTTGTTCATTACTCAAACATTAAATTACCTATTTTCAATGAAAGGACAGGTACTGTAATCCCTTCTGAATATACAGAAATAATAAAAAAGAAAAGCAGTAAATAGGAAAGAAGATTTGCAAAAGAAAACAGTGATTAATGAAGTCTTAACTAGGGATGGGTACTGAATTAGGTACTTTAAGAGCTACCAACCGAACTCTGTAGGTACTACCGAGTACCGATTCACGTAAAATCAAAAGGTGCCACGTTTAGGTACCTAAACACATCCTTGTGACTGTGAGGGAGTGGAAGAAGCAGGCATACTATTGGGTAGAGAAGGTGAATTTCCATACCAGACTTAAACACAGCATGTTGTTCATGTTGAAGACGTTTTTGGGACAACTACAGTGTTACAATACAAACAGTTGAATGTTGTTTTGATATGTATCTGTCAAATTTTATATATTGAGAAATAAATTTACATTGAAAAAATTTGAGATCTTAATATTAAACAAATTAATATTTATTACCCCATAAACACACGCAAAAGTACTGAAAATTGGTACCGTTGAGTACCGATACCGATTCCCAGGTACCGGGCATCGGTATGGTATCGGCTCAAATGTGAAAGGTACCCATCCCTAGTCTAAACATGTTTTCAAGCCATGTTACCCCTCCTTCATTCAAGTCCTTGGGACCTCTCTTGCAGTCCCTGGTGTCCCTCTGAGGGGTCAGCACCCCTACTTTGAAAACTTCTGTTATAAAATATTCATAAAATTTTCAGTCAAAGTACTTCTGACATTAGGAAGTTTCAAAATGACACACAGAGCAGTCATTTGAGCTGCAAAAGAAAAGAATTCAAGTAAAGGTTTTTATAATAATATAAGGTCCCTTTTCACTAACTTTTATTAGCTTTTTTATTGAAAAAGAACCTTGACTGTTCGGGTTATATTTTCAGTAAACTGACTTTGTTTCATTCAGGGACATTTCTGCAGTCCGTAGTATACTCTGATAGCATACACTGTGGGCATTTAACAAAATATTCAAGGCTCTTTCACCTGCATGCAGCACATCAAGAATCATACAGCACTGTGGGCACAAGGTCAATCTGAGCCATTTTAAAGGAGACAAAGTGACGCTGATGTGAGCGTGACTGCATTAAAGCAGTGAAATGTTCATGAATACAAAAGGCTCAATTATAGTACACAGTGTGAGAAGGCATAAGTAACAAAGCATTAGCTGCTTTTGTCATCGCCCAAAGGACCACATCCCAACCAAGAAGAAAAAAGAAAGCCCTCTGCATTAGGTCAGCGTGAGGCCTGAGAACCCACCTGTGAACATGGCTTTGAAATAGTCGGAGGAGGAGGCCATCATGGCGCGGTGTACGGGGAAAGCTTCGTCGCCATCGCCAGCAACCAGAGTGACGTCACATAGTAAACCCTCTATCCTCAGCTGGTCAAATCCCTGAGACAAGAGCAGAGGTGAGAGATTACTGAGGACGCTTATGTGGCTGAACACTGCAGCAAGGTGATAACACTAACAAAGCTGCTGTCACCAAATGTTTCTTAGCATGGAACAAGAACCGCATGATCTTTTAACTCAGATTGATCAGTCTCAACCCATCAGATATGAGCTCATGAAGACCCAAAACGATTCCTGATCATCCTCGCGTTTACTTGCTTGTCTGACTGATTGTAACCTGCCTCTTTTCTTGATTGTTCCACATGTAGCTGGCACAGGATTACATGTTCAGAGCTCACAGCTACTGTGTATTGTCCCTTCTTGGCAAACCAACAAAGTGGGGTCTTGTGCAGCGTTGAGGCATGTGCTTCAAACAAAGAAATCCTATCCACATGCCCACAGTGTGTACTCGCACCACAGTCTAATGAATGGTTTCATTTTTCACAACTGATTTATCCCACACTTTGACTGCCGCATATGCAAAATAAATATTAATCAAAATGAAACCTTGATGTAGCTACATACACCTTTTTGTCTTTGTCATAATTTACAACAGATTTAGATGGCACAATATATGTTATAGCAGAGTAATGCCATTCTAGTTGGTATGATCCAAATATGAAACTAGGATGCGTAAAAAGCGATAATCAATATTGGCAGACATGAACATTTTAGTCTGGCTTCAGACCTGCACTGACAGGACCCAGCTTTGCAGACCTGCACTGAGAGGACCCGACGTCACGTTTTTTTTCTCACATGCTCTGGCTGCAGACCTGCACTGACAGGACCGGAAGCTGATTTGAAGTCTTTCAAAATAAAAGCGAATATACCGGAAGCACGTATTTTCGTCAAAAGTTTATTCAAAACCTTTCAGAAATAAAAGCCATTACACTGGGAAGAACGTTTAAATGCCAACGACAGTGAAAGCCCTCTCATGTCAAATTTATTTCATACATATATCTAAATAATACATCCATGTCTAATCCTAAAGTTAACCTAGTTAGCCCTAGCCACTGCTACCCTAACTACGATAACAGCTCTTAATTTGCTTTTAATACTTAAGCAGTCTGCTTACAGTGATTACTTTGGGTGTTTTCATACATGTTTAAATGCCACAGGCAGTGACAGCCTGTCATGTCAAGCTTATCTCATAGATATATCTAAATAAAACATCCATGTCCAATCCAAAGGTTAGACTAGTTAGCGCTAGCCTCCGTTGAGCTAAGCGCTAACTAAACTAACTTTTGAATTGGAATTGCAGCTTAAAAACACCCAAAAGTCCAAAAGTCATTTCTTTCCAATAAATATTATGACACAGAGCAGTATATAATGGAAAAGACAACGTCTGTAATGGAATAAAGACTGTTCCTGTTTCTTCGAAAAAGACGAAAAGTAGTCACTCGACTATAACTCAGCTTCTCTCTTCACGGGAAAAAAACACACTGGAGCACGTGATGTGAGAAAAAAAACGTGACATCGGGTCCTCTCAGTGCAGGGGATCCTCTCAGTGCAGGTCTGCAGCCAGACCCCTCTCAAATTTTACAGCTATTTTAGCCAAACAAATTTGCTATATACATCCCATATACTGGCCATATACTGTTCAAATATACTATAATATTTTACCCCATCATCACTACATTTCCAATTTTATAAGACAAATGTATCATTTATTTAAGAATTATTTAAGAAAGAAATGTTTTTATTGCTTTATGTCTGTTTCCAACACAATTAGAAAACCACCGTGACAGGAGCAGGTCAGCCTAAGGCTTTGTGCTCTTGGAAAAAATGTTCATGTTGACATTGTTATTGGTGATAATGAGTTTGGTAATATTGGCATATTGGTAGAAATCGTATATCGTACATCCCTATGTGAAACTGTTGGTGCCCATCATTGATACATCACATCCATCCTTTATCTATACCACTTATCCTTTATGGGGGACTGGAGCCTATCCCAGCTGGCACTGGACAAGAGGCAGATTACAACCTAGACTGACTACCACCCAATCATAGGGCTACATAAAGAGACAGGCTACCTTTCACGCTCACACTCTTACCTAAGGGGCAATTTAGAGTCACCTATTAACCTAACAAGCATGTTTTGGTCTGTGGGAGGAAGCTGAAGTGCTGGAGAGAACCCACGCATGCACAGGGAAAAGATCAAACTCCACACAGGAAGGCTCTGACCTATGAGGGGATTGAACCAGCAACTTTCTTGCACTATCCTGGGGACAAATTAACTTGATATTTGTACATCAGTCCTGAGTTTTGCATATGTTTCTGAATCGCTGATGTCTATATTTAATTTAATTCATTACACCAAAAAGAGCAAAATTCAGAAAAAAGTCCTTTATAAAATATTTCTCTTTGCTATGTCTGTAGTATAAAGACTTTAATTAAAGTCTAAGTGAGTTAAAATCTATTTTCATTCTGAAACACTTCAAAGATTTCATCATTTACTAAAGTTTAATTAAAGGTTAATCATTAATAATGTCAGGATTTAATGGAATTTAAAAGCAAATAAATTGCACCCAGAGCTGCAGATACATCTTAAAAGCATCTGTGTTTATAAAATACAGAGTTAACAATCACTAAGTGTTAAACCAAATCATTAATTAACTCAGAGGTAAGATATCTACCCCTTAAAACTCAAGTTCTTTAACCAGAGAAATTTACAGAAAAACAGATAACATGCTGAGACAAAAGCATTAATATTTGTTTTTTATTACCATTTATAGTGTTTATTTCTACATAAACAATCAGCAGCTTTATCGTGACTGTCAGACTGTCTACTGTCACAACAGATGTCACTTCACATGACCCTTCAAATGAGAGGACATCTATCTCTTGAAGACATGTTTCCTCTTTCCTCTCTCCTCCTCCTCATTTCCTTGCATCTCTGGTGAGAGGGGCAAAGATGCAAGTGAAGGAGGAATGGAATTAATATAAAGGGAATGAGATGTACCCTTTGTGAAAATGGTGTATTTGGTTAAAAATAACAGTCAAAAGAAGCTAACAGTGGAAATAGACAAGAGTGAGGAAATACACACCAAGAAATCGCAACATTTTGTGGCACAACAATGTATTCATATAATATCAAAGTTATGTTAGCTTGATATAGACATTCAGGAAATGTATCTTTAACTGTGGTTCAGCCTCCAGCTGCTCAGCCCTGCGATGTAGCTGGATCTATCTGATTCATGTCTGTATATGAGGCAGATCCATCCTGAAAGATTCATTCTAGAACGACAGTTCAGTCTGCAGAGGCACTGACCAATCAGCATCCTTTTAGGAGCCAGAGGCATTAGCAAGGGTTTAGACCACAGTGAGAAGAGACTGCACGCTCTTAAACACTATTCACTCCTGAAAAGATTAGCATGGGTGGTGCCTGCTATGGTGACGGTTTTATCAGAACGTAATGTTTCTTTTTAAAAAGGAGAAAATTATAACAACACTGAAAGCATTTCTCACAGTAGAGATATTTTCAGCCCTCCCAAGGTCAGATTTGTTAAGAGTTTGACTTCTGTGTCTTACTTGTCAGTAGCAGCCCCAATCAACTACATCATCTGACTGAGCTGCAATGAATGTCAAGGATAAAAAGATGTCCAATCACCATCTGAATACTTTCTTAAAAATGCTTCTGCTTCTTCTTGCTGTCCCGACAGACTGGTGAAATATATCCTATAGATCTACAGAACAGTCAATCTGACGGGTAAGGTTAAAGGATAAGTTCGGTTTCGACAGCTTTGGCTCATAGCGTCGCTCCTAAAACTGCATTAATGGTCCAAAAACTCATTAGTTTCTTCAATATTTCATCATGGTCCGCTCGCGCTACTCCTACAAGACAGTCCGGGGTCGCTCCACCCATGTTTTTGTGACTGTGCTGACCTCTGAACTGGAAACTTTCTTCACGGCTGCCGCGCATGCGCAGTACGGCTTCCACCTTTCGATGAGCTCCTCATCTGTAAATTCTAGCTCGAAACTGTAAGGACACCCATCATATTCAAAGTTCTCCTCCACAACATCTTCATCCGATAGATATTTGTCCATTTTGCACAAAACTGGAAGAAGAAAGTTGTTGAGTAGCCGGCGGTCGCCCCTGAAACAATGAGCTGTACTGCGCCTGCGCGGCAGCCGTGAAGAAAGTTTCCAGTTCAGAGGTCAGCACAGTCACAAAAACATGGGTGGAGCAACCCTGGACTGTCTTGGAGGAGTAGCGCAAGCGGACGATGATGAAAAATTGGTGAAACTAATGAGTTTTTGGACGATTAATGCAGTTTTAGGAGCGGCACTATACATGCCCTGTGTGCTGCCATTATACGGATGTCGACCGCTCGTTTTTGGATCTAAATATCTCCCGAAGCACTGTTTGGATCAGGAAAGCCTTCTGGGTGAGTATATCGTTCTACTTCATTATATAAACAATGTGAAAGCTAGAGAAACCGAACTTATCCTTTAGCAGCAGGCATCCGGCCACCCTGAAATAGTGTAATATATCCTATCATGATTCGCATCACACTGAACATTAGTATATTGAATATAAGGGTGTATGTTTGAAACCCATTTTAATTTAATTTGGGAGAAAAGCGACAGCCCTATATACAGTGTTTTATGCTGATTGTCACACACACTATAAGAAGAAAACTGTCAAATCACATGATTAATTGTGATGTCTGAGCTCTTTCACTGTTTTAGAATCTGTTAAGATTTAAAAAATCTTTATGAGTGCCAGGCTTTACCTAATGTTCCCCCAGAGTGATCAGATTAAATGGCTGACTAGATATATTGTTATCATTCCCGATCTGAGCTCTGAAACCAAGAGATTAATGTGCAGAAAAAGCAGCCAACAGTCATTCATTTTCAATAAGAGCTGCTGATGATGGCCAGACATCGCTGTGACAGCGGCAAACTGCCCAGTGCCAACAGATGGTCCAACAGGTTTTGCTGATGTGTAACAGAATCTTTCCCCTTGATCTGAAAATCATACCCACTTCTACAACTTCATTTGTGTGGGTGTAACTTTAAGAAAGATTCAGCTCTTTAACTGTGTGATAACTGCTTCATTTACATTTTCTGGGGGGATGTAGGTCGTTTGAGAACTTATTAGGTTCTTTTACTTTTTGAATTATTCTTAATTAATAAAGTTCATAATGTTCTTCTTGTCTTCATATCAAATTACTCAGGAGCCATCTTCCAAGTGCTTCTGGTTAATCATGTGAATATTATCTGAGCCATTAAATTGTGTCCTATAAAACATGCCATGAGCTTTTTGCTGTAGTGAGGGGTTTTAAAGCTGCAGAGAAATTCAATGAGGACAAATTTCCCATTTTGTAGTCTTGTTGAAGGCATAGATTAACTTAGATAGAGCTTTATCTCATTTAAAAAGTGATGGTAAGGAATCTGAATCAGTCTCACCCATGTACAGTCAGCACTATTTTAATGATGGAGCTATCAGGAATACATTATTCACAAGATCTTTTAAAGGAGCAGTTAGGGAAATTGTGTTAATTATCATATTTGACCTGGTGTTGACTTTTAATTGAGCCACTGCTGTTAGATGGCTGCAGACTCACCTGAAGAACGACTGAGCTGTGTGTGTTGCTTGTGAAAAATCGAGTGTTTCCTGTCTTTGATGCCTGGAGGTGAGCAGAGATGCCCATATCACCATAGCCCAGAGCCACTTTCATGTGAGCGTCGTCGTCCTCCACGAGGGATCTGTTAAAACAAAGAGGGAACGTTTTATTATGTTTGGAGAGGTAGCAATAAACTCATGACTCTATCTAATTTTAGTTTATATAAAGTAGGACAAAGAAGTTTTCAAAGTGACACTACTTAAGGACATATTGGGTGGTGGTGGCTGAACTGTCTGGTAAACTGTCACACAAAGGCTGCAGGCTCTGAAGCTTTCAACAGCTGGTAATAAAGTGGTGAGGCTGGCAACTGAGGAGTAGCAGAGAGCCTCTGGGGACGATAAATGCTTGAATCCCATTCAAACTATCACAAGCAGACAGAGGATGCTTATATTGCTCAGACAGTCAGTCTGTCTATTTCATATTTAAGTCCACACCAAGATATATAAGAAAAAAAATGCCTCAAAGTTTTCATGAATATTCACACTCCTCTGAAGACGACAACTCCGTGACATTTGTGGCCTCCTGATCTTTAATCTCTCGCTGCACTCAGGTCAGAGACTATCTTGCAAAGGTCCCACAGTTCTGTGTGGCCATTCTTTGTACCCACAGAATGAGTCTTGGTATTTTAGAAGGACCTTGACCTTCAATTTTGTGCAGACTCATAAATCCCAAACGGGCGTCTGTGGCTACGAAAGCAGAGAGAATCTTATTTTATTCAGTGAATGTAGTTTTGTCTAACTCTGAACTCTGAATTGATCTAGATCCATGGCAAACGCCAAGGTGAGAAGAACGTTGACAACAGTGTATAGGTGTCCATATCAACATTATATCATTTTAATAGCAACGGCGATAGTCACATGGCAGGATGTGAAATGCCAGACACCTGGCTTGTGCTTCAACATGTGTGTTGTTTGACAACCAAATGTGCTGATTCTCTGTTGCCATTTTGCAATAAAGTTCTGTCAAATACAACCATTTGAAGACTTAGGCTAAACTCACACTAGTCATTTTGCACTGTGCCAAAGAGCAATAGCCCCTTAAGTCCACCCCCCTTCAGTGCAGAACAGCTGATTACTGGCTTTCTGAAGCCTCCTTTTATGAAAAATAATACTTTTTATCTTTAACGTCTAGACTGAAAGACTTTTGTAAGGATACTTTCTGTCCTTGAAAACTATTTTAAATACAACAATCAAATCATTTAGCTTAGTAAGCTTAAAGATGTTGAAAATACAGAGCTGCTCACAAGGGATCAGTTTTTATCATCATAAGAAATGGGTAATTACAAAGAATACAAATAACACAGCTGTAAAATGATGTATATAGAAAATCCATTACATAGTTGAACATGAAAAGACAGCATTAGTTTATTCCAATAAATATCACTGGAGAAAACTACACTGTAATATAAGTTTAACACAGTACCATTCAGCCCAACTATTTATATGTTTCCATACAATGAAAATGTGAAGAAATGATTTGTAGTGATTGAACAAATGTCATCAAACCACATGGTTAATCCTACAGGATTGTACCATGTCACAAAGCTCAAATCATCTAAGACTGACACTGAGTTCACTGTACTAAATGGGCACCTTTGAGATGTGGTGGAACGAAAGATTCTGATCACATATGAGACAACTATGTGATGTTAACATGTCCGTTTGGACCACAGTCTTTGAGGAAAGTACTCAGCCCTTGGTAAATCTATGCTTACAAAGACTAATACAGTTCTTAAGACAAAAGAGGACCATGCCAATACTAATAAGGCCTGGTTAGCTGCTCACAACCAGTCAGATGAATTTCTTGCATGTGGGAAATCCTAGTTGGCTGACTGCACACACCCACACAGTGAGAGCAGAGCCAAGAGTCAACATCCAGACTTTAGGGCTTTTTTCTGATTGTCTAACAGCACCACGTGACATCGAGGATGCCTTTTTGACATGTCCTCACTCTCCGATCATAGCAGATACAAGTGAGACACTGGCAGGACATATCTGTTGTCTATTTTCAAGTTCCAAGGAGTTTGAGCAGTTGTTTAATCAGACAGTTAAACCATGCCTCGACTGTGTAGTCTCTTCCCCTGCAGCTGGAGGTCCATAGGTATATCTACCAAATTCCAATGTTTCTCTTGTTCCTTTCCCTTTTGAAAGGAGAGGGAGGACACATCAAACAGGCACGCCCGCGGTTGCCACAGTGCTTCCAGGCACAAAAAAAAAAAAAAAAAAAAAAGACCTGAAGCTGGGAAATCAGCTCTTGGCTCCTCTCTTACTGCGTAAGCGTATGGAGTCAGACAACTAAAGTTTTGAACATGCCAGAAATTTACCTTAGTTGTTGGGAGTAGCTGATTTAAGTTGTGATCAACCCTCATATTCCTTTGTATATGGCACAGCTAACCGCAAGTAATGTAGCTGTAGTTTGGCCCCCATCTGTGCCATATTCCATTGCGCATAGCACGGCTAAAAGTAAACAGTTCAGCAGAAATCTGGCTTGACATAAAAATCAGTCATGACTAGAACAATCTTAAAATGACCTCCAGTCTCTGCATGGCTCTACTAAGCCAAAACTTTTCAGCTTATCCCACTACATTAAAAAAAAAAAAAAAACAGAAAAGGCTGACCAAACTTGTCCTTTCCGATACTTGCCCTCCCTTCAAACCCTTAAACATCCTCTCTTGAGAATCTTGCCATTATGTTAACAAATTATTTGAAACTGAACTTCATCTGGAGGTAACTTAATGGGTTTTTTTTGGACGTCAACCAGCTGAAATCAACCTCCCAACATCAACCCATAGAAAGGACCAGCCAAACTTTTAATGCCAGCCTCCTCACTCCTCCCCACACAAGTCATCGAAAAGCTTGTTGAAAAGCTCCTGAGTAAATATGCTTTGAATCTCCCATCTACCATCAGTTGGGAAACAGCACTTTGCCACACTGAGGACCAACTTTAACTTGCTGGCTCCCTCAAAATACCAGCCTGTATGATCTCTTCCGCTGAGACAACTCCGCCTCTAATTCCACAAAGTCAGATCTGAAGCTCCCGCGTTAAACAAGCCTCTGCCAAGACACCAAACAGTACCTTACCTGCCACTGATGTAACCTGAATTTGACCTCCTTAACTCCCCAACCACACAATCATCAATCCTGTCCGCCCCGTTGTTCATTAGTTCACGTCCTATTAGCTTCTTCCTGAAAGATCACCATGCACAAGCTCCATCCTGTACTCCTCTGGCCTCTTAGCTGAGTGTAACATCCCTAAGCTACTTTTGCAACAATATAAAGCATAAAAATGTACTTGAAAGTGTTCGTGTTTTCTTATGCTCTGACGCCTCATAGGTGGAAATTTTATGTACTTTGGTTTTCATTAAACAGCATTACTTGTATATATTTCTTCTATATGTAGGAAAGTGTTAAGATGACTTTCAGAAATCGGTTTAAGCAATTTTGTAACGTGGTCTGAAAGTTTTCTTTAAGATAAATTGGAGTGATATAGTATTATATGGTGATATTAAAAATTTTAGAGTGTATTCATTAAGCAGCACTTTCAAGCACTACAATCCAGTACTCCCACTAAACAAGCATGTGACGAAAGAAGAAGCAACTAATGCTCGACTGAAATGCCATAAAAGTGAAAAAAACATTTTATTAAGTCTATATATTTCAGTCTTGGTGTTGCAGCTATAATCCGCCAGTCAGTCAAACTGTACTAAAGACTCAAGGTTCAGGTTAAACAAAACCTCATACGTATTAAACAAAAGCAAAGTAATACATATAAAACCTACAAGACTACAAAAAAAAAAAAATCATAAAAACCTTTCAATAAAGTTTAAAGAAAAACATTAGGGGAATAAGAAAATATTATTATACCCCCAAAACAAGTAAATATATATAGTTTTACATATAGTTTTCCTGGCACAATACTGTGTCAGTGTATTTAAGAACCATTTTGTGACGTTTCATTATTCAATAATCTAAGAAACTGAGGATCTTTGCCAATTTTTTGAGCATCCTTCTGAGCAGCAAAGACTGGTGAAGTGGTGATAAATATGATAAATGAAATAATTGGAGGATCTGCACTGCAGGACAGATTATGGGTACTTTAATAACTATTAGATAGAAGAAAGGATAAAACCAGAGCACAACAGGCTTCTTCTCTCATTGGTCAGATCTCTGGAAAAAAAGACTAAAAATAGGAGACAGAACATTGCTAATGATGGCCGCAGTAAACAAAGGTTTATTTTCAGAATATTTAATTGATTTATAATCAAGGGACTCTACACTGTAGCTGAACTCTGCTGAGGCTTTTACAGCCTAAGGAAACAATCTGCTCAGTGGGAACAAAATCTTAATGTTTCTCAGCTAGATGGTCCAAATCTTGTGATGTTTCTGTGCTCTAGGACAGTCTGACTAAAAGCTAATGCAAAGTTCTTAACTGCTCCACAGAGAGCCAGTGTGGAAAGATGGTAAGTGTGACTCAGAGCCCCAAGGGGAACACACTGGGGATATTGGTACATTTCAAGCTGACAAAGCTGACATTAGAGAATGAAGCTCATTTGAGTTCCCAAAAAAGTAAAATAACAGTCTGTGAATCAACAAGACCAGCCAGGTATTAGTCACCAGCAATCAAACTAGATAACTGTCTCTGAAGTGTTATATCTGAGGCAAACATTGATGATTTCCCTACATTGCTCTTGTGTTCTTTCTTTAACAAGAGAGACTGATGCAGCTAAAAAAAGCATGAATAAAAGCAGGCCTTGGTGAAGTGAGTGTGATTAAATGAACAAAAGATGAAACAGAATAGGCAGGTCCCTATTCAAACAGAGATGGTGAAGTATTGTGACAAACAAAAGGAAGTCTTGCCACTGAATTTAATGGGGCTGGTTTGTGTTAAAAATACCATAACTCGTTCTGATTAAAATGCAAAGAGACATGCACAGACAGGCTGCTCAATAGGGCTCAATGATACTGGTTTAACATCTGAAGTGCTTTTCGTCACATCCCAGGATGTGAGATGACCTGAGGCATGTCACGCTGACAACTGTGCTGTTTGATGGAAACAAAACCACCAATATTCCTGTTTCTGTAAGTCTGTCTAGAGTCACCATCAGTAGTCGAGCAGCTGATCACTATATATGCAGAGATTATGTGCCATCACAGATACACTAGTGTTACAGCTCAAACTTAAAAAGGAATTTTCACCTATACACAAATGTCTGCTCTTACCTGCTGGGTCCATGTGCTCCCCTCTCACTAATATCATGCCTCTTGATGGTGCTTTTAGAAAGGGAGCTAATGGTGGATCAGCCTATCCCCTCCTTTCTGTCGTAATTACATCAGAATGGAGGGGAAGCATCACAGGGGTGTTATTACCCACCCTTCACAGGGGTAGGTGTGAAATCATTTTAAGGAGGGCCTTCTTAGGCTACGTTTACATGGATACTCCTGACTTAAAGACGCAAAGATTTTTCCTTTGCGTTTTAGAATTCTTCTGCGTTCAGACGACGATGCTCGGAGACGAGTTAATTCGCTGTAGTGTGCATGCCGATTCAGTAGATGACGGTGTAGGCCTGCAGAGAGGCAGCGCTGCTACAACATATGTACGAAGAAGAAAAACTTTTCACAAACAACAATGGTGAATAGACCCACAGAGACGCAGGAGTTTCTTTTCTGGACAACACATCAGTTCGGACAACAAATCTGTCTGGATAGTTTTGTCTGGATAACAAACCGAGCACGGCAAGACGCTCACACGTTACTCGGCGGACGGCCGAGAACTGTGCATGCGGTGATGCCAGCGTTTCACCCTGAAACGCTCTGATGCGGGTTTACAGGGGGCTGCATGGAGAGCGTTTTGGAAATTTTTACACCCTGGAGCCTGTTTTCAAAAGTTTCCGTTTTCACAAGTTTCCATGTAGACGCATGGCCAAAACGCAATGAAAACGTATCGGATTTGACCGTTTTCGACGCCATGTAAACGGCCCCTTAGATTTGAGCCCAGGAAGAGAGGAACCCTAGATTCTTCCTTTGAGTGCAAGATCTGTATAAAGTATGTTAAACATATGTCCAGGGATAGGTGTAAAACATAATTTATTGAAGATATGTTCACATCTTGATCCCCAAACCAAACACCAGAACCAGTTTTCCAATTTTTAACAGACATATTAGAAAGAAAGATTTATTCACAGTACAAAGCACGTAATTTTAACAAGAAGGGTACAAAAAAGCAGCTTAAGCTCTTTTGCAAATTAAGGGTTTATACAAAAACAAGGTAACAACAAACTATCAAGCACAGAGCTCACACAATTAACAAATTCTCTAATTTGGAGGCTGAGAGTGACGAGGATGTTGTTGTCAGATATGTGGCTGACTGAGTGCAGGCTGGCTCTGTTTGAACACTCATTATTTGGCACTTAATGAGGGATAGTCAATACAATCTAAAAGAAATATTTATTTTTCAAAAACAAGGACGTGCACAAAGCTCACTGTCTGTCAGGTACAGGGTAAATTTGTGGAATTCTTCTTGGGGTAACGAAAAAGTATGAACAACATTGTTAAGGCTCAAAAGACTATACGAATCAATTGGTTTTGCATTAGCAATGTTCTTGCTGTAATATGTCTCTGATCATTGCTTTTGTAAAAGGGGCAGGCTTAAATGAGCTCTGGCTTCTGCCTTCACCCTTTCAGGCAGCTAGAAAACTTTGAATTTACTTTAATCTTCTGGGTTGTTTTATTGCAAATGAACCGAAATAAATTTGTTTCATTCTTTCATTCCAATCAGGCGGGTGCTCCTCCCTCCACCAGACCTACTTCCCAAGCCAAGCACTGTTTAACACCTGCACAAAGAACAAAGATCCTCACACAGACAGGGCACCCACTACACACACAAACACATGCGCACACACACACAGCAAAAGAAAATCCTGGACTAAAGGGCAGCACCTAGCTTAAATATCATATCTGACGTGAAATGTCAGTATGAAAGAGGCTGATTTGATGGATTCTCTTCAAATGCAGCACTTGTGTCCACTTTGACTCAAGGTCAAATGGGTAGGATTATGGAGGTGTAAGGTCAAATAACCTTAGGTCTCATGATAACTTCAAGGAACTGGTTTGATTAGTGTTTTTGTTCATGCTTGTTCTGTATGCTTTGCAAATCAAGGATGTTGTGCTCTCATCGGAGTTGGTCGGCAAAAACAACAATGAATAAGTAAAAAATTAAGGCAGAGAGCGGGCAGAGGTAGTCAAAATGGTGCCTAAGATGCTTACTGCATAGCTTTCAAGAGCATCTATCTATGAAGCACAGCACTGAATATCAGGAGTGCCATGTGTTTGGCATGGTTGCCACTGAAATCCTATGCTGGCAATTTTTTTCCTACACAGAGTAATCTAGAACCAATAAACAATTTAAGAACCAGACTGATAATCAGTTAATGGCACTGGTATTTATAAAATCTGATCAGCTATTCATTATCATCCATATTTTTAAAGTCAGTAGCTCAAGAATAGGGACATCTATAAAATTTGAACAATTCAATTCTTTACTGTCATTATCACATTTGATAACTAGAAAGCACTCAGAGAGCGCAAACCTCTGTCAGCGCCACAGTCTCCAGCAATTTTGTCATTTTGACCATAAATATTACTCCTACCTTTATTTCACCTAAATATTTAGATTTCTTGACCATGAAAACATACCATTAGCCATTGGATTCATAATGATATCTACTTAAGTTCAGTAGTTATTCACAGAAATCACATTTTTCGCCATGGTGGCCAGACGCTGAACCCGATCAACACCAAAATCGAATCAGTTCTTCCTTTTCCCATGCTGAACATTCCCTGAAAATGTCATCCAAATCCATTCATTACTTTTTGAGTTATTTAGTTCACAGACAGACGGACGGACGGCGGACGGACAAACTCTCCCGACTCTAATGTAGTTCTAGAAGACATGCCGTCTCTTCTTCTGAAGGCTCCTTCTTGGAAAAGTGCCGAAAAGTCTTTAAAGACTAAACCAGTCCATTCACTACTTGGATCAACGTTGCACCACAATGTCCTGGACGTATCACAAATTTCCTTTCTGCTGTGGTGATGAACTGAGTATATCTGGAGGCGCATGGTCACATGTAATGGTCACTGGGTTCCATGTTAATCCCTTTCTATCAGGTTTTTATGTATTATTTAACCACAAAAACCCCACAAGCCCTCAACTTAACCAACCACTTCACTTTCATTGTCTAACAGAGGCATAAAACCACCAGGCAGTACTTCTGGTCTCGCCTATGATATAAAAACAACTCATCAAATGGGCTTTTAATAAGCATCTAACTAAGAGGTCCTCATTAGGACTCCTTCAATCTTCGACAAGGGTCTCAAATTCAGAAATCACAGACGCTGTAAGACAACAGTTAACATGGTCAATAATTAAACTGTAGCAACAGCATGACTCATGAATCAGATACTCAGTTACAGAGCTTAGATGGCTGAATTTCTGTGACACCGTGGCCAGGGATTGTTCACGAAGCAGATTATTTAAAATGCTTGATGACGTAGGTGACAAAAGGAGGCATTTGCAAGCCAAGGGTTTATTTGTAAAGACTGACGGCTGAGCACTAAATGCCATTCAGGATAGAGAGCTATGAATTAAGAGAATGAGTTGGAGATCCAAATAATGTAGAACGGTGCAATTATTGATGAAGGCCTGCAAATAAAGACACTACGTTTATCTGGTTGTTATTTTCTTAAAAGATTCAAATATGTATAACAAGAAGAACACCAGCACAATGCCATTTCTCCCTCATCATTAAGGCCCCTTCACAACTTAGCAGCTGAGAAAAATCTGCATTTCTCACATCGATTAAAAAGCTGAGCCCAAATGTATTACAACTGCCTCTTTAGGCACTCTACGCAGGGATGACAGGAGAGTCAATGAAAGTGGCATGTACGACTTGAAAGCCCATCGTTTTCAGATGGAGATTGGCCTGGTTTTGATAAAATATTCTTTTACAAAATTGTCTGGCTCAGCACAGCAGTGAATTTGTGCCTTCAAACAGGGCCCATGAGCAGGCAGGGCTTGTCAGATCTAAGACTAATGCTTTTTTGGGAGACTATTTATGTAATTAAGAGAGTCCTTGCATTAATGAACATCTGATTTTTGGAGGTTAAGAGAGTGGTTTTAGCGTTTATAAATAAATGTCCCCAGCGCCGTGAGGGATGATTTTCCAGCATTCATGAATTAAACATAGCTTTCTGATAGTCTTTGGCTTTTGTTGACCTGTCAACAATTAGAAGAGCATCCATTCATGCTGAGTGTGAAAGACAGATGGCTAATAATGGCAGAAATGGGCTAAAAAAAACAGCCATTTAAAAAGTATTACATCCCAGGGATGGGCAATATGGCAGGTTTTAATAACATACTGTTTTTATATGAGAAGGTCATTTTGCATTAAAAAAATTAAGTATAACAGTGCAATTTCAGTTTTATTGATGAAGGCCTGCAAATAAAGACACTACAGTTATACGGTGTTATTTTCTTGGATGATAATGAATATTTATAGCAAGTGGAAAACCAGTACGATGCCATTTTTCTATCATCATTAAGGAACAATAAATTATTTTGCATTTAATAAAATAAGCATCTTCTAACTTCATCTAGTCATTGGCCATTGGAAGATGAACAGCTTTTAAAGAATGGACGTCAAGACTAATACTCCCTAGACTAAAAAGAAAGTTTAGTGTGATAAACTAATGGTAGAAATGTTTTTGATCACAAGATACATTCAAAATAATAAAAAGAGAACTATCATTTTATTCAATGTAAGAGGCACTTAATTTTTTAGTAACTATCAATTGATACTAATGACTGCATGGAATCTTGGGATGGACACTGTTTGCTTTTATTTAAAATACCAATGTGAAGTTAAGTAATTTTTTAATGGTTTTTTTGGGGGCATTTTGTGCCTTTATTGATAGGAGAGAATGACAGTGGATAGGCTTGTGAAAGGGGCGAGAGAGTAGGCCACAGCCTGGATTCAAGGGCAGCACCTAGCTTAAATATCATATCTGACGTGAAATGTCAGTATGAAAGAGCCTGATTTGATGGATTCTCTTCAAATGTAGCATTCGTGTCCACTTTGACTCAAGGTCAAATGGGTAGGATTATGGCCACAGGCTGGATTTGAGCCTGGGCCGGCAGAAGTACTGTATATGGGACGTGCCTGGTTGCTAACAACTCCACCAAACCAGCACCTGAAGTCAACTCATCTAAAACAGTGGCAGTATATTTCTGGCTCATGAGGCAAAATTTTTAACTGTAAACAAGAGGGTTATTGCTAAATCCTGCTGCTGCCATGTGTTTGTAATTTTGCTCCTTTATATGTCCACTTGGAGGGCAATATTGGACAGCTCAATGAGCCAGAGACATAAGCCTGATTCACAGTGCCTTTCACACAATAGTGCAGCAACAAGACTCTGTCAATTTACACCTCAAAACATTCACATTAATTCCAACCTGTGTCAATTCATGTAGCAACACGGCTTGGATAAACACTACACTGCAACATAAAAGCAGAGATGCTCACTTGCGGCGCTCCTGTCTCCCTGAGTTTCCTCTTTCTCTCCAATATCAAGCTTCTTTTCCTACCTATAGAGGTGGAACAAAGAGGGGGAGAACAAGTTCCCCCTTTCTGTCTCCCCTATGTTTACAATGAACGTGTATTCTTAATATTTCATGGAGAGGTTTTAATATCGGTAGACAAAAACAATCAACTTTTTAGACAATAATCTACCAATACTGCACTGATAATGATGTGCATCCCAGGATGTGACTGGAGTGAAGCTTCTGTAGTTTCTGACCCCATCAGTCATGTAGAAAAATGGACATTTGATCAAACAGACATGCATGTTTTCAAGAGTCAATACAGCATTTTACATAAACTGTTTTCCAGAATTAACAGTCACGTACACTAGGGCTGGGTATTTCCAGCAACTTCACGATACGATACGTATCCCGATACTAAGGCCATGATACGATACGTATCCCGATACACGTAAATTGTGAACATTGACTACGCTTTAAGCAAAATTCTTGACAAGTTTAGTTTTTTCTTATAAGAAGAAAAAGAACAAGGATGAGTTTTAAGTGGTTCTACAACTTGAGAGACATAAATTCAGATCCTCAAAGATGGTAGACCTAAGTTCAAATTTAGGACATATGCTTCATTATGTACCTCGTCCTCTACCTTGAACTGTCCCACTGTTAACATCACCCAAAGTGTATTTACAACAACTGTCAAAATATTTAGGCCGTATCGATTCTGTAGAATCTGTATCGATACACGTATCCCGAAGGAGTGCGATACGATATTTTGCCGTGTCGATATTTTGAGCACAGGCCTAACGTACACTTAGCTCTGCAATTCAGCTAAAAATATCAACATGTGGTTTTTGGTCCATCTTGTCCTAATTTATTAATGAAAGACAGTTTTACTCCTTGCTTAAGAAACACAACCATAAAGTTAAGACAAGCAAATGTGATAATGTTCATATGCACTTTAACCTATATATTCAAAACTTAATCTATGGTACATTAGAATTTGATTATAATAATCAACAAAATCAATAATTCAATAGGATTTGGTTGGACAAAAGCACTTAAAATCAAGCTTTTGCTCATATATACAGTCTGAAATAAACAAGAGTTTACAGACCTTTAATCCTTTATATTCAGATCTATTTTAAGGGTCATCGGGTATAATGGTTTGCTCATCTGTTTCATAACAGCTGCTCAGCTTTTGTTCTCATTTACAGGTAGCAATGAGTGACACGTTGGATTACAGAGACACACAGCAATTTGTTATTATTTGATCACAGTAGAAAATGTCGGTCATATAGTGATATAAATATAAATCTGAGATCGTGATAGAGGGAAGATCTGTTTCCAATTTCATAATGGATCTAGGAGATTTAAAGCTATGCTGGTGTTGTCACACCAGGACACATCTGGGCTGATAAATTAAGCCATGAAAGGCCAGAAAAGGGTTACAATTCTGGTTCAATCAATGATACGTAGGGGATTTCAAAGTTATTTCTATCACAGCGCACAACTCTGCAACTAGAGAACATACATCTGACAGCAGCATCATACATTTAGTTTTTTTTATCATAGACAAATAAGTGATTGTACACTAGGGTCAAAGCTTTGAATATGCTGGAAACTTGTTTTTTTTTTTTAAATCACTTATGGACCAAATAAAGCAATAATCAGCCTTCTGAGATGGGCTGTAAGAAGCATTTAGTTTGAGATGCTGGACAACATGATAATTCTTAAGAGTGACGTATTGAAATCACAAACATGAATGCAATAATTCTAAAAGTCACTTTTTTAAGTACATCAAGCAAAATTCAAGATGGCATGGTACACCACTTATCCAAAAGCTAATCAATAAGCAGGGGAAAAAAAGCGATGTATGAAAGTCGTGCCAAAAATGTGACTTGCTGGTGAAAGAGTCAAGCACTATCTTTGTTCAATATTGTCTTAAATTTCCTTCAGTACATAAAGCAAATGACCCTTTCTGAGCAGCCTCTCTTTTGTGTCTGGACTGTTCTGGATTTGTGCTTCTATTCATCTCTTTACTTGACATTTAACCCACAAAGCACTTTGGGAAATTGATATCTGCACCCACATTAATATAGTTTTATTGCAGATGATCTTGTTTATTTTGGCAGGTATTAGAGTTTAGTCTTTTGAAAAAAGGAAACCTGAGTGCATGGGGCATTAGCTTTACAAACTCAAATGAGGAAGACAAAAGTAGTTTTCAAATCTAAAGTGTACTGTATGGCAAAGTTAGGATGTGCAATTTTATGCAATAAATTAAAAAGAAAATGTACGTTACTTATTTGTTGAATATTGTTTAAGCTGCAATGTCTGTTAAGAAAAAATACTACACCACAAAATGAGTCATCTCAAATATCATTTGAGCAAAGTTGGTCTGATTTCAGTTTATAAGTTGGCAAAACTTCACAATAAGTTTAAGGTCAGCAGTGGTAAGGTCAACTTCTGAATACAGGGTTTGCAAGAAGAAAATACTTTGGTGTGCAAGACTGGAGCAGTGGTAAGCAAATGTCTATGCTGCAACTGGTCTGGGTTTGATTCCTGCTTCACATTGACTTTAAGCATTTTTTTCTTTCAACCACACATGATGAGTTTTGCCTGAAGCTCAACATTTTCCAGTTTTGACCCAAAACTCAAAAATCTAGTGCAGTAAGTTACTTTGAAAGTTGGAGTTTCCTTGACTTTTTCTTATAAGTGTATGGATGAGAAAAACTGTGCAATTAATTTAATTTGATAACTCCAGCTGAGAGAAAATGTACCTCATGGTCCCTACATATAAAGATTTACGGGATGAAAAATTAACTTGACAACTCTGATACAGCAGAGCCTGAGCTGCTGTATGCCTTGTGCCACCTCATGTCTTCAGAAATAAACCCATCATGATGTCTTCAGCTGTTTTAAATTACTGTAGTTTGTCTGACTCAAATCTGGTGCCAGCTGTTTTGTTATTCTTTTTTAACTTTTATGCCCTGCTTCTGGGCTCATTCCTTATTAATACGCACCAATAATCACAACACATGAGATCATGAAAGTAGTGTAAATATATAGTGAAAGGTTTAGAATCACAAAAAAACAAAGAAGGCTATTCTGGAAAATGGGGAAAATTTGACAGAATGATTGTGCCACTTCATAGATTAACATTTCTGATGTTAGCTTTTACTGCCACTGGGACAAGAAAACAAAAAGAGGACAGCTGAGGGCATGGAAACTGAATGTCAGTTTGACGGCAGCAAAGGATGAGGAGACCTTTGCGAGACCGTAATCATACATTGATGTATTATCTAACTTTTTACACCAACATTAAAGAGGCATCTGAGTACATGGGCATTATTATCATTAAAGA
The DNA here is from genome assembly GCA_036419115.1 of Scarus forsteni. Lineage (NCBI taxonomy): Eukaryota > Metazoa > Chordata > Actinopteri > Labriformes > Labridae > Scarus > Scarus forsteni. The sequence goes on along the minus strand of JAZDUH010000011.1, from coordinate 15,944,054 downwards.
TCTGTTTTCATCCTAAATATGAAATGAGACTTCACATCACAAGTATCATAAAAGCTAAAACATTTTACAGTAGAAGACACTGAAAGAAATTTTAGTCATGTGTTTGACACACTGAAAAACAGCTTAGGAACAGAAAGGAACAACAATGAGCACAAAAATATGGATGTTTCTGCTACAACAACGGGAATGAAAAACTACTCATGACCTTGTCTACACATGCTCCACACTCACTACAAACACATCTTGATGGTACTTTGAATGTTTTTGAAAAGGATGATGATGATGAGGGAGTCTGTACGAGGCTGATTTCACAAAGGACATGATCATGAACTATGACTACCAGGAGTATGTGAACACCACCACTGGATGCTGAGAAACTGGTGTAAACAGCAGTCACAAAAACCACAGTGACACACAGCACAGGTGATGCACTGGTACATTTACCCCGTCAGGTGGTAAGTCGGACAGGCAGCGAGGAGGGAGTGGGTTGTCCAAACCATAAAGGAGTGTTGGTGGCTGCCGGGATGAAACAAAGAAGACAAGAGCTACAGCATCCCACATTCAAGTTGTGCTCTTTTAAAAAACGCCACAGAGCAGAGGGACCACATCTGTGTCTGCCCCCGTGGCATCATGTTTGAGGATAACTATGACTAAATCATGAGTGGAAACCTTCACTGACATTGTTCTGAACAACAGAGGGAACCTCACAAACTTGTAGTCTTCAAAAACTACAAATGATGTTGATAATTCCAACAAGAGTATAAGTCTTTTATTAAACATCATTTAAAATTTGTTACAAACTGGTGCTTCCTATATCTAAATAAAGAATGACTGATTGACTTATTTCCATAAGACATAAAGTCTTCAACTTGTGCCATCTTTATAAATCTTTACACCTCTCTCCAGCTGCAATTGTCCCAAAAAAAGACAGAAAAGAAAATAGTAATCTTTTCTGGCTAAAAGGAATTGCAAAGTGTATTTCCATCTTACCATTAGATATCTTTCAAACACATGAGCACTGTACGGAGCTGTAGCACAGGCTTTTTTAAAGTTTATTCCACATCATGACAAATGTTTACACCCCATGTCAACCACACAAAAACATAGATTAATATAACTAGATGTGGTTTAGGTCATAACCTGACACGCTTGTTGGTATCCAGGGCAACTTTTTAATCTAGTCTTAAATCTTGTCTGCTCATTGGCTTTGAATTCAGTATGACAGTTGTGTGGTCCCTGTTGGCTGTTATTTTAACAAATAGTTGTATGATATAAAATGTTTAAATTTTTCATGTGTTATATACATTTTACATGTTTATAATCTTCATTGTAATTTATCATTTTGTTTGTAATTTTTTTTCACTTCATTTTTATTTTTATCAATTTTATTCCTGCATGGTACTCACTGAGCAGCACTTTGGTAACTTGATTTTTTTTTTTTAAATATGCTAAATAAGTAAAGAGGACTGGATAAGTGAACCTAACAGCTTTTCATGGTAAATCAAGCCAAAATTATATCACTTTATCTTATAAGTTTGGCAAGATGACCAGACTGTTGACAGTACTCTGTTATTGTGAAATAGTCCTAACTATATTGTTCCAGCTCAAAGCTTAATAAGTTTAGGGGTGCTGGTTTGGTGGAGAGGTTAGCAACCATGCACGTCCCATATACATACTTCTGCTGGTCCAGGTTAATCCAGCCTGTGACCAGTTTGCAGAGTGTCTTCCCCTACTCTCTCACCCCCTTTCACAATCCTATCCACTGTCATTTTCCTATCAATAAAGACACAAAATGCCCCAAAAATACATAAAAAAAAAAAAAAAGCTTAATAAGTTTATTCATAGGTTGCACCAGTTGTTCAACACAAATGTGAATTTTTTGTGTATTTGTCCTGTAGGTCCTGGAATAGCTTGGGGAATACAATAATTTCCAATAGAAGTAACCAAGTTTCTCCTCCCTCCATCTTTGGAGGTCCTTAGTTGGTTAATAAATGTCCATATTCCTTTTAAAAAACGATTTCTATACTTGAACAAAGACGCCTGCCACTTGTAGCCAGTGGATCTCAAGTTCAAGGCTAAAGGCATGCAACTATGAGTAACCATATTTAACAGTCAAGTGGATATCTCCCTGTGAGCACTGCAGCTGCTAACGCTATAACATGTACACTGTACAAATGGGTTTTACATTGTTTGCTTGCGGTGATCCGGATTGAATATACGCTGCTACATTTTGGCAGTTTTCTTGATCTGAAATGATTCACCTGAGGACATCTTGCATCTCTATTTGATGAAGGGGTGGGCGATATGCCAAAAATATCATATCACGATTTTTTAAAATAAAATCATGATCACGATTTAATCACGATTCCTTTTTACGTCGATATTTCTAGGCTAATTTGCATGTTTGACCATTTTTTCCCCTATGTTTAACATATAAAACATGTAAAACCCTCAAAAAATGACAATTAAGGCCAAAGAAACTTTCTGAACAGATTTTAATTTAAATAGTGCAGTTTTTATAAAAATGTGCAGCAAATGTAAACATAAAAGGTAATGAACAACAATATCAACATTATCTCTTAAAGTGCAACAATTTAGAACAAATGTTATCTAACTGCAATGTCTATAACCTGAGTGAATACAGCTGCTTTAGAACAGATTTTTGTTCAGACATCTTCAAGCTTTTATCTCCTTTTCTCTTTCCGCCATGGCTTCATGCTACATAACCAAACAGGAGATCCTACCATGCACTGCGCGTAATGTGGTACAATTGGCTAGTTTAGTGTGCGTCAAAGTCTCTGTGCACACACAGACGATCCGACGATCTTTCTGCTTTATGAGATCATCCCCACGTTATAATCCTTAACGATTTTATACCGTCATATCGCACACTCCTAATTTGATGCACATGATGTATTCATGTTTTAATCAGCACACACAAACATATAAATGTTACATGAGTGGTTTCTCTGTGAGCTTCCCTTAAATATCTGACTATAGTAGAAACTCCAACTTATGCAATGGTTTTCAAAATTCAGCTTTTATCCTGAAGTACATGGGAGCCTCATATATTGCTGGAGGATGCAGTATGTCGACAACACAGCTGCATTCAAAACAGTTATGGCAGGTCAAGGCAGATGGTAATAAGTTATAGTAAAGGAGAAAACACCTACATCTCCATTATTAAATAATCAATATTCAATCTCAAAGCTGTACATTTTATCTAGGATTTACATTGGCTTTTCACTTTTTTAGTATACAGAGCTGAGAAAAAGAATCTGTTTGAAGGACGTTTAAAGAAGTAGAGGAGGAACTTGGATTGAAAATGTGCTTTAAAAGATAAAAGAAACAAGTGTGGCAGTTTTTACAGTCCCTTCATGTCAGAGAAAAGCTTAAAAACATCCCTCCACCAATGACAGTTCACCAAGCTGGAGTCAACTTGGCTTTTTTCCCTGTGGGATGACAGAGGAAGGGTCTTAAAAGATTAATAATGAGTGTATAGCTCTGCTGCCTCGTCATGCTTAGCCATGCATTGATAGAAACTTTAATAATCTCATCTTCTCCAGGCTGCGAGCATCTGAAGGATCCACATCATGGTTTACGGCACGAAAGAGCTGAGAATTTGTGCAGTAATATAGACAGCAAAATAAGTTAACAGCTGTGTGAAACCATGAGTCCAGAGATTTTCAAGTCTCTCAAATGCATGCAGAAAATGTGCATTAATACCAGTGGAGTACATTATGAAGAAAAGGCTCTTCAATATTTACTGAAATTAAGCAAAGCAAATCAGACTCCTGAGATGTCTTACAATCCAATTGGTATTTTTAATCTCTGACCTCAACAAATATCCACTAAAGCAGTGTTATTCACTTTGGCACACATTCAGACATTCTCCTCCAGCTCAGTGCCTTCTTTGCCCCCTAGTGCTCGTCTCCTTGTTTGTTGTAATATGTTGCTCATGTGCTGAGGTGTTTTTTTCCAATCCCACGCAGTGCTCCCCTGACAGGTGCCTAGTTTGGAAGTGTTTTTTTCTCCTCTCCTCTCCTCCTGTCTCCTTCTCTACAACCTTCGGATGAGTGGACGCTGGCACGAATGGTTGTCTCTACTCTCCGATATTTTTCGTTGTTTTAAGTTGTACAGTGTCCTTGGGTGTCATGAAAGGCGCTTCAAAAATAAAATGTATTATATTATTATTATCCAACTGTTTTAGTGAGGGTCACATGAAGAAAATACAGAGACGGCTGGGCTCTCCAACAGGAGTGGGAGAAAAAATTGATTCACATAAGTATCGCGATTTTTTGTCTGCCGATTTTTAAATTGATTTTTTTGTTCAAAAAAGTCGCAAAATTGCTGCAAGCGACATTGCTGAATAAAACAGGCCATAGATGTTAAAATAGTGCTGAGTAGTGTTACTACTTTTCACCAGCAGATAGTGGACAGGTGACTGGTTTCTATTCAAAGTTTTGGCGTAGCTATATTTATTTTAAAACACACACACCGGACAGAGGGACGCGAGTGTGACTGTAGTGGCTGTAGAGCGGAGCAGAGAGAGTACTTTGCTGAGAGTACTTTGTCAAGTACTGACTGACTCTGAATCTGAGGAATATTTACTCTCTGAGGATGACGGTCAGCTGTCCAGTGAGGATGATACTGGCGGCGCGTGTGTGCACAGCGGGAGCGGGTCCGTGCGCCATTACAATCCCCGAGCAGCACATACCGAGGCGGATGCTTTGAGGGGACTGGTCTGGGATGCAGGGAAGCTCAAAACACCGCGAAAAGTGACGATGTTAGCGGGAATGAGAAAGACCGTGGAGCTCTGGGCAGACGAGGGAGAAGCCGGGGGTAAAACGCACAGTCAAGGCAGCAGAGGTGTTCATGGTCGGCCCGTAAATTACAGTGACGATGATGGGTGGGAAAACTAACCACTTTGAAACTTTAGCCTTTTTAAATCTTCTGAGCAAAATTGAACATTTTCTTGAAAAAAATCTGGTGCCTAAAGGGTTAATAAGCCACTTTTATATGCAGCCCAGTCTTTTGTCTTTTGAGAGTATAAACAGCTGGTTAAAATATATTGCTGAATAAATCCTAAAAACTGACTCATATGTGATGTGTATTTTTCCTGATATAGTCTGTAGGCATCATCATTGTTCATCTTTTTTGCTGGTGTTAAAAAAGCGAAATAAAGATTGCAAAAATCGGCAATATCGCAGAATCGCAATTTAAATCTTATTGGCACCTAAAAAAATCACAAGTGATGATGATGGGTGGGAAAACTAACCACTTTGAAACTTTAGCCTTTTTAAATCTTCATAGCAAAATTGAACATTTTCTTGAAAAAAATCTGGTGCCTAAAGGGTTAATAAGCCACTTTTATATGCAGCCCAGTCTTTTGAAGAGAGAGTATAAACAGCTGGTTAAAATATATTGCTGAATAAATCCTAAAAACTGACTCATATGTGATGTGTATTTTTCCTGATATAGTCTGTAGGCATCATCATTCTTCATCTTTTTTGCTGGTGTTAAAAAAGCGAACTAAAGATTGCAAAAATCGGCAATATCGTAGAATCGCAATTTAAATCGAATTGGCACCTAAAAAAAAATCGCAATAAATCGAATCGGGAGAAAAGTGAATCGTCCCAGCCCTACTCTCCAAAGTATCTCCTGTTAGTGTCTGAATGTTAAAGATTTTAGGGTGGGAAATCAAATTTCTAAGATGATCTACACCAGTTCTAGTTACCACTGGATAAACCCCTCGTCAGGATGAGACGACGCTCTACGCAGAAGAGGACAATGGCAGCTGGTCACCACGTTCAGCCACAAAACAAGAGCAAACTGAGCAAAGCTGCCTACCTCAGAGGGACTGTTGATGCTTAAAGATTACCAGGACATACTTTGTTAATCTGACCTTAAGACAGTACTTCTCCAATAGTGGGGAGGGCGTGGTGAGGTGTCGGGGTGGAAGTGAGAGGCAAGGGGGAGACTTTCAGTATAAGCATCTTTAATCATGCTGGAACAAGCTGGTGACCTGGTGGCAGGGTGCTCAAACTAATCAACAGGCTGCCTGTTCAAACCAATAGATTGTAATGTGCGAGCTGACTGTGTGCAGTCGACAGACGGCGTGACTGTACACGGTCAGCGACTCAACACAGTCAGTGCACGCTTCACTCAGACCGTGTACAAGAGCTGATAGGAGGAGAGACTTACTGTGCATCTACCAGAGTGATTGCAAATTGTGTTAAGTTAAATGTGTTCATCTAAAACAGACAAATGCGGTGAAATAAGTTTGAAAGAACTGTAAAGGTTAATTGTGTTTAAAACTGCTCAAACTGAAGTAGCAGACAGTTTTGAATGTTTCAAGGTTGAAGGCTTTTTATTGTCTTTGGTTCAGAGAAAGTAAAGGCAAATGTTTTGCACTTTTCATCCCTTCTGATTAGCTAAAATATAAAATATTGTTGAATTGTTAAATTTTTCACAATTAGAAAAAGGTCTTAAACCTTTTTGAACAGGAATAAGCTGTCAAGGGACCAATGTTTATAGTTTTTTAAAAAGTTTCGTGGTAAGTCAACTAAAATGCACCTCCCAGTGAACCATTCATACTTTTTCTCTGTTTTGAGAGTCACACAGACTGAGCAGTCTTTTTTAAAATGTTACAAATTGAGTTAATAAACTGAACTTGGAAACTGTTTCAAGTTGTTGCAGATGTTTCTCAGCTCTTTTTATTAATCTTTTTTTCTATAATCAGGTGATCATTTTCAGAATTCAACTAGGTTAACAGGTGGGTGAGGGCATGAAAAATGTTCTATCCCCTGTGTGGGGAATGACAGAAAATAACTGAGAACCACTGCCTGAACACAAAAGAAATGCTTTTTTGCTGCCATGTTTTCTTCATTGTTCATCTGCAGAGTGAAAGACAATAATAATTTTAGCTTGTGGATTTGCTGTGGGCTAATTCAGACTGGACCATGGGCTGTAGCTGTCCCCCAGGCCCCACTTTGGACACCTTCACTTTTTTTCAACATGAGCTGTGGAGCAATGAGTAAGAAAATGTGACGGACTTAATGATTCAGTTAAATTTCCCTTTACACAGAAGGTAATAAAACAACATGAAATATGGATGTGCTGCCAAAAGCAGAATAAACTTGTACTTTAATAGATGCACTAAAATTACTTTGCAAACACTTCTTCTATATTTTGGGCTATACAAAAATATCTCATAAAAACAGGTGTAAAAATATGCAAACTCAAAAATAAACTATTAAAATTACAAAGAGTAACATCCTCACATTAATACCTCAGAGGATGAGACGATTATGAAAGCTGTGTGCTGTGTGGTAAATCATTAAAATAGGGAGATCATTTTAAGAGCTCGGCAAACTTTCTTTCGTCTCATTTCCATATTGAGGCAGCAACTTCAGTTTATTTCCTTGACTGTCCCATGCTCTCACATCTCTAACAGATGCTGAAACTCATTGTAGGACAAAAATTAAACATGCTAGACTTTCTGTCAGGAGGTCTGCGACACACCACATGAGATAAAATGACAGACCTTTGCAACTGTTGTGTCCTGAAACACTATGACTGACAGGAGGGTCCAAAATTGTGCTGAATTCTGTAATCTTATGCTATAACATGGAAATAATCTTTATCCACTGCAAAACTAACAACGCATCTTTTTCCTTTGGTGATTTTGTGGCAGTTGGAATGAGGTTTCAACAGATGCACTACTTTTTTTATTTATTTCATGTTTATTTGCATAAGGACAGTATGAAGAAAAAAACATGGCTGCAAACAACACCACTTATGGCCTGAGCTAATTTGCAAAGCCTGTCCCCAACTGAGTCTCTAAAGATATAAATAACAATAAATACTAGGGGTGTAACAAAATTTTGTGTCACGAAATCTTGCAAAATAAAAAATGAAACAATAAAATTCAAAGACTCACAAAATAAAAAACGTGAAGGGGCACCGCGCACCACGTCTCAGTACTGAGACTGGTGATTTTTTACCCTCTTCCCCTACCGTAGCAAAACACTTGCTTGGAGGAAGGCAAGGTCGAGGAATTAGCCGACGCTCCTTCGTCAAATAAATCGGTTGTGTGGACCTATTTTGGCTTCTCATGTAAAAGATGAGAGAACGGGGAGAAGATTGCGGACAAAACAACAACCGAGTGCAAAGTATGCCGCTACAGTTCACCATATGCTGCGGTTAGTACAACTACCAACTACTTTGAACTGGAGACAGGCAGCAACTGTATGTTTGTGTAAGTCTGCATAAAAAAAACAATACTTGATTTTTGCATTTACTGTTGAGTTGACAGAATTTGATCATAGTTGAAGATCAGAAGTATATGCACTGTTACAGGCTAATTATTATAGTTCACAGTCCAGACATTTATAGGTCTAAACTGCAGCTCTGAGGACTGCTATTTGTTTTCCCTTTCATACAAGAATGTAGATACTGATTGTTACAAAAACAAAGCACTTTTTATTGAGATTTTATGTTTGTATTTGCAAAGTAGTCTAAATAAGGGGGAAAAAATACAATTTTGTTTTTTTCAAAGATCATTTATTTTTTACTGATGCAGCAATATTTTTTGTATGTCTGCATTAGGAAGAAAATAAAGAAAATGAGATTTTTGCACAACTTCCCACTGTTGGAGATTTTCTATAATCTTTATTTTGTATCGTGAGTATTTTGTATCGTGAGCCCTGTTTCGTACTTCCTATCGTTTGGTGAGTTGACCATTTTGTTACACCCCTAATAAATACTGTATAGAAAACAACAAACAAACTCAACAATTACAGTCAGAACAATACAAATACATACAACGATACAAAAAAAGTGGTAAAAAATGAAGCACTTGATCATGGACTAAAACCTGAGTCCTGTTTAATAACAGTTTCATGTTGAGTTTAAAATGACTCAAGTTTGGTTGCTAAAGGCTCTTTCTGCATTATAAACATTATCAAGTTGAGATAACAGATGTATGTTGTTTTAATGGGTAGAGTGGCATGGAATTTTTTTTTTTTACATATTAATGACTGTTTAAATATTCAAAACTCTTTGCTCATTCCATATTAACACTCATGTTAAGCAGGGTTGTGTTTCTGTCCATGGCCACTGTTTCCACAAATGCCTTTTCACAAAGCAATCTCCTTCCTACTTCCAGAGTGTGTGTAGCGCTAATGAAAAATTGATTGCGGACGATTTCTTCTTGGGACCAATTCTGTGAAACTGCATTACATCGGCATTTAAAAGTTTCATTGCATTTTCCAGTTGCTTAAAGCTACAGTGGACTAATGTGACACTGTGTAAGCACAAGCACAGGAAGAGGCTGGGAGTTAAAAAAAAAAAGAAAAAAGAAAAAGGCAGACAGAAACTGGCAGAGCAGCAAGAAAAGAGCAGCTTCAACATTTTATAGAGACAGAAAGAACGAGAAACCTCTGCCCCATTGACAATAAGATCAAAAGACTCCTACGGTCTGGCTGAAGCTTTTAGAGCACTCCTGCATCAAAATCTGACCCACTCGCTCCAAAAAAATTGAAAAGGCATCAGAAAGGGTGACCAGGTATGTGGAGAAAAACAAGGGCACCTCTCTGAAACGCTCTGAAGTGATGTGAGTGGAGTCAGGAGGGAAATACCGATTTGTCCGGAGAAACAGAGATGACAGACTCCTCACCAGAGGACTGTTCTCAATCACTGAGCACAGCAATGCAATAAAGCGGCATGTCAAACAGTTTCTACTTCAGGGAAAAAGACGACCTGTGAGGCCTCCACTCGAGTACAGTGTGTGGAAGAACAGAAATAGAAACCCACATAAGATTCAACAAAATGACACTGCAATACAACACACTGTGTCATCACATAAAAGAGGCTACATCAGCTTTATAAATATATATATTTATAAATGTACATATATACGTGTATGTGTGCAGAACTCACACATTACCATGGCAACTATGCTACAGTAACAACGCAGAGCTGAAGCAGGAATCTCACTAAAATATATATATTTCTAATGAGTTTTAGAGCCATGTTGCATGTATGTCATACTGTTAATTTCTTATTGCAGAGTTTTTGTGAATAGCATCTTTAACAGCTATTAGGACCCTTTAAATCTGGTTAAAGTTGCCTGTGTATTGTATCACATGAGCTTTGAAGCTGAAAGCAGGACTCCACTATATGGCAGCTTAATAGTACCAAACTCTACTTCATTTGAAACAGTAAATCAATCTGCACATACTCTTGTTTCAGGATGAGCAATTGTTGGTATCCTTCCATTAAAGAAAGAAAAACTCACAATGGTCACTGAAATAACTTGAAACAGACAAAAGTAATAATAAACAAAATTTACTGAAAATTAACAAATGAAAATCAGACATTGCTTTTGAATTGTGGTTCAATTTAAATTACTACAGAAAACAAATTAATGAAACTGGCCTGGACAAAAATGATGGTACTCCTAGAAAAGACTTAGGGACATGTTAAACTAAGGCGTGTCCTGTATATAGCATCACAGGTGTCTTCAAACTTGTAATCAGCCATTCTGCCTATTTTAAGGCTGAAAACTGGTCACTGTGCTGTTTGGTATCTCGGTGTGTACCACACTGAACATGGACCACAGAGTTAAGTAGAGAGCTGTCTCAGGAGATTAGAAAGAAAATTATAGACGAACATGTTAAAGCTAAAGGCTATAAGACCTTTTCCAAGCAGCTTGATTTTCCTGTGAGTACATCTGAACATATTACTCAGAAGTTTAAGGTCTTTTAACTGCAGCCAACCTCCCTGGATGTGGCGACAAGAGGAAAATTGATGACAAATTGAAGAGATGGATAATACGTATGACAACCCAGAGCGGCTTCCAAGGAGATTAGAGAACTCCAAGGTCCCTGTGTAAACTGTAAATTCAGTTTCCAGTTCTTAACTAACAGGAGTGGCACTTGATATGGTCTGTTGCCCCTGTGGCCCATCATCTAAAAGATTAAACCAGTCTGCACACCTTGATTGTAATATGAGGTTATAGTACAGTTTCCTTTCCATTGCCTCAAATATTTCTTGATATTCTCTGACAACAAAAAGACATTCTCGTCTTGTCACAATGCAGCTCTCTGGATATTTGGTCTTTTTCATACCAATTGCTATAAACCAAAGAGATGGCTGTGTATAAAAACAAGAAGTGACTACAAGCATCTAACTGCTTCAACATGAAAGTGACAAAGATTATTTGCTCAGTCACATTTCAGTTTCTACCCTTCACAATCACCTTTTAAGGGATGATGCCCAAACGGCCGTGAAATCTGCCATCTGCCTTATACACGCTTCCATTCTTGCTGGTAATGGTATTAAATGAGTCACTCAAAGGTCAAAACAATCAAGATTATGTAGGAGACATGCCGGTGATTAGAACTGGTGCATCGCATAGCATTAAGCTAACATACACACCTTAACTTCACCACCTCCCCTTACCCCCCCAAAAATGTTTCTCCTTCAAAATAAACAGAATTTTATAACCAAGCATGAGAAATAAAAAATTGTCTTCACACCACAGAATTCGGTGCAGCTCTTTATTCCCAACCACGTACAGTGAGAGGAAGGGGAACAGAAAAAAACAGAGTTTAGATGTGATTTCTTAAAATTCATCTCTCATACGTCTCCACCCCATCAAACACACTTTGCTGCTTCTGAAATTTGCAAATGGATCTGGTGGATTGGTTTCAATAAAAAAGGTGAAAATGTCCCATCATAGCAATGAATACATGGACATTCTGAATGCACCAAAACATGAAAATGAACCACAGTCTATTCAGCGTGAGCTCCCTTTTCTCATCCACCCATCCATTCATAGTGTCTCAGCAAAAAGGAAGCTTCATCACTATTCAGACTGTTTCAAACATCTGTGTCCATGTGTCTGACAAATGTCGTGTGCTCTGCCCTTTCAAATGAAAATTGGCACTTCCCTAATTAGTATTGTAGCTTAGCTAAATGAACGAATGGTTGCAATGTACTACTCAAAGGTCACTCTCTTAAAATCTGAGAATCAAATATGGTTCTAAATTATGAATAGAGAAGAGGTTTTAATTAAACTGATATATGATCATCTTGATTTAATATGTTCACCAAATGAAGAGGGAGAGTCACAAGGTCTATATTTAGCAAATTTCATGAGGACGTGTGTTATAAGCTTCAGTAAGGCGTAATGGTAATCTGGAAAATGTTCTCACTAATTGCAACAACACTATGTTTATAGGGACATATCAGGTTTAGAGTGGCTCCTATAAGAGTTGTAAGGCCACAAAATGTGATACGTTGACACCATAAAATAGCACCATTTCCGTTGTTTCAATAGATTCATCAAAAAGGGCAGGAGCTTTAGAAAACCTGAATTTTCCACAAACGACAGCTGATAGCAAAAAAGAGGGAGACAACTGTCTCTATTAGACAAAGGCTCAAGATATCATGATTGCAAAAGAGCCATTTATTAGCAGCTGATTCTCATTCTTAAGTTTTTTTGGAGTCACCAAGTTATCTTTTGTGACCATGTACCAGTGTCCACCTACAGCTGTAAAATAAACAACCATGCTTGTAGGAAAAAAAGATGGTATATTTACTCCAGAGCACTAACAAGCATGAGAATGAGGTCACACTGAAAGCAGGAAGATACTCACTGAAGATCCATCTGGTGTGACTGAAGTTGCTTTCAGATATACAGCTCATCAGACTCGATTTTGGTTAGGGGAAAGTTGCTTGTTGGTTTGGTTTTGTTACACACTGCTCTTTGTCACATGAACCAAACCCAGCCAAGTGGTAGCCATTGCTAGTTTTTGCCGTCATCTGACCTATTGTTGCACTTTGACTTGGAAATACACACCCTGCTGCCTTTAGATTTAAACAGTTCAGAGGAATACTGAGCCAAAAAATAAATATATAGCTGCTTTTAGTCATCGTTAGGGGGCACTTACATATTGACTGGAGCAAGGTGTAATCGTATTCTTTTTGCCTGGACCCAAAGATGTTTAGTTTTTAAGAGGAATGGAGGCTAGGCCTGTGCTCAAAATATCGATACGGCAAAATATCGTATTGCACTCCTTCGGGATACGTGTATCGATACGGATTCTACAGAATCGATATGGCCTAAATATTTTGGCAGTTGTTGTAAATACACTTTGGGTAATGTTAACAGTGGCACAGTTCAAAGTAGAAGACGAGCTACATAATGAAGCATATGTTCTAAATTTGAACTTACGTCTACCATCTTTGAGAATCTGAATTTATGTCTCTCCAGTTGTAGAACCACTTAAAACTCATCCTTGTTCTTTTTCTTCTTATAAGAAAAAACTAAACTTGTCAAGAATTTTGCTTAAAGCGTAGTTAACGTTCACAATTTACGTGTATCGGGATACGTATCGTATCATGGCCTTAATATCGGGATACGTATCGTACGGTGAAGTTGCTAGAAATACCCAGCCCTAATGGAGGCCAATGGTGCTAGCAATGCTGATATTCACATCATTTGCAAATTACTTGATTTTTTCAGTGAAAACTATATTAGCATGCTTGCTGTTGTTGTAGTATGCCACCAAATCTGCTTTTAATTTGGGGCCTTATTTGATTCTGGAGGCTTTCAAGTGAACTGAATTCTGGTTTGTCCTGTCTATCAGTGGTTGTTCTTAAATATACCTCAATAATAAAGGTATTTACGACCATAAAAACATGAGGACCCTTTTGAAAACAAGATGCCACGTCTTAAGGGGCTAACCTTGTATAAATCCACATTCAGCAGAGACAAATATGATGAGGACAGATTTATGAACTGGGTGTCCATGGGTTTGTCGCAATCATAAATTCTTATTTTTAGTCCCTTTGTCTCTGCCTGAATGTATACCTCTTTTTAGCTCTGGTGCTTTTTGATTGTGTTGATCATTAACACAGAAGAAACTAATGCATCTTTTATTACTGTTAATTTTCATTTCACATGGTCTCATCGTGTATTTCAGTTCAAACACTGAAATTACATTAATCAGCAACATTCTTTGTCACGTCAACTTGATTTGATGAAGTCTATTCATTTTGTTTGCCAGTTGCAAATAAGGTGTATATTTCCTAATTGTTTGTGCTTCAGTGTGTTCGAAACAAGTATTCACCAAATCTGAATAACTGCTCCAATCAGTGCTAATAATCCAAGCAAAATGTCCCCTATAATGAGTCTATAATTACATTTCATAATCAAAGAGCACTTTAAGGTCAAGGTTTTCATTAGTAAGGCTAGAGAGTAAATGAGTAATTAAAATTAAGATTTTCTTTTGAAAAAGCACAGCTTTAGTGCTCACCACAAGCCGTTCAGCCAAACAAGCTTCATAAAGTGTTTGCGTGTGGGTGGAGCAGACAATCTGTCAACATGTACCAAATGCTTAATCAACCTGAGGGATGCTGTAAGCAGGAACACGACCCAGCTGAGTCTGTGCAAAGCAAAAGGACAACTACAGTCAAGGAAAGACTCACTTGTAAAGATGTTATACTTTTATATATAGAAATGGCAAGAAAATGTGCTTAACTGTGTGGTAGATACAGATATGAGGTCCTTTTCAGCATATGGGAGCTTAGCAGGGGTGGTTAGTCGATCTGAGCAGTGAATGCAAAGCCCTAAACAATAAGGCTGGAGATTCTGTTTGCTCTATATTTGGACAAAAGAGGCTTCACATTAACAATACAGTATGGAAGAGGAGAGGTGCTGAAGATGAAGCAGTGTGGTAAAATTTTTAAACAACAAAACAAAAATACCAATATATATAAAGATGCAGCAGTGCAAAATGATCCATCTCGATGTGGCTCTAAAGAACCTCCTGGAGACTGGTTGCAGATTTATTTTCAGTCCAGTCTTTAAACCTGTAATAACATTTTTGGGCAGAGTGTTCTCGGAGGGCTTGACTGTAACAGTTGTCCAGATTTGTCCAGCTGCCCTGTGGATTTCTTCAAGGAAAGCAGCGCTATTATTAATTTCACAGGCTTATTTCTGCTGTTGTGAGGTGCCTATGATTTTCAACTCTATTTCTAATGATCAGAAAGTAGGCCAGCACAATTTAATTGAATCTGAACCACAACTTTGATTTTGGTCTTCCCACAATTAACAAAAAACACATTTGCTCATATCTATTCATGCTTCTGCATTGCCACCTATTAAAACTATTACATATTAAATTGACCAAACATTTTACATACCAAACAAAAACTTTATCATCATATTTTGCTTGAGCAAGGATATTGTGTAGCAGCTGAGCAGTAGGTTTTATTTACAGAGCAGCTGCATAGTAAAGTTTTATCAAGTATTAGGTACAGAAAGGACCAAAACTCCCTGTGCCTTTCTGCTGTCCCAGTCTGCCTCTGGCATAAAGTCAGTGGTAAAACATTTCCTTAAATAACAATAAAACTTACACTGAACACTAGGGATGCACAAGATTAGATTATTTCCGTCTATTTGATGTACCAGTATTACTGAGCTCATTGCTGCTAACACAGTTACAGCTATTTGTGACAAGAGCAGGAAGCCCCCACTTTACTTAAATAGATCTGTTTCTTTCATGGTGATAGTTTGTGCTGAAAGCAGATGTCAGGCAAGAAAAACAACATTTTATTCTTTCATGAATACAAAACTTTAATTTCTAAGTAGACATTTAGTAATGATGAGATACAATATTGTAGTACATTTGTACATTCTGTCAATATGACAGCCAATATATGGATTATATATGGCCTTCATGTATGGCCAAATTATCATCTGTAAATATTGAAAAACACAATTTCTTAAGGCTTGGGGATTTATCAACTTAATTGATTACTTTGATAAATTTTGAATTATTTTTGTAAAAGATTATTAAAAAAAAAAAAAGTCATTTTTTTTTTCACTGGCATACTTTCACTCCCCTTATTAATTGTAGCAAGCACAAGCTTAGGCCTGTGTGTGCTTGTGTTTTTTTTTTTAATGAGATTAAAAACTGATTAAAAAAAGTTCCATGTAACTATACTGTGAAAATCCTGCAGCTTTAGTGGTTCATGTAGTAACAAAGCCTACGTCCAAACTGCATAAGGAATATTTGATAACAAATTACAGCAGGTACTTTAATTATTAGAGGGAATCTCAAATTACTTTTTAGGTATATTTAGTTATTAAAAAAGGCACAAATTGTTTCAAGTAATTGCTTAGAATTGTAAAGCAAGTTTTGCAAAAAAAACCTACAACAAATATTTTATTTTGAGGTCATGTCATCCAGCCTTACTGTTGACACTCAACTGACAGCAAAGTTTTAGACAATTGTCTACTGATACTGATATTGTTCTGATAACATCATGCGTCATTACTTAAAACAAATGAATACTTGTGATACAAGTCCTTATCAGAGTACTCATGATTATTTTACTAGCTCACACCATAAGAAAGTGGAGCAAAGCCTTTCTAATGTGAGTCATCAAGTTTCTGCAATGCATGAATCAGTTTTACTTCTACTGTTTGGTCAACTGTGTGGTTCAAACTTGACCAAACTTTAACAATGTTTAGCTTGAGTAGGCAAAGCTTGTATAGTATGTGTGTGTGTGTGTGTGTGTGTGCGCTCGTGCAGTCATGACAGATTCACCTGACTGAACTAACTTGATGCTCTGCCAGCCAGACTGCTTCCATGTCTGCTTCTCTCCTCCTGCCTTTCAGTGAAAATAAATGATCCCCTGGTGGCTGTTGTATTTTGTACAAAATGGCCACAAGTCAGCAAGAACTAAATGTCCATTTAGCAGGGTGGGGTAAATTAAAAGGCTCACACCACTTCTCTCTAGTTCTTTATGTTTTCCCAGAAGCTAGGCACATCACATCTGTGGTGAAGGCGTACATGCCTCATTTGATGAAATTAATCTTCTCCGTTTATCTTTCCATGTATACTAGAACGAGGACAGTGCTCCATTGAAAGTGTCTAACACAGTTTAACATTACCGTGTAGTATAATATGTACTGTAAATGCACTGACTGTGAAACCAAAGGTGGGTGCTTAAAGGGATCCCACCTCTTCCACTGTCACAGGTAGCAACAGACCATTATACAGATATGAAACACAGATGAACATATAAAACTAGGGGTGTACGGATCAGATATTAATATCGGATATTGGTCTGATATCAGCAGAAAAACAAATATTGGATTATAACGGTCTGAATCTAACATAAGCACTCCAATACACGCAGTCCATTCTAATTCATTTTTTAATTATTTATTTCAGTTGTAGAATGTGCTTATGTTTAAGTAAAGCAAAATGGTTATTTTGCAATTTTAAAAATGTGTTTTTGTTTCTATCCGATTTATTGAGGTTACTTTTCAGGGTCTTCTAATTTGTTTTTTACTTTTTTCATTCAATTGTAGCAAATTCTTATGTTTGAGTCTAAAACTTATTGAACCCATTGGTTAACAACAAATCAGTCAGTTTTTCTCATACCTGCTAATGCTGACTACTGTTCTCTGAGAAATCTCACCTGATCAAGCCTTTTATTACACTCCATACTTTAAAATAAGTAATAAAAGTATATTTGATTCCTGCTGATATGGTATTGGATCTATATCGGTATTGGCCAATACTCAAGGCTGTATATTTGATTCCTGCTGATATGGTATTGGATCTATATCGGTATCGGCCAATACTCAAGGCTGCAATATCGGTATTGTGTAGGAGGTGAAAAGGTTGTAATAGGACACCTCTATATATTACTGACATCAATTGATACAAAATAATTTTCAGGGTTGCCAGCGCTCTTATCAAGGCGAAGATAGACCTGTTCTGTACAAATTTTAACCTCTGTGTTGCTGAGGTTTAAATAGCTATAAAATAGAACAGTGTTTCCAACAGTACAAAAAAAAGTTATAGCAGGTCCCTAAACAAGACGCAATTTCCACCTTAGTGTGCCAGAAAATAAACACATGATGGCATGTAAACAGTTGAAATCACAAAGGCATGTACAATCACGGTGCTGCTCTCCTCCACTGGCTTCTCATGCTCCCTTTTAGCCTTTTAGCCTCTGACACTATCTCTAGGAGCATAATAAATGGGGGTCAACTTGATCCCTGTCATGCCTCTGCAATGTTCACAGTAAAGGCAAAAGATCACAGAGGGGTGAATGTCATGGCCTGTAACAGCAATGTGAACATGGCTTCTGTAGCTAAGATAACTTGTCCAAGTTAAACGATAATACATTTTGGAAATAAAACAAGAAAAGACGACACATTTGGCTAAAATACTCACATGGAGACACAGCACAATTGCCTATTTCTATTATAAACTTTTGACTGTTTCAGGTTGCTTTACATCAGCTTTTTTTTTAGCTAATGTGGCACACAAAATCCTTTTCTGGGGATGCACGATATTATCTCTTTGATATTGGTATCAGCCGATATCAGCTTAAAATGTTAAGTATCAGTATCGGCCGATATTGAAATTTTTGCAGATATTTAAAGCTGATATATCTGCCACACATATCGACTAGGACTGAAAGATATATCATTATCATATTGATATAGAGATATGAACTTTCAAGATATTACTATTGAAAACGTCATGATATTAACGATATCGATTTCCCCTGTGCTCGCCCGGCATGTAGCTGGAAGCCACAACAAATTTCATTGTTACGATTGCCTTTGAATGCACCGCTTGGTTTTCACCAAACCTGTAGTTGTATCGAATTGTATCAATCTCAAAATATATGTAATGAATACCAAGATATGAAATTTTGTCCATATCGTTCAGCCCTAATATTGACCATATATTGGCTGCAATATCAGCAAATTTTACAAATGTTCAAAATTGATGCACCTTCTCATCACTGCATGGGTACAATTAAATATCGGGGGTTTCATTTTTGCAAGAGTTTAAAGCCGTTTTCTTGTTTTACATCTGTTCATGTGATGTGCTGTAACACAGAAAGAAACAAGTCCATATTTATTAAGCACAGAGCTTGTGCTCTTGACCTGAATTATCTGTATTGGTGATAATGATAATCTGAATAAAAAAATATCGGCATATCTGACATTGGCAAAAATCCATCTCTAGAAGAAACCACACGAAAAACAATGAGACTCAAATAACTATGAATCCAACAAAAATTGCCCTATCATTGCGATAATGACCGTGATAGAAAGATTCAAACATGAATCAGAATCATGCGTGTTCATAACAACATATGCTTCTTTTTTTCTCACCTGTTAGGATTCATCAGTGTGTTGATTTGGGATCCAGCTGTAGGTACAATTCAGAGTAAAATCATACAATACGCTGGCTGAGAACACTATTGTAGTTTTAAACATCTCTGCTGGCATATCATCCCCAACTGAGTCCAATTAACACAAATCACACTGTGATATATCTGCTGGGACCCTGGAGAATTATTCCGCTCTTTTATGTTTTTTAAACCATGAAAAACAACTTTTGTCAGAGAAAGTGGATGTTCAAAGCTACCGTTAATAATTCTCCAGCATTCAGCCAGCTCTTACTTAATCTGAAGTCAACAGTCAAATGAACTCTGCAGGATCAATTAAACAGTTCATCTATCTTAAAGAAACAAAACACATCAATTTAGGCTGCTAATGAAGTGTATTTCAAAGACATGTATGTAAACTAATGAGCTATTTTCCCCTCAGAGGCTTCACAAATGTCAGCACAAGCTTTTCAGCAGCAGTAAGAATTTAGCATTGACATGAGACATGTGAAGCATCTACAGTCGCAAAACTCTGCGACTTTCTAAGCTTTTGGTTTACTTGGAGCTCTGCAATCTGTATGGGGTTCAATCCAGTCACACTGGCTTAAAGTACAGTCTGAACAGCAGCTACACCAGGGACTTTTTAAAGACTTAGTGGCTTTGTGTGAAGTCTAAAGCAGCAGGCGTGTATAGAGGAGCTTTGAAACTGAAATTCTGTCACACACAAAAATATAAAACACTCAAAACAATGGAATAGCAGTAGACAGCAGTGAAACGACAGGGGACACCGGGTCTGACATATGCTAAAGGTCCCTGACTGGAATTGAACAGGCTTTGCCGCAGTTCAGTCTGCCGGCTTGCTGTGACGCCTCCAAGAGGTGATTACTAAAGACAGCAGTCACACATGTGAAGAGCTTAGTGCTAAACCAATGTGAGATCGGAGATGATGGCATTTATTTCAGAGACAGTTTGTGGAAAAAAGATAATCCCGATGATGTTTAACTGAGCTGAAGATTATTCCACGGATCGAACTGACAGTGAACTTTAACCGTTCTTTGCTAGCATGAAATCTGCACCATTTACAGTTCACCAGCTTATATCTAGTTCAGTGTGCTTTAAAAACAAGCAAAACAAAATCTCAATCATTCTCACAGCATACATGTCCAAATAGAGCTAAGAAATATATACTAGTAATCACATTTGGCCCTCCAGCTGAGCACTGAATCGCTACAGCCCACCTGAGTAGTTTTGCTGACCGTGTCCGTCTCTTTACAACCACAGTGTACCCATCCTACTTAAAGCAGGATAACGCATCATTTACCTTTACTCAATAGCTTCCATAGAAACCAAATCCCAATCCAACAGGACACCTTTTGGATGTATTGGAACAGGACACTTGCATCATAGACGTGAAGCCGATAAATCTGCAGAAACTGTGTGGCACTGTCATGTCAATATGGATCAGCCTGTAATCAGATAGATCCATATCGCCAAGGTCCAAGCTTCAATCTATATCAGCTGTGCTCAGCCCAAAGCAGTACAATCCAATCTAAATCCTTCAGAGCAGGAGGAGGTGGAAGCTGTGAGCCAGATGACAGCAAAAAGTGGCTGCACATACAGAGATTAGCATGGATGCTAACAGCTTCAGCAGCAGTTTTATCAGCATTTCTTCTTTAAAGGAAGAATACACGGCATCAGTGAAAGCACTTCTTGATGGAAAGTATCACACCACTTCCAACATGTTTTGGGGAATCTGTTTTGTGACGTGGTTTACACTTTGTATTTTACACCTTGGCAGTAGCATCTGTCGACTATATTATCTGACTGGCCGGAAATTACTGTGATTGATGGAACAATCATCCAATCATGTGCCGGATAAGCTGTTAAAAGGTTCTGCCCATTCACAAACACTTTCTGTGGGATCTTTCCAACATGGACATGTGAAATATATTGAACGGTCCATCTCCTGTGTCAGGTTAAGAATATGCAGCATGCAGAAAGAGTGATTTACAGATTGGCTGTTGCATAATTGTCATGATAACTCTTGTTGTATAAATTCCCAAGGGACACCCAGACTTGCCCAAATGCCTTAATTGGAGTAATTAAGCTTCATTGTGAAGGTTTACCGTCAGAAAGGTAGTCTGTCTCAACAGTCATCATAAAGAACAGGGGTCCAGGATAGGGGTGTCCCGATCCGATATCGATATCAGATATTGGGAGGATATCAGAATAAAAATAATTATCAGATTATATCGGCCTGCAGTCAAACTCTCCAATATAAACACTCTAATAGTAGTCCACTCTGATTTATTTTTTATGTATTAAATTTAGTTGTAGAATATGCTTATGTTTAAGTTAAATACAGTGGTAACTTTGCCATTTAAAAATATATGTTTTTGTTTTTACTGGGTTTCTTGAGGTTATTTTTCAGGGTCTTTTCATTTATTTTATTCAATTGTACTATATTACTAGGTCTAGGGTTAAAATTTATTGAACCCATTGGTTAATAACAAATTGGTCAGTTTTTCTAATACCTAATATTCTTGACTACTGCTCTCTGAGTAATCTCACTTAAATAAGCATTTTCTTGCAGTCCATACTACAAAATAAGTAATAAAAAATATGTATGATTCCTGCTGATATGGTAACGGATGGTCCAATACTCAAGGCTGCAATATTTTTATAGTATTGGAGGTGAAAAAGTTGTAACGGGACACCCCTAGTCCAGGACAGTAACTGAAAGAAGCCACAGGAAAATGTTGAAATCCAGTGATAAATATCTACCATAACACTGGCAGTGGTAATTGTTGTAAACCACCTTTTTACAGAGCCTTAGGTGTGGTATTTTTTATGATTATAAGTATAAATCATTCTGATATAAATTATAGTGTGTTACCCCACAGAAACAGGGGAATGCATTAATCTAACTTATTATAACTTATTATGTAGCCCAGCCCTATGTCAGACATCTGTGAAAACCCTCTCCAGTGTATTTCTCATCATCCTGGAGCTCTGAATACATACACATAGATTACTCCAGCTGCATACCAAATTAAAAATGTCTCCAAACCCAAACAGACACAGGCACCAGTCAAAGGGGCTATAAAGAGCTACTTCTCCCTGACCACAGGGTAACCTATAATTGGGGGCCCAATATCAGCCTGCCTAAAAACACAGCTTACAATATACACGTTTCAAAATAGTACGTGGTAAGGTGGGGCACGGCCACACTGGGCAGAGTAAGGTGGAGTCTTGAGGCTTGAGTGTGCTTTGGTTGCCAGAGTGTGCACACAGTCTCTCACACAGACACGCAATGCACAGTTTGCAGCCACTCGAGCCCACTTCATACTGAGCTTTCAATATCACTAGAAGAGTTGACTTAATCATCAAGAAGACATTAGGATACCCTGGTGGGAGGATTGTCTTTTTCCTTCTGAACAATAAAGCAATGCACACACCTTCTGACTTGGTCTCTGTTTATGTTATAGTAGGAGGAGACAGCAACATTTACTATAATGATAACACACAACAGTTTAGTCACTGATAATACGCTCAGAGAACGTTCTGAAAAGTGAAGTTCTTGAGCAAACAGCTACTTATCCAAAACAAAGCAGAGAAAAATCCATTGTCAGGTAACTTTCACATGTTTTAAAAACCAAGGCAGTGTTCAGAAGTACAGCGGATAAAGGGAAACCTGAATAAAAAAAAGACTGACAGTTTAAACAAAATGCTATGAAGAGAAGGAGTGGGTGAGAGAGCTAGAGAAAGAGCAATCCCTTCAAATAAACAACAAACAGAGATGTTTCCTAGAGTTCTTTGTAAGTCTATGCTGCAAATGTTTGTGCAATTAAAACGATGTGCAAAGTACTAGTCACTGACAATGAATTTTCAATATTGGATCCTTTCAAGTTCTACTCCTTACTGTGGTATCAAAGAAAACATTTATGTAATTTCACTTTTTTCAAATATTTAAAATGTTTTGCATTGTGAGATCTCTTAAACATTAAGGCTACACTGAACTAAATTTGAAAGAATAATTTGCTTACAATTTCTTTTCAAATGCAAGCTTACACAGCAGTGATGTTAGAGCAAAAAAGCTGATTTTTCAGACTGTTGTTCATTTTTTAAAGTTTTCGTCTGGTAAGCCAATAACTGATCGATGAAAGCACTCATTCTTGGCACGTATATCAGTCTGTCAAAACATCCAACATGGCGGCCTGCTTGATAATGTGTTGGCGTGATAGCAGCCGATTTTATTGACCAAAATAATCTAAATTTGAGAAAGAAAATTAATTTAAAACAATATATGGGGGAGGATAGAATTTGAGCTGCAGGATGAATGAATACTCAAGCTTCTACTGTTTGTAAAATGTTGGTCCTGAGGCAGCTGTGATAGAGCTTTCCCTCCTGAATTACAATGGTGAAAAGCATCAAGTTTTCCTCTCCTTCACAAAATCAGATGTGCCAAATTAGATTCTGTTTAATTAAAATCAGCCCCAGATCATTGTCACTGGATGCTAAGTGTTTGACTTCCATGGCGAGATATTTTTTTAATAATGTTCACAGCATGTATCTGCTTTTTTTTATTCAAGAAGCTGTGAATATGCTCAGAAATATGCACAAAAGATAGTCAAATAAGCATTGACATTTTCGTGCAGTTTATTTTGCATCAATCTTGCCATGAAAAGGCTTTAAGACTTAAAATGCTGAGATGGAATAATCTAATAAACCACACAGAAATCCAAAGATAGTAACTTCCAAGAGTTCCAGTTTACAGACCGCAATTACGAACATACAAACTGCTTTCCTTAAAAAAAATAAAAATACAAATAAAAATACAGGACAGGGACTACTAGACATCCGAAGGCCAAGGTTCCCTATGGAAAACATTCTTAGGGCACTTACACATAAGGTCCTACTTTTCCATACAATGCGTAGGCACAATTTCTCCCCTCTTGACATCATCAAATTGACGCAACAATATATCACTCCATACACCTTGGTACGGGTTGATCAGATCTTTCAGAATCAGTGCAGTCCTAAATGCTGTGACCAACGTTGTATCATACTCCTTTGGTAATATCAACAGTGAAGTTCAAAGGAATTCACAGAGGCAAAACTGTTCAATGTAGTCCATGTTCAACATTTTAAAATTCCTTCTAAGATTTCTGAAGACCTGAAATTTAAGTGTCACAAATTGCAGGCTCATTTTAAACTTGTCATGCTGTTTTCTGCTTTTATACCTCCGCCAAGGACGTTATGTTATTGCTGGTGCCTGTTGGTTTGTTTGTTTCTCTGTTAGCAACATAACTCAAAAAGTTTTTGAAGGATTTTGATAAAAAAAATTTCAGAAAATGTCCAGATTGGGACAAGGAACAAATGATTCGATTTTGGGAGTGATCAGGGAATTTGGAAAAACAATGCAGGACAAGTTACCAACAGGTACTGCAACATATCAAAGACTGATCTGGATCCCGGCAAATTACCTGATTCTCTCAACCAGAACAGGAAAAATGTAGATATCTTTGGAATTTTCGTCATTGCAAGGGAACAAATAAAGGCATGGACTTGAACAAATGCCAAAATATAGCCAAGATACTGTGGAATCTGGAGTGATCAATCGGATTTGTGGTATCTTCAGAAACTTTGGAGCTAGATCCAGAGGAAAACCAACGTAATGAAAAATGTGATTTCGTGAATAACTACTGAACTAAGATAGATATTATGAATCCAATTGCTAATGGTATGTTTTCATGGTCAAGGGATCTAAATATTTCGATGAAATAAAGGTAGGACTAATATTTATGGTGAAAATCACAATATGGGTGAGGACTGTGGCGCTGGCGGAGGTCTGCGCTCTCTGAGTGCTTTTCTAGTTTATTTGTATGTTTTTCAAGAAACAACAAATATCGTCAGAGAATTCTGTAAGGGCATAGTCAATGTAGACAATTGAGACTTAAGGCGATAAGCATCATATTGGTTAAAATTGATGAAAATACCCAGCCCTAGTTTGCAAGAAACACCCTCTACAGGATAAGGCATAATTCCGGCCTGACCTGACAGGTATTCAGGGACTGTCAGTCAGAAAAATCAGCCGTTTCATAAAGAGTAGTGCGGTACATTGAACGTCAACCTAAGACAAATCTGAGATGCCTCATGACTCACTGAGAGTGCAACATGCTTGATTATGTCCGTCCTTCTACACCTTGTTCTTTCACATCAGAGAAGTGATCTGAGAGCGACAGGAGCTCTGCGTGTGCGACAATAATGGATGTAAACAGAGAGAAGTTGTAACCCCAAGAGTGGGCAGAGCAAAAGTTTGTGGATCTCTGAAAACAACATCACTGCCTATGTGTCATAGAGGGAATACCACCACTGACTGAAGACAGAGAAATGTTGGAGGGAAACAGAGGTACCCTAGCATCAAGAATCAAGCTAACACATCATTCAGCCTAACGTTTGGAAAGACAAACAAGAGTACAGGACTGTTGGAACATTTTGTCTGTTTGTTCAGCGTCTCCCCTCCCTCCTCCTGTCGTTACATCCGGTTGATTTCAACCGTGTTGTCTGTCATGGTTGATGACCCAGTCAAGGCACCGCTCTGCCTCTGTGGTCACCATACCTGACATGATGGCCATGGTAACCAATGTAAAAAAAATCATGTCGTCACACCTCGACAAAATAATCCAACAGAGAGAAAAACAAAGACTGAAACTCTACTGAGTCAATTTGATTAAACACAGCTCAGTATCACTCCGCCATTGTCTAAATTGCTGCTGTCAGGAGTAGTTGTTTTGTTAGCACATTATGCATCCATGGTTGTGTACAATGCTAGCACATTTCTTTCAAGTGTGCAAGGAAAAGGAAA
The DNA here is from genome assembly GCA_036419115.1 of Scarus forsteni. Lineage (NCBI taxonomy): Eukaryota > Metazoa > Chordata > Actinopteri > Labriformes > Labridae > Scarus > Scarus forsteni. The sequence continues at coordinate 15,917,965 of JAZDUH010000011.1, read as the reverse complement.
GAGTGCTCAAGTATATTTGGATGTCTGCTTTGGGGTTTCTCTTCAGATTTTCTGTGCAGTTCATTGGATAGTTCTTCATCATGCCCTCAACACTGGGCAAAGTTTATATTAGGGCTACCTGGATAAAGCAAAAACTAAGTCACAAAACTTTATAACAATACTCTGATCTTGGTTATTAAACATGATTAGGTCTAACTTCCTTTAACCCCAGAAAAGATAAGGGGTGCGGATGGATAGACCTGTAAATTTTAGAACATCTGCATCACATGCTGGACTTGAACTCTTCAAACTCCAACGTCCTTAATACTTCAAAATAATGCTATAAATATTCCTCAAAAAGTCTGGATACATTATTTTGGTTGATTGTTCCTCCTATTTACCAATACTGGTTGGTACTGTATTTTGTATCAGTGGAAAGCCTGATTAGTCACCTTTACAGCAAGATACAACTTTAAAGATTATGCCTTTGTGGACTGCGCAACACAGCTGAACACGTAGTGACCCCAAAAAAATCTCCAAAATCTCCGACAAGCAGAAGATGGTGTTCTAAGATGCATTTCCAAACTCAGATCCAAGTCCTGTGAAGACTGGTGAAGATACAGATAGACAGGGAAGCATCCCAGGAGGACAACGCCCCAAGAAGATGGGTTTCTCCCCCTTGCTTGAATGAGGATCTGTAGCCTTTCTTCAAGCAGAAGAGGAGATATTGACAAAATTCTTGGGCGCTACCATCATGTTTAGCTTTGCTGCTCAGTCCACAAATGCACAATCCTCCCATGGTACCTTGATGTAAGGTGACTAATCAGGCTTTCCACTGATACAAAATACAACACAAATTGGTATGATTAGAGAACAAAATAATAGAACTAATCAGCCAAGGAGTATATATAAAATAAGTGAAAACATCACAGCCAAAATATGATAAAAAAGAAAGAATGAAAACATAATTTCTCAGGTAACGCGGATGCACTTGTGACAGAGATGTGTCTATATTACTTAAATATTTGCCACACACGGCAGAACAAGAACATCCCGGCATTGGGCGCAGTAATCAGTTAGTCTTTATTTTTTTGCTTTGATTATTGTGAATTTTCATACATGTAATAAACATGTAGTCTGTAAGCTTTTACTACGGGGAAAGATGTAGAATTACACACAAAATAAAACTGCTGCTAGTAACTTACTCAACTCAATAACTGCGCCTTCACAAATCTGACTTTTTGATATTGTGATCCATATTTAAGCTTGAATATTTTACTGTATAACTGCCTGAGTGTTATTCCGATGGTCTGGATCAAGCTGGGCAGGAGCGTGAAAAATCAGAGTAAGCTCATATGCTGCCATTAAGGTGCCCTTGAGCAAGCCCTTAGCCCCCAAACTGCTCCAGTGAAGCTTCTGTGTCCGACAGATAAGACTGTGGGTGCACTGGACGGCTTCCAGGTGAGAATGTGTGTGCCTTCCTCGGGCTGTGTGTGCGTGCATGTGAGAAGCAGGTTGGTCCAGCCAAACGACCATGATTAAATTAAGATTAAAATAATGATTACTCTTCTATGGCGCCAATACTGAGGCATCCATCATGTCATTTAGTGAGCTTAAAAAGTGGCACAGATGAGTTAAGATTTTACCGAGAGGCTAAAACAATGAAGTTAATATACAGACAGATGCTGCACTTTTTAGGAATATTCATGTATAATGGGTTTATTGGGTTAAATTTAAAGACAAATGAGCAAAAATAGGAGTTAAAGCTTGTACTTATCTCACTGCAATGCTTTCGCATTAAAAATAAACTAATACGACCGGCAAAAATTAAGCCCTTAAGCTCATAATGATCTCAAGCTTATGATAGCTGGAGACTGCGTACATCCAATATCTGAAAAATATCTCAGTAAGCATTGATAGCCATGGAATTACCTATAGGCTAGTACAGCGCACCATGAAAACAGTGTTTTTGTTTTGTTCTCACACTCTGTAGGTCATGCTCCTGCTCAAAAGTCAAACCTGACACTTGTCCATTTCAGCAGAGCTCAGAGAAAAAAAAGGGGGCAAAGAAGGGAGGGATGGCGAGAGGCTGTGAAAAGCACTTCCATGCTACCCTCCCCCCCTCCTGAACAGTAGCAGATGACAATAGCTTCTAAACCAGGGCACGCCAGACATCCTGACAAAGGCAGGCTCCTCCCAAGCTGCTGAGTCCCTGTTCCCAAATAAACAGAGCCACAGGGAGAGAGGGCAGGAGTCGGAGATGTGCTGCTAGCTATGTCCAGACCAGCAGCAAAATGAGACCTTCTGCCTAAGAGCAAAGCGTTCTGCCAGCAAACCATGAAATGCACACGCTGGACAAGGCAAATCTCTTGATACAACAGCGCTCAAATTAAGTTGTTCAGTTAGGGCGGCTAAAAGAATGCAAATAACACAATAAATTAAAAAAAGATAAATGTGCAAACTGAAAAGAACACAACCTCCTGCATCTCCACAATTGAAGCAGCATTCAGGTTTTACTCACATGTAGGCAGGCGAGAGGGGTGAGGACCTGGATGTCTTAAGAACTGGCACTGGGAATTTCCAGCTGACAGGAGAACCGCTTTTCCATTTCAACGGCATGTTGTTGTCACCAGAATGGTGCTACAGGAACACCAACAGCAAAGACCATTTCCATGAAAAGGTTTCCAATGCAGTCTTCCATCCCACTCTGCCCACACCATTTAAGGGGGAGGGAGAGCAGCAGTGGCAGCAGCAGCAGCAGCAGCTACAGAAATACACTGACAGAGGCAGTGCGGGCTACCGTCAGGGTTGTGACTTTAGCGGCAGCGCTGGGAAGCCAATAGATTGCATCCAACGCGACTACTCGCCCTGCTGCATTCACGGATGCCTTGTGGAAGGAGGGGGAGGAAGCCCAGCCTTCCCATCAGCCTTTCAGGGTTTGTGTATAAGCCAGTAGCTAAGCAACAGTGCCACCTTGTTAAAGGAGATGTGATTACAGCTCTGGGCTCACTATGAAAAGATTTAAACAAGAGACAGAGATAAAGGAGAAGAAGGAGGGGAAGAGGAATACTATCTCTGCACTATTTCTATTTAACTTTGTTAATATAGATACATTCCCTGTCCTCAAATGTTTAAAATATAGGAGTCAAAATTATTTTACTCAGAAGTAATGTTCAAACTAAATTGACATGATAAGATATCCAGCTACCAGTAATGCTGCTTTTTATGTTTTAAATGCAAAAATGCATGTAAAAAGTGTAGGTTTTGGGGGGTTTTGTTGGATGTTTTCCCCAAAAAGCTTCAGATATGTATATGAACAGGTAAAATGCTACAGACATACTATTATTTAAGTATTGGTAGTGGGACACAAACCTGGTGCAGGAAGAAATGATACTCTTCATAAACATAAACTAAGATTCTTTTCTTTACATTTTCATGAGAAAAGGAACTTTTACCAGATTTATCTATATTGATAAATTTGACTCTGGTTGGAAATCTAACATGTAAGCTGCACCACAAATATAAAACAAAATTTGGCAAAAAATAGCCTCCTTGGCGATGCTAATTAAGGTAGAACAAGCCAAAGCGAGCATGCCTCAGAAGAGCTGGACAGCGGGTAAAAAAAGAAGCCAAGAATATGGGTAATGTTCCTCAGATTTTACAGAAATTGAGAGATTTAAAAGCCATTTTCAAATCAAAAAGAATAGGAAAGTAAAAGCAACTTGTGCTAAGATAGCGGAAAAGCTCTATTAGCAGAGAGTGAAATGATAACGATGGGAAATAAACTGCCTTACAGGTGAATTATACGAGTGCTTTTATGACAGGAGTTATATGACAAGGTGGAACTGAACACAGACTGAAAAAGACCTACTGCTGGGTCAGAACAGTCCAAGCATATGATAACAGAAGCTTTTGACACTGCCTGTTAAAATGTCCCCTGTGCATCATCACTTTAATTTACTACTTATTTCATTAACACTGTGAGGAACTGTGAGTGTACAGCGTGGCTCAGTGAAAACAGATCTGCTGTTTAACACACCTTGGTTGATGTGACACTGCGCTCAAAAGTTAAAATATCTGGGAGTCCCCTAACTGTGGGGAATAGATGATAAAGCAAGGGTACACAAATGGATAAAATTTTTGGTACCCTTCCATTAAAGAAAGAAAAACCCACAATAGTCTTTGGAATAACGTGAAACTGACAAAAGTAAGAATAAATAAAACTTTAATGAAAATTAAGCAATGAAATCAGACATTGTTTTTGAATTGTGGTTCAACAGAATCATTTTAGAAAACAAACTAATGAAACTAGCCTGGATAAAAATGATGTGACCCTTAACTTTATATTTTGTTGCAGAACATTTAGAGGCAATCACTGTAATCAGGAGATTTCTGTAACTCTCAATGAGACTTCTGCACCTGTCCACAGGTATTTTGGCCACTTCTCATGAGCAAACTGCTCCAGCTGTATCAGGTTTGAAGGGTGTCTTCTCTAGACTGCATGTTTCAGCAATATTGTCCATGTGTGAAGAGCAGGTTATAAAAATAGATACACGATTATTTATAAAGCGTACAAACCTACATGTTTACAGGTCCACAAAGATGAGTTGATAATTTCTGAAATATTTGTGGGATTATTGTCTCTCTTCAAATGTGTGTTTTAACAACCAATTTGTTTTTACACTCACAATTGTATTAAAGTAAGTTATAAAAACACAAACAATAACATTGCTCCATCTCAGTCTAAATAAAATCTGGTAAAACAATTTCACTCAGCTGTAAATTCATTCAATTTATCAATTGCCGACTTCATTCTGTATATCAAATTCCTCTGCAAAAAATTAGATTAATTCTTCAATGTTTTGTTGATCATATTATAGCTGTATCCAAACATTTTCAATAACATGGCACATGTGGAGTGTAACAATTAAAACCAAAAATGTATTTATTTCTACTAACCCTTTAATGCCTGAAACACAAATCATAGCCAGAAAATTCCATTTTTTTTGGAGCTGAAATGTTCATGTTCAATTTTTTTACTGAATCCTAAACAAAAAAAAATCTCATTTGATACACAAGTTGTTTTTGGCAACTAATAATCCATTTGAGGACATTTTAATCAATTATCTGACTGTATTCAGATGTGTTTTTAGTAATTGTTGATTATATAAATTAGATAGAGGTGTCATAAATGTATGTATTAAATATGACACAAAAGTCATTAAAGGTAGGGGTTTTAATGACTTTTGAGTCATATTTGCCTTGAGTATTGGCCAATACCGATGTCAATCCGATACGATATCAGCAGGAATCATACAGACTTTTATTACCTATTTTGTAGTATGGACTGTAAGAAAAGGCTTGATCAGGTCAGATTACTCAAACAGAGAACAGTAGTCAGCAATAGTAGGTATGAGAAAAACTGACCCATTTGTTATTAACCAATAGGTTAAATAAATTTTAACCTTAAACATAAGAATATATTACAATTAAAACAACATGAATAAAAAATATAAGACCCTGAAAAGTGACCTCAATAAATCAAACAAAAACATATTTCACCAATTGCAAAATAACCACTGTGTTGAACTTAAACATAAGCATATTCTACAACTGAATACAATAAAAAATAAATATATTAGAATGGACTGCTTGTATCGGAGTGCTGATATCGGAGATTTAGGATGCAGGCCGATATAATCCGATATTTGTTTTTTTGACCGATATCCGATATCAATATCGGATCGGGATATCCCTAATTAAAGGGTTAAAATAACGTTTTGTGAACAGATTTTGATCATGATGGCAATTACAGTGATTATTTTGGAGCATCTTTGAGCACTCACAGTTGCAGCCAGACAAAGACAGACCTGGTTTGTTCAATGTAAAGCCAGAAATGTGAACGGCACAGTTCAGAAAGCACCGTTTCATTTGATGACTATTAATCAGTGCCTGACAGTGTAGCTATCAAATTTAAAAACTCCTCAATCTAAAGCTGATGTAGTCTCAGAGCTAAATTGTTCATGATCAACACATAGAAGGCCAAGTCTGGTTGAGTCTTACCTTATTTTTAATCACATTTTGTCTCAACAGAGTATTGCATGAAAGAATCATTCCTGACTATTGGTGACTTTTATGACCTCAGGATAATACTACAAAAGGTACAACTATGAAAGTTTTCACTGTAACATTTACCCACAAAAGCATTCAGATGTCTTTAATTTATCTATTAACTTCCATTACAAAAATATTTCACTTTTTACAATATCTCTGATGCATTTGCTATTTATTCACAACAAATATGTAAGAGGTCTTTTATTGAGCAGAGTCAGATTAAATTTCCTGTGGGACAAATGTAGGCCTACATCGATTTTTGGAACTTGCATTGTTGTTGACTCAATATTACCAAACATATGGCACTACATATATTTCATGACATGTGACTTCATCATTATTTATCAACTTGCTGGTGCTTTCATCCTTGCTTGAAAAAACACAGACATTAAAATACACACTGTAAAGTGATTGTGATCTTGGGCAAAACCAAGCCACTCTTTGCACCACCCTGGTCTACTGTTCATCATTAAAAACTTCCCTCCCACTCTGTTATTGTTCGTACTGCCTACTTTGTGTGAGAGCTGGATGCTATTAAACATGGAGTGAAAACATTAAAAGGTTGTGATGAAAGACGTGTCAAACACTAAGGCAAATGATATCAATGCCTCAAACCAGTAGGACCAGAATCACACTTGCACCTAGTTTGGCGTTGACCCAGAGATGTAACAGTATAAAAATGTATGAAAGCTGGGAAGAAAACAAGAATCGTAATAACATCTTAAATGAAGATTAGCAATAGAGGCAGGTTGTCACAAAAAGAGCTGGCTCCCAGAGGAAGACAAGACTCTGGTCTCACTGTGACACCCAGCAGGTAGAGGCAGAGCTCCACTTCCTCACATCCAACTATGAGAGAAGAAAACTTTCTCTGAATAACACGGACTCACCAAGAGCATGAACATACTACTGATACTCAGAAAATCCAATATTTACCCCAAGTAATATAAACGTATGAGACTATAGCAACCAAATATAGAGTGGCACAATCACTTATTACTAACATTATTATTAGATTTATTACATTATCTGACCTGTGGCGTAGGACATTTCAAAAAGTCTGATTGTAACTTTCTCAAAGGGGCATAATGCATCCCAATGTAGCAGAGAGGGGCATACATGAATCTACAAATCATTAGTTCTTAATGGTTTTACATTGGAACATGAACAATTATGCTGTTGCATTGCATAACTGAGCCAGAACTGTGGTTCAGCTTAGTGTTACATGCAAATGCACTGGTTGTTAGCACCATGATGAGTCTTATGGTAAAAGTTTATTCCAAATGTCTTCAGGTCATAACAAGTGCAAAAGTATAAGCTGGGTTGAAGTTGGTCGATAGACAAAAAAAAAAAGAAAAACGCTTGAGTGAGAACTTCAAAGGCTGCACACTTTCCCACCCCCACAAAGCTGCAAATCACAGGATGAAGTGGCTGGAAATATCAGATTTTTGGTTTGTGAAAGCATAAAAACTGTCAGGCACAGCCCCCACAAATCTGATCAGAGGAAGGATTCAAAGAAAGAAGAATGTTGAAGCATTTACCTTAAAAAATAGATAGACACAAACCTTGACATCAAGGCCATCAGGATACTTTATAAACTCTCACATGAAAACCACTTAATATTGATGAATTTAAGAGTAGTTCCTGATATAGTGGCCACAAAAAGGGAAGAAAAAAAAATCATATCTCCCCAGGAACAGACTTTGTCATGCTGCTTATTTTCTCACCCTGCTTTAATCAAATCAATTAGATTTGTTGGGTTATTGTGCTTGAGATTAGGAAACAGCAGCCTCTGATGTGATTCATAATTCTGTGAAATATGCAAGGTCATGTGAGGTAGAAGTCAAGCTCTAAACTGCGCTAAAGAGTCTTAGAATTTGGGTACAACTCTCGTTATTTGCCAACTGAAGACACGGTCAGCATGTGAAAGCACATATAACTCTATTCAAAACAGATAGTACAAACTTAATATCATCTGTATACTACTCTTAACATTCAGTCCCATATCTAAGCTGTATCTGTGCTGGTCATCTGTACTGTGTGTGAATTTTCAAATACGCTGCCTGTGTGTATAATGCTCCGTCTGTGGGGGATAATTCAGCATATGACATACACCTGACCTCTCCAACTGACCAAACCCCTCACAGCCTTCTGTAGGACTGTATGATGGCTGCAACTGACAGTTTTCCCCGCTCAGTCCCTATACACACACAAGATCTTGAACCAGCTGATAAAATGACTGCCTTATATGGTTATTTGTGCAACTTTGCTTTTCCCAAGGGCTCAATAAACTCCATCTGTGGTTCCCAAATTATTTACAAAATGGTCATGACCCCTTCATGTCTTCTTCAATCTTTGTTAACACATTTCCCAGCACTGACCAGTCTCTGTCCCGGCTTAAATGGCAGAATGACCTTGCCTTTATAAGGGCAGCAGTCATGCTGTCTCTTCTGTTAAAGCCTATGGGCTCAGCAGTCCACCTGTTACACTCAGTTCTTTGACCCAGAGGTGTCCAGCCATAGATAGATGTATACGTTTCCGTTATGCTCCTGTAGTATCAAGTCTATTTTTCTTTCTGTAAAACAAATAGGTTGTTCTTGCTTCTCTTATTTAGCAGCCACAAATGTGCACTTAGTACTGTGGGCAATGGTGCAATATTTATGTCATTTATTTATATTTAAAATTTAAACAGTTGTGTGCAGGGTGTTCTTTTCTTAATGTGTTTTTAATGTTTCTTTTATTGTTCCGCATTGACGGTAGACTGCTCAGACAAATTTTGCTGTATGTATGGCATGCAATGACAATAAAGGCTATTCTTCATTTCTTCCTTTGTTTACTTCCTACACACTGGATGGTTTAAGGTCAGTTGCAAGCTGCTGAACAACAAACTATCCAAAGCACAGGAAAGTTCAGGAAATCATGCACCAATACGTCACTTTAAGTCTCTGCTCAGCTCCCTGAAGCCTGCTGGAAGCAATAAGAAAACTGTGTTAGGTTCGAGGCACAATTCTCAATGGAAAACCAAAATCAATCAAAGGTGAGCCAAGTCCTGCACACACCATACAGGGAAAAAAACCCTATTAGACTTTCTGGTGAAGCTCCTGGCACTTTGAGGCCCCTTCTCTCAGAGCGTTTTCATACCAACCACATTTAGTGCGCACCAAAGAAGTTTTGGCCCAGGGTTTGGTACGTTAGTGTCAATGTGAATGCAACCACTGCTCTTTGGTGCACACCAAATCAGCCGGTCTGAGACCTCCATGAAGGGGTGGTCTCGATCCGCTCCATCTCCCTACATTTGGTGTGGTTTCACTGGTGTGAAACAAAGTGGCCCGAACCGATCTACTTTTGATGCATTACTTCCTGTTAATCCCGCGGTTGAATCTTTTGCTTACTCAATTTGTCGATTTGTTTATTCTGGTTGAGGATTACAATGATTTACAAGGGTCCAGAAGGTCGCTGATGCCGTCTCAAACACGATACAAAAAATACATTTGAAGGAAAATGTAGAGGTGAGCGAAACGTAAACATTGGTTGTTTGGTGTAGGAAATGGTTACCATGGTAGCCTCTTCTTTGTTCTCCCCCGTAGCAGGTTTGGTAACCAGTTACGTGCATATCGCCCCCTGCTGTTTCAAACTGAGTAAATACACAAGTGGGTCCGGGCATGGTTCGATATTGCCAGTGTGAATGCAAGCCAGTGGGGGAGGGGCAGGGGGCGAACCCATGGCGAACCGCGCCGCAGCACGGTTCGAAACAAGTGAACCTAATGTGAAAACGCCCTCAGTCACTCAGTCCAGAAGGACTTGGGTTGGGGACCGAACGGTGGCTGGTTTATTCCCAACTGAACCATGTTTGGAAGTTGGTTTGGTAGCTGCAGAGGTTAAAGATGACTTACTGGGTACTGCCGAAATGAAGTTAAGCAAGGTCCTTAACCCCAAAACTGCTCTGTAGTTCTTCTTTGGGAGCAGTAAGCCATCCCTCTGACATCTCTCCATTAATGCATGATCATAGGACCTGTTTGTACAGGTGTAGAATTGAGTGACATCTCATTTCTTAGGGTCAAAGCAGTAAGACGAAGGGAGAGGACAAAGCGGTACAATTGGGAGTGACCTTAAATGGGCATGCCAAATTTGATAACTGAGTGGATATTTAGGCAAGAAACCTTAAAAAAAGGTTCTGGGGACATCCAGCTTGTTGCTTTTTGCTTACATTTTCTAAAGAAAGATGCTGTAGAGAAATGTTGTCCACCAATTGTGTGGTCAGTCTTAAGCAGTTGATAAAGGGTCTGCACATTTTTGTTTCACGATCTTAATGTCAGATGTCCAGAGGCTCCTCAAACTACTTTTTAGCTGTAGCCAAGTCAAAAAATTGTCCAAATGCATCAACCCATCTGTCATCCTCTCTGATACTTCCAGGCTGAACATTTGCCAAAGATAGATGGAAACAATGTGATGTGTGATTTGTGAGCTGAGGCGTTGATAGTTATCTTGATGTGTTAATGATACTTAATCATCATTAACACAACACACATAATGAATTATAAGTCAAGCACAAGACTGGTGGTTCCCTTAAACTCATGACAATGTGACGCATTTAAATTCCAAAAATATGCTAAGATATGCGTTTTATTGGAACAACTGTTGCTGCCAAAACCCTGTGAAAGTTTTCACATGACAAAAAGCTCAGAGGTTTGAGACAACACTGCACATCAGAGTGACTAAAGACTCCACATTACACAAGATATCCAAGTGAGGAAGCTGCCACAGAAAAATAACATCAGGAAAGTTGTTGTATAGCTCGAGTTGTTTGGGGATGCACTACTCTTTACTCCCTCGGCTGAATCCCTTGGACCAGATTCTTTCTGCTTTCCAGCAATACTGTTTAATTTTTGAATGAGTAGTTTTATGAATAGAGTGGTACGTTAATTTTCTGCAGAAGTAAAAGCAAGGGAAAGGGTATTTCAATCAGCAGGTTTACACACAGACTATAAAGAGTTGTGTAAGTTGATGAAGCCAGACTTTCAGAAAGCATGAAAACATATTAGTCTAAATGAAAGCTCCTGTCATCAAATACATTTTGGTAGGGCTAACATATCATTATTTAAGGTTGATCTCTTAATCATCTTCATGTACAACCCTTGATCTGACCAAACAGGACTAGTGGTGCTTTTCCATTTGTGGCATCAGCTCAACTGTCCTCATTCACAGTGCATCCTGAGGTCAATTAGAGCACATGCTGAGACCGCATTATGTAGCCTCTTTAAGCACTGCTGGCAGAAGCAGATCATGGAATTAACACATTTTGTAACAAATGAGAAATGACTTGTGAATCATCATGTGGTTAGAGTTGTAAAAAATGTTGATGCAATGTGATCCCGATTCTGGGGGGTCATGCTTTGATTCATCACCTACTGGGAGATCCTCACCTCTACATTTACGAATTGAACATTTTATTTTGAATATTAAAAAAAACAAATACATGCATATTTAAGAAGGTTAGATGTTGACATTATATTGCATGTGCAGCATGTTTTTATGCTTGAAAAGGAGTAGGAAGAAGTTCAAATGTATTTAATCCTACACCTTTCATGACCAAATACTAAGTTGAGATCACATTTATAACATTTAAACATTCAGCATCTATTCAGGAACCAATGGTCTCCAAAATGGGTATCTGATATGAATTAAGTTTCTGATCAGCTTAAGCCGGGCATACACTGTGCGATTTTTGATCCTTTTTCACACGATTTTTCACCCATGCGACTATTTTGGGGATTGGGCCGAATTTCAGCTCAATCGTGTGTCGTGCTTCGTGTAGTATACGTGGGGTAACGACAAGAGATTGATGTCTCATGACGTGCTCTCGATCTCAAATCTGTGATCGGAAGAAAATCAAACTTGTTTGAAATCCTGGTCGCTCCTCGTGAAGTTATCGCACAGTAGAAGCAATGCTATGAGCCGACTTGCCTCAACCTCTCACACAGAGCATGCGCAATGCACAGATAAGTGACGCGCATCTTCCATATGCGTCTCCCACTTCCGGGTGCGTCTTCTTCTTCTCCTGCCTATATTTGACGTTGGGGTCAAAACATCATAGAAGAAGAATGATACAGAGTCCGACGTGTGGTATATGGATGTATTGTGTGAGCAGTGAAGTCGCATCAGAGCATCTGGTCGTGTAGTGTAGGTCATGGTTCATGGGCTGCGAACTTTTGAACTTTGCGATCTAGTTGTGCAGTTTGAGATGGAGCCGTGTCAAACGATTTAAAATATCGCACGGTGTATGCCCGGCTTTACTTAGACCCTCAACAGTTGTGATGGGAGATGTACCAGGAAGAACCAAAACATGGCGCTCAATCATGAATAACCACTAGAGCATCATGCAATGGTTGCATTTTACCCACTGTCAGATATATCAATACGACAGACAGGTAGTGTCAACCTACTAAAGTAAGATCAGAGAGCGGTTATGAAATGTGTATAACTCTAAATTAATTTCCTCAAACAACTGGTTTGCTCCATGCTGACTTAAGTGGGGTACACACAAAGATTTTCTAAATCTGAAGATATTATTTATGTGTTTAAGACCCCACACATGATGCAAAAAAATTTGGCATTCAACAGTTTTGATCAGTTTGTGCTCTGTTAATTTCAACGCAGCACATCACACACATAACCATTCTGTCCCACCACTGATCTACAATCTAGTCCTCAAAGACAGAAATCTTGTGTGATCAAACGTGATCAACAAAAACGAAGAAGAAGAATTATAGCCATAAACATCATCTATGGCAACAACCAGAAAACACAACACGCACCATGGGAAAGGACATGTGAGAAGAGGGAATGATGGTGGTCTTTGGACTATTTTTGACAGAGAATCAAGAACTAAATAAAAGAAAAGACTGGAAAAATCCTGGAAACTATGTGAACACGTGAGTTGATCCTCCGTTTGAACTTTATATTTATGTTTTACGTCAGTTGTGCTTGTTTTTATTTATGACTGCTTCTTTGTTCCTCAGCCAGCTCACTTCTTGATTGGCTACAGTCAGTTCCACGTCACAATTCACAGAGTCATGACTCAGGAGTCGTCGGCTTTTCCCACACACATCAAGATCTTTGAACAAGTTTAATATTAACGATTGTCGGCCCTGACCTGTTTTGGTACAGATTATTGGGCCAAATTCACTCTAAACACACCTCAGGCCACAGGTCAATCTTATAGAACAATCTTATAAAACATAACATAATCGGCCACTTGCAGTCCTTGGTCAGAAAGGGGGAAACTCAGGGAAAAACAGCCCAATAATCTTCGTGTGTGTACCCTGCTTTAATCAGGAAGGTCAACAGGAAGAAGCAGTGAGTAGTTTAAATGGTGCATATCACCATCTTTTGTAGTCGAATTAGCAAGTCTCAGTGAATAAAACTGCATCTATGTCAGGACAAGGACAGTACTGCAGTTGAGTTATACAACAGTATACCTGAACTTAATCGTTCAGCGAGTGATTTTTTTTAATCCTTTATCTGCTTCCCCGTCAATCGTCTCCCACTAATTTCTTGATTGGTCTCTGGATCGCTCAAAGTACATGTTGTGCTGAACTAATCCTCACAAGTCATTATTGCAGACATGTCCCCTCCTTCTGCACACTCTACCAAAGCACCACCATCCCTCTCCAAAACCAAAGGAGTACTTCCTTTGACAAGGATAATCTCCTGCTCTGTGCCAACTACATGACATCAACGCTGCGGAAAAAGTCAGGACCTGATTCTTAAGACACTGTCCTGAGATCACACAGCTTCAGATTATAAGACACTCTCAGGACTGGTCATTGAGCTGCAGAGCCCTTACTGCTTTTCTTTCTTATAATCTCATTTGGGATTACCTGATTAACACCTACTACTCCGGGTGGAAGCCACTTCTTTGCCAGGCCTGACACTGCAGCACATTTTACTATTTATGAACTGGGCTGAGACAGAAATGATTTATCTTATCAAGGATGTTAAAAAATTCCAAATGTTGAGTATGGATAGACTTTTACATAAAGAAATCCCATTTGTTGTCAGGGTTTCTTAGATCAGTCTGTTCAATTGAATGTATTTGCAATAGAGAAGCATAATATTGGATTTTTTTGCTGATATCCAATACATAGGGATGCTCAATATAATTCAAACAATATCAGTTTTGGCATGTAATAGCTTAAAAATCAATATCTGCACATATGAACATTTCTGGTACCATATGGGCCATATATGGTTAATGTTAAATGGACTTGATCTTACAGTATAAACTGCTTTTCTAGTGTCTTTGAGTACTCAAAGCTGCTTTACCCTGCAGGTCACATCTACACATTCACTCCCACATTCACTCACAGATATTTCAGGGTTTCTATGTCAGTTGTCCAACAGTATTATCCAACACTTCCACACCCTTTCTTTCCTATTTACACACAACTGACACAGCAGTGGGAGCAGCTTGGGGTTAAGTGTCGTGCCCAAGGACAAACTACCATGTGACAGCCAGAGCTGGGTTTGAATCTGCAACCTTCCAATTAAGGTCAGAAAGCACCATCAGACTGAGCCACCCCCAAATATCTATCCCCTGTATCACCCAAAATATTGGAAACATTTATCAATGTACCACAGTATTCACCCTATTGTCACTAGATGTCTACATCAAAAGGTTTTTGCTTTTTTCAAATCTATTTCTAACACAAACTTTCATAGTGTAAGGAATATGTCCAGTTTCGTTAAGTAGAGATGGAAAAATATCTTCATTAGCGCCGGCAACGATGAATTCAGAAATATCAACAATGAGGTAATCAGCAAAACCCAAATATCATACATTCCTATCAATATGCAAAGAGATTTCAGACTTAATTTAGCCAATACTGATATATAAAATGTAACTTTCTGTTAAAAAATAATCCCTTTTTAGAAGAATGAAAGCCTTACTGAGAGTCTACTTATTTTGAAAATAGACACAAAGTAAGGCAAGCATTTGATGATTCAAGTTTTCTTTCCCAAACATATGCATTTGGCAAAAAATAATGACCTCTACCTTAAACCCAAAATGTATTTGTAACAGTAGAAACAATTTTTATACCAGAGCTGTAAACAGCACTGATACAGTCTGGTGACAGGGAACAAAGTTTGTAGTACACTGAATTAAAATTCTCTTTTTTCTAATGTAGATGATACCATTAAATGTAAAATAATTTCTTTAATAAAGCAAGAGATCTGCAGGATAGTACTAGAACAATCCGCCTCACCTTTTAAGGTTGAGTATGGTTAAGTACTTATCCTGTTAATATGTACAGCTGATTTAATAGCTGTAAATATCTACAGGGATTACACAACCTGCAAATATCAATAATTCACATTTAACGCTAGGATTTGCTGATACTAGTAATATGCCAACAATCCTGAGTGTCCCTCTTTCCTTTAATTACATGCAAAAACAGACACAGAGGTGTATAAATTAAACAATAGTAACCGCACATTACCTGTCATGCAGTCCGATGGGCATCGTTTCCCCTCTGTGTACAGGGTGCTCCATACCCTCGCCAAAACCTCACCACTGAAACAGAAACAAAATGCTTTAAACATTCATGTTATGTCTCCTTCATCAAACAGAAACCAAACGCTTAAAGAGAATGTGGTCCAATTGTTACCTAACTAAACAACCCCTGCAAGATGGATTATTATCTGCACAAACAAAATGTTCTTTTACTGTTTACTGTCTGCACACATTGTTAAATACTAACCATAGCCTGAACACAGACAATTTCACAGTCGTTTATATAAGTTCCCTGAATGGGATACTTTATCTCTGAGAGATAGATAGAAAACAAACAGCATGCATAGAGAACACTTCTTTCCAGTGGTATACAGTTGGGAATAAACAAGACACCAAACCACCACAACTAAACAAGTAAAATTATTTAATTAAATGCCAAAGTAAAGCTGTTGTCTATTCTAAAATACATTTCCATCTCAAACAGCAGAACATTGTGTTTTGATGTAAGGTGTGTATAGATGCAGAGTAGACCACTATTAGAATGTCAGGTCATTTATCTAATGCTGATCTACTTACCTAAATCCACCAACCTTCACGCCACATTACACAGAACACCCACAAGCTGTCCCACTAACACTGTGTTCAAAACCTTAAACAACTTTTAATGCTAACTAACAGCAAGACTGTAATGATGCCGTTTGTTTCCAAGCCACCCAGACACGCAGTAATCCAGACTTTAACCTTACATATGTATTTTGCACCCATTAGACCAGAAATGTTGAAGAAATATTTGACACAGACCCATATTTTCTCAAACACCCCGTCTTGTAATTTGGTTCCATCAAAGATTCTATCATCAAATTCAAGATTTTAAGGACCTTTTTCATGCCGAGCTGAACACTGTGCGTGCAATCATCACAACTGTACAGGGTGGATCATAAGTTTCCATACACTGGAAAATGTATAATGTACACAGTTTAGGAACCACTGCTATAGAGGAAAAGGGTGATCTACCCTCTGTGCCGGCTTTGTTGCTGGCAACAGCCTGGCTCACAGCTGTGCGATTAGAATGATGGTCTTGAAGCATTATGATGGCTGAAATTTGTTTTAAAAAAAGCTACATCAACAGTGAAAACACCAATTCAGAGGCGGCACGATGGTGCAGCAGGTAGTGCAGGTGCCTCACAGCAAGAAGGTCGCTGATTGGATCCCCAGTTGGGCAGAACCCCTCAGTGTGAAGTCTGCATTTTATTCCCATATATGCGTGGGTTCTCTCCGGGCACTCTGGCTCCTCCCACAGACCAAAAACATTTGGTTTTAATATGTGGGGTCTGTTCTGAAATCACAACATGGCCTTCGAACATCATCAACCCTCTCACCCCTTACTCTGTTCCTCAATCTGTCAGATCCACAGACCAGCTGTTACTCCCAGATAGCAGGGCAAGGCGTGTGACAGAGGGGGAAGAGGCATTTGCTGGAGGGGGGGCTTAAACTGTGAAATAAACTTCCCATTAAAATCAATCAAGCTATCAGTGTGGTCTTCTAAACTCTGTGAAGAGCTTGTTTTATAAGTTATGATGTAGAAAACAAGATTTCAGTTTAACTTGTGCTTGTCCTAATCTTACTGTTATACATTTATTATCATTATCTCTGCTTGTGTCTTGATCATATTAAACTATTCTGAAGTGTCTGCATTGTATTTATTTGTTTCTCGGTCTTAAGAGCACTTGTAAACGTGTTTTGAAGAGAGCAACATAACCATTAATAAATAAATAATAAATACATTATAAACATTCATGATAACAGTTTACGATAGTATTAGCTTAAAGGGATAGTTCAGCCTTTTTATGTGGGGTTGTATGAGCTCCATATGGTCACTAAGTACATTAAATGCAGTAGAAAGTTCTCTCCCTCAGTCAGCCACAGTCTGGAAGAGTTTGTTACAAAGAACCAGCCGCAAACAGGTACCAAATACAAAGGGTATTTTCTCCACCTACAAGAACTCCCATCAAAAAATAATACCACAATTTAAGAGTACACTACCCAGACATGTTTTTAAGCGTGTTAATTTTCGAAAATATAATGTTTATCTGGAACTAACCGACTAACGTCACAAATTCCTCTGCCCAGCCGCAAGCTGCATAATGCTAATACACAACAGTAATGGTTGTAGCTCAATAAGCGAGTCAATGTATAAACAAATTCACTAATTTAGCCAATGTGTGTGGCTGATATATCAGCAGAATGTCAAAATGTAAAAACATTCTTCATCATTTTAATTTGTAATGTTTTTAACAGAACCAAAAGGCCTACCTCAGCTGAACTTTATTTTGTTAATCACATTCCAAAACTTTAAAGTGGGATTTAAGACTGACGTTGACAGTATGAAAAACAACAACTTTCTTTATTATGCTCTTCAAAACAATGTGTTTTGTTATTCTAAGGCTTTGTAAGCGTTGCTTTAGAGTTACACTGCATACCTGTTCATTAATTGCGAGACTTAATCTTCAATTGAAAGTACAAGACTTGTTCCAAAAATGGACACATTATTATTTTTAACACTACAGAGCTCACTGTGTTTTGCTAAAGTCCTGTTTGTGAAGACTGAGTAAAATCAGGTCTGATAATGTTTATAAAATAAAAATAGCTTGTTGCCATTACAGATCTCTTTAACAACTTATCTCAATGTGATAGTCTCACAATACCGACATTTCCTCTAATGCTGGATAATTAGACAGAACAGAGGTATTAAAACATATTTTTTCTGTAGCTGTTGGTGCTCGATGACAGAATATAATTAATGTGACACAATAAACATCTGCAGCTAACATCTGCTCAGTATTTGACAGCAGGAAATGTTTATAACAGGGTCAGTATCCGTACATATTAGGCCTGTGCTCAAAATATCGATACGGCAAAATATCGTATCGCACTCCTTTGGGATACGTGTATCGATACGGATTCTACAGAATCGATACGGCCTAAATATTTTGGCAGTTGTTGTAAATACACTTTGGGTAATGCTAACAGTGGCACAGTTCAAGGTAGAAGACGAGCTACATAATGAAGCATATGTTCTAAATTTGAACTTAGGTCTACCATCTTTGAGGATCTGAATTTATGTCCCTCAAGTTGTAGAACCACTTAAAACTCATCCTTGTTCTTTTTCTTCTGATAAGAAAAAACTAAACTTGTCAAGAATTTTGCTTAAAGCGTAGTCAATGTTCACAATTTATGTGTATCGGGATACGTATCGTATCGTAGCCTTAGTATCGGGATACGTATCGTATCATGAAGTTGCTGGAAATACCCAGCCCTAGTACATATAAAGCTAAAGTCACCAAATTTGTGCATCCCTACTCAATAACTGTTACATGTCAACAGATTTAAAATTAGAAGAAAACACGTTTATTCTGCCAAATGCAATTTTGTTTTGAGTCCTATAAACTACAAATCCAAATAAAGATATTTCTATAAAACCTTCCTGGGATATGATTTGATTTTTCAATAAATTAGAGAAAATACTTGTCTCTAACTATTTCTATAAAATGTTTCTAGTTTTAGTAAATTCATTTGAAAAACAAATGTAGGTAGAACACGCTTTATGGCAGGCAATATGACGTCAACTGCATCATAAAAGCAGCTTCACTTGGTTTTAAGTTGGAGTTGGGCACATAAATTGTTGTTAAGCTTGGATACTTGCACATGAATTATGACCTAAAAATGTTGGTGTTTCATGTTTGCATAGTTCTTCTCAAGTTAGGGATTAACTCATGATTCACATTTTGGCCCTCAGGAAGCGAGAATGAACTTTATGCAGCCCTAATGATAATAGAAGCTGTCCATCCCTGTACTAGACTGTCACTGTCAAGAGTCTTAGAAAGTATTGGTTCACCAGTTTATTACAAGATTTGCTGCACAATACAGTCCAGAAATTCTTAAACACAATCTTGGTATTTGATTGGTTATGGCTTCAAGAAATTTTGCACATTTGTTTTCTATTTTGGACCCGTCTCCTGTCATTAGCTGGCAACAGGCTTTCAGCCATTCTTCTCTCCGTCTCTCAGTTGCTATAACTGTTCTGTCACTGGGGCAGACTATAGCGTTCATCCATGCTGCAGAAACCAAGCTTTCTATGAGTAACACTTGTTTGTGGCTTAAATGCATCCATATAAGATTTTGGGCTGTCATTAATACTAATGTTCGAAGAGTATATTAAGTTCGAAAAACATTATTTATCACCCTGCTTAGAGAATTAGTATTGTGCCATCATCCTGGTATAACATTAAGTATTTTACACCCTGATAGTCATCCCTACACAATAGAGCTCGGGTTGAACGATTTTGGGAAAAGATGTAATTATGATTTTTTGGCAGATAGTGATTTCAATTCGATTCACAATTTCACTCAAATCAAGCTTCAGTGAAATATTCACTATGTTTGCAGTGACATTTACAAACATGAAAATTACATCATAGCATCAAACATTAAAAGCTATTACTAAAAGGTTAGGATGAAAACTAAAGGCGAGAAAGGCTTCCAAATAGGTGTGGGCGATATGGCAAAAATATCATATCACGATTTTTTTAAATATAAAATCACGATCACAATTTTATCACAATTCTTTTTACGTTGATTTTTCTAGTCTAATTTGCATGTTTTGACCATTTTTTCCCCTATGATTAACATGTAAAACCCTAAAAGAAAAAATGACAATTTAAGCCAAAGAAACATTCTGAACAGGTTTTAATTTAAATAGTGCAGTTTTTATAAAAATGTGCAATTGTAAACATAACAATAAAGTGCACTTTTGTATCATAAAAACTGAACACACCAAATAGCTTGTTGAAAAGTGTCAAATATAAACGCAAACTTAAGTAACTGGTTATCTCTTTAGGTGCAAAAATTTAGAACAAATGTTATCTAACTGCAATGTCTATAACCTGAGTGAATAATACAGCTGCTTTAGAACAGATTTTTGTACAGACATCTTCAAGCTTTTATCTCTTTTCTCTTTCCGCCATGGCTTCACGCTACATAACCAAACAGGAGATCCCACCATGCACTGTGCGTAATGTGCCATGATTGGTTATTTGGGTGCGCGTCAAAGTCTCTGCGCCCACACAGACGATCTGACGATCTTTCTGCTTTATGAGATCATCCCCACGTTATAATCCTTAACGATTTCATATCGTCATATCACACACCACTACTTCCAAATGTATTTATTAAGAAGAAACATGCATGCACACTCTCTTAAGTCCTTGACCAAAGGAAGCCACAACAGCTGAAGAACTATAAGAACCATCTTTGACTGTCTTAACTTAAAAAATGCAGAGTAAAAGTCCGAAGTTGTGTTAAGTTAAAAAAAAACAACAACAAATACAATGCAACAAAAACAGGTCAAATAAGTAATAATAAGAAAATAAAATTCAGCCATTTAAAAAAAAAAGGACAAAAGCCAGCCATGCCAAACCAGCACGTCATTCTCAGATGTTTTTGGACATGAACGCTGACATATGACACAACAGCTCCTGGGTCAGTCAGAGTGATGCAAAAATTTCCGCTTCGGCGATGACATTTGTCTGAAATTTCCATTTTAATCAGAAAACAAAAAATCATTCAGCCCTCAATATATCTAAACAGTATATTTGTTTTTACACTGCAGTCGTGTATACCCAGTGGTCAATGGCAGCATACTGCAATGTCAGAAACAACAACTTTTTTCTTCTTTCTTTGACTGTCTACTATAAAAGTCATATAACGTCACCTTTAGAGGGCTCACAGACAAAGGACCACGGCAGATTGAGTTTGTGTTTCCTGAAAAAAAAAGGTACATCTATGGATGACACTCTTCCCAGATACAGCAGTGTTACACTCCAAAGAGTGTCCATGTTAAACAGAGGCTTCATTTCTTTCTCCTTTCAATAACCTTTTAATTAAAGGAGACTCGTAACACAGTATGTCTTAAATAAACATCTAACCAAGGGTTCCAAAACTTCTTCTCTCACATGCTCCAAATTCGCAGTGCAAGAGGCCGGGCACCATTGTAGTCATCACTGAGGGGGTAAAAGCGTGCAGTATTCTTACATTCCATGAATCATAGTATAAATAATTCAGTTTTATTTAAGATTTATTTCCCCACTCTACAGCAGTATTACAAGACTGAACTCTTTTCTTCACAAACTTTTACAATGAATACGCCATTTTAAATCTTATAAATTAACCTTTGTGTATGAAAGGCATCTTTCTACCCCATTTTCGTGCACTGCAAACCCTGAGAGCTGACCTCTTGGGAAATGTTAAGACACCTCAAGTCCTTATAAACTGAATCGTGACAACCACAGACACTATGTAGAGCAAAACATGGACCTTTAAGAAGTAAACAACATGGGGCCGCAGCTGGAGAATTTCCTTCAATCGCTGTTACAGAAGCAGATAGAAAGACAACATTTATCCAGAAAACTCTCCTGAAAAAAAAAAAAATCACAAGATGTGAGGTATGGCTATTAAATAATGAGACTGTGATTATTAGGGCTGTAAAGTCCAAGTCGACTGGTCGACTTATTGGTCGATGCGTGCTCAGTCGACCAAAATTCTGATTGGTCGACCAAATGTATCAATTTATATTTTCCCCTGCAGTATATGGTTCATTTTATCAGGAGAAATGTATCAAGTGAACTGTTTCACAGGTAACAGCCTGTCTTTTAATGTATTTATTATTCATTTCAATATCAATATTATATTAAGAAATGTTCAATATTCTAGTCTAATAATCCTTTATTCGTTTTATAGCTACATGCCGCTGCTACATGCGCTCTGCCCACTGCAGCGGTGGCATCCCTCACCCAGTCCGCGCTGGATTTTATGCCTCATATAAATATCCAAATGCAAAAACGACATCACAGATGGAATTGTCAATTTTATTTCTGAGGGTATGAGACCCATTGGTGTCATGAAAGGCCAAGAAAAACATTTGAACCTGGATATTCAGTGCCAGCGCGCCACACAATTACGCATGTACATACGGCAAAATACGAGGGAGTAAAAAAGAGAAAGTTTCTGAGTTAATAGATAAAGATAACAGATGTGGACGTCTCTTCGAATGGAGTCCTATATGACAGTGACTGCCCATTTCATTGATGAAAACTGGAAAGCAAAGAGTCTTGTGTTGAGAGAGGCAGACACGGGAAGAAACATCGCTGCGGATTATATGAACTTGCCAATGCCTCAAAGGTCGAGCAGAAAGAAAAGTGTCTGTTGTAGTGAACAGCGTGGCTAATATGGAACTCTGTATGGAAACACTTAAGGAGTCCCATAAATGGTTTAAGATGCAGGGCATTTGGAGGTGCGCCGGGCGTACCGGGCACACTCCCGCCGTGGCTGCAGTGCGTCATGTTCTGGCGCATTTTAATAAGGGGCACAAAGCCAAAACTGGGCTAAAACAGAAGCAGAAGCTGATGTAAGTTTAATCCAGCAGCAGCACATCATTTTGTGGCGCATTTTAAAAAGGGACACAAAGCAGAAAAACTGGGCTAAAACAGAAGCAGGTGCTGATATAAGTTTTACTGAACCGCGGTCCGCTTTTCTACTTTTTTTCTTGACAGACTCGATGTTCTATCATTAGAGAAACTGTTTCTATTTATCTGTGTTGTACTCGACTAAACAGATTTTTGTGTATTAGCAAAAATCCATGTCATGCATTCCTAATTCTGATTCAGTATTTTTTTTGTGTTTTATTGTTTTTGTCTGGTACTTTGTAAACCTTCTTGGGCCCAATCAATTATATCAATGATAATAACGGTTTATCATCACTGTTATGATAATAAAACTCCAGTATTGACTTTACTAGTTCTGATCTCCATGATGTAATCATCATTTTTATTGTGTGATTGACTTCTTATCATTATTACCATCATATTTCTCAATCGTCTATCGATGACATTTAATTGTATTTATGCAGTATATTCATACAGTTCTTAAAATGTTTTCTCCTCAAGTATTCTTGACCCTCGATGTCTGCATTTTTCCTGGCCTCCTGTTTGACTCTTATTCTGTTTGACCAGATGGTTTATGCTTATTTTATTGGGTTTGTGTCTTTGTTTCCTATTTTAAGCACTTTGTAAACTTCCTTGAGGGTGCTGTAACCAATATCAATAACAATGATGATTCATAATCATTGTAATGACAATAACAAACGATTATTTACTCTAGTCTTCCAATTTCTCTTACGTGATGTCATCTATTTGTTATGTTCTTCTTACGATGTTATCATCTTTCAAAATCGTCTGTTACTTTTATGCTGACATTTTGAGTGTATTAAAGTGGCATATTTATGTAGAACTTTAACTACCAAATTTAATTTCCTGCCCTCTGGTTCAAATATTTTACAGATTTCTCTGTTTGACTTGATTGTTTATGCTTATCTTATTGTTCTCTGAATTTTTGTCTTAGCTTTTTTTAGGGTGTTGTTACTAATATGAATGGTGATCAACATTTATTATTATGGCAATAAAAACACTAACTTATATACTCTATCTTCAGTCTCCCTGATGTAATGCCATCAAATGTTCATCTATATTTTGTGATATTGTCTTTCTTTAATCATTTCTGCTAGGGATGCACATATTGGAGATTTGCACATATTTGAATGCTGATATTTCTAAACTCATTATCATGACAACTCATTATTACTCATAGCAAACTGACCTGTTTCGTTCATGGTTATAGTCCATTTGTGCCAGAAGCAAGGAAATCATTTAATTCTTTAACATATGATTCTTTTGATTTATAAAGGCGGGAACAGTGTGATAAAGAGGTAAAACATCATTTTACATTGTACATTCTGCCAATTTTACAGCCAGTATCTTGAATGTTCATCGCCAATTTGTAAAGCCAAAATCAAGTTTAAAATATAAGAAAAGTTCATTTAAGCCATATGTATAACAACAATAAAGAATTCTTGATTCTTGAATACCAATACTGACCAGATGATGATGTGCATAGCTAATTATTATCATCATTTTTCAAATTCTTCTTTATTACCATTACTCTTACGCTGACATTTAAATGATACTGATCTATTACTGTCCTATAGCACTTTTAATGTTTCCTGTCCACTTGTTTGACTTGATTGTTTATGGTCATGTTATTGTTCCCTGGCTTTGTGTATTAGTTTTCTCTGTTAAGGACTCTGTAAACGTTTGATTTCAAAAAGTGCTTTATAAATTACGTTATTGTTGTTATTAATACTGTTATTATTACTATCTCTAACATTATATTGTTATAAAATCTTTATTCAGGTTCCTTTTTGATATCAAATATCCCACTGAGGTCACATGCTGTAATGTGACAGATGCATGATTAGTTAAACTTGTTGCTTTGCACAGAACTAGGCTAATGAACTGCTAAAAATATCAGCCCTGTGTTAGAGCACAGAACAGTCTCTGCAGTATCTTCAAGATGCAGCTTGTGTTATCGAGATATCAAAGGTTTTAGGAACAGTGGTCTTATTTCTAGAAAGAAAAGCAGCTTATCCCCACTTCATGACTGCAATGTTAGTATCTGCTTCTAAACATTGCCTTAGACACTCAAATGGATGTGATAGGTGGTTTCCCCCTATGCAAAGCGCTGCACACTGAGCTATCACACAGACACGAAGCCGGAGAGGTTAACTAAGTCCTTTTAAAGCTTAAGTGTGATACATGTGGGGACAAGCAGGGTTCACAGTGAGGTAGCCGACCTGCTGCTAGCCAAGACATAGAGCTATCATGGTTAACGATCCTGGTGTTCCTTCAGCCTGACTTCAGGGCTGTTTTTACCAGAGGAGGCGACGCTGTCAGGTGGAAGTTTGGCTCATTTTTCCTGCCATGTTGCTTCAACACCATGGGCACATCTCCACTGGGAGCAAGCTAAGGCTAACTAGCCGAGCTAACTCATTAACGTTAACACTTGCTAGCTTAAAATATCGTTTAAGGACAGCTGGCACCATGGCTGTCGGATAGTTCAATGTTTACTCTTATTTCATATCTATATTAGTTCAAAAACGACGTCTCAAATCAGCGAAGACATAGCACGAGTTTAGTTGGGTGACTTATTAGTTAGTCTGCCTGGTTGGTAGGTTTGCCACCACCAACAAATGTCCAACACTAACTGCCAACCTGATCGCCCGAAACTTAATATTCAACACATACCAAAGAAATAAACGTATAAACACTAAACAGGCTCAGTAAAGTTTTAAAAAAGCGAATTTCATACCTTGAACAACGAGAAATCGTTAACTAGCGTCCTTGTTTTCCTTCCAAGCCCTCAAATCCACTTATACCACTGGAGCCTCCTTCCTTGTTTTATCCAATCAGCTTCGCGCTTACTAGCACAACTGGAGTACCCGAACTTATCATTGGCTGGAGAGTATGGCAATCTTTTCTCATTGGCTCAAAACTTCCGTTACTAAATAAAGTGGTTCCAAGAGGAGTCGTCTTTCCTCAAAGCCTGAAACAAATGTGTGTATTGATATGAACAGTTGGTTTTTCTGAGAAGTTTGTCCTCAAATTGCCCCACTTGTGATAACAGGAGAACAGTATCCTCCCTTGTGCAACTGTTTAAGTTACAGCAGGTATCACACATTTTAGAAATCATTGTGGCAAGGACAGACTGTATGGGTTATAAAGCATACAGTCACATGTAGTAGACTTATTTTCACAAATCTACAGAGGAAATGAAATCAAGTAATAAGAAGGCTATATTTAAAGGAGGGTAAAAAGGGGAAGATTTCTGGGGCCCAGAGTCATATAAGGGTCCATGACAGTAAGCATAAGGCAGCATTTCTTGATATTTTTTTCTGTGAAGTCAACCTAGTCACGATGTACTTATTAAAAAGGTCATTCTATATCCCCCCGACCACATATGAAACACATGACATTCTATAAATCATTAATGTAAACTACCATTGAAGGGAAACCAGAGACTGGGACAATGCACACAACTTTATTATGATTGTTGCCGAAAGGAAGCAAGCCTGCATGTTTTTTTTCTTTTTCTTTTTCTTTTTCTTTTTCTTTTTCTTTTTCCTTTTTCTTTTTCTTTTTTTTTTCTTATTTTTTTGGACAATTTAACAACTTTCATTTATCTGCAATGTTGTTGCATCTCTGCACTAATAATATCTTTACTTTACTTCCTGCCACTTCTTAAGTACCGCTGGAGGATGAAGTTAATGGCTTAGATTCGTAGGTACGATGATGAAACTGAGAGATTGTTTTGCAGCAGCTGCTTAAGTTTGTTGTGAAACATTCAACTTAACCTGCAATCTCAAAAAGGGATGCTTCTTGAATAATGTTTAGTCGTGCTAATTATGCTTTTGTCTCATATTCTACACTAATAATCTGCATATGCTTAATAACACTTGGTTAATTTTCATATACTGTATTTTCAAGGCACCTTTGACAAAGGCGTCCCTGTTGAGAAAGGCTCGTACAATAGACTATGACTACCTGTATTTAAAAGAATCTATATGCTCACCATATCTTATTGAAGACAATCCTTTAATTTGTCATAATCTCTTTCAAAGTGTAAACTTCCTCCTTAAAAGGAAAAGTCTTTGTTTTTTACAGAAACAGTATGTCACATGGACAAACTTATCAGAATAGACAGCTCCGTGATTGGTTGCCAGCTGGACCTGTCTCTGTTGGTGGCAGAGAAGAGGATACTGAACAAACTGTTAAACATAATGGATAATCCTGACCACCGGCTGCACCACCTACTGGAGAGACTGCAGAGCACCTTCTCCCACAGACTGGTGCAGCTCTGCTGTCAAAAGGACAGATACAGGAGGTCCTTCCTTCCAAACGCCATAAGCCTGAACAACAGCTCACCGCTGTCAGGCACAAAAGTTACTCTGACTGTTAAATAACAACGGTACAAACTCCACATTATTTATGACCTTTCCCTGAAAGTAGTTGTTATAATACCACAATTTTCCATCTTTGGGGTCAATAAAGTCTATCTATCTATCTATCTATCTATCTATCTATCTATCTATCTATCTATCTATCTATCTATCTATCTATCTATCTATCTATCTATCTATCTATCTATCTATCTATCTATCTATCTATCTATCATGTCCATGGGACTACATAGAATGTTGCCATTTATCTCTGCTGTATCTTCCCTCATCTCCCATCCATGGAGATGCCTGATGAAGTATGACAACACTGTGTAGATAAACAACACAAAACAATTTTATTGTCTTTAGGATAATGAGTGAAAAAAATAAACTGTAGCTTTTTATCTCTCAAATATAACAGGGTAAAAGTAAAGTACCATCTGAAATAATTTATTTAAATTTTGTTTTTTTTGAAGGAATCTTGCAACTTTCCATATGGTGTCTTGGAGTCCAGACCCCGGCTTTGGAAACCACTGCCTTCTAGTGTTGATTGTGGACAGAATAGAGTTGTGGAGAGATCATCCTTTATAACAACCCAGAATGCAGCTTTAAAGAGGTTTACTGTTGCAGGCTTGCTGTTGTTAATGTCCAGGCCTCTTGGGGACATTTATAGAAATACAAGTACAATTATTGTCTTTAAAATGTTAAACCAAGACATCTTGTCTCCAAAGTGTCTTAGGATAACATCTGTAATGACTTAGTGTTTTACAAATCAAGATTAACTGAGTAATTACCCTATTGATTGATCGATAGTGGAGCATGTGATATGTTTCTCTTAGATTTCATAATTACACTAAATCTTTAAGATGCTATTCCCTCAGTGCATACTGAGTACAACAATGTTCCTGCTTTATTATTGTCTTTTATTTATGATGCATTTTAGTAACATTTTGTACAGATTGTGGGGTGGGTGGGTTCTGGGGCTGTGTGGAGTGGGTTTGGCTTAGCACTTTGTGCTACATTTTTTCCCCTTGCACTTAACAAAATACACTTTTCATTAACAGGAAAGCTCACCTACCTTTAACAGTGAAATGTCTCTCTCATTGAGAAACACTGCTGAGGTAGATATGAAATAGTCTATTTCAGTTGCATTGATGTAATCATACCGCCCAACACCCACCTCACAGCAGCACTTTTTCAGTAACTTTACAGAGTAGTCAAACTTGTCACAGCTGGCTTGTTCGCACTTTTAAGTCACAATGAGACACAATCCTCATGGCATCCCATTTTAGAGCTTCATTAACACTTAGTAAAAGCAACACGTTGATTAAGGCAGAATTAATCCATGCTGGGCATCTAAAAAGTCAGAGGACCAATTACCTCACTCAGTTTATTTATAGAGGGCTCAGTAATTTATATTTCTGTAATTAGTACAGAAATAATCCTCAAACCTGTGGACATGAGGCATATTTGACCCATTCTAATAAACAAATGCCCTAAAAAAACATTCCCAATGGTATTTTCATCAAATTAAATCTAATAATACAATCACCTGTTATTACACATATCTGTAGGTTGAGCCAGAAAGTGCCATTAAAAATAATTTTTGGCTGTAGTATCCAAACAAAAACTTTGTATTTTTCTATTAATTTAGAAAGAAAAAGGATAAAAGCACAATTGGTCCTCTGTTATGAAGAAAATCTTCCACAAACAAACAGGTTATTATCTTTCTCCGCCCTTCAACCTGGAATGAAGGTTATGATTCCGAGTTTCATCACCAACATTTTAACAATGCAATTATTAATCAATGCCATGCTTATTTATTCATACTATTTCTCCATCAAGTGTTTGAAACAATAATGTCATTGCATCCACTCACAATACAACAAAATCAAAGAGCGTGCTCTTTCATTAAAATGCGCTGTGGTGCTTTCTATAATCACTCCTCCACCTTTTTGTCCTTTCAAATCATTGGTTTAATTGCCAGCTCATGCTCAATCATCTGTAGCATAGATCTGGAACAAAGAGTGCTTTTGAACAGACTGTAAATCCAGTGGTGATTTTAGAGAGCTTGCCTTCATCATGTGTGAATGAATGGGACCTACAGCTGCTAATTTATGCACATGATTCATCAACCAGTCCTCACACCATGGGTTACACGACAGAAGCATCCGGCAGCGCCAAGTAATTACATTGTCAGTTTCAATTTGTCTTTGTTATCAATGAATCCCATGCATTGTATTTTTTAAAACTATTTTTGTATTAAAACAATCAGACAGCCACATGAGCTGTAGTTTACACAAAGAGCAGGGGTGGAGCAGGGCTAAGCATTGTGGCACAGATATGGCAAATAAGAAGCAGCCAAATATACATAAGAGAAGCTTAAACATATGGAGCACTGGATCCTTATGCAGACAGAGGAGTGTTTGAACTGTGAATTTTTGATGTATGACTAGAGAGAGGTGGGAAGTCAAATGCATACAAGGATGGATGTCGCAGTAATCCGGACAGATCCTATGCTATCAGGGGTGTTAAAGTGACTCAGTGATTCACAAATAACAGACAGGAAGACATACGCTACCATCAGGTGTAGATGGTGTTATGTGCCATGATGACAGTGTAGGTGTTAAAGGTCTAATGTGAGGCCCATACTTGCAAGATTGCATCATATCCCCTTTTTGAATTTACAAAGAACAGCATCCACCAAAAGCCTGTTATTTTTTTTATTTTTTAGAAAGCAATTTTTCAGATGGTGACCTTTGTAAACTAAATTTGGGCTTAGATTTATTCTGTATACGATCTCAGAGCAGAACCTAGTAAAATGTGGTTGAAGCTTTCATATTTCACTCGTAGTTGACTCCTTTGGGGTCTAATATTGGTCACACAAAAAAAATTGTTTTTCAAAACAAACTATAGAAATATTGGACATCAATATCATACTCTGTTTTCATTGAGCTATTTTTCACCTGCATCTGATCTCAATATTGATATCAAAACTGATATTTTTCACATTTTAACCTTTGGATATCAGGTTTCTGCCATAATGTCACCATATTTTCATATGAAAAAAAATATTTTCAGTATACTACATCTAAAGTAGTCTATTTTTGGGTTATTACAGCCTGGGATATGTCAGTGATTAGCAGCAAGACCACTTTTTGTGCTTTACTTTTTTCAGTGCTTTGTAAAATACTCACACTCATAACGGCAACAAAAAAATGCACTTGTAATAAAGTAGCTATTAAATAATATTTTACATTGATATCATGTCCACCTTTTTAGGCTTGATTTTTAAACCATCATTGTTCCAAATTATACAAATCAAATAATCATGAAATTTAAAATATTTTAACCCTTTAAATCATAGATTTTTGTAAGGATGCCACCATTATATATGTTTTTAGATAATATAAAAGAATATATATTACTGCAATTACTATTATTGCTACTACTATTATTATTATCATTATATAATTTAATTAAATTACTATTATTTTTTATTATTATTTTATTGTCTTATTATTATAACATAAGATACTCCTTTATTCATCTCCAGAGGGGAATATTCACGATTATATTAGTTCTATATTTTCAATATCCAAACAACATCTTTAAATAGACATTGTTCAATATAAGTGTGTGTGCACAGACTGCATTGTCGCCTGTTTGGATTGATGGATATATTTGTATTTATATGTCTATGTGTATTTACATATATCTATACAACAGTATGGCTTAGACTTTCTAATTTGAATAGTGTAGATTTAACAGCGAATTATAGATGTTTCAGATACTTCCAAATTTGTGTTTCTAGTTCTTCATTTGCACTGTTACCAGGTGTTTACTGTGACAGTCTGTCAGAAACAGACACAGAGCAGGACTTAACTTGTTTGTCGAATGTCACAATCAGACAATGAGAAGTAACATGAAACCCAGATTAAGGCGAAAATTAAAGTAAAAAAAGGTGTCAAATTCAAAAATGAGGCAACAGAAAGGGAAAAACTACAGCAAAACCACAATGATATAAAAGCACATAAGGATACTAAGTGGTAATAAAAATACCAAAAAAAGACCTGACTCTGAACAATGAAAAACTATGACAAAATTGCACTGTAATAACACTAAATTAAGGATACTTTTTGATAAGAAAGTACCCCAATAATCAAACTCCAAACAGTGAAAACCTGTGACAAAATCACACTGTAATAGCAACAAAGAAAAGGAATGAAGTGGTAAGAATATACCTCTTTCTCTGAAAAGACTAACCTTTCCTTTGTCTTTACAAAGCCTCTTATATTTACTAGTTTAATTCTAATAAATGTCTAAAAATCTCAGAGCTAAAAAATACAGAGCAGACTGTTGAGCTGCTGAAGGCTTTTTAAAGGCTGGCTGAGTCAGTCTTCTCTCTGATTGGTGGACTGACCTCTGCAGGTGTGCTTCAATCAGTCTCATTAAGGCTGCAGCAGGTGGAGAACATCAGCCTGGAGGAGCTCACGTCAGACTGATCCTAACTGTCCTTACATTCAGAGCACAAAACTGGCAGGTTAAACATGGACAGAGGGAAAGGCCGTGGCACCTGCAATAACAAATAACCTAAGAGCAATATCAACCCCGCAAGCAGACAAACACTCATCAACACAGGGAGTTGAACCAGCAACCTCCTGGCTGTGAGGCATGCAAACTAACCTACTGCACCACCATGCTGCCCCTGAATTTCTAACATGATCCCTTCAAATCTGGACATTCAGTAAAATAAAACGAACATGAACAACCACTGCTAGGTTGTATATATTAAATGTATTTATGTAGTAGGTTGCAGTACCAAAACATTTCAGGTCATGAGCTACCAGGAGGTTTGAGGAGTGTACGTCTTCAATGTCAGATTACGTCGATCTTCAATGTAAGATTAAGTCTCCAAACTCAATAACATGCTTTAGGGTGGTGTTCCGAGACAACAAATAGCTGAAAGAGTTACAGCCAAACTCATTCTGCTCAAGTCCAAGATGGTAAACCAGCTATGGTTCAGGCCTAAAACTTTAGTCATAAAAAACAAGTTCAGAGTAAAAGAAATAATTTCAAAAAGAGACCCCAAAATGAGAAAAAAAATAGCACGATGAAGGTATATGGTTCTGAGTAAAATACATCAAACTTATACCTTTGCCTTATTATTCTGAATAGTTATTGCACACTTGTACATTCAGCAAATGTGTGTAGAAAACATTATGAAATGTTTCATGTTTGTTTACAGTAAAGCTGGGTATTTCCAGCAACTTCACAATACGATGCGTATCCCGATACTAAGGCCACGATACGATACAATACACATAAATTGTGAACACTGACTATGCTTTAAGCAAAATTCTTTATAAGTTTAGTTTTTTCGTATCAGAAGAAAAAGAACAAGGATGAGTTTTAAGTGGTTCTACGACTTGAGAGACATACATTCAGATCCTCAAAGATGGTAGACCTAAGTTCAAATTTAGAACATATGCTTCATTATGTAGCTCGTCTTCTACCTTGAACTGTGCCACTGTTAACATTACCCAAAGTGTATTTACAACAACTGTCAAAATATTTAGGACGTATCGATTCTGTAGAATCCGTATCGATACACGTATCCCAAAGGAGTGCGATCGATTGCCGTATCGATATTTTGAGCACAGGCCTTGTTTCCAGACACTAATTATACAGTTTTTAAGCCATCTTCTAACATTATAAATGCTGTTAATCCTTGATTTTTTTTTATTATAAAACCTAATTGATTTTACAAGAAGTAATAATAACACATAATTCTACTAACTGAGAAATTGTTGTGCATGATAACAGTAATATTTAGTAATTACAATAAAGACACACTGTAGGTAGGTACAGATAAAAAGACCACAATACGCTCCAGTTAGATGAAGTACTTTTTTACAAAGTATTTTGAGGAAGTACTACAGCTTTTCACAGGTGTGAGTAAATTAAAATGAGGAGAACCTTTAACTGCCTCTTGGACTGTGTAATCTTCATTTTATTAAAGCACCTGCCTTACAAGGAATTGTTCATTTGAAGCTTATTGAGTGATAAAATTCAGAAACTACTTATGAAATGAAATGAAAAATACTTTATTCATCCCAGAAGGGAAATCTCAAAAAGGGTAATTTTTTTATGGTAGTCAGAATGCCAAAATCGACATTTTATTCAAGTACAAGTAAAAATAAAATGACAATAATACCTTTTAGTGTTGAGGCAACAAAATTGAGAATTCTTGGTGTATTCCATGTGGCCTAATATGGCCCATCACCCTTCAGTATGATAAACCCTGAACATAAGATGTTCACGGTAGGCCTGTGCTCAACTGCAAAAATATCATATACTCCTTCGGGATCGTGTATCGATCAGTTCTACAGAATCGTCACCTAAATATTCTGACAGTTGTTGTAAATACACTTTGGGTAATGTTAACAGTGGCACAGTTCAAGGTAGAAGACGAGCTACATAATGAAGCTTATGTTCTAAATTTGAACTTAGGTCTACCATCTTTGAGGATCTGAATTTATGTCTCTCAAGTTGTAGAACCACTTAAAATACATCCTTGTTCTTTTTCTTCTAATAAGAGAAAACTAAACTTGTCAAGAATTTTGCTTAAAGCATAGTCAGTGTTCACAATTTATGTGTATCGGGATACGTATCGTATCGTGGCCTTAGTATCGGGATACGTATCGTATCGTGAAGTTGCTGGAAATACCCAGCCCTAGTTCACGGCCAACTGCAAACCTCCTCATCAGGGGGTAGTGTGTGATTAAGTCCAACTATGGAGGTGGAATAGATACCCAAAGTACCCCAGTAGAATGGTGCCAAAATAGGGCAATGCTATTGTGGTACTTCTGTACTATTTACAACTTCTTACAGTGAAAACCATGAAGACAATCATTCACCCAGTCTTAGTTTAATCACTCAAAGTTGCAGGTATTCTGACACAACTTCTACCCTGCACACCAACATTGGTGATTTTTTGATGCCATTAGTTGTGCTCTCCAAACAGAAAGATACCTTACCTGTTAAATGTTTTCATGTTTTTTGAATAGTAAAAGTGATGCTGTGATAGAACATGTAACAACGGACAGAATGTACGCAGCCCAACCAGTACATTTATTCCTTGGTTTTAGGTTTACAGTACTAACAATGCACTTTTTTTTTTTTTTGGCATTAAATGGTTGGGATATAAGCTATCATCTTTTAGCACAGTAGTAGCTCTATATCCACAGTACTGATTTTACCACCTTTTGGCCACATTCACTGAATAAAAGCCTCATTTTCTCTCTGTCTTAGTAGCAACAAAAGAAGCTTTATATGAAATAAGCTCCAAGGACATCAACAATTATAACCTCAAGCTAATTAACTGCTGAATTTCTTGACTGATAAAATAGTTTTGAACTGAATACTAAGTAGCCGAGCTTGCACTTTGGCTTCTTTTTTGACATTTTCTCACTGTGTGTCATCTTTGTGTTTTTCCAGGTCACCTGCGAAGTTTGTCATTCCTTCGCCTAAGGTTTGTTTACAGTCTACTCAGCCACTATTGAACAGAGCTGTATCTCCATGTTGTGAATGGGTGGTGCACCCACAGGAGCAAGTTCTCTTCTCAGACTTACACTGGATGACTGCACATTCAAGCTGAAGCACCTGTGGCCTAATAAAACATTACATTGTCCTAATGTGACATGTGGAGCCATGAAAGAATTTCCAGTTTTATCGTAGGTTTTATGGAGTTGTACTTAACTCTAGGCACTCCGAGTTATTGGTGCCCCCTGTGAAAACATTAACACAGGTCGCTGAGCAGTGTTAAATATTCAACCTTCTGCCTCTTCCCCTGCCCGCCTCCTGAAGCTGGTTTGACTTCCCTCCTTTTGTTATGCCTCCCTCCAGACTGCTGAAAAATGTAAATGAAATAGATGTAAATGAATCATCTGGCCTCGCTGCTGTGCCTGCCCTCCTGACACAGACTGTTAGAGCTGATTTCTAAATAACAGACTACAACACAAATACTGAACCGGTATCGATTGTTTCCATGTTTGAACGTCACTCACATACCAGCACGACCTCTGCACCCAACACAAGCAAAGTTTACTGAAAACATTTATTTTGTTGCAACAGAACTTGCATCATGGGACTATTTGTTCTTTTTAATTATTGACTGAATCAGTGTGTGAAGAGTGCATAACAAAGTCAGCAAGTAAACAAATGTTTGGGTGGAGGTGCTAATTTGTCCCAAACAAAAGATTTAAAAATGGAGCCAGTTCCACTTGATGGGCAACTTGTTGAGCTATGGATATCTTTAAATATATTGGACAGCCACTGTAATCTCTGAAAGCACAGAGTATATTTTTAAGAAAAGCCCACAGAGACAATCTCCTTAGAAAACTCAGCAGCTTTGCATCAGTCAGCAAGTATTAGAGCTTGTGCACAAATATAATGTTGGGAGAGTCTTAACTGACCATCTTTGTGCCTGATATGAACTGTAGACTGAAAAATAGCCGTGATAAGGTCATTTCAGTGGCAGTCAAAATAGTGGCAAAACACAAAAGCTGCTGTCTCAGCGTTTTACTGACAGAAAGCTCCCATTCCCCTTTGGACCAGTTTGAGACTCTGAGCTCAGGGAGGTGCTGTAGAGTCCCTCTGTCAGCTGAAAATGATTGTAAAAAGTCAAATGTCCCCAGTGCAGTACACTTTATTAACCTCATTAAATGCCATACGAGATTCAAACTCTGACATGAACTGTTTTAGTGGATTTACTGTGTTAATTTAGATCATTATTTGTCCATTTTATTGAATGTATTTAAATTGCTATTTGTACTTTGAGAGCTCAAGGCAAGTTTCTACCTAACAAAGAAAATCAAGATCTTTTCTATTCTGTTCTATGCTGTACTACTTAAGTTGCAGTGGTAGAATTACACTCATTAACAGATACTTTGAAGGTTTGAGAAATCTGTTTTATGTTATGCTCTATTTAAGTTTTCAGTAGGTTGTAAAATAACTTTTTAATGTCTTTTCAGCTCTCTCAGAAGCCAGTTAATGCTGCACAAGAAGTTAGCTGTGGAGTAGCAGCATCTGAAACTCAGCAAGATGATCCCCTACAGGTAATGTTTATTTTTATCACAGTTTTACAGTTAATAAAACTGATTATGATATTACTGTATTTAATTTTGCTCTTTTATAGCATTATAGCTCTGTATGATAAAATAAAATGGATCTCATTTAATGACCGTAACACTAGGCCTGTGCTCAAAATATCGGTACAGTAAAATATCGTCCTGCAGTCCCTGGGGATACATGTATCGACACAGAGTCTACAGAATTGACATGTTTGGTCCAATGTTTGGACAGTTGTTGTAAATACACTTTTGGTAATATTAAAAATAGCACAGTTCAAAGTAGAAACCAGACTACATGATGAATCACATGTTACTAAAGTTAAACTTGGGTCCACCATCTTTGGAGACCTGAATTCAAGTTTCTTAAAGGTGCAGTGTGAAGAAATTGGCATTTTAGCAACATGTAGCATTCAGGTTTTGGAATGAGCCCGTCCATTACATCACTAAGCAACAAGAGCCGGTGAAGACCAAAAAGGATCATGAACAGGGCATCATTTACAGTATTTACCAAGTGAGGGTTTTTTCATTCATGTTTGTAACTATTATTTTAGATTATAGGTCAGTTAAAATGCCACATGCCATCCAGGTAGATTTCAGGCCCAGCGGCCAGACTTGTAGACTCTTTTTGTCCCCAAAAGCCACCTGTAGACAATAGGGCTGGGACAATACCCTTTCTCCTGATTCAATTTGTAATGTTTTTTTTTTGGTGCTGATTCGATTTAAATTGTGATTCTACGATATAACAGATTTTTCGATCTTGAATAAGGTTTTTTTTACACCAGCGTAAAAGATGAAGAATGATGGTGCCTACAGACTATATCAGGAAAAATACACATCACATGTGAGTCTGCTTTTAGGATTTATTCAGAAATATATTTAACCAGCTGTTTATACTGTCTCTTCAAAAGCCTGGATTGCATTTAAAAATGGCTTATTAACACAGACTAAAATAAAGCATTTGAATTAGAGAAAAAAACAATTTTTGAACAAAAAAATTGATTTAAAAATCGTCAAACAAAAAATCCTGATCCTTATGTAAATGGATTTTTTCTCTCACTCCTGGTAGACAACACGGCTGAATGTTATTTCAGCCTCCACAAAGGGGGACCCACAGTACATAAAAATAAAAAGCTTTTTCTTTACATACAAATAGAAACATTATATCCTATATTTACTGTTTCTGTTGCTGCCAACTTCTACACACTTCACCTTTAAGTTTTAGAATCAGTGAAACTCTTTCTTGTTCTTTTTCATCTTGTAATAAAGAACAAAACGAGCCGAGAATTCTGTTAAAAGTATAGTCAGTGTTCACAATTTATATTGGTATACATATCATATCTAGGAGTCTATAACTGGATACACAAGTCATGTCTGTGCAGAATATCTCGATGAGATGTGTTTGATACAGTTCTGTTTTAAGTGCACTACCTTCTGTTACTGAAACTATGTTTTAAGTTTCATTTCTGTCCTGACTTGTGTTGTGCTGCGACAGAAAAAGTCCTTGTATGATGCTTCTTTATAAAACATATGAACATATTAAGAAGTGCAGAGTTTATTTGCAAAGAACTTGTTGTAAACAATACGTGTTCATCATTGAACGACTCAGTTTAAGTGGCACTTTATTCAGGTAAAGTAAAACAACTTTTTTAGTCTCTCAAAGGGCAGTTTCATTGGAGCAGCTTGTGCCTATAAACAAGAACAAACCACAGTGACACACACACAACAGATGATAAAATAAGAAAAGAAGGCCAAGAAAGCCATATACTGATATCAATGAAACGATTCACAAAAAACAGATTGAATCAAAGGAATAAAAAATCTAAATAAAAAAAACTTTAAAGATGATCAGATCAATAAAAAATGAATAACAGCAAGGATGTAAGTACAAATAACCATGAATTGAAGGACTATTGTGTAATCCAATAGCAGAGGGGATGAAGTAATAGTGGTTAGTTTAACAGACAGGTAAAACATGACCACATCCCGATTGCAGCAGAAAGTAGAAAACTTGTTCAGTCTCTCTGTTGAGTCACAATTAACAGTAGGTGTACTAAGTCACCCTTCTTCTTACCACAGCCTACCTCTTTTAATCACCTTAGACTTAAAACAAATGTCTTAAGAGTCAAAACACATCTCTAAGCAGTTCCTTAGCTGTTGCAGTGGAAATGTAAAGTGTATTACTACAGCACAGGGCTCAAGACAAATGGAGCCGTTCCATCTGAGCAGCCTGTGTTGAAGACCGGCAGAAACACTCTGCAGAGAGCACACTCACTTCATGTGGCTGTTTTTCCTGGCATCAACCTTTGTAAGAGCATAACAAAGGGTTGTCTAATTACTATGCTTTAGTTCACTCTTGTTGTAAACACTGATCTGACTCAAGGAGAAGGCAGGACTTCAGTGAGCATGCTCTGCTCCAGGGCCACGTTGATTCATGTCATAAGAGTATGACAGTGTATTTGAAGAATCAAAACCAGAACAGGACATGATACTGCATATATACCAGATTAAAGCTAAAGGCAAACAGATCTTATAGTAAAAAGAAATAAACACACATAATACAAAACACATGACCCAAGAGCCAAATGACATCCTGAACATAAATACAAACATATAAACAGTCTTAAAATCAAGCATTGCACATAAACACACGAGGTAACGAAGAGCCTCACTCATTTAAATCATAAAACAGCATTGCATACCAAAAACAGTTGTTTGCACAAGGTGATATGTAGAAGAGCAGAGCTTATTAAAATCTGCTGTGTGTCTCAAATCATTCTGTTAGCCTCTTTTATTTACTGTCCACGGGGGCGGGAAGGTTGAGCTGTCAGTGGCTTCTGGTTGCCCGTCGTGTATATTACAACCAAATGCACATGTTTAAACTGGTAATGACAGTATTTAGATCAATTTAATCTCAAAGATAGTAACAGTATTGACATGAATACTGGTTTACATCCAACTGATAGGGCCATTTGGGTTCTTTAGACACGCCATGAAGCATTGAACATGCCATTTAAACAGCTATGAGGCTAACAGTCCACCCAGCTATGCCCCTTCTTGACTCTCTCTCTATGATTCATGTAGCGTTTCTACTTTTGACAATATCATTATCAAACTTAAAGACTGGCCAGTGCATACATCAAAAAAAGTATCAAAGCCAATATGTTGAGTAAATCCAGGAGAATGTGTTACTCGAAGTCTTGCTATGTTTGTTTAAGGGAAAATGTGAATCAACATGTGGACCTTTTGTTGGTTTGTTTTGTTGGTTGTCTTTTGATAATAATTAATAATGAACTGTAAAAAGACATGCTGGCCTGCAGCTCTTTTTTTAATTTGTATTATGTGTTTAGTTAATTAATATCTTGTGAGAAAGGGGCTGACTCTATAAGATGTTTTTCATTCTGCTCCTTTTCATTCCCCTGTTTGAGATTTTTCTTTGTTTTTTTGAATGTTTTATACACTAACAGAATGAATTAAAGCCTAAACTATAAACCATAACTATAAAAAAACTTGCTTAAATAAAATCGTCAAAATAATGTTTATAATAATAATGATAAGAAAAAGAAAGGGCAACATGTCTTAGTGCACAGTCATCTTATAATCTCAGTTAGTCAATTTTCATAATTGTGAAAGGGAATAATTTAAATCAGGGTTAAAATAAATATGTCACTTCTTATTAAATAGTTACAAAAATCAGCCATTGGTACATGTCTAAAATAGTTTTAAAGTTGTATTTCTGTAGTAAAATTGGTTCTTTTAATGTTGGACCCTCTGCATTGGCTTCATTTTTCGGTATGATTTTAGCTTTAACTTTTTGCTCATTTTTTGTCACCGCCTTCAAAAGTGTGTAAATAAAACTGTAAAGCAGGGATGAGAGCTGAAAACCTACTACAGTTGCAGATCTGTAACGACAAACTCAAGGAGTTGATATCATTTTTCTTTATCCCCATCAATTCCTTCCACTTTGCTCTGCATGCCCTGCAAATTAAGGACATGACACTCTCATCAGATGCAGTCTGCAGACATCGTAACAAGAAAATCAAAGTTTGTATCAGACAGGAAACAGATGTGGTCTGGATTGTGGCTTCATTTAATTGCATTGATGCTAACTGCACAACTTGCAGAGGCATGTGTCTGCACGTCATGGTCCTGAATGTCATTGTGCCATGTGCTTGACTTTGCTACCACAGAAAGGTTTTGGAGGTCAACTTTAGCCCCACAAAATCCAAAGGAACCAATGAGGGATTCAGTAAAGAATAGGATTAATAAACTGAATTGATCATGTCATTAGAATGAACAGAATCTCCACAGTTTTCATCACTACTGTAAAGACAACAGCAGTTTTTTTTACTTTTTTCTTACTTTTTTTTACTCTTAACTGAAGACATCAAAATAACAGCACGACTGAAAAATGACAAACTGTCGTTCTTGTTCCTCTCAGATCATTGACAGCATCATTGAGGAGAGTCAAAAAGGAAATGCTGAGGATGTTGGTGAGGTGGCTCAGCTGTTGGATCAGCTGCATGTTGATGTAAGAGCAGAGCCAGAGCCAGAGGAAGACAGCGCTGCTCAGGAAGTTCCTGTGGAGCTCCCGGCGGCGGCAGCAGCTGCACCTCAGCCTGACGACAGGCCGGAGGAACAACAGGAAAGTGCAGCAACAAACGGCGCATGCCCGATACCTGCCCCTGCCACAGACTTCCCAGGTCCGTCAGTTGGATCGCACGAAGGAGTCCAGCCCCCAGACATCACCAGCACAGTGGGACAGAGTCAGCCGGGTGGTGCTGGCGTGGCTGCAGATGAAGGGCAGGAGCAGAGGCCTGCAGATATCCTGGAGCAG
The DNA here is from genome assembly GCA_036419115.1 of Scarus forsteni. Taxonomy (NCBI): domain Eukaryota; kingdom Metazoa; phylum Chordata; class Actinopteri; order Labriformes; family Labridae; genus Scarus; species Scarus forsteni. The sequence continues at coordinate 15,876,509 of JAZDUH010000011.1, read as the reverse complement.
GTTCCTATAGCCGACAGGCAGGCTGAATCGGACACTGGGCCTTGCAAGCCCCCTCGGCAATTCGCAGTGGAGCCAGACATTGTAGCCAGCACCAAGAAGCCTCCACCTTCCCGCCCACCCCCTCCAAGTGGGGGTCCTCCTCCCAGGCCACCTCCACCGTCTTGGCACAGTTTACCCTCGAGGAAGTCGCAGGACTGTCTGAGGCCAAGTGGACTTGAAGGTAGAGTAAACTGGGAACCATTAATGTTTGAGTCTTATAATGTCCATGAGGGTGTTACGGAACTTTGAACTTAAACTATTAAGTTCAAAGTATTACTACATCAACAGATTAGTAAATGTTTAAAGGGTTTAGTACTGCTGCGTGGGACATTCTTAAGAGCAATAGTTAAGTTTTAGGTGTGGGGATTAACAAGACTGGCTCACTGAATTTAAGGTCTGAAGAAACTAAACATGACTGGACGCCAGAGGGTGCATGAGACTTTAGCTGTCTATCAAAATGTGTTGTCACTTCTCCGTCATGCCTTTTCTTATTATTTTATTTTATTTATATCACCTGTATAAAAGCATTCAAGTTATTAAACAACATTATAACTAATAAATTCTCATGTGAAGAGCGATATTAAAGTTAAACAAACACAGACTAAGTGTTTATTTTTAATACCATATTTCGGTTCAGCTCAGACAACTTTATTTATCCCACAAGAGACAATTCATAGCTTTCCAGTGTACATTCATGCATATGGTTAGTCAACAACATAAATAAATGAATAATCTATCAGTCAATCTGTCAAGGAATCATTAAAACAAGCATGGGACAGCGATGTCGGATGTTATAAGTAGCCTATGTGTATTTCTGCACAGAGCGGAGCTCATTTAGACTTCATCATCTACTGTTTAAAGACTATTTATAGTCTCCATATGTAGTAGTTTAAAGACTTATCCATTCAAATTATTTTCACTTAGTAATATTTGATTCTTAAAACTGCTCCTCAGGCTCCACACAATTTATAATTCATATAAAATATTTAGACAAACACTGCATTTAAGTGAATGCTAACTACTGTATAACAAAAGCACTCATCCTCTGATATTATACCTAAAGAGTGCACAGTAACGTTGACTGATTTCACCCCTGGTTTATTAATAATAGAAGTTTAAAAGTCATATTTGCAGACAGATTGTTAATTTTTCCAGTCAATCCTCTGATCACCTTTGCATCATATAGAGACTTTGCTGTGCTCTAACTGCACACTTATGATACTGTGTTTCTTATGATGTTTGTTTTGGGGCAAATCTGCGCAGAAAGGTGGGTGAAATCAGAGAACAGGAGTTTATCAAATTACGCTCTCAATCCCATAACGAAAAGACTGTCTCATAAGATGTTTAGAAGTTGTCTGATTTGGTTTAAACTTTTTTTGTGGCACAGTGTGTAAACTCTAACCTTCATCCTACAGTGACCTTGTTTTCTGTTGTTCTGATTGCAGTGCCTGCGATGTGCTCAGTCAGCAGTGAGGCCCTGGAGCCCTCTGGCCTGGTGTCTCCCAGCAGCACAGTGAGGAGTCTAACCAAAGAGCTGCAGCATTCCTTGGATCTGGCCAGCGCCACCAGTGGGGACAAGGTGGTGACAGCACAGGTCAGTGGGACTCCAGTCCTGGTTGAACTCTGGTGCTTGTTAAAGGTATAGATTTGTCAAGAAGGAACCACTTCATTTATAAACCAAGTCTATTACACTACAACAAGACCTTCAACATTTGTCCACACACTACATCCCCTCTCCACACTCCATCTTCAGTTTTGATTGAGTGAAACCATTTGTAGGATGGACCTCTGTTCAGATGTGCAACCTGAAGATGATGAATTGGTTATTTAGTTAGCTAATTTGTCCCCATGGGGAAATTGGGATGTGGCGGGAATCACACCTATTTGGCAACAAAATACAAAAAAAGAGAGAAACATATAAACACATCAACGTCACAAGAAGCTCAAACAATGCTCTAACAAATACTGCTTTCACACTAAAATTAGCAGGTCAACACAGTTTTTTTCAACACAGGTTAGCATGCTAACTATCTCCAAGTGACTCCTTTCAGTGCCAGCAGACCGGGTCTAATTGGCAGCAGATGAGCTGGGTGGCTGTTTTTTTCCTCTGGTGCATCAAGCTGATGTCACCACATTGATGATATCATTAGTGCGACAAAACACCTCCATAGCTGTGTTCGATGCCGTCCACTTGTTCACTCACTCACTATTCCACATGCAGTGTAAATGAAATAGTGAACTACATCAGGAATGACTGAACGACCGAATGGGATTTCAGACACTACACTGAAATTTTCTGAACACCATAGCGTCAGTAGATGAGCGGCATATACCTGTGACGGAAGTGGATGCCAAGAAATCACGTAAACAATGTGCAGACGGAGGGGGTGGGACATTATGCTGTTGGCACGTTACGCTGACGTCATCCGTAAATTAGCGGGGTTGACCTGGGTGTGATATTCTCACTAAAGCCGATCAGAGGTGAGCCAGTTAATACTGGTGTCGCTTGCAGGGTCAGTGGACCCGGATCGAAATGCCGATTAAACCCTTTATAGCTGTCAACAGGAGCTGCTTCTTACCGGGTTTAAACTGTTTTTTTGGCCAGTATGAAAGGGGTATATGAGGAGCAAAGCAAAGAAAACCTGGTTGCAGTAACAGATAAGGCTTTTTCCTCGACATATTTTAGAACTGTTGTTTTCCTTCTGTCATTTTCAAAAAGTTTGTCAGCTCTAGGGGTGTGTATTGACAAGAAAATGGAAGTTCAGTAAAATGAAACATGGATGACAGCATGATACTTTATTATATATGAGGATACTTTCAACAGGGACAAAACTTTTTTAAACTAAAACGTATTTTTGGTATTTTTTTTGTATTAGGAACAAACAGCATGTTAACTATAGATTCTAGTCTGATATTTATTTAAAGGTCCCATATCTTGGTGTGTTTGAATGATCTAATCATGTATTGAATGTCTGTTAAATAAAGATTTGATTTAAGTTGAATAAAAAACAATAAAACGTTTTTTCCCTGTAGAGGAGGGATCATCAACCACATTTGTTTAAGGCACAGCTTTTTTTCTTGGCATTTGTTATGGGAGCCAGAAAACAGTGATAATAATTACAAAACAATCAAAATGAAATATTTTGGTCCACTTACAATATTAAGTCCCATTCACCAGTCCTGAAGCACAAACATGGAGTATCAAATAGTTTTGGGTATTTAGAGACAAAATCTATCATTTAAACAACACATTTTTAACCAATACATGTTCTCATTTTGGTAACACGGAAGATCAGAAGGGCAAAAAAGAAGGGCAAAAAAGAAAGACAGAGAGGAAAAGAAAATTAAAGACTGAACTTAATTTAAAGTCTGAGAAAAAAGTCCAAATTCTGAGATTCAAATTAGAATTATATGAAAAAAAAGTGGAGAAAAGGAAAGAATTAGATCATCCTTTAATTCAGAATTAAATATCTAATTTAAGAATTCTGACTTTTTCTTAAGATTCTGATTTCTTTCAGTCATAAAAGAGTTTGATCTTTAAATAATAATCATGATACTCAGAGGGCCAGATGGAAAGCTTTGAAGGGCCTGATGTGGCCCCCGGGCCGCCAGTTGGTGATCAGAGGATCGGATGCAGCTCTTTTTCCCTCTCCTTTAGAAATGCTCAGATCTGAAGGAGCGGGGAGGCTTTGACAATGAGCTCTGTGCTGATTGGCTGCCCTAACAATGTCTGATGGGAAGGCATCTGCCTGTGATAAGCAGAAACACATGTAGGCACAGCACATTTCTCTGTGAACTGAGAGTTTAATAAAAAGTTATATGTTATTCTGCTCTAAAAGATCCTTCTGAAAACATGTAAATTGTTTGTGTCTTTATAAAAGACATAATATCAATGACTGTAATGGACAGTGAGAAAAAAATGGCTGATTCTCTGCTGTGGCCTAAGCCTGAACTTAAATGTAAACAAATGTCCAAAATATCTGTAAATTATTTAAAAAAAAAATAGAAAGCACTCGGAGAGCGCAGACCTCCGCCAAGCAGCACAGTCCCCAGGGGGTGATCCGGATCAACACCAAAATTAAATCACTTCTTCCTTTTCCCATGCTGAACATTTCCTGAAAATTTCATCAAAATCCATCCATAACTTTCTGAGTTATTTTGTTCACAGATGGACAGACAGACAAACTCTCCTGAAAACATAACCTCCTTGGCGGAGGTAATAAAAATCACAATATTGCACTCAAATTATTTATGCAGTATTGAGGCACAAAATCATCTAGAACTTTGGTGTATCAATATTTCCTTAGACCTCTTGTAAGCCCTGCTTCAGGGCGTCACACTTCATTCCCGTGAAGCTGGACAAATGGTTGGAGAATACGAAATTTGCATTTTAAACTTGTGGGAAACATGTTTCTGCTTGCAAGCTGAAAGATGTGCTGTTCTGTTAGTGTGAACATGGAGTTGAGAGCAACAAACAGAGGTGGAGTTTGCTGTCTGTCTTGTTTTGGAAAGTTATTACTCAATAGTGATTTAGTCAGGATGTTAATATTCATGTATTAACAGGTTGAATTTTCAGTCTACAAAGGCAGAACAAATAAAGAAATATGCCAAACAGTTTTCTCATTTGTATTGTAATGAAGAAAGTTTGCTTTGTGTTTTTAGGAAAACGAGGATGACCAAGCTTCATTTCAAAGTGGCGAGCAAACACCCGGCCCCCAGAGACCACGCTCCAACTCTGGCAGAGAACTGACAGACGAAGTAAGCACGTCTTTTCTTGTTTTGTTGCCCTAATTCTGCTTCAGCCCAAGCTGTGTCCAAACCTCCTGCACATTCCCTTCATCAACTTTTTTTGTGTTATCTGAAAACAGGAAATCCTGGCCAGTGTGATGATTAAAAATCTGGACACTGGGGAAGAGATTCCTCTAATCCAGGCAGAAGAGAAACTTCCTGCAGGGATCAATCCGCTAACTCTGCACATCATGAGGAGGACAAAGGAGTACATCACGTAAGCAGATATTAAAGGTTTATGATTGACTGCAGTACTGGGATTTGATTGGCACAGCAAATGAGTGTAAAAGACACATTTTTCTTGACTTTGGCTTTCATTCAAGTCACACGTTTTTGTTAAAATCTATTTCACTTAACACAGAACACTAATCCTGACTCTGTTAAATCAGAACTATAATGTTCATAGTTTCAGAAACGATAAAAGGGGCGCCTGCGGCCTGATGGTTATAAAACTCACTGATCCCCTAAAAGCCTTGAATAAGATTTTTTTTGAGAGAAAGAAAGAGGTCTCAAGATTTAAACTGCTCCATAACTAAGACCATTTACATTTGATCTATTTTGTTCAGTCATTGTTTATTTTTACCTCCAAAGGAGGTCATGTTTTCCTGGTGTTTGTTTGTCTGTCTGTGTGCGAGCAAGATACATCAAAAGCTGTGAATGGATCTGGATTAAGTTTTCTTGGAATGTTGTCCATGGTAAAAGGAAAAAATGATCCGATGGTGAAGGGGATCCAGACACGGATGCGGGTCACTTTATTTCTCTATATTATTTTTTTTACATTTATAGGTCAGATTTCCTTTTTGATAGTAGCTCGGCTAATAATGTCAGAAATTTCTTGCTGAAGTTTGTGTCTCTGCACTTTTAGTTTTCTTCTGTTTTGTATATGTTAGCGTTGCAATGCAGGTGGATCGGCCTGATTGGATGTATATAGCCAGATCTATCTTACTAAACTTCAGTTCTAAAATGACTTTGCTCGGGCCAAAGACGCACAACCCAATCTAATATCGCTTTTTACACTACAATTAGCGGGTCAACGCAGGTTTTTTTCAAAGCGGGTTAACCCACTTACAATCGGCAAGTGACTCTTTTCCTACTGCCAGCAGATGAGCTGAGGCTGTTTTTTCTCCTCTGGCGCATCAAGCTGATGTCATCATGTCGATGACATCATCAGCACGACAAAGCACGTCCATGTAAACAATGGAAAGGAGCATGGAGGCCGTGGACGTGGTTTTCTTTACTTTGTACTTTTGTCCCTCTTTAAAAATGTACAAATTCAGCGCTGATGATACAAACACTGATGGAATTGGTCACTGAGACGGCAAAGACCCACACAAGTTACAGACGTAGGGGGTGGGCGTGATATTTTGCAGTGGGGGTGCTATGCCAACGTCATCCATAAATGACCGGGTTGACACGGGTTTGATGTTCTCATTGAAGCAGGTGGGAGGTGAGCTGATTAAAACCTGTGTCACTTGTGGGGTCAATCGACCCAGGTCTTAGTCCTTTAGAGCAGGATGAAGTGGTAGCTAAAATCATGACAACAGCAGGAAGTCACTGCTTGTACTGAGATTAGCATAGAGGCTAACAGCTTCAGTAGCAGTTTTATCAGACCTGGACCAAATTTCCTTATTAGATGAAAAACAAATAACACCAAAAGCTTTTCAATGAGAGTTTGTTCTACAAGGTGGCTCATGTGTAGCACTTTACACTTCAGCAGTACCGCCTGCCTACTAAACTATCTAATTGAACTATAATGAATGTGATTGACAGAACAATCATCCAATCACCTGTCAGATTTGCCTTTGAAATGTTCTGCCCATTCTCAAACACGTACTTTCTATGGTCTGTGGAATGTGTTGAACTGTCTATCTGGTGTGTCGGGTTTATGTTTGCCCCTCATGACATTTAACATCTTGTATAGCGCATTGAAATAGCGTTATTTTTTAATTTAGAGTGGTCCTAAAAAGGCTTACATGTTTGATGTGAGATATTCAGCTGGTTTTGTGGACTTCATGGTTGTTTGTTCAGACCTGGCCCAGAGATTGGTATTATGTGGATGCTCTTCATTTTTAACAAAATCCTGGTCTCTCTGTGCAGAGCGCTGTTATGTGTGGACTAGTAGTTATTAAGAGACTGATACTAACTCTCTTCTGTATTGCACACAGAGTAGATATTAAAATTGTCAGTATTTTTTATGGTCTTAGTCACTATGGCAGAGCTCCTGGACATACACAGATTTTCATTCTACTGCCTTCCTCTCTCTTTAAACCTTGGTGTTGGATAAACAGCACTGTTTTAGTGATGCAGTGCATCTAAATGTCTTACAGTGCAAGCCTTTTTTTGTTTGTCTTTTGATGATGAATAAATAATCCACACTTCTGATGAAATCATCAGACCTTCAGGAAAATGTTTTTCTTCTGTTCCTGAAATAGTCTTTTTTCAGAAAGCATCATCAGCCTCAGAAAAAAACATTGAATGTTTTTTTTTTCAAATGCAGGGTATATTTGCAGCAATAAAAAGCAGACTGAAATGGCACTTAGAGGAAAAGAGCTGTACATTTTCTGAGGAAGTTGTTTTATCTATCCCTCACAGGAACGATGCAGCTCAGTCAGATGATGATGACAAATCTCAGGCTCCACTGACCGACACAGACGGAGGAAAACTGAAACAGAAAACGTAACCAAATCACTTCTTGCTCGAGTAAATTATCTTCCCACGGCCACTGCCACATGATCAGATTTAGCATTTAATCATTTTCTCTTCCTGCTGATACAGGACTCAGTTTAAAAAATTCTTGGGGAAGTCTGTGAAGAAGGCCAAGCATCTGGCAGAGGAGTATGGAGAGAAGGCAGTCAACAAGGTGAAAAGTGTTCGAGACGAAGGTAAAAGAACTCAGGAAGCACTTGTTACGATTACGTTAAGTCCACTTCAAATGTTCCTGGGTATTGTTGTACACTGAGTTATTGTTTTCTTCCAAGAACTACTTTAAAAACATTTCCAGATAGACCTCCGAAGAGCGAGTATTAGCTTTAACTGTTATGAGGCAGATATATTCAGTTCTCATTGTGAGCCTCACTCATCTCTGCCATTAAAACCATAAAATAAGATCAAATAAGCCTGAAGCTGAAGTTCATGAAAGTGCAGAGAATCAAGCAGTACTGAGAAAGTGTTATTTAAGACTGGATAAAACAGCCACTAAAATTTCTTGGTATTTGGCCTCTTACTGTCTTATTCATAACTGAAACAGCTGAATTAGTTCACTGTATCACCCAAACCAGCAAGTTATAAAAATGTTTGTTTATATGCATTCATATGCTATCTGGCTAGTGGCTACATCTTTATATTGAAGAAAATGATAACCATGTTTGCATTTCTTAAGTTAGACTTTTTCTTCTAAAGGTTTAACACACTTTCTGTGATCACGATGTCCTGCTGCTGAAGTGTTTTAGTTAATTCTGCTTCTTTTTTCTCTTTTGTTGTGGTCTGGGCTCAGTTTTCCACACAGATCAGGATGATCCGTCCTCCAGTGACGATGAGGGGATGCCCTACACCCGACCCGCCAAGTTTAAGGCCGCACACAGCTTCAAGGGCCCCTTTGACTTTGACCAGATTAAAGTTGTGCAGGACCTGAGCGGAGAGCACATGGTGAGAGGAACTGTTGTTTATTGAATGTTGGTAGAAGGCATTTGCATTTGAAGGGAAGTTATTTTCAAAAGTTTATGGCACTTCCATTGAAACTAGAATTTCTCTCGGTTGTACAGTTTATGGACCTGTGTCTATAGATGACTATTTTTTTATTGGTAGTGCGCATCTTACAGACAACATCAGTGTAGTTCAGTAGTTTAGCACTTTTCATTTAAAAAAAAAAACAAAAACGGTTCAGCTTTTGGGACTAGCGCCATGCCGATCAGTGCCACTTATCCCTCACTGACAAATCCAAAAATCATGAAATGCTGTAACCTGTGATATCTTTTAATTTTGTTTTAGTTATAGTCTTACACCTAAAAAATCTTTTAGTCTTAGGGCGTTTTCACACCAACCACATTTAGTGCGCACCAAAGAAGTTTTAGCCCAGGGTTTGGTACGTTAGTGTCAATGTGAATGCAACCACCGCACTTTGGTGCGCACCAAATCAGCCGGTCCGAGACCTCCATGAAGGGGTGGTCTCGATCCGCTCCATCTCCCCACATTTGGTGTGGTTTCACTGGTGTGAAACGAAGTGGTCCGAACCAATCTACTTTAGATGCATTACTTCCCCCCGCGGTTGAATCTTTTGCTTCCTCAATTTGACGATTTGTTTATTCTGGTTGAGGATTATGGATGATTTACGAGGCTCCAGAAGGTCTCTGATGCCGTCTCAAACACAATAAAAAAACACATTTGAAGGAAAATGTAGAAGAGAGCAAAACGTAAACATTGGTTGTCTGGTGTAGGAAATGGTTACCATGGTAGCCTCTTCTTCGTTCTCCTCTGTAGCAGGTTTGGTAACCAGTTACGTGCATATCGCCCCCTGCTGTTTCAAACTGAATAAATACACAAGTGGGTCCGGGCATGGTTCGATGTTGCCAGTGTGAATGCAAGCCAGCGGGGGAGGGGGGTGAATCGCGCCGCAGCACGGTTCGAAACAAGTGGACCTAATGTGAAAATGCCCTAAATGTTTTAATTTTAGTCTAGTTTTAGTTGATAACATTTTAGTATGAAGTGTAAAGTGCAAGGCATCTTTTTTGTTTCCTTGAATTTCCAAAGTCATGTTTTACACTTGGATCCCGCCACCATGAAGCTGAGGTAGCTGTGATTGGATGTCCCTCTCAACTCATCCAGCCTGTCCACACAACCAATGTAGCTGTGATTGGATATATTCCTAACTGGCTCTACTTTCTACATGACAAAATTAGATCTGATTAGATTAAGTCTGTGTCAAACATTTTATTCTAGTTTTTATTTGTTGATGAAGATGTCAGTTAATATAGTTTTAGTACTTGTTTTTTTAAGTTTCTGTTTAGTTTTTGTCAGAGGGAAAAAGGTTGTTGATGAAAATTGACAAAAATATTTAGTCAATGAAATTCACACTGCTTTATCAGTGATTGTGGCAGAGGAGAAACTGATATGATGACGTTGGTCTACAGCTGATGCTACTGGTAAGAGGCCCGGGTGATGCTGTATTTTCCTGAATGGAGGAAAGCACTAAGGGTGCAGAGCTACTTTAATGAACCTTAAAGGTGCTGCTGACAGAAGTGGAAGTCAGCACCTGTAACATCTAACCAAATCAGTCATAACACTCATGAAAGTGGATAACACTAATCATCTCTTCATCATGGCACCTGTTGGGAGGGGGGAATATATTAGGCAGCGGCTTAAGATTTTGGCCTCAAAGTAAATGTTAGAAGCAGGAAAAATGGGCAAGCGTACAGACTTGAGCGAGTTTGACAAAAACCGAATTGTGATGGCTAGATGACTGAGTCAGAGCATCTCCAAAACTGCAGCTCTTGTGGGGTGTCAGTATCTGTCAAAAGAGGTCTAACAGTGGTGAGACGGTGGCAGGGTCATAGGCTGCAAGGCTCAGTCATGCAGATGGGAAGCAAAGGCTGTGGTGTGATCCAACAGAGGAGCTGTGGTTGTTCATACTGCTGAAGAAGTTAGTGCTAGTTTTGATTAAAGGTTGTCCAAACGCACCAATCACAGATTAAAACTGGTACTATGAGCTGGGACATTAAAACACGATACAGCCAGCACTGCTCATCACTAGTTTTGTGTTAGCTATGTAAAGCCTCATAAAAGCCTCTAAAGAAGTGAATGAGGTAACTACCATATGTGCTAATGCTGCTAACCATGTCTGATGTTTGTTATGCTTTTGTTTTGAGCCAAGATTTTACACGGCGCTCTGTCTTTGAATGTCTAAACTGCAGTTTTAAACAAACATGTGCCTTTATTCTCATACAAAGGGAAAAAGAAAAATAGAAACGAAACGTTTTTGGCTCCAGCAAAGGCAACATAAAAGTGCACATAAGTTCTTAATGAAGAGGAACTTTGTATTTTCCTCAGGGTGCCGTTTGGACCATGAAGTTCTCTCACTGTGGGAGGCTGCTGGCAACCGCAGGACAAGATAACGTAGTCCGCATCTGGGTCTTGAAGACCGCCTTTGACTACTTTAACAACATGAGAATAAAGTACAACACTGAAGGTAAGCTCCTCTGTGTGATGGATTTATTTAATATGATTGATTATTTAAATTTAGACGCTTGATCAGGGAGATTATTTTTATTTCTGCTCCCTCAGGTCGAGTTTCACCTTCTCCATCTCAGGAAAGTTTGTGCTCCTCTAAATCTGACAACGACCCGGGGGTGAGTGAGAACAATCACAGCAGCTATTTTGGGGCTATTTACAGAAATAGCAGAAGATCTGGAGTGTTTCAGGCTATTTTAGATGATTGATCTCCAGACAACACAGTTTACTAACAGATTTTTCTCTCGTCCAAGGCGAGTTGTGTACCAGAAGACCCTGAGACCGAAGACAGAAACGCCCCTTTCCGCCAGGTTCCCTTCTGCAAATATAAAGGTCACACAGCCGATCTGCTGGACTTATCTTGGTCAAAGGTAATGTCCAGTGTATCATATCAGTTAGTTATCCCTGTATTTCTTTAAGAGTAGTCTATGTTTTCATTATGTTTTCACTTGATAGTCTTCAGACATGTTTGTTAGAATGGTTAATCATCTTAAAGTTATTCTGAAAATAATCTAAAGCTACTTGCATGACTTTACTTACGGTCACTCACAAAACATATCAAGATGACTTAAACTGTTAAAAAGGCTGCTCTGTGCATGAACACATTAAATTCTCTGACAAAGATGAAACTAACAAAGTGTTCATCAAGTGCTTTATGAGGGCTGGGCAATTCAGCCTAAAAATAAAATCTGATTTTCCACAAAAAAAAAAAAGAAATTTAAATTTTTATTAACTTTTCCCTCTAAAAGAAAAACAAAATAAACGGCACAAAATTTATTGAAAACTTAATTTAGAAATATCACAAAAGTAAACTGAATTTTACCTCCACCAGTAGGTTATGTTTTTTTGTTAGTTTGTTGGTTTGTTTGTTAGCAAGATGACTCAAAAAGTCATGGACGGGTTTCGATGAAATTTACAGGAAATGTCCAGATTGGGATAAGGAACAAATGATTAGATTTTGGGAGAGATCCGAATCACCGTCTGGATCCACCATGATGAAAAACTGTGGACCAAAATGGCGGTCATGTGAGGGGTGAGGGAGGGGCGGAGACAGTTGATATTTCTGAGGTTGAAGTAGGCTGACTGGGTTGTGTTGTTGATGTGTGCAGTGAAGGACAGTGTGCTGTCGAGAAAATAATGGAAATTATACTGACGCAAACAGAAAACCAGCGTCAGAACTTACTTGTTTCTCTTCTTGTTCTCTCGTAAACTCCAAATATACTGGGGAAAGCCGTAGTTTTCTGATTAACTTTTGAAATAAGTATTTCGAGCTGTTATGCTGGGTTCATACCGCAAGCGACCCAGCTACAAAAATCACATGCCCACTGACGTATCATAGCGTGTCCATAAATATCTCATTTTGGTCACCGTTGCTGTCGGCCGTCACTCGGTGACGTCACGTCCGCTCGAGTTTCATCGCGATCATATCATATATCATATAATAGGATGTGTAAGCGGACATTATTCAAGCTGTATTCTTTTCATTCACTTATCAAACACAAAACACTGCAGCTGATGCCCTGCAGCAGCATTATCTGTGAGTTCCCCGCGGTCCGTCTAGGTGGAACTAATGTCCTCACTGACTAATGTTTCCAACATGGACATAAATTGTTCCTCTGCAGTCCGAATGAAAAGCTGGCTGTCACGGGCACCGTCACAAACGCACACACCGCTGATTGGCTGTTGTTGCACAGCCACACAGGACATCATCTGGAAAGATCAACTTTTTTTTAACTTTAACATCGCGCGACAAGCTATATGCAGTGTGAAAAGCGGCTGTCGCATCGTGGGAGGGTTAGCCCCGCCCCATCGCGGCTGTACATTGACTTTGCATGGAGAGTGATCGCAGAGGTAGTACAAGTAGCGTACGGTGTGAACGCACCTTTAGAGCTGTGCTCCACTGCACAGCACTTTCGACCTTCAGGAGGGTATGATGTAAAGCTGTAGAGCAGACGTGAGACTACCTGCAGGCTGAAGTTTTTTTATTCCAGTGTGTTGACTCACAGGCATAAAGCAGAGCCAGTAATGAGTAGGAGATGATTATACTCAAAACAAAATGCAATTGACAAGTGTTTTCAATCACGGCTGCAACACTGAAGGCCAATCATGTTCTGGGACTTGTTACATCAGACTGAATCAAAACAAACAACATTTTTTAACCTTTTACCTGCGTCAGTAAATGAATTGCTGTCCTTTAAAGTGAGGTATAAAGCCCAGCCCCTCTTAAAGACACTGCAGTTTTGTTCTTCCTCCTCACTCTAAACACATTTTCCTTCCCCACAGAACTTCTTCCTGCTCTCGTCCTCCATGGATAAAACGGTCAGGCTGTGGCACATTTCCAGGAGAGAGTGTCTGTGTTGCTTCCAGCACATCGATTTTGTCACAGCCATTGCTTTCCATCCCAGAGTAAGTTGTGTCATCTTGCATCACCTCACAGCACAAATCATGCATTTATTCATTCTGGCTCCTCGGCTGTATTTATAGAAAGGTTTGTTTCCTGTTTTCCAGGATGACAGATACTTTTTAAGCGGCTCTCTGGACGGAAAGCTTCGGCTCTGGAACATTCCCGACAAGAAAGTGGCGCTGTGGAACGAGGTGGACGGGCAGACTCGCCTCATAACTGCGGCAAACTTCTGCCAAAACGGGAAGTATGCCGTCATTGGGACATACGATGGACGGTGCATCTTCTATGACACTGAGGTTGGTATCACAGTCACCTTTTGTCAGCACAGTGTAACCTCAGGCTAAACTTTTCTGTCTCCACATTCCCTCAGCGACTGAAATACCACACTCAAATCCATGTGAGGTCCACCAGGGGCCGGAACAAAGTGGGTCGCAAAATCACAGGCATTGAGCCTCTTCCTGGAGAGAATAAGGTACTATCTGATCTCCACTTCAAATATATCACAGCCTGTTTGATGTGCCATTAATGATGCATAACTCTGAATTTATAAATAACAAATCCCATCTTTTTCCTCACCGCTAGATTTTGGTGACATCAAATGACTCCCGCATTCGTCTTTATGACCTGAGGGACTTGTCATTATCCATGAAATATAAAGGTTACGTCAACAGCAGCAGCCAGATCAAAGCTAGCTTCAGGTGAGGAGGGTTTACTTCCCATGGAGCTTTGACTCGAGTGGTGTGAAGATGCATTTAAAACAAATGAGTCATACTAACCCACATTCAAGTGAAGGTGGGACGCTGTTTAAGAAACAAGCAAAAATGGATTACAATCATTTCCAAATCCTCTTCAGTCTATATCAATCAATCAGTCTTTATTTGATTAGCTCCAGTCCATAAAAAGTGTTATCTGAAGGCACTTTACAACAGAGCAGGCTGAAGACAAACTACTCATTTATAGAAACACATATGTGCAAACTCTATGTCCATGTGAATAAAATACAAGGATATATATTTAATGTTCAAAGTGGATAAACTTTGTCTTTTTGCAAACATTACTCACGTTGAATTTGATGCCTACAACACATAATGTAGAGCAAGGACATTAGCATGTTTATATTTACACACATAGATTTCAAGGCTGAAAAACTAAAACTAAATCAACTGACATTTTCGTCAACAAAGAAAAACTAAACTAAAATGTCTGACAGAGACGTAATCCAATCAGACCTAATTTGGTCATGTAGACAGTAAGACAAGTTAGGAATATATCCAATCACAGCTATCCAAGCACTTTGGTTGTGTGGAAAGGTTGGATGAGTTCAGGGGGACATCCAATCACAGCTGCTTTAGCTTGGTGGTGGTGGGATAAGTTGTGGAGCGATCCAATCAGACCTGCTCTCTTTATGAACTGATATATTCATGTAGAGCAGGTTCACTGTTTGTTGTCAGTTCTGTTGCAGCAACTGAGGTGTACTGCCAGGTAGCCTAAATAAAGCTGACTGCATTTCCAGAAGTTACATTTCTGTCTGTATCAAACTTTATAAGCATTCAATGAAGGGTTATTGGATGTTACATTTGCAGAAATTCAAGAAAACATAAGACATGCCTACACTTTACACTTCATATTTTATATTTACAGTAGATTCGGTCGACAAAAATGTGAAATTTCATCAACTAATATTAGACTGAAATTAAAAGAATTTAGATGACTACATTATGAATTAAACCTTAATATGTTTTAGGCAAAAGACAACAAGACTCAAACTTCATTAAAGAAGTGCTGTCAAAATTAGGGATGGGAATTGATAAGATTTTATTGATACCAGTGCTATGAACACTCCTGCTAATGCATCCATTTCTTTAACGATTCTCTTATTGATTCCTTCAGATTTTTTGTGTGGGCAAATGTTGGTCTGTAGATTTTCAGTGTCAGCAATGTCAAACACACGTCACAGCATAGATAACTGCTTCTGCATGTTGCTGGTGTTTCCAGTCACTAAGGTTGTGCAGTAGGCGCCTTTTGTAAAAAATTCAGCCACGATTCTAACGCTACTGAACCCTGTCAGTGGAAGGAATTGACAAGGGAATTAATAAGCAAAGACTCATATCGATTCTTTGATGGAGCTGTTAACGATTCTCAACTGGATTTGGTTTTTGATTTCCACACCTAGTCAGAATTAACACTGGCTTATACATGTTAGGACAATTTGGACTTAAACCTCTGGGGAGGGATTCCAGCTCCTTGTTGAATCCATGAACAGGTCCAACAGTTTGTACTGAAAGAAGCAGCTAATCTGATTTACTGTTTATTTTTCTACAGCCATGACTATTCCTTCATAGTTAGCGGTTCAGAGGATCGATATGTCTACATCTGGAGCACCTATCACGACCTGAGCAAATTCACCTCTGTACGACGGGACCGCAATGACTTCTGGGAAGGGATTAAAGGTAACCATGCTGTTTAATTAGAAATGTGATTTCACTTTTTTATTTTAATGTGAATATCCTGATTTATCTAACAATTCATCATCATTCACCTTCAGCACACAACGCAGTGGTCACCTCCGCCGTCTTCGCACCCCACCCCGGCCTTATTGTCCCACAAGAAACCGGAGCGGACAAACCGGAAGCAGAGTGTAAGAGCCTGGACTCCAACGATTCAGAGACGATACCCTCAGGTGTGTTCATCTCAGCCGGTTATGATCAGATCAGGTGACATTACGGCCATCTTCTCCGTCATTTAAACAAGTGTTCTCTTTCACAGGAGCTCTGAAGACGGATCACACAGAGGTGCTACTGTCGGCAGACTTCACCGGGGCCATAAAGGTTTTCATCAATGTGAAAAAGTACTGAGCACTTGAGAGGCCGTCAGCTCCTCTCATCCAGGCCCGCCTGCTGGATATCAGTCCTCGAGATGATGAGGCCCAACTACCTAACAGTTATCGCCCTTAGACAAAAAGCTGCCTGTAGCTTTTCTGGGAGGACAGGGACCCTGAAGAAGAGGGCATAGACTCTAAGATAACAGACAAGGTCTGATTCCCTGTCACATTTCTTTTTTATGTTTAATACCAAGCGACTGTGAAAGGTTCGGCAAAGACGGATAAGCCAAGAGAGAGTGGAGCAGAAACATCTGTTCTGTTCTGTGTGTGGAACTGTTGTGTCTTCAAAACTTTTGAGAGTACAAGCACCTTACTGTTTTCTCAAGCTCCCACATTTCAAAAAAAGATTACCGTAAACACTGGAGTATAGCACTCCATATGCTATTGTAAAGCCCCATATACCTTCGTCCTCAGAGATGCTAAAATGCTAACTCGCGTCCATGTTTTTTGGACTCATTCCCAGCCTGCTGCTCAGTGTCCATAGTAGGGCTGGGATTTCATACTGTCCAGTGAATAAGCCTGTTTTGTTGGAAATATTCTTCAATCAAAAACAAGTGGTCAGTGGAGATGGGTGGTGCTACCATACAGTAAGAGCTCCACTATCAGGAGCTCCATTTGGCGTAAACAGAAGGTACTAAAAGAGCTGCGTGTTGTGGACTTCCTGAGTGTAAAGTTGATTATCATGCAAGACTGTTTTTATGTTGCGTTCACACCACAAGCGACCCAGCTACCAAAATTGCGTCGCTCACTGACGTATTGTCGCGCGTCCATAAATACCTCATTTTGGTCACTGTTGCCGCCAGCCGTCGCTCGGTGACGTTATGTCCGCTCGAGTTTAACTGCGATCAGGTCATATGTCATATAATAGGATGTGTAAGCGGACATTATTCCAGCTGTATCCTTTTCATTCACTTATCAATCACAAAACACTGCAGCTGATGCCCTGCAGCAGCATCATCTGTGAGTTTACCGCGGTCCGTGGAGGCGGAACTAATGTCCTCACTGACTAATGTTTCCCACACAGACATAAATAAATCTGTGGTCTGGATGAAAAGCTGTCTGTCACGGGCACCGTCACACACGCACACACCACTGATTGGCTGTTGCCGCACAGCCACACACATCGTCGAAAATATCAGCTTTTTTTTTACTTTTACATCGCGCGACAAGCTATGTGGTAGTGTGAAAAGCAGCTTTCGCATCGCAGGAGGGTTAGCCCCGCCCCATTGCGGCTGTACATTGACTTTGCACGGAGTGATCGCCGAGGAAGTACAAGTAGTGTGCGGTGTGAACGCAGCATCAGGGTGAATCCCAGTTCTACCCCTTAGCCCTTCCTCTTCGTCTTAGCCTTTGGTTTTGAGGGCTAAGATGAAGGGGTGAAACACAGCTGAGAAACAAGACGCCACTCGAGTCCCGCTACATCATCACCCAGAGCCGCTCGCTGGCTGTGACGTAATCAGATGCGACAATAACTGTAGCCATGGCTGTGAAAGCTAGCTTCTTATAACCAGACATTTTAAAATGAGACCAAAAAATTAAAACATTAATATTTAATTTAAAATTTAATTAATATTTGCTTTATGATTTAAATTATGTATATTATGGTAAATTCTCATACCCCTTTGTTTCAAGTGAGATCCCGGTCTGTCTTGGTTTCGAGCCCTTGGTCTTAGCCCTACAGAGTTTTGAGACACCACTTCACTAGACGTGAACCTGCGAAACCAAGGGGTAAGACGAGGCCTAAGGGGGACAGTTGGGGCGGACTCTAAATCTCTGTGACCTCTGGGCGACCCCGAAAGCAGCCTGTAACTCATACACTGGTGCAACTTGTACTCCAGAGTCTACGGTAACTTTCTAACATGCAAAACTGTGTCCTCATGTCAGTCACATATTTCAGCGTGTCACGTATTAATGATTTCAGCATTTGGTCGCTGTTGGGCTAGAACCTCTTATCTCCATTTTGTTTTCTTTTTCATAAGCAGTGCTGTTGTCCACCTTCCATGTTCACAAATCACTTGCAGTCCTGACAATATAATATTTATGCAACAGCAGAGTGTTTGTTTTCCATTTCATGAAAAGTAGCAGTTTTTCTGTTAAGAGTTTTTGCCCAACAGCGATGATCTGCCTCAACACAATGTGGTTTAAATGTTATTTCAAAAACTGTGTGCCTGCCTGGTAGATTTCAAGTTTTATGAATTCAATTTTCTAATCAAAAATGTAGGGTTGAGGAAGGCGATGGTAAGGAAATCTGATCGTGGTTACTAATAAGGGCTGGGTATCTTTAACTTTTCAACTTAATCCACTGGCGCTTTAATTCTTTTGATGTATGATTTTATTTAAAAAAGCACATTTCATCTTAAAATTACAACTGTAATAACTGTGTAACACTCTTCTTTTGTAAAATAAACAGCACAGTTAATACCCTGACTAACAATAAAAACCCTCACAAACTGGAAGAAAAGCTGTGAATCACATCTGAACTGTAAACCAATCAAAGGTTCGAAGAGGCAGATAAAAAAGTCCAGATACCCGGCCCTGCAAATCATCTCCACACACACAATCGTCACCAAGAGTGGTTTATTAGCGTCTGAACTTTGCAGGTCATCATTTTAAAAACAAACATAAAACAAAAATATATATACTTAGTTACAGTGTTGAAACGTCCTCATACAAAAGAGTGCATTGATGGTGTGAGCGTGGACCAAAAGAGCAGATGAGTTGGTCTGTTTGAAGGGGGTGGGGGGGTCTGACGGAGGAGAAACTCCAGAGCTGAGGGTCAGTGTTTGCTCTTCTTCGTCTTTTTACGGGAGCGATGCGGCGACCGAGATCTGGACTTCCTTCCCTTCCTGTCTGGAGACGGTGATCTGGAACGTTTGGACTGTTTTGGAGACTTTGTCCTGTTGAGAGGGGAACAACAACATCAGACTGACTTTTCAAACAATCAGAAGAACTGGACTGGGACTCAAGCGTCGCTCACTTTAACGGAGAAATGCTCCTGGATTGTCTGGCCCGGTCGTCGTGATCCCGGCTTCGTCCTCGCCTCCTGTCCCCGTTTTCACTTCTCTTGCTCCTCTCTTTGTTCCTCCGGTCGTCCTTCGACTTGTCTTTAGATTTTGGCGTCGGCCTGTCGTTCTTCACTTCGTCTTTTTCAAACTCCTGTAACAAAGTGTAACATCTCACTCACTTAAACTCATAAGATGTAAATGTCATGGCTCTCTTCTCCTTGCCTTACAGGATGCTGGTTCTCCACCAGGGGGAGCTGTCAGTAACTCTCTGCAGCAGCTAGATTAAAGTGTAGCTAGATTTGTGTAGGCGCTGCACACGGACTGAGCCCTGTGAGGGTTTGAGTCTGCACCAGTGCTCCTGTTTTATACTGTGCCAACTGACTAATTTCATGGTCTAATTTTAATGTATAATAACACGCACTTTTGTATATTTAGCCCCATACTGTTTGTGATTAAATAAATATTTCTATTAAACACCTCTTCTTGTGCTTTTTTCCAGTGGAGCAGCTAACCACAAGAGAAATAAATAAAAAAGTACTTTGATTATTTCTTGATGATAATTTTAGGAAGGAGCTCGATGAAGAATGGGATTCATTAATTAATCAAGCTATATTTGTATAGTGCTTTTCAGTATGTTGGAGCACAAAGTTTATTTAAATAAATGAATACACCGCAGAAAATTGAATACAAAGAAAATACAAATCCCTCCCACCCTCTCGATCCACAGACAGCACAAAGACATTAAGAAGAGATTTTAACAGAGAAAGGACTTAAAGGATTAAGGAAACGCTTGAATATTGAATTTAAAATGAGGAAACAAGAGCAAAGACTAAAATGACAATAAAAAAACACAAGTCAAAATTACTATAGGAAAAAACTAAGTAAACAAAATACAATTTAAAAAATAATACAGTAAAGCAGGGATGCAGCGAAATGAAAATTTGTGGCCAAAGCCAAATAAAATATAAACCCTTGGCTGAATACCGAATATCCAATGCGGAGGCTAAGTAGTTCACTATATTTTAGTGAATAGTGCATAAATAGCTTAAAATGCATTTTTAGACATGTTTTTAAAAGAAAGTAATTGTTTATTGAATGTTGTGACATTTTTAATATTACAGTCGCCTTTGCTTTTCTAAAAAAGCACAACAAAGTTTTTCATTCATATTTGGCCTTCAAACAAAACAGAACACGCATAAAAAAAACTAAAGTGCATTAAAGTGGATAAACCTGCAATAAATTAATTGTTGTCCTTTTGATACAAGTCTGCTTAGCCACAGTCACACGTGATGATGTATTTGATTTCCTCATAGCGTCTCACGGTACTTTTCAGCCTTGCTATTACCTCACTCCACCGAAGGCCGAATATGGCTTTTTTTTGCCACTGAATATTCGATGCATCCTTACAGTAAAGTGAGACAGCCAAACACCAAAATCTAACAAGGTAGGATACTGGAAAGAAAATGAATTAACAAGAATAAAATTCCAAGTCTGAACTGAAATCCAGAAATAAAACAAGGATCAAAGTACATGAGATTAAATATTACTGATATATACAATCTGCTAAAAGCCAGACTAAAAATGTCGGTCTTGATTTTGCTTTCAGAAGTATAAACCTAACATCTGTTTAACAGTAATCATTTCTATTGAAAACCCTATTATAAATCAGAATTTTGAAGCTTAATTTGTGAGATCAAAACTAGGGATGGGCATTGGAAATTTTTTTTATTGATACCTATGCCATTACTAATTCTGCTACATGATCCAGTTCTTTACTGATTCCTGGTTTTGTGATGAGGGCAAAGTCGGCCTTCACAGCTGTTTCAGTAGTAACAGTGTCAAACTGTTGATGTTTATGCCATGTGAGATGAATGCTTCTGGAAGTTTCTGCTGTTTCCACTCACCACAGTTTTGTGCATTACGCCTTTGGAAAAAACTTAAGCTACATTATTGAAAGCTTCTGTCTGTCATGATTATATGTTTGACTCTTTTGTCATTGCTTCTGCTGAGAGTCACTGACGAGGGCGGGACATCCTCGATTTACAAGCACACAGATTAAAGCTACAGGAACTGAAAAGGGCATCGTTCAGCAGAAAGACTTCTTTTGGTTCCTCGGTGAGCTGTTGATCAGGTGATATTGGTTTTTGATTTCCATCTCCAATGATAAAGAAGTTCTCGGCTCAAGACTCACCAACACTAATCTTGCAGTGCAGCTGGATCCACCTGATTATACGTCTGTGATCAGGCAGATCCATCAATCTAAAATGCCCTAAGTGGGACGGTCCAATCAGAGTCCTTCAGAGCATAAAGAGGTGGAGGCTACAACAGCAGGAAGTGACTGCACATACAGAGATTAGCACAGATGCTAACAGCTTCAGTAGCAGATTTATTAGGTCTGGAACACATTTCTTAAAGGAGACATATCATGCTTGTTTCTCCTTTTCACTATGCCAGACTAGGATGCCTGTAAAGCATTTCTGCCCTCAGTACAAGTCATTTAGTTCCTTCATTGCCCCACAATAGCGTTCTCAAAATCCTCATTTTGGGCCATTATCAAGCTCTCGTTGAAACACTCGGTCTCAAGGCTGACCCAAAGTTACCTCGCAATGTCACAGCCCTTTGTGCTCTGATTGGTCAGTTCTATCGGGGGTTGAGCCAGCCTGTCCTTCTTCTTCTACTGTATTTTCCGGCAGGCTCAAAGCAGTGACCGCATATTGAGTCCCCCTACAGGCCAGAGCTGGTAATCAGGGAGTGTGAGCTAGGGAGCTATATACCGCTGCTGGTGGATGTGTTCCTCGGTGAGGGTTTGGGGCTGACGGACATCACAGAGGAGGAAGTGTTTTATCCAATAAAAGAAAGGTACCTCGTGTCGTCACGACGATTTAAATCTCGCGGACATCTCGCAATGACCTATTTTCAGAGGCATCAAATCTCGTTCTAGGATATCAGAAAAAATACAATATCTCATTTTTTGAAAATTAAGGGGGTGTAAGGTCTTGTTTTCAAATTTATTATATTATATGTAAGTATTAAATCATGCATCAGCATGATATGTCTCCTTTAAATAAAATACAAATATCCATACAAACTTCTCCAGACAGGATACTTTGCTTCACTTCTGACATGTTTTACTGTGGCAGTAGCACCACCTACTACATTATGTGATTGGCCTGTAATGAATGTAATTGACTGAACTATCAGCCAATCACATGACGGGTATGCTTTTGAAAGGTTCTGCCTAATCCTAAACAATATCTGTTGGCTGTTTTCAAGACAGACTGACGAGATATACAGTGGTCAATCTAACACGTCACAAACACCTCCATAATAAAGGATCCTACGTGGAAAAAAATAAAACAGACAAGCATGTTGGATTTGTCTGTAGAGAGAGCTCTAACCAGCACAGCTATGTCCTGGTGAGTGGATTGGCTTTTACCCAGAAGCCTTTGCCATTAAAATGTGATTGTGTGGAAAAGGGCAAAAGTTTCCTGCAGTGTAAAAGCTCTTCACAGTTAAAACTAGAGAGGCACTTCAACACAGTGTTCTCTGTTTAATGGAAAATTACATAATTTAACTCGGATGGTTCAAGTGGGGAATGCACTGTCATTTTATTTTGACAAAAAAGAACTGATGTTTTCTACAATTTTAAACAAGTTACAGTGTGGAAAAAGCAAAACACTGCAGGAACATCTCTTAAACTGAGTATAAACACCTGCACTCAGCCTGGATATCCTTGTTTATCAAAGGGTTAAAGAAAATAGGTAGTATTTATTTATTTACACTAAAAGTGCTTGGAGAGAAAAACTTAGATCATTTCTGAGTTATTCTCAAAAATGTAGAAAACTGTCTTGTCTAGCAGTTCTGACAGGAAATTCCAGAAACCACATCCAGATTCAGATCATCTCTGAAGTCGGATCATTTCTCTGATGCGCCATGAACAGCTTTCTCTGAGAGTTTAACTTAAATCAGAAACTTTTTGAGTTATCAGCAAAAACATAGAAAACTGTCTCACTATATTAACATATCCTTTAAAAAATACCTCAATATGCATAAATATTCAGATCATCAGCAATCAGCTCTAATGACTGCCTCCCTGTGCCATGATCAACATTCCCTTAAATTCAAACCTGCTGAGATCTATTTGAGTTCCTAACAGATGGACTGATGGATCGGCAGACAAACACACAAACAACAGACAAACTTCGGCAAAAACACCTCCTTGGTGTGGCTTAGGCCTGTCTCGATAATCAATAAATCAATTAACCGCTCAATAAATAAAAACGTCCTCGAAAGTTTGCCGGCCTCAATAAACTGACACGTGCATGCATGTTTGTTTTCCTCCTCTCTCTTTCTCTACTAAACAGGTGGATGAGAAGATGGCTCACTCCGTCCATCTTTCTTAATGCCTGAACAGGTTGGTTCTATAGCAGAACGAGCGGGGTTCGGGTTAGTGATCCATCTGTCAAACATTCAATCTTTGGGGGTGAGGCGAGGCCGCTTGGCGTACACAGAGAGCTGAAGTGAGCGTCGTGAGGAGGAACAAGCAAATAAACGCAAATATGAATGATGGTACAAAAGCTACAGTTCCTAAGCTGAATGCCACAGTACAAGTGTGGGAATATTTTGGTTTTTAAACAGAATGGACAAGGTGTGAGCCCATGAACACCGATGAGTCGATATGATGCATTTGGTTGAAAGTAGTGAAAATGAAGAAGAAGAGGGGGAGGTGCAGCTGAGCCTTCGTCATGACAGTCAGTGCTTACTATGGCGTTTGGTTGGCAAAGTAAATATAAATAAAACAGCACAAAATGGTTCGCTACATTGCAAAAGAAATACAACCCTTCAATACGGTTAAAAAGCCTCCAATGTTACAAACATTTGACAGACAGTGCAGATTGACTGGGAGAAAGTACATGTGACAATCAATTCAAGAACTATATGAACTACATTTTATTTATTGTTTTTATTGTGTGTGTTTTATTTGAGTTTTGTTTTTTTCTTTACAGAGACAAGGTCTATTTTTTTTTGTTTTTGATTATTATAAGGATTTTTTTCCACATGCAGTTTTCCCCAAAAGAGAGCCCATTTCATTTTCATTGTTTTTCCCCCCTTTTTTTTGTTTGCTTAATTTATTATATTTGTTTAATTTATTTCATTTAAAAGCTTTAGACCTTCCAATTACAGTTAAATACTCTTAAGAAATTAAAGTTCATTGTTTTTGATATGGTGTACTCACTTTATTATGACATATAATTACATTAATAAAAAAATGATGTTTCAAAATATTATTGACAACAACATCGTTTATTGGCAATAATTTTTTGGACAATTATCGTCCAGCAAAATTTGTTATCGTGACAGGTCTAGTGGGGCTGAAAATGGTCTGAAAGCTTACCTTCTGCAGAAGTTTGTTTCTGTAGTGCTCCACCTGCTGCTGGATGCTCATCCCAGACTTCCTGGCCCTCTTGCCGGACTCCAGCTCATCCTGGATCTTCATGACCTTCACCTGTGTGAGGCAAAGCTCATCAGTTCTGCAGCGTTACAGTTGCTCTTACACATAATATTGCAAAAGGAAACACTGACATATCAACAGAAATTTTTAGGGGAGTCAGACCACATTTCAGAAATGAAATAAAATGTCTATCAAAATAAATCCTGCACAAAAAGAGATGAACAGGTTCTGTACGGGCTGGGAGGTACACAGCAAGACTCAATGAAAACAACTATTCCAGAGGAAATCTGAATTCAATAAATAAGAACGTAATGTTGTTTTAAGCCCTTTTTCTTATTTTCTCGACAGAGCGGTAAAAGAATAAAACAGACAGAAGCCCACCACAGTGACCAGACTGTTTTATTCTCCTGACCCCAAAACCAACTCTGTCACAAGACTGCCACGTATGAATCAGTCCAACAATGAGAGAAAGAGTCAAAGCAAATAAAATGTGCCCTCCGAACAGACAGAAGATCAAATTAAGACCGCAAATATTTATTTAGGATGGCTTTTGATACCCAGTAGTGTGGCGACACTTTTACTCTGTTTTACTTTATTGCTCTTATTGCTTTTATTTTTTTCATTGCTTTTATTTATTTTTAATTGTGTTATTTATTGCTTTTTACTTCCACCTATTGTAAAGCACTTTGGTTCACAGTAAGGGTTGTGGTAAAGCACTGTATTAATAAAGAACATTAACATTTACAAAAATATGGAAATGTCATTTCACTGGATTATTCCTCCCCTTTAATAATAACCAACTGGTGTATATTATATAGTCAGAAAGCCTGATTAGTCACTTTTTCAACAAGGAATAACTTTGTGCATTCATGAAATGAACCCTGAAACACTGTGCCAAAATCCTCTGCAATATTCCTTTGTTGGTACTCACCAAATACCAGTTAAAGGGGAGAAATAATTAACCAAAATAATGTTTGAGAACTTTTTTTTGAGTGGTATTTATGGACGCAGTGTCTTCTCTGGGCATTTGTACTCTCCAGAAAAGAGCAATCACTCCTTTAATATCCACTGACTCATTAAATAATTAACATTATTGACCAGTAGCATCTCTCTCATATATAAAACAAACAATTCTTCCAATTGAGATCAAGTGTTGCTGTAAATAGAAGAGTCTACACTAATAATAGAGAGCTGCGGCCTCATTGATCATGTAAAGCAGACACGTCTCTGGCTCGTCCAACTTTAAATGAAACCATTTCACTTGCCTCCAGCTCTCTCAGACGTTTCCTTTTGCTCTCAGACATCTGAAAACTTCTGAGGGAGCTCTGGAAGTCTGCGCTGTCAAATTTTGACGGACTGTTGGAGTCTTCACTGCTGTCGCTGTCAGAGTCTTGTGAGTTCACACTGTCCCCACGAGAGAGAAGATTTAAAAGCCTTTTTGTAGAAGTCGATGGTTTAAATGTTTTTAAAATACTTTACAGAAATGTCTGTAAAAGCCTTACCTCGCATTCACCTCATCCTCACTTTGTTCCTCCACCACCATGTCCCACTTTGACTCCATCTTGGCTGGGAGAGAAATAGGAGAGTGATGACCAGGGGGAGACTAAACAGCTGATTGATTTGATTTGGAGTTGATCTTCACATCTGTTACCTTGAGGAAAGGTCCCATCATCACTGGTCCTTTCCCATTTAGACAAAGAAACACCACCGTCATCCACTGAGGGATTAAAAAAAGAAGACACACGTGTTAAAGCTGCAGTGTGTTGTTGTTTATTGTGTCACTGGCTCAAAAACAGAATTATCTGTCAGGATCTTGTTATTTGATCCTGCGCCCTCTCCTGGCTCTCGGCCTTCAGAAGGTCCTACATGGGGCGCATGTTTTCTACCCCAGAGGTCTGATTTACAAGATGTGCAGTCTATGGCTGTACCACTTCCATAAAATAATCCCTTACATTCTTAGAAAGTATGACACATCTATCATAGAATAGAAAACACAATCACACCCACAGATTCCAGAGTCACATCACCAACTGAATTTATAATACTGGTTTGAGCAATTCTAACCTCAGCTTTCATTTTCTCTTCCTTTCTCTCCTGAGCTTTCTCTACAAAACACCGTTGTCAATAATTTCCTTTGTTTAATCTGTTTACTGCAGTTTACTTTATGCATCTGATACCTGCATTCTCAAGCATAGTAAAACGTATTAAAATTATAGTAAAAAACAGATATTTAGGCCCAAAAAATGTGCCATCCAGCCTCTGAGGAACAAGATTGAGGGTTGATGACCATTATCTCCAGCTAGCTCCAATGTATCATATTAATACTAAAATATATTTAATTCTAACTCTCATGCATAAACATTTTCTGCTGGCTATCTTTTTAGTCCAATTTTAATTAGTGTCTTAATATTATAAATTTATGTTTTATATTTGTTTTGTTGTATTTTATCTACTTTTTTTAAAAATAGATTTTGCTGACGTACGGTTCAAGTAGCCTTTTTTTTATAAATAGGAAGGACAAAGAATTTTCCAGGACAATTCAAGCTCCCCTTTCCAAGGTTTTATAGGATGCATGGAAACCCAGTTTTTGATTAATAGTTGCCCAGTTTGGGGAGAGCGCCTCCTTTGCGCTCTCAATCTACACCAACTTTAAACCAATCAGGGAAGGCCATCCAACTGGCAGTTCTACCACAGAATGTGCATGTGAAATTACACTTACAAAGAAATGCAAACAATGTTGGAGGAACCTGTCAACAAGTCTGCCATACTAGGGCTGTTGGAAACAAAGAAAGCACCCTGAAGAAATGGAGGATCAGCAAAGGCCCTCTGAGTGGACAAAAACACCATCTAAACATTTGAGGAGCTCCATGTGGAAGCACTTTGGGCTCCTCTGTGTGTCAGTTATGTGCAAAGCAACTGGCCCACTACCACAAATCCACAGGCCTACTGTCGGCCTTCACTAATTGCAGTCTAGCCGTGCCTTGTCAAGTTCTCGGCCCAGTGCTTCCAGGTCCTCCTCAGCAGATGCTCCCACGACAGGACTGGAAGCTTAATATGGAGGACATGTGGTATATCGATATGGCCTCAGGAGAGGTAAACATTAACATGATCTTATGGAAATGCCTTGTGTCTGCTGCAACTAGATTACACAGATCTGATTGGGTAGAACTTTATTAATCCCTTTGGGAGACTCCCTCAGGGAAATTAAGACTTCAGTAGGGCTGCCACAAACAACTATCTTGATAGTTGACTTGTCAACAACTATTTTTTGGGATTAGTCGTCTAATCACACCATGCATGAAATGTAGCTTACCGCACCAGCATGCAGCTAATCTTATTTAACCGTCATTAGCTTCCGGCTTGAAGTGTTTAAGGTATGTGCTAACAAAAAGAAAAAGAAAATTAAGATGGTAGTTCATTCAAGACGACTGTCCTTCTGTCAGAAATTGAATCAGCAACGACGTGCTTCCTTTACAGATGCTTATGCATCTTCATCGTGCTGCCATAAAGTTCTGTCTTGCAGATTTTGCATTGCACATTCTTCTCTTTTGATTCAGTGAAATGTTTATCCCCCAAAAAATCCCAATTTTCGAGCTCAGTTGCCGGCAAGCCACGATACTCTTTCGGCGACGTCACGGCTGACCCAGATTAGCCCTACTGCGCAGGTGCCTCACAGACAGAAAGACAGACAAGACAGCAAAAGGTACAGCTGCAGTTTTGAGAGGAAAAAACTAACGACAATATCGACTATTAAATTAGTCGTCAACGGTTTTGATTGCTGATGTAGTCGTGACTAGTCGACTAATCCTGGCAGCCCTAGACTCCAGTAGCAGTCCGTGAAGCAGATAAAATGATACATAAAAAAGATGGATATAAACGAAAAAATATAAATAAATATAAAAATTTGATGAAAATATGTCTAAAAAATTGACTAAAGGCTGACTACTACTGCCCCTTCCTGTCCTCAGTCTTCCTGTTACTCCTCCCTCTGAGTGAGGAGTTGTGCGGTCTGATGCCCTGAGGGACACAGGAGTTTTTAGTCTGTTGGTCCTGCACTTGTAAAGGAGCAGTCCTGGGCTGAACGGCTCCTCTGGTTGCTGATGACAGTGTGCAGAGGGTGACTGGCATCCCCCATGATGTCCACCAGCTTGCCTACAGTTCTTTCCTCTTTTTCTCCAGCCTGGATGTGTCCCTCTTGGATGTGCTGCACCCCCAGCCCACCACCAAGTAAAAGAGGACTAGACCTTAATAAAGGACTACATTTGGTTATTAACGTGTATCCTCTAAAAAAGAATGGGGTTTGATTTTTGGGAAAAGTGACAGCCCCAGGAGGCACCTGTCCACAAGTCACCATACCAGCACAGGCGACAACGCCTCCACAGTCAAACAACCGAAGAAAAGGAAGACAGGGCTGTCAAAGAAATCCAGTGAATGCAGGAGGAATAAGATGAGGGTGAACATAAGTGAGGGATTTTGAGAGTTGGGGACAACTCTGTGATGCTTCAGTCTTAAGCTGGACCAAGAGGATGTTTTTCATGCTAAACCTAAATGTGCTTAAGCTGTTGATTAAAGAACAGTGGATTATGAGAGGAGGCTATCCGTGGCTCTTTTGAGTGACCCGTTCAACTGCATTTAGCGAGCACCAAGGATGGGAAGCGATATGATTTTGTTGATACCAATGTAATTAATGATTTTATCAATCTCATTCTTTGAGGACTTACTTATCGATTCCTGCAGATTTCTGTGTGGGAAAAAGTTAGCTAGATAGTTGTACCTTAACAACAATGTCAAACACATGGCCCTCCTGATATTCAGTGCTGTAATGCACAGGCAAAAGCTTCTGGAAGTCTCCTTTATTTACACTTACCGATGCTGTGCAAACACAATTTTTTGTCAGAAACTTGGACACTAGTTTGACCACCTTTATTCCTGTGGGCCACAATTTTGACATTTTAACTGACATTTCTGCTGACTGCCTCTGATGAGAAAGTACGCAGAAGAAAATGGAGGACAAGCAAAAACACTTTCAATTTCTGGAGGAATGTTTTTTGATTCTAAACTGAAGTTATGATTTCCGCCTCTAGGGTGCAAGAGAGCAAACAATCTACTCCAGTCTCATCAAATGACATCCTGCAGCTGTAACAGTGTGCTCCACTGACCTCAGAACTCAGATGTGAGAGTTGGGAATTGCATCAAATCCCAAAAAATTGCATTTCAGTTATGAGCTGGGAAAATCAGGTGAGCTGAAGATCGTAGGAAATTTGGACCAAAGGGAGCATTACCTGTGACGTATCAAATACACAACTCCTAGAACAAGAATGGCAAAATCAATAATAGTGCACCATAAGATGCTGTAAAGTAACTCCCTCAGTAACAGTGATTAGATTTAAACTGTGATTTAAAGAGTAACAAGTAAAAAATGGCTCATTAAAAATCTTGATAAACTTGACCGTAAATCTCACCATCTCTCACCCATCACTGGTGTTTTTTTTTTTTTTTTTAAGATCAAGCATGGGCGTGGGTACACAGTTTTGTTTGCTTTATAATCATCTCGGACCTCCTTACTTAAGATATTTCCTTACGATTTAAGTGAACTTACACGGCATCCCATCGATGTCGTCCACAGCAGCTCCCAGAGGAACACCATCGATGTCGTCAACAGGGACTCCGTCCAGAGGGTCCCAGCCCATCGGGCAGCCGTCGAGATCATCAATAAGAGCCGAGTTTGATGCCGCAGCTTCACTCTCCATCGGAGCGCCATCAAGATCAGAGGACGTGTCCTAAAAACGAGAGAGGTGTGAACATCTGCTACAGCTGTGTTTGTCCAAACACCAAATGTTTCTCCAACATGAGCAGATGTTTCATTAGCTGAAAGCCACTAAAGTCTTCATGAGCAGATAAATATTCAGCTCACCTCCACCGTCTCTGCAGGCTCCTCCTCTGCTCTGGAGTAGCCCAGAAAGATGTTCTGAAGGTGGATTAGATATGAGTCCGGGTATATGGCCCAGTCCTCCCACGCTCGGAAACAGCTCATGACTCTTTGCTGTGGATTTACAGGAGACATTTTTGTTTTTTTTCATTGTCTAATCTGCCTAAAAACACTTCATTAGAAAGAGAGAAAATTACCTTGAACTGCTCAGCCTGTAGCCTAGCTTGAATGTTTTTGTGGGTAGCGTTAAGGTCCCCAAATATCTGTGGAAGCTTTACTTCAAAACTGAAGAGACAGAGACAAGAACGAGGTGTGGATGTTAAATAATGAAGCAGCTCTTATGAGGATGAAACCACAGGACTCACAGTCACACTGAGTGTTTTTTATCAAAGGCTGGATATTCACACAAACTGCTATAAGTTTCCAAAAATGACGTATTTAGTTCACTGCCAGCTTCTTATTGAAGTGCATGTTTTCGCTAAGGTGTTGAAAATAACCGGCTTCAGAGTTTAGCAATGCATCAACTTGACATGTTTATGTGAAACTTCACTAAACAGCTGACAAATCTTTTTGTCCGTTAACCGGGCTGTTTGAGGAACACTGCATGTCTCGTACACATGTGTCTGAATGGCACAAAAGATTTTGTGAAGGCAGAGAGGATGTCCAAGACCATGAACGTTCTGGGCGTTCATGCACATCAAAAACTTCTGAAAACATTCAATAAGCTGGACAAATTGTTCAAAATGATTGACGGCTCAGTTTAATAATGAGAGCAAAAATGGTCTCCACTGATGATGAGACAGTTCAACAAAATCTGCAAGAAAATTTGAACATGAAAACATGTGTGCCACTGTCACCCCGAAACCTCCGATTTAGTATTTTGCGTTTTGTTTGTATTTCCTGCCCGTCATTTACTTTTGTACATGATCTTCTAAGTACCATCAGCCTTATTTGTGAGAGGAGGAGCCAGTCTCATGGACGGATCTTCATTTAGGTTCGACTCACAAAGAGACACTATAGCTTAGCCACGTGTTGCCTTACTTTGAGTAGGAGAAACCTACTCAGGATCCTCAAAGCACAGCAACTTTGCCGACTGTGATATTCAGGCTTGCAGGAAGATATTGATATTATTAACAGGCAGTTAAGAGGCCCTGGGAGACGCCATGGTTACAGACGAAGATGCAGATAAATCATGTGCACGAAATACAAATAAAATACACGTGCGTTTTAGAGAAGAAAATAAACACGTATGTCAACTCCCAGGCTCCTCAATTTTGTAACAAACTGAAGTAAATCCAAAAATTTTTAGGAGATATTACATGTGATGAAACTTTGATCTTCTGATGCATTCATGTGACAAAACAGCAGTCAATGGATTACAAAATACCACCGTAAGCAAGACTGAAGAAAGCAAAGTCCAAACTCAAGGCCATGTTGACTGTTTTTTTATATTAAGAGTATCATTTTCGAGGTGTGGGTTCCAGGGAGGTCAATGGTAAATCAAAACTACTACAAACAGGCTCTAGAAAAACTGTGACAAAAGTCTGAAGAAAGAGACGACAGTGGAGACATGGTTTCATTCCTTCACTACACAACGCACCAGCTCACACTGAGATCTCAGTAAAGCAGTCTCAACAAATCACAGAGCTTTACCAGCCTCCCACCTCACCTGATCTAGCACTGAATTACCTTTTTCCTTTTTTCTAAGATCAACTCTTCACTCAGAGGAACATGTTTACAGTCTGTGTCAGAGTCTAAGGAAAGAGCTACAGAGGTTCTGAGACAACTGTCCAAAGAAGAGCTGCTGCACTGCTCTGATCAGTGAAGACCTGAATGCAGCCGTGTGCTGATGCAGAAGGAGACTGAAGGAGAAAGACACCAAGAAATCTTTATGTTCAATAAAACTGAAGTACAGAATAGTCTTGTTTTAACAGCCATACCTCGAATACTGTAAACCCAAAGGATGGAGACATAAAATGTAAAAGAGTCAAAGCTGACACAAAGAAAGTCTCTTACTATTTACGATAATATGATGCACCAGCTACTTTGGCACACGAGTTGTGCAAGACGTCCGACACAAGATACAATCTGGCAATCTGTGGGAATAAGGACAAAAGAGCTCTTAAAATCCCATCATGATCAATCTTAGTATTTTGTTCATGTAAAGAATTAAACAAACTAACCTTTTTCTGAAGTGTCGTCTGAGGAGAAGAAAAAGATTCAGTGATGTGCATCACAACTTCTTCTGCTGCGTCTGCTCGCTCGAGACAGAAAAGCATGGCTTTGGCGATTTCTTCTCTGCTTGGAATGAGCTCTGAGAGTAACGTCTGCAGCCTCTGTCTGTGCCTGTGAGGGAAAGTTTCATGATTTTATCTCTCAACTTGTTTTCTGCTTTTTCATCATGCTTTTCTTTTCAATTCGACAAACTCAGACAGAAAAATGTGAGAGAAGGGGCAATCTCACTTTTATTTTTAAGAAGTCTTTCCTGCCAAGGAGACAACTTCTTTTTTTAAGCTCAATCCATTTTCCGACTGTGATCATGATTATGGGTCCATGCTTTTGTTCTGAAGCACTGAATCAGTTTTTCCATAGTAAATATCTCTTCTTCTTTATCCAGCTGCAGTGCTGGGCTTGGTGGATCACTTTCAAGTTTCTTGTGAAAGCCTTTTTACAAGCAAGTATCAGGATTTTAAAAAAGTATGTGAAATCAGGCCGTGAGACAAGATCTGAGGTCATAAAACAATCTCTCCAGGGTGCTGGTGTGGTGGAGTGGTAAAGCAGCCAGGCATGACCCAAATTCAGGCTTCTGCCGATCCAGGTTCAAATCCAGCATGTGGCCTGTAGTCAGAGCGTCTCCCCTTTTCACAAGCCTATCCACTGTCTCTCTCCTGCCAATAAAAGGCTATAAAGAAAAACAACCTCTTCAAGAGTCTAATAAACCTGTAGCCTGTTCCTCCAGCAGTGATTAAGTTACATCTTCAATTAATGGAGTAAAGTCCAAACTAAACCTTTATGTTGAAACCAGTGTTAATTTTGACAGAACTTTTTAATTTTGTCATTTAAATTGTTTTCATTTTAGTTCACAGGCAGTTTGGGCACATGTATAGTTAGCCAGATTTTGTTGCTGACCCTCTTGACCATTGCCTTCAGTTAGGACACGGTTTTGGAAGTAAGTGTTAAATTCTAATTCCTTAAAGCTATGGTCTACGATTTGGAAACTTGGTACATCTTAATAACACCGTTTATAAGGCTGTTTATGGTCCTATGGTCCAATCTGCGCAATATATAGACCAAAAAGAATGATAAAAATCCATTCAGTATATCCGCTGCAAAGCGGCATAATAGTTGAACAATCCGAACCGCCATTTCCCGCGGTTTGGATTGGTTCATGAGTCCATCCAATCCCCTGTCTACCCTACTCTGCACCGTCCCGCCCATGGTACCACCTCCTCCCCACTACCTCCTTCATGTACTGGTGAGCAGCTAGCTGCCCAGCTACTGAAGCATCATGGAGCCGGAAAAGACCAGCACCGAAACCGGGAGGCTGCTTCTGTTACCCTCCACATCGAAGGGAAGGAAACGTAAAAGGAAAAGGCTGAAGTAAGGAAGAAATATCTATACATATATATATATCTATATATCTATATATCTATATATATATATATATATCTATATATATATATATGTGTATATATATAGTGTTAGGAGGCGACACAAGCTGGGGGGCGGGATCTTGGAACACGGAGGGGAGGGGTGAGTGAAGGGAGGGCAGGCTGCGTTTTTCAAATCTGTCTCAACAGCCAAACTGGTTTTCAGAGCGTAGACCCTAGCTTTAATATCACACACAGAAAGACTTTAGAAGCTCTCATAAGGGCAAATCTGCCATACTTACTCAGCCCTGAGCTGCCCTTTTTTCACCTCCTCCTCAGGGGGAGCAGCCTCCCTCACCTCCTCCCTTTCTTCACTTCTGTGAGAGTAACTGTTTAAGACAGGGGGTCTCCATATGGACCCACCACGGAACATTCGAAAGTCTGCGGTCCTCCACTCGGTTGGAGACTCACCCTGAAATAGAAGCAGGAAAGTCAAATGAAGATGACTTGAATGGTTCGTTCATATCAGAGACATTTACGAGAAGATTACTGGTGTTAAACATTTCTTTATAAAGTGAGGCTTTTCATATGAACATTTGACAGCTCAGAATTAACAGTTTATTTTCAAGACCTACAAGAGCAAACCAACTGTTACAGAGAAGATGGATCATTTCCTTCTGTTATTTTACATGCTTCTTACATAAACATAGTCTGGTGTCAGACAGGGTGATAAACAGATGCTGCAGAGGCATTCATTTCAAATCTTTACACGCTGAAAGAGAATTAATGTCTGGTTAAACACTAGACCATTTTCAATGTTTTCATGAGTTCACAATAAATACTTACACAGAACGCTGGCAACATGTTTAAAGTAAAATCTTTCATTTTTATTACCATTTTTCATCTTTATCTTTGTTAAAACTTGAAATACTACATCCATAAAAATAGCTTCAGCTGTGCAAAGACCACGTCCTTTTATTTCACAATCAAGACTGAGGACCAAAGGTGACCAGAGTATCCTCCCCAAGAAGATCAGATCAGAGACCTCTTTTTCCTCTTTTAACGCCCTTCAGTGTTATTAATCTTTTCTTTATTTTACTCTCTTTTCTGGCATTTGTGGCTCTTGCGTGGTTTACTACTGTTCTATTTTAACTCTTACACTCTTGGTCATTTTATTCCTTCTGTATCTCCTGTATTTCGCTTTCACTGTCTTGTCTTTTATTTTTTCGTCTGCAAAGTACTTTGTAACCTGTTTTGAAAGTGCTATATAAGTAAAGTTTAATATAATTTCTGTATAGTAGCTATTTCACAGTGATAATTCCAAAGACCCATGATCTGAACTTGAAACTGTGTGATCAAATGTGAGTTTTGAAGAAAAAAAAACATGAAGATCAACATTATTATTGGCTAACTGTGGTATGTTTAATTTGCAGCACAGAAACAAGGTAAAAATGCTGGTGGTATTTCTTAAATGACACAAAAACAGGTCCCATTTTGTTGCCATAATTTAACAATCTGGTCCCTTTTTTCTTTAACTTGTTTCAAGTTAAATTAATGTTAGCAGCCATGTTTTTGAGCACTGAAAGTACTCAATGGTGACTTTTCCAGGAGGAATTCTGTTGAAGGCAGTCGTATCTGGAATTGTAAATACCTTACATGTTTGATATTTGAGATTCCAGACCAGGGATCCTCTGACTTAACCTGACAAGCCAGATAGACAGCTCCATATATCTGCCACAGAAATATTTCACTAGTTCATCTGGGTAGGAGCCCTTTAAATTTGTTTTCAGGGGCAGAACGTTAAAAAAAAAAAAAAAAGCTTGTGATTGGATAATCATTTGGCACGTCACATTCATCACAGACCAATCCACATCAAGCAGGGTTGCCTCCTATAATGTAGCATACATAGCAGCTAACTTAGCCGCTAACAGCTAACAATAGTTAATAACTGTTAGCTGTTAGCTGCTAACTTAGCTGCTAACAGCTCACAACAGTTGATGGCCGTTAGCCGCTAACTTAGCTGCTAACAGCTAACGGCCTTATACTATCATCTTACACTAAATTGTACCACACAGATGATTCATTTAACACTTATATCTGACATGAACATCGTCAAAGACAATCCCTACATGTAAACTTCTGAGGAGGGAAGATTTCGCCAAGTTTCATTAACTATGAATGAGGACAATAGGCTAATCGACATGTCCGTTCTCAACTTCCGGTTCTCAACTTCCGGTTGTCGTCACGTCCACATTCTGCTGCTCCCGCCTCTCTTCCCTGATTGGGCCATTAAGAATTCAGCAGAGTGAATTCGTTGGGCAACGGAGGCTGGCAAGACGGAGATACAGGATTTCAGAATCAGGCAGGTCTTTCTGCTCTGCAAGGCTACCTCTGACTTGATCAAGAGCCATAAAAAATTATACTAACACCACACACCTACAGGTTATTTGTACAACTGGTCACCTGGGACAAGCTTCAGTCCATGCCCTCATGATAACTGGTAGGAAGTTGAACATAAAAACAGACTAAACTGCCAGGTGTGCAGCCAGCCTTAAGTTAAGAGGGGTGAGATTTTCTTGCATATGGACAAAACGAGATGGAGGCAGATTTTCAGACAACGGGCTTGTATTAGACACACACCTGGAGGATGGAGAAGAGCTTCCAGCGATAGTACACATGATCTTGACTCTTATTGTCGAAAAGAAACCTGAGATAGTAAAAAAAAAAAAGAGCAAGTGAAGAATTTACCCTGCATAAATAACCAGACATTTTACCATGTACAGCAGCTCTTACCTGTAATCTGGATTATTCACCTCCCTGTTCATGATGATAGCTTCAAATACGTGACCTTCACGCACCACAAACTCAATCATCCTGTGAATGAGGAATAACAGATTCCTGTTGGGGAAGAAAAGCAGGGTATCAGAGAGGTTTCTTTTTCACCAAAACACTTAATGGACATCACCATTATACGTGGAGAGACAGAAGACAGGCGACAACATGGTACCAAACAGGGAGCTTGCCAGCACAAAAGGAGAGTGTTGAATTGTTTCCAGTGCAGTGAACAATCACTCTGACACGCTTTTAATTTCCATCTATAATTCTGCTTTAACAGTTAACCAGGCCTTCATCTCGCACTTACAGCTGGTCCAAAATGCTGAAGCTCATCTTATGAAGGTCCATGTCTTGGTGTGTTTGACCATTTACATCATGTCTTGAGTGTCTATTAAACAAGTATTCGATTCAAAACGATTAAAAACATTGAAGATTTGGTCTCTGTAGAGGATCGTGCACAGCTCTTTTCCCCTCTCCTTTGAAAACGCTCTAATCTGAGGGGGCAGGGAGGCTACAAGAGGCTATGTTAATAAGCTCTGTCCTGATTGGCTGCTCAGATGACTCAGGGGAGGGTAGGAAAGGTTACAGGTCGTGTAAAGACTTCAAAAGCAGTCATAGTATCTGCCTGTGACGGGCAGAAAACACACATGTGGGTGGAGGCTGTATGGCTATGACATCATAAACCTCAGGAAGTAAAACATGGAGTGTTTTAAGGGGCATTTTCTTTAAAAAGGTATGGAGCATTTCTCCATGAACTAAGAGTTCCTGTTCTCTTGCTCCCTGAGCCTCTTCTAACAACTTTAAAAGCAAATAAAAATTGATTCAGCAGGACATGGGACATTTAACAGGTACTAGAAACAGGCCTATCCTGGACTGACTAGTGGCTTCCTGTTCATTTCAGGACTCGTTTTTAGATTTTACTTTGTTTTTATATCTTTAGATGGATTTGCACCTTAACACATCTCTGCTCTTTTAAAAGTCTGTGCCTGGTTGAGATCTTTGACATCTGCGGGCGACTTCCTGTTGTCCCAAAAGCCAGATTTCAACAAACACGTAGTGAAAAAGCTTCCTCTGTTGTGGCCCTTTAATGATGGAGAGACTGACCTCCTGGAAAAAAAATGTATCTCACACTACCTTCTCTATAAATTTCATCTTAAAAACTATTTTTATTCGGTAGCTTTTGGTTCAGAATAAGAATTGTGAGGTCTCTGTACTCAAGTTTTTGCTGTTTATTTTATTTTTATAATAGATTTAATCATGTTTTTTTTATAGAAACTTATGGTCCGTTATGTCTGATTTTAGTCACTATGCAGTTTGTTATACATCAGCAAATTTTGCTGTACAAATAAAGTGGATTAGATTGGACAAAAATTCACTAGATTACACAGAGCCCTTGGGCCTAAAGCATCAGTGTGGTCTTGCATCTGTGCTGGTTTTGTCTTTAAGGGGCAAAGCTGACCATGATGTGAAAACTCTAAAAAAGTTAACGGGGAAAGAAAAAACATGGATCAGACCGTATGAATGAAAAAAGAAAGAATGCAACACATGAAGACCGTATGTATGTTATAAAATGATCCTTCATAAAGAAAAACTTTTTTTTTTTAAAGTTGAATAAGTTAACTGGTACCTTCTATTCCCCCTGATTAAAAAAAATCAAACTAACCCTTTAAGGGCTTTTAATTAAGGACATGCTCGAATTGATGACACCACCACCCAGTGTAAGGTTTATTCCCCAGCTGTTTGAAATAAACAGCGAAAGTAAAGTATAAATTTATCTTTAGCTCTTTAACAAAATCATATTTTCAATGCTAAAATATAATTACTGTTAACCATGAATTCTCAAAAATTGACTATATTTCAAAATCAAAAACATAAAACAGAGGAAAGTAAAGTATATCAATTATTCTTGATTAAGATGTCAGACAATAGTTATGCACTTGCATTTCTGAGCAGAAATATTACATTTAATTTCTGAATTCTCAGAGAAGCCTCCTGAGCGGCTTTAAATTTGTATAAG
The DNA here is from genome assembly GCA_036419115.1 of Scarus forsteni. NCBI lineage: Eukaryota > Metazoa > Chordata > Actinopteri > Labriformes > Labridae > Scarus > Scarus forsteni. The sequence goes on along the minus strand of JAZDUH010000011.1, from coordinate 15,837,347 downwards.
AAGGTGAATTTAGTTTCAAATCATCATTCTTGAGAATGACTTATATAAATGTTAATCAAACAACAATAACACTGTCAAACAGGTTTTGTCAGGTGGTCTGATAACTTTAAGTACTGTACATGTACGGTAAATTCAATGGCTGCTTCTGTTTTCTTAGTCACATTTAGGACTGCTTTAAGACTTTCGTATGACTCACTGCTCTAACTTTAAGCAACCCCCTGGTTATATTTAGAGCACCAGCTGAACTCCGCTAACTCGAGTTTATGGTCATAAAATCCATCTGAGTTCTCACTCCATCAGTCTGTGAATGTATCAGGACATCGATGGCTGTTAACTAGTATAAATCATTTTTCTGCCAGAGCTCCTCAACTTTAGAAGAATTTGCCTGCATTTCTGAGAGCATTGTAAATTCTTTGAACTTCCTTTCAGAATATGAAGTATTGCGTCACAAACATGTTTGATAATAAAGTAAGAGGAATGTTCACCTGTCTGTTGGGATGACCACTTTGACGACAGCTTCAGACAGAGTCTATGAAGTGAAAAGCAAAGAAGATTAAAGAGTGAGTTAGCACATGAACACTGCAGTAAACGTACAGCCAAATAAGACCATGATAAGGGATAGGAATGACAAGATTTCATACAGATGCCATTAACAATACTGCTCATTTATCAGTCTTCGTAGATTCCTGCTGATTTTCTGTGTGGAGAAAAGTTGACCTCCACAGGTTTTCAGTGGCAACAAAGTCAGCACGTCACTCATGATATGCAGTATTGTGGTTCAGACATGAATTCTTCTGCAAGTTTCTGGTGTTTCCACCAACTGACAGTTGTGCAGTCAGCATCTTTTTGATGAAAATCAATAATCTATTTTTACCACTTTCAGTCGATATTTCTGGAGTAACAGAGGGTGTACTCGGGCTGGAAGATATATATATTGTATTTTTACATTTCTAAACAAGATAAAGGTTTGGACAGTATCTCCACAAAAGCAAAAATAATAAAAAATACAACATCCCAGTCCCACTCCATCCAATGCCAGCTTACAACAGTCCTGTCAGCACTGTGAACATGGTAGTAATGGAAGACAGGAGTAACACCACTGAAGAGGTGGATGTTAAAATAAAAATAGTTGCTCAAAGCTTTCTGTTTACGATCTCAGATGAGCAGCAAAATTGTGTTTTTTTGCAAAACTGGTATCAAAAAAGTATGAGCAAGATGGATCACTTTACATAACACCACAAAGTGCATAATGATGACTATTAAAAATGGTAAGCTGCAGCCCCAGAGCTCTCTGCATTGAAACAATCTGACTTAAGGCATCATAAACCTGTACTGGTTTAATCTATCTGGAATAAAATAGCATAGATATATAATAAATATCACCATTTAAATTGAAAAAAAATCTTGAGACATACATTTTTTAAACACCCCCAATCAACATCTTAAAACCAGTTAAAAAGTGCAAGAATTGGCATTTTGCACTGTTAATCTTAAGAAGGTTCTCAATAGAGCTTCAAAATGCAAAAAGAAGAAATGGGAGAGAGAGAGAAAGTTTGAGTAAGAAATTTATTTTCAATTGGCTCTTAAGATTTTGTTCTGGAATTTATTTTCCAGCTCAAACATTGCATTGTCTTCCAAACTGAGATACTGAGCAGGACCAAGGGGGGAAACATTTTCAAGCTTCATTCTAATTCTGCATATTCACTCTCTTGCATAAAACAAATTTGTGGAATTACAAGCAAAAATTGGTAACAGATACATCTGAAAAATAACAGGGACAGCTCTACCTTATCCAGCTCTCCTTTGGACATGCCCAGTGGCTTTGTGAAGTCATTTCTGAACCGGTCTCTTGGCTGAGCGTTGAAAGGCAGACCGGATGGAGGTGGTGGTGTGGCCCTCACCCCCACTGGTGTGTAGAGAGGCTGAGGTGGAATACGAGCTGGTTTGCCCCATCCTAACTTCATCTCAAAGCCCATGATCACTTTTCCTGAAACACAATACAAACACAAACATGACAAACCATTTTCTTTACGTCATCGTGAACAGTGGAGCTCTCACTGTAAGAGTCGGCTGTACCATCAAGAGCAGCCAAAGCTCTTTCTGCGTCTTTCCGGGTCATGAATGCCACAAAGGCTCTGTTCGAAGGCCGGCCACGTTCCTCTTCTGTCCGAGGCCACATGATCTTTACACTGGCCAGAGGTCCATATTTACAAAACTCTTGGCAGAGCATCTCCTCATTCATCTGAAAAATAAGAGGCAATTTCAATCTGTGTTGTACATCTTTAGTTTGAGGTGCAAAGCTGATCAATTTTAGAAATAGGGCAGGGCAACATTTTGACTTTTTAGTTTGATCAACATATTTTTAAATAAGATACCAGGGTAAAACAAATAGACAGAGATTTTTGCATTTAAGTGTCCTAATGTGTTACCGATGATTTTTTCTAGTTGAGAGCAGTTTTCTGAAAATATTTATTATTAGCAAGAAATTTCCAATACTGGTGTTTATTTGATAAACAACACTTGAAGCCATTAACACCCAGGGTTTATTAACTTATTCTTATACAAAATTGTCACTGGGTTGATGAATGCCCCAGAAAAGACATCTAACATAGGACTTTTTGGTCTGTTTTTGTCATCAAAATTACATGAAAACTGAACACTATCTAAACTGAAGATAGTGGTAACATTCAGAAAAGTGGGTGGAAGGCACAAAGAGTTTCATCAACTTTTAGAAATGTTTCCCATGTTAAAATTAGACAGTGTGCAGTGGAATGGAGAAGAGAAAGCAGAGAAGACACGCGTCAGAAGTGCCTCAGGTGGGAGTAACACCTGAGCCGCCCACATCAGGCAAGAGTCTTCATATTTTCAGGAAAGGTTTCTGCTCGCTCTGCCTAACCAGCACCCCAGGGTGTCTTGTACTTTCAAATTGGTTATAGTTAAGTCAAACAGGTTTCTGTGATGATACTTAAAGGGATATACCAACTATTTTACCTTTACGTGTCTTGCCTCACTCCTGAGTCCATAACATGCAGATAGACTCCATTCTTTTGACTGTGCCCGCTGGACTGGGCAGAGATCACCTATTGCTAATTAGCTTAGCTCAAACACTGACAGTCAGTGGGTAGTGTGAGCCTGTATCTGCCCACAGTCACCAGATAAACTCTTCAGCAACTCCAAACAGCCCTTTGTGCTTGTTGTGACCTGTTTTTTGACAGTGTTATCTATTTTTTGACTAAGATTAGCACTTCGTTATTTTGCAAAGAAATACATACACAACTAGAAATGCTTTGTTTTGTTACAAGCACAGCAGAGGCAAGCTAATGCTACCTATTGACTGCTAGCGTTTGAGCTAAGGTAACGGTGCAATCCACCTGTGCTGGGAGGTCGGGATTTCTGAGTTCGAAGTTGGAAATTTCAACTGGAACGAAACCCCGAGGTTGGAATTTCCTACTGGGAACTCTGGGATCCTGACCACCATGGAGTTGACAGTCGAAGATGTCAACCTAGTGCAAACAGTTATTAAATTCATGCAATGATCTGTTCATTAGCACTTCTGACTGTTGCATTGTATTGTATGACATTTATGAAAATGCTGCCATAGTGTTATTTACATTCTTCATGTGGTATTTGTTAACTACAACGCAGGGCGTGCTAACAATGGCTAACAATAGCCTGGTAGATCAGTACCTTTTTCCGATTTTGTAACTGGAATGCTGAAAACTCGGTGATGACTTTATTCCCACTTCCCTCTTCCCAGTTCCAATGTTAATGGAACACAGTATTATCAGTTGTAGGCGAGCTCTGCCCATCTTCTTTACTGCACGCACAGTGGAAGGAATGGTTTCTATCTGCTTTTCATGGACTCAGGAGTGAGGCAAGACACAAAAACCAACAGAAAAGTTGGTGTATCCTGTAAATCAGTTACATAAATAATTGTGGTATTTTGTCAACTATTCATCATTTCTTTGAGGAGAAAAATTCAAAAAAACTTTAGTGTCTCTGCCTTCGCACGCACTGTGTTGCCTTTATCCAAGGTGTATGGCACCATGAATCAACAAAGACGTTACAGCCACATGGAGTGAATGTGAAGTCTCGAGGTGTAATGAAGACAGAGCTTTGTTGTGGTGCACTTGCTCAAAGGCACTGTGAAAGGCCCATTGTTCTGCTTTACCTTCTGGCTAATGCAGCTGATGTAGAGGTTCGTGGTGGTTGGCGTCATGAGGTCATCATATAATGCTGAAACAAAAGAAGAGAGTTTCAGTGAGGTGTAGATTCAGAAATAAAACAAAGAAACATTTTGGAAGGAAACTCACTTGATCGTGCTGCTGATGGTATGTCAAAATCTCCCCCTGGCCCACCGCCTGGGTCACTTTTTTTCCTTTTATGTCTTTCTTCACGCTCTTCTTGTATTCTGCATTTTTGGAGCATTAACAAAAACACGTGACACTAAGAAAAAAATAACAATTAGAAATGCATAGTGGCAGCAGTTACTTACATCTTAAGTTCTTCTTTAAAGAGTTCAAGATTGCTCTTCTTCTTTTCTTCTGTCTTTCTTTTAAAAACCTGTTAAACAAGTCAGCCGTCATAATCATTTATCAACAAACTGATTTCACAGTTTGAAAAACGTGAGTGGTGATAGAAGATTAAACAAACTTACAGCTTTTTTACTTTCAGGTGGTGGTACTGGAGAGACATGCTGGGACACCGGGCTGAACTTGTTCGATGGTTGATAAAATTTACTTTTTTTGAGCTGTGCTGCTTCCTCCTCTGCAAAAGATAAGGCGATCAATCAGCACCAAGCACAGAACTATTTATAATAGCAGCTCTTCAGGGTTTTTACAAACAGGAAACAGCTCTTTCTGTTCAACTGTTTTCGTGTAGGTCAGCAGGATATCTGAACTGCCTCCTGCTTCTATGAGGACAGATTGTTTCCAGAAACAAAACAGAGTTAGTGTTGCTGCTGTGTTGGCAGAAGAATATGTCAAGTGTTAAAGAAACTGGACCCAACAAATGGGTCAACTGTAGCACAAGTGGATGTAGAGGGCTGAACACATTTATTAGACCACCACCCAGTTTAAGGTTTATGTCACACCCAGGGTTAATTTTGTTGACTTATTATTTTCGGCATACTTTTCGTCAACAACCTTTTTTCACATGATGAAAACTAGACTATAACAACAACAAAAAAACAAGTGCACATGGACTAAAACTAAAACCAAATTAACAGACATTTTCTTCTACAAATAGAAACTCTACAAAAACATTTGACAGTATTAATCCAATCAAACCTACGTACTTTCATCATGAAGAAGGTAGGGAGAAGTTAGAAATTATCCAATCACAGCTACTTTGGTTGTGTGGAAAGGTTGGATGAGTAAAGAGAGACATCCAATCACAACTGCCTTAGCTTCGTGGTGGCGTAATCCAAGTATAAAACATGACTTCAGAAATTGAAGGAAACATAAAACATGCCTTATACTTTACACTTTAGTCGACTAAATTTACAGTAGGTTTTGTCAATGTCAACTAAAACTAGACTAAAGTTAAAACAATTTAGATGCCAAAATATGACTAAAACAAAGAATATATTTTAGGCAAAAGACATTAACTAAAACAAAAGTAAAAAAAAGTGCTGTCAAAATGACTACTGGCCATAGCTGCCATAAATTATCAACATTAGTAATTATAGTGACAAGCAAGCATGCAAATTTCAGGGTTCTTGTTAGGCAATTGACAAGTGCAGGACAATTTTCCACACATCCAAACCAATAAAACATGCAAAAACTTAACTTCTGAGTGATGCTCCCATTTATTGAAAGTAGGTGATGTAAAATTAGGGATGGGAATTGATAAGATTTGATCAATACCAATGCTGTTAACGATCCTGCTAATCGATCCAATTCTTTTACAATTCCCTTATCGATTCCTGCAGATTTTGCATGTGGGCAAATGTTGGTCTCATTTTCAGTGACAACAATGTCAAACAAGTCACAGCATAGATATCTGCTTCTGCAAGCTGCTGGTGTTTCCACTCACTTAAGGTTGTGTAGTAGGTGCAATGAAAATTAAGCTACAATTCTGATGCTTCTGAACCCTGTCAGTGGAAGGAATTGATAAGGGAATTGATAAGCAAAAAGATTAACGATATTGATTCTTTAATTGGAGCTGTTAACGATTGTCAACTGGAATTGGTTTTCGATTCCCATCCCTATGTAAAATAGTTTAAAAAGTTAGTGTCACTGAAGACAAAAGAATTTAGAAAATACTCGGACAGTGCAAACCTCTGCCAAGCTAGCTCACATATTGTTAGAACATCTATAAGCAATTGTTCCACGATGAAGTCATCATTATAATTTGATTCATGGCCCTGAAAACCCACACCTAGCACTCAGAATCATATTGATATCATTATTCGTTAGACAGTTATTGAACAAAAACAATTGTTGGCTTTTGGCATTTATCTGGATCATCACCAAAATCTAATAATTTTAAAGTTTGGCCATTACAGCTCCTGAAAATGTTCCGAAAAATCTGCCCAGAAGTTTTTGTGCAATCTTGCTAACAAACAAAACAAAACAAACGAAACAAACATACATTGGCAAAAACACAACCTCCTTGGCGGCTGACTCGCGTTATGGTAAAAAAAACATTTATTTCCACCACCCATGACACTAGGCCTCTGCTCAAAATATTGATACGGCAAAATATCGTCATGCACTCCTTGGGGATACGTGTATCGATACAGATTCTACAGAACCGATACGGCCTCAGTGTTTTGACAGCTGTTGTCAATACACTTTGCGTAATATTAACAATGGCACAGTATAAAGTGGAATCCAAACTAAATGGTGAAACACGTTCCAAATTTAAACTTTGGTCTACCATCTCTGAATTTCAGTTTATTAAGTTGCAGAATCATTTAAATCTCATCCATTTTCTTTTTCTTCTTGTAATAATAAATATTTTCAGGATTTCAGTTAAAGGAGTAGTCAATTTTCATAATTTATGTTTATTGGGATACATATCATATCGTGGCCTCAGTATCAGGATATGTATTGTATCGTGGAATTGCTGGAAATATCCAGCATTACATGACACTAGGGCTAAACGATTTGAGAAAATAATCTAATTGCGATATTTTCCCCAATATTGCAATTGCGATTTACTCTGGGATTGTTTTAATGTTCCTCATCTTATGTATTCTTAAACAAACATAAGCAGTAGATCGTTTTATAGTATAACCAATATGACATTAAATCAATCTAAGGATAAAAGATTTGAGAAAAAGTGGAGAAGTGAAGAACAGAAGCAAAATAGGTATGAAATTGCAGAAAAAAAGGCAAAAAAAATCAAAAGAGACTAAGGAAAATTGATTATAGCAGCAAAATTGGGATAAAATTTCAAAAACCATGTAAGAATTCCAAACATGGTCTGACAGTGGCCAAAAAAAAAAAGATGTATGGGAGCAAGATAGACATAAAAGTTGTAAAAACTGGGTTGAAAAAGGTTAAAATAGGCATGAAATTGCAAGAAACTACATCACAATGCCAAAATGTTCAACACATTTTGGGTTAAAAATATTGCACTGTCTGTGATTTGAAAATTGCAACAAGCCATATTGTGATTTAATCTAATTTGCAATTAATTGTTCAGCCCTACATGACACCATATTCCCTTTTAACCCTAAAAACACCTGAGCCACACTAGTGACCTCTCATGACCCACTATCCACACTTGGAGCTCAAATTCAAACCCAAACTGAAATAAACATTTGAAACCTGCAGAAATAACCACCAAATTTTTTTTTTTGTTTCAGTAATGGTCAATACACTGGAATATTTAAGGTCTTGAGCAGAAATGATAGCTTAATGCTAAAATATAATTGTTATAATCACCCACAATTTTTTTAATGTATTATTCCACAAAAATACAGGAAAGAGGTGCATTGTCCTTTCTTGATTAAGAAATCAAATTATAGCTATTAACTTGCTTTTGAGAACAGAAATATTAGTTTTAGTAGTTGAATGTTCTGTTTGATTTATTTCTGCCTCATCAGAGAATCCGAATGAGAGGCTCAGATCTGGGTATAAAAAAGGTGAATTCAGTTGAAATTTCAGTTTTAAACAAGTTTTTGAAAGATTTCTTTAAAATGTATGTTTTCTTGTTTTTGTGACAGGTGGTCTAACAATATTTTAACATAAAAAATGTTTAATGTGGACAAGCCTGCCCATTTTCAAACAAGAAAATTTACCCTTGATAACATGCACTCAAACTTTAGGAGAAGACACAGGTTTAGTTTTGGGACATATTTTGTTTAACATTGCAGTGCAGATGGATCCACCTGATTTATCATCTGTCGTCAGGCAGATCCATCTTGCTAAACTCTAATCTGCAATGACTGTTAGCATTCCAAAGTGGCATGGCCAAATCAGCGTCCTTTAGAGCAGGAACAGGTGGGAGCTGTGATTAAGATGAAAACAGGAAGTGACTGCTGACATAGGGATTAGCATAGATGCTAACAGCTCCAGTGGCATTTTTATCAGAACTTGACCATATCTCTTTCTGAAATTAAAAACAAATAAAACTACAAACTTCTCTATAAAAATATGTTTTAACTCCACTTCCTGCATGTTTGGTCAAGAGTTTAATTTACGAATTGGCTCACGTTCTGTCTTTCCAAGTGCGGCAGAATGATCATCCAATCACCTGCCAGATACGCTTCTGAAATGTCTGGACAATTCTCAAACACCTTCTATGGGTTCTTTCCCAGGTGGACAAGTGAAATATAACAGACGGTCCATCTGGTGGGTCAGGTTAAACTTTGTTCATATCAAGGCAAAGTATGTATCATGTTATTTTTGTGTCATGTGGTGTTTTGTTGAGAGTTTAAAAAACTGAAATCAGAAATTGTGTTTTTGAGGAAAAATTTGGGGATTTTATTTAAAGGCCATATTGGCCAGCCCTTCAATGTGTAATGACAGTAAGTCAATGAAAGCATGTCTGTTTGTAGTACCAGAAGAAGAGTCTGGTTTACCTTTCGTTGCATTCACAATCCCTCCATGGACAAAAGTTTTCACGCCACTTTTCTTATTGGACTCAAAAGATGCCAAGAATTCTTCAAAAACCTCAGCTGCTTTTTCTTCCTCCTGAAAAGTGAGACAGAAAACTCTGTTTATTTCTTCACATTTATTGTCCATGATGTACTTAATATTCTATAATTACTGATAGCTAACATTTGCTTTTTTGATACAATTTAATTCCCATTTTTTACATACTCATAATTTTAACTGCGTTAGAAATAAAAACAGCCTGTCGTTTTCCTCCATTGTTACTCCTCACACACGCCCTTACCTTTTTCTTGAGCTCTTCTCGTTGTTTCTTAGAGAATGGCTTAACTGGAGTAACAGGTGCTCTCTTTTTATCTGCCATGCTCAAACTGCAAACTGCAAGAAATTACAAATATGTATATATCAGCATTTGTTGTATAATTTTGACCACAAACACATTAAAAAATAGTTAAGTTGTGATTTTTTATTTTTAATAACAAAACACCATTTACAATTAAATTTATCTGTTCATTTATTTACGTTCATGTTCTGCTTCTGTGTGATTCAGCTGTTGAAAATTACTGTTATGTCAGCATCAATCTCAGCAACTGAGTTGTTATTTTGGCCCTGATCAGGCATTCAGGAGTAGAACCTACTGATAAAACACTTTGATGAACCTTTACTTTCTGAAAAGAACACTGCATGTAATTAGTGAAATAATCATGTGGTATTAAAAATGTCAAAGCTCTACACAGTGTGTAGATAATTGCATAAGATACAAACTTTTACATTATAGTATACTTTATTTTGAGTAGTATTAGGACATTAAAAAATGCATTACTGTACACAATATGAAGAAATGTTTTAGGTAAGATATAAGATAAAGATAATGCAATATAGCAACCAATTTCACATCCCAGAAATATTTATTGATAATTTTCCAGTTTGTGTAAATAAATAAAGGGAAATAAAATCCAATCTCACACTAGTTGTTCCAGTGTCTCAAATCACGTAAAATCCACTGTTTAGGTAGAATGGTATGGCACCTTTTGTATCCTTTGTAGACATAATTATAATAGTTATAGTACACATAATAAGTGCTGGTAAATACATTGATCTGAAGCCCTCATTTGTGTATGTCTGCAGGCATACACAAATACATGCAGACGGACATAAATCTGTGTTCTCGCCGGACAAGAAAGGATATAATCGATTTATGTATTTTAGAGTAATCATTATAAGGTCAGACAAGAGCCAAAAACAATGCAATATAGAAATAACCTGCACATTTGAGCAACATATCGCTGCTAACAACCAGATGCATATTCACAGAGGGGCTGATACTCTCCACACAAGTTAGCTTCATGCAGCCAAACTGAAGAATTCCCTAACAAATCAAACTGTTTCTGGTTCATACGACTAAACAATGTTGTCATTTAGTGCAGAGATGCTCAGCATGTCGGTTTTAGCCTCAAAAACGGTGATTTAAAGGCCCAAACCTCAGAAAGCTATCACTCATCGTGCTAACGTTAGCTAACACTGGTGTTTAGCTTAGCTTAATAGCCGTTGACGGTTAAACAGTTAACTTTAAAAGCTGAATACGGCTAACAACTCGGCACACACATATTCTTTATTTCTACGTGTAATTAGGTGCAAAAACTCATTTTCTTCGGCTAACATCTGCTAACTCCTGCTCCATTATACAGTTCATTCACCACTGTCGGCTAGCTAACACAACAGTCTACTGTTTTCTTTCACAAAGCAGCAACAGAACATCATTAAACCAAACGTCTTGCATGCTAATAGCTTCATGCTCCAACTCAAAGTGGGACTTACAATGGGTGACATGCTATTACTTCTGCATTTTTCCTCCGAAGATAATTGTTTTCTATCACAACATGCTATCAAGAGGAGAGGTATCCGACTGGAGCTGTGGAGGAGGACGCCTGCTCAGTCTGCGCCATAACAAATGAGTCTGTCACAATGCTGCCCCTACATATTCATGATGAAGATAATTCTCATTGTGAGGGACAGTTCATCAGTCAAGGTAATATCAAATGTTTGTTCATCCTTTTATCATCCTCCACCTATGTTGGAGGCTTTAAAAGTCCGTTTTTACTCTGTTACCTTGTGTAAATGCAAGGGCTGTTTTCAAAAGTTTGTAAGATATCAAGTTAGCTCTTTTTTAATGGATGCAAGGTGTGACATCTACGTACAGGTGTCAAAATACTCAATCATAATCACTGCCCCAAAATACTCAACATATAGGCCTAGTTGAAACCAGCCGACTACAGTTAAATGTGATTTTTGGTTTCTATGGTTTTGAAACTAAATGATGGTCTTGTTGGTATCTCTGTATGTCATCCATCTTCTTCACTATTTATCAAAAACGTTGAAAAATTGTGTAAATAAGAGCAGACTACAATGATCTGCATATTCTTTTATTATTCAGCTGAATATACTACAAAGACAATATAATCTATGTTCAAGCTGAGAAAACTTTTTTTTCAAACTATGCTCTGATTTTGAATTTGATACCTGCAACATATTTAAATAAGCTGCAAGGGGCAACAAAAGACTAGAAAAGTTGATTTATGCAAAAAAAGAACAACTGTAACACTCCACAGACCAAACAGGTTACATTGGAAACAGATAAGTGTCATTATAAAACATTTAAGGTGCATAAAAGAAAGGTTCAGACATTCATAAGGATGTGGTCATGGTTCACCATTTTGTGAACAACTTTGTGAACAAATAGTCCATTAGTTAAAGAACGCTTCTCAGTGTACAGTATCAAGGAATTTAGTCCATAATATCATCAATAAATCTGGAGAAATCTCCACATGTAAATGGTAGGGCCAAAAACCAACACTGAATGCCTGTGACCTTCGATCGACCCTGCACTAAAAACCAACATCAGGAACACTTCAGAAAACCATTGCCAGTTAACAGTTTTTTTGCTACATCTACAAGTTAAAACTCTACCATGCAAAGCCGAAGCCATATATCAACCACACACAGAAACACCGCCAGCTTCTTTGGGCCCGAGCTCATCTGAGATGGACTAACGCAACATGGTAAATATTGTTATCAAAGTTCTCAAGCCAGCATCTGTGATGATAATGGGGTGTGTCAGTGCCCATGGCATGGGCAACTTTCACATCTATGGAAGCACCATTAAAAAGGAAGGTAGGATCTTGGAGCAACATATATTGTCATCAGAGTGACGTATTTCAGAGACGTCCCTGCTTATTTCAGAAAGACAACGCCAGGCCACATCCTGCTTGTGTGTTGTCTATGTTTATAGACTGACCTGCCTGCAGTTCAGACTTGTCTTCAAATGAAAACATGTGGCACATTATCAAGGGCAAAGTACGTCATCAGAGACCCGGAGTAATGAACTCTGACTGAAATCACCATGAAGCTTGGATGGGAGAGAATTCCAACATCAACAAATGCTGTCCTCAGATGGTAAACACGCCCTTATCCCAGCTTATTTGGGACATGTTGTGGGCATCAAATAAATTTAAGTTTATATCAATTTGAACTCTAAGTATCTTGTCTTTGTGGTATATTAAATGTTAAAAGTAAATTACACTATTTGCTAGTGTCCTTTATAAAGAACATTATTATAAATAAAATCCCAGAAGTGCTCTGTAATAAATTAACATTCTTCTCTGATGAACATACCTAATGTACTAGGAAGGGAGATTTAAGCTGCCTCTGCGCAGTACAGATGTGATTAAAGGTACGGTTCAAGACAGAGCAATGGTTGCATGGAATTTATTACCAAGCTTTTTAACCTCAGACAGTAACAGAAGTTGCTTCAACAAGGAATTAAAGATGTATACATATGGCTTACCTGAAAGATAATAACGTTAATTGCTTCTCCCTATGTGAATTTTTCTTGTAGTCCCAAGAGGTAAGGAGAGTTCTGTGGTTGTCTCTCCTTTTTTTCTTTTCTTTTTTAAAACTTTTTATGTATTGGTTTGCTTTTAGCAATCAAGAGGTGAATGATAGAGCTACCGTATGAGTGGATTGTGTGAATGTTATGAGTGTAAGTCATGCTCAAAAGGATGATATTTTTTTTGTTGAAGGTGTAATATGTGGACTCCAGGAAGAATAGCTACTGCATATTTGCTCTAACTAATGGTGGAACCAAAATAAATCAAATCAAATCAAAATATTAACTGAATAGAGGTTGAAAAGGATTTGCAAATCTTATACACAAAGCTCCATGTAGGATAATTAATTATGAAAAATCTGGTTCTAAAATTTGAATGTATGAGTACGACATATGACAAAGTATGAGGAAAATGTTAGAAAATGAATTGAGTAAAAGCCAGTGATTTAATAAATATATAATTAATTTCAAAATGTTGTTTAATACCCAAAGACAAGATCAAAATGTTGGCATCGCTGACCTTTTTCTAACATCATTGAATTAAAAAAACATCCTTCATCTATTAAATTGAAATAGGCAGATGTACACAACTTTATCTTCACCTAATATAATGAAATATTATGATTGATGAATTGCAATTTGATAACATAAAAATGCTTATCAGTGATGCTGTCATTGCTTTATGGTTTGGGATTTCACAAGTGCAATAAAGGAGTTTCTTTTGATTTGAAGAAAATGGCTTCAGTGTAATTTCAATATTACAGTAAGCTGCTGTGTTCTTCTGTAGTTCCAGATCTTTGCACAGTTATTAGGATTCACATCACTCTTCATCTTTTCCGATGTTTTCCTCTCATCCGTTCACTGGATATTGGGGTCATTATTTTGCTGGAGGACCCGTGACCTGAAACGATGACTTTATGGCACTGGGCTGTTTGTGTTTTTGTTCTTAATGCCTTGATAGCCTTGTGATTGTTCTGTGCCTCGCCTGCATATATTCCAAGCAGCAGTGCCTGAGGCAGTGCAGCAACCCCAAAACGTCACAGAACCTCTGTGGTAGTTTTCTCCAGAGTTTAATCTGCTACTCTTCTTATAACTCCCTGAAATGTAAGCAAGTCTGTTAAAGAGCGACTCTGCACCGACCCTTAATGAAAGGTGAGTGGTCTTATGAAGGTCATACTGAGCAATTGACGTAATTTGACCTGCATGGAAAAGTAAACACACAACTCTGGATGACACAGATTGGATTTATTTGGAGTAAAAAAAAACCTTTTTTTTTTAACCTCAACTAATTTTTACTCTTGGGTGAAGCTGTGGGTGCATACGCCAAAGATTACACCATTAAGATCATCCAATCAGCAAGTTTCTTAAAACAAAAGGGGATTGTCTCGAGATACTGTGTGTGAATATTCACCAATGAAACTGTGTTTTAAAAATGATGTCCCAGCTCTGTTTGTCCAGTTGATCCTGCAGACCCAAACTCATGATTTGTTCATTTGAATTAATGAATAAAGTACTTGTACACAAATTCTCTTGATTCAACTCAGCATTTTATTCTCCAACAAAGACTCAACACTATGTGCATTTTTAGAAGACTTAGATCATTAAAATGTTTGAGTGTAAAAGCCTAGGGCTACTCCGCCTTTCAGGAGTCCCAACTCCAAGCACCATCTCCAGAAGAGCCACAAAGCCTCCTCCATGAAGAGTAGATGTCACGCTCTTTGCTTAGAGTGCTTTGTGCCTTTTTCTGTTAAGACTGGGCTGATATTATGCATTAAAAAAGCCCTGACATGTTTTTATTTTAGCTTGAAGAGGACTCTCCTTGAAGAACTTCTTCCTGTCAACATAAAAGTTCGACTTTAAATGTGAGCTCCTTGTGTCCTCCTGAAGTTTGATCCATGTCCCATCAATCAGAATCTGTTTTGCAGTCAACCAGCAGGGGGCGCTCCAGATGTTTTCTCCTCACTTTGGCATGGCTGACATGCCACTCACCTTTTTAAACTGTCCATTGTGGGCACCGTGTTAATGTTTTGAGTGCATGTAAGTTAACGTTCTGACATGATGCATGATGCGATACTGAGGCCATGACATAGTCCACTGCCAACTTGTATCATTTTTACTTGAACGTAAAATGGCAAGGACAAAGTTCAGTGACTCTTCAAGTTAGGACACTTATAGATAATGACCTCAAAGATTTTAGTAGTTATTCACAATTTGGAGCATGTGATGAACAGTGTGATTTGGCTTCTATTTTGAACTGTGCCATCAATAACGTCACACAAGTTGTATTTATTGACTGCTTTCACAGCATTTCAGGTCGTTACGATTCTGTAGAGTCTGCACTGATGCATGTATCAAACAGAATAAAATAATATTTGAGCACAGGCCTAATGTAAGTGTATATGAGCAACAGGACTTTCTCTCTAGTTAAATAAAAGAGAGCTCAGAGGCACAGGCAGTTCTTCAACTTTCAACGACTTTCACATACAAATGTCCAGTGCAAGACCTTAAGGTCATGAAATGTCAAGTGTCATTTAAGGTTCAGTTTGATTGACCAGGGACAAAGTTGATGCACAATTTAAGGTTATAGATCAGACTCCAGCAGACAGGGTCCCTTTTGTTAAAAATCAGACATAATGGCAGTAAGTACTGGCTAGCATATGCATACGCTATTTCATTTAAAATCTTTAAAAGGGTTTCTCATTTATCCATTGATCTATACTCAACAAAAATATAAACGCAACACTTTTGTTTTTGCTCCCATTTTTCATGAGATGGACTTAAAGATCTAAAATTCATTCCAGATAAACAATATTACCATTTCTTTCAAATGTTGTTCACAAATCTGTCTAAATGTTTGATAGTGAGCACTTCTGCATTGCTGAGATAATCCATCCCACCTCACAGGTGTGCCACATCAAGATGCTCATCGGACACCATGATTAGTGCACAGGTGTACCTTAGACTGTCCACAATAAAAGGCCACCCTGAAATGTGCATTTTTTTTTTTTTGCTTTATTGGGGGTCTGGGGACTCGGAACCAGTCAGTATCTGGTGTGACCACCATTTGCCTCATAGAGTGCAACACATCTTCGCATAGAGTTTATCAGATTGTCAATTGTGGCCTGTGGAATGTTGTTGTGAGGCCGGTTGGATGTACTGCCATATTCTCTTTAATTGATTGTCACGCTTATGTTGGTGGAGAAATGAACATTCAATGCACGAGCAACAGATCTGGTTGACATTCCTGCTGTCAGCATGCCAATTGCACGCTCCCTCAATGCTTGCAACATCTGTGGCATTTTGCTGTGAGACAAAACTGCACATTTCAGAGTGGCCTTTTATTGTGGACAGTCTAAGGCACACCTGTGCACTAATCATGGTGTCCGATGAGCATCTTGATGTGGCACACCTGTGAGGTGGGATGGATTATCTCAGCAAAGCAGAAGTGCTCACTATCAAACATTTAGACCGATTTGTGAACAACATTTGAAAGAAATGGTAATATTGTTTATCTGGAATTAATTTTAGATCTTGGAGTCCATCTCATGAAAAATGGGAGCAAAAACAAAAGTGTTGCATTTATATTTTTGTTGAGTGTACTACTTCAGTCTGCTGGTATAATTTATAATAAAGACTTTCACAAAGCCAGAATAACCATCTCTACAACCATAAAAAGAGGAGGACCCTCTGGAAAACAGACCATTGAGATGCCACCTCTAACCTTTTATACGATTTCAATTAATGTGATAAAATATAATGACAAATTCATGGTCAAAGCATCCATACACACATTGCTATGGCTATCAAATTGTTATTTTCATCTCTTTGTTTTGGATGTCCAAGTGGAGGTTTTTTTTGTACCCCTCTAACTGTTGCCAATTACAGCAAAGTGTTGTACTACATAAGATTCATGCTAGGTTTGAAAACAAAAAATAATTTTAAAAAGGCAAAAATATTGTAAAATGGGGAGTATGGCGTGGGCCAATTCTTTTGTAGTGTCATAACATTTGTTATTATTTTTTAATTGATTGTCACGCTTATGTTGGTGGAACTTTGGCCAAAAAATCTAGGTGAGACTCTTCTGTAGGTTTTAGTTCAATTCTAAGAAGGTGTTTTTGCAGCATCTGCTTCAGTCTGATGAGCAGAGGCTGGGTAATAAGATTAGAGAAGATGTTTGTGATACACAGTTCATGTCTGTAAGGTTTGTGTGGTCTTATTTAAATCAGCTGCACAATGAGGGCTGATAAAGAAAGTAAAAGGTATAGATTTTTAGAAATTGGTTCATGGAGGTTTTATATTGCTTTTAATTTTTTAATTTAATTTCTGAACATTTTTGTACTTCTACCATAGCCAATATATGTGTGTTGGGTTCTTTAATCAATTCAAATGAAAAAAAAAGAAGTTTAAAAAAAGTCTAAATGGATATGCTCAATCACAACGCAAAACACAGAATCCTTTATTGCTTTAAATGTTGAGAATTGCCAAGGCATTGAAATAATAACATAAACAAATGTTTATAATAAGGGAAATAGGTCATTAAAATGATTTAAAAAAAAACATATGGATATTGTGATAGCAAAGACTGAAGAAAATGAAAATAAAAAAGTGTTCATGTTTAAATATACATGGAAAAATTAAATAATGTAAAGTAATGCGTGTGCTGTCGTTGTTTGGGTTCCACTGGACATCCTCAGGTCCTCACACACTTTGATATGTTTGGCCATAATAATTTCAGTTTTTCATTTATCCCAGTAACTGGATTTTCCACAGTACAGTAGAAAAGCTGGTTTGGTGGAGTGATAAGCAACCAGGCATGACCCCATTCACATACATCAGCTGGTCCAGGTTCAAATCCAGTTGTGACTGGTTTGCAGTGTCTTCTTGCCTAGGGATGGGAATTGATAAGATTTTATCTATACCAAGGTTATTAACGACCCTGCTAATTGATATAATTCTTTAACGATTCTCTTATTGATCCCTGCAGATTTTCCATGTGGGCAAATGTTGGCCTGTAGATTTTCAGTGTCAACAATGTTAAACACGTCACAGCATAGATAACTGCTTCTGCAAGTTGCTGGTGTTTCCACACACTTAAGGTTGTGCAGTAGGCGCCTTTTGTCAAAAATTAAACCACAGTTCTGACCGCTCTGAACCCTGTCAGTGGAAGGAATTGATAAGGGAATCGATTAGCAAAAAAACTCATGATATCAATACTTTGATGGAGCTGTTAATGATTCTCAACTGGAATTGGTTTTCATTTCCCGTCCCTACTCTTGCCTCATTTCAAAAGCCGATCGACTCTCTCTTTTTTCTGTCAATGAAGACCATAATATGTCCAGAAAATATTTTTTGGAAAAAAGTTTATTAGTTTCAATAGGGATGCACGATATTATTGGTTTGCTATCAGTAATGGCTGATATCCGCCTAAAATGTTCAGTATTTTGTATTTTGGCAGATATTTGCAGCCGATATATCAGCCACACATATTGGCCATATATGGGCTTTCATATCATGTAATTACACAAATGTACAATATTGATACACCTTCTCATCACTGCTTTGGTACTGAGTCAAATGCTGTTTTTCTTGTTTTACATCTGTTCCTCAGAAATAAATAGTAACAATAAAAGGAAAACTCAATCTTTGTTAAGCACAGAGATTGTGCTCTTGACCAGTAATATAGGTATTGGTATTGACGGTAATTAATTAAAAATATCGGCATATCAGATATCGACAAAAATCCAATATTGTGCATCCCTGAGTTTAAACATTAAAAATTTTGTCTATGTATTCAATTGAGAACAGATGTAAAAGTGTTTTCAAATCTTGTATTCTGTTTTTATGTTTTAGGAAATGTCCAAACTTCATTGGATTTGGGGTTTGTTGCTGCGACCTATATTGACCAGAACAGATCAAATATGTTGTTTATTGGTTATGTGGTTTATTCTTGGAGCTCCTGGTATTAAGAGGAATGTGGAACAATGTGCAGTGCTCCTGTACCTTGCCTCACATTCATAGTGATCCATCTTAATTTATTAGTAGCTGCCCTCCAGACATTAAGAGCCAAATGACTGAATATTAATTTAAGTTAGAATGAAGGGCCCCTGCCTCCCCTGTAGGTGATGGGGCCCCTGGTAGGAGTTTAACATGAGCAGGTGGAGAAAGGGTAGAGCCTAAAATGGCCACCAACCCCTGCTCACCACCACCACTACCATCATCATCATCACCACCACCACCAACAGCAGCAGCAGCAGCACCACCTCAGAAGAAGAAGAAGCCCATCCCCTAGCGTCCGTCCCAGGAACGCACCCCGTATGCGCATGGGCGGAGAGAATCTGCCGCTGTGCGCTGTTATTATTGTAAGAGTAATTTCTTTTTTACGAAAATGGCGTCTAGTCAGGGAGGTGTGGGAGCTGTCACGGCTCTACAAAGCCATCACTACCCCAGCGGACCTCACTGGAGCCCGGGCATCAGCCAGTACCAGCAGCCGACGCAGCAGCAGCAGCACCTCACGGCCCGCAGCCTGGACCGGGCTCTGGAGGATGCGGTCTGCTCCGGGATCCTCAACCTGAGCGGCAGGAAGCTGAGGGAGTACCCGGGGATGAGCTACGATCTGACGGATACGACACAAGCAGGTGGGTGGGTGGGCTGGAGCAAGAAGCACGAGTTTAGCTCCAGACAATGTGCTTCTGGGTTTTCTTTGAATGCCGCACGTCCGCATTCATTGTGCGCCCGTCTCGAGCGCATTAATATATAGGTGACAGATTTAAAGGGAAATTCCGTGCTCTGAGGTGGCGTCTGTGAAACCACACGCAGACCCTTGGTGTAATTACCGTCCACTCAGGCTCATATATCACCACGTTACTACAGCAGAGGCTCTGCTGCTGTTGTGTGCTTGTTTAGGACGACGCCAGCAGCCTTCAGCCTCTTCCCTCTCGGGAGACACATGAACGAGACGGGCAGCAGGCGCACCCAAAGCCAGCCGCTGTGCAGAGGTTTGTGCACACCGAGCCGCAGTTGATTTGGCACCGTGGGGGCTGCTGGAGCAGAATATGAATGAACTGAGAGGCTTGGTTGTAGATCTCGCTCAGTGAATGGCATGTAGGCTGAGCATGTGACAGGCTGCACCTACATGCTCTACCTCTTTTATCCTGTTTTTTCGGCACAACCAGACAAAAGATGCAGTGTAGACTTGGAGCCTCACCCCCCTGTTTGCCTGCACGCCTGCCTGGGTACTCATGCCAATATAGCCTTGAATGCATTAGTGAAGGGGAGAGGGGGGATACTGGTCCTGCTTTTGGTTTCATATTTAAGATGGGAGCTTGGATCACAGATTTGGTGATGCATTATTGAGTTTCTGCACAGTCATTCAGTAGGTCAGGAAGGCTCATGTTTCGCGATTGCTTCTCATTCGTGATAAGGCTGCAAAGTCAATCACAATTTTATCATGAGTACAGTGAGTTTTTGAATACTGCACGTCTAAATAGATCAAATAAATATTGAAACAATGGTTTGTCTCTAAGCATGTGTGCAGACACGCTCTCACCATTTTCTGCATTCAGAAAAAACTCAGCAGTACTCAGAGCAGATGTAGAGCCACAAGCAATTTGCAAAAAGCTACAGCTAAAGCACAGCTAAATATATCACACTCTATCTGAGGTACAGGGCTGGGTAATATGTAGCCATTAAACTGATTCATTAGTTTTTTTCTTTGTTTGTGGACTGAATAATAAAAATGTTTTCTTTCAGTGTACTCCTTTCAGTGTTTGCTCCGTGGGCTTCAGCTGTTAACACCTTTCAACATCTTTCCAACAGATACTTGAAAGTTGTTGCACTGTGTGAATGAAAATTATCTTTTTCAAGACACCAATAGGTACATATCAAGGCTTGTATGTTTTTGTGTATGAATTTTAATGAGTAGAGGGTTTCATGGTTTCATGTTTGGAGCAGCACAGTGCCCCACAACAAGAGGGATGCTGGTTCAAATCCCATGTTGGTCAGGTAGCTTTTCAGTATGGAGTTTTATGTCCTCCATGTGCATGCTTGGGCAATCTTTAGCACTCCTGCTTTCTCCTTCAAAGCTTAAAGCTATAGTGCGTAACTTTACATGTCCGTGAATGTCCGTTTCAGCCAAACCAATACTAGAGGAGATGACACAATGCAGATTAAGCCGATCGGCTCCTCTAACATCTCGCGGGATTTTTCAATATATATAATTTTTGCTTTGCTTGTCGACCGGCGACATTCTCGCGCTGGCTCGCAGGAAATTACGTCACAACAAGAAGGGAGGGGGAGGACGAGCGGAGAGTCTCATAGCAACAAGCACAGCGCAGGCAGAACGAGGAGAAGCCAAAGAAACAGCCAAGACACAGTCCAGAAGTGGATCCTACAACAAAAAAAGCCTGGACGTTCGGCTAAAGGATTGCTAGCGAAGAGGGAAAGTGACCGACGGAGAAGGCAAACGCGGATTTGTATTGGCGTGGCTTTTTGGGATGGAGAGCCTTGAAGGCAGAAATTGGGCTGAGGGCAGACACAGATGTTGCCTTGCTGCTGTTGGATAAGGAAGTGACTTGGTTTATAATTATATAAGTACTTTATTATTTTCTTGTAAATGGTGCTATGAACGTAATGTTGTAATGTTAGCAGCCTGCTAACGTAATGTTAGCAGCCTGGTGTTAGCTACATTGTGTAGCGAGAGACAGTATCGAGCAGTACCTGGGCGTACGTCATATGGAAGCGCCAGCTTTATTGTTGTAAGAACGCAGAATTCCGCTAGAGGGCGACCGAAGTTACGCACTATAGCTTTAAAACATTCTTGTCAGGTAGTTACTCCAATTTGCCCTTATGGGTGAGTGTGTTAATGGTTATCTGTCTCTCTATGTTGCCCTGTGATTGGCTGGCATTTGGCAACCAGTCAAAGGTGTACTCTGCCTCTTGTCCACTGTCAGCGGGGATAGGCTGCAGCCCCCCACGACTCTGAAAGAGATAAGCGGTATTTATGATGTTGGATGAATGCAAATGTTCTGTGAAAGGACTGCTTTAAATTCAAATGTATACCAGCCTCCCTTTATCCAAAGTACCTGCTGTACCTGCACATCTTTACATATCAAAATGACAGTATGCACTTTAATTCTTTGAGGGAAATATGTCACAAAGGGTTTTGTGACATGTATTATTTTGATTAAATTTAGTATTTTGTACTTTTACAGTTTGTAAAATGTTTAAAATCGGCATCCAAGTTATGGGTAAGAAAAAGAAGACTGGTTTTATTTTTCATTCATATAGCTCAAACCTAACTAGGTATATAAATGATTGGATTTTTTTTCCTTTAACCAATAATCCGGTATTTTCAAACTAAACAGTATTTTTTTTGCAACAGTCTAATTTTGAGATTTTCTAGGCAAGAAAAACTTTGATTTGTCACACACATTTTATTTATTAAATTCTAGGTTTTACTGTTTTTTAAATGTAGACATTCAGAGATAACAAGGCAAAGCGTTAATGTACATTTGTTCATATTACAGATGCTTATACCTGTGAATATCATGGTCAATTTTTTATCTACCATTATGATAAAACATTTCTAAGCTACCATTAGCTTTTGATAGTGTTCACGTGATGTCACTCACTCATGGATCAGTGGAAATGTCTGTCTGTACAATTGAGGAGCAAATAGAGGATAAGTGCTGTCAGATGCTCCACTGTAAAATTACAGAGACAGTAGTGAGGAACAGACATCTTCTCGTCCTTAAATTAATTTACATGTTAACATGATCAGAATGAAGCTGATTTAATTAAAGTTCCTGCCCGAACACCAACTGAAATTGACAGTTGATACTGTCAATAAGTAACATTAAAGCAATCTTGTTATCATTTACTAATGAATAATTTCTTGTTCATTACATCCCAAACAGCAGAATTATTTATCCAAACACATTAAAACACATTAAACTGCCCATACCTACCAGGATACTTCTATCCTGCTCCTGTTGTAAAGGGAAGGATTGTGTTATAACATGTAAATGTACCCGATGTGACTGCTGGTGCTGCAGATTGTAATGATATATATAATGTCTCAAGTGCTGTGTTAAGGTTCAAAGGGTGTAAGGGGTCAACTTTGAATGAATTTGTCAGTTTTTCTGTATTTTCTATGGGATTTTCTGTGTTGATTTGTGAGGTGAAAATTTATAAAGCCTGTGCTGCAGCTACACAATGGTCAATGTCAGCCAATATAGGTGTGCATTTTTTTTTTTTTTTTTTTTTTGCATTTGAATGCAACTGTATCTGTTAGAAGATGTAGAATTGATTTAAAACATCTGTAAAATGACTTTTAACCATCTTTTTTAAAGCATGCTTCATACTGCAGTGTATCTAGATTGTTGTTTAAGCTATGTTAACATAACCATGACATTAACTCTCTATCATTGACACATTTATTGTGCTTCTTTTTGGTCAAATCATATTATCCAGACTCTTTATGTTGGAAGAAGCAGATGCTGCAGTATACACCTCTTAGTAACAAACAGGGTAATGTATTATGAATAGTGAATCTGATTGAATTGCCAATCAATTTTGAAGCCCCTTTGTGACCTCTAGAATTAAAATTGAAGTAGATTGTAACCTGTTGGAAGATTCCCACCTCTAAGAGTCCGTTCTCTTTTTGCCCTTCAGCCTTCTGCTTTGACCAAAATCTGTCAATATGATACTGATCACATTGTGCATCCAGATTTCTTGTCATTACCAGACTATTGTACCATATTGTTGCACATCTCACGTTTTGCAGGCCAACATAAAAGACTTCACTAAAAACTCACCTTGTTTATTTTGGGAAACTTCCTCACTTTTTTGATTAAGGCTTTAAACATCCCATAGAGAAAATATATCACAAAGTCATTTTCCAATATCATTCTGCCCTGATTTGTATTATGCATGGTGGGTTGAGGGGGTTCTTATTTCCTACTCACAATAAATCACTCTTTATCATTATAGTGGACATCTCAATTACACTGGATCTCACACTGATAGTGTCCTCATCTGAGGTGTTCACATCTACCATCTGGTGCTTCACCACCATTTGCAGCTTATGGCAAGCCCCTTCCTCTGAGCCCTTTCCTCGAGGGATTTCGATTTTTCTGCTCAATGATTTTGATGGACAGGTTTGAACTTGTGCACAGATATTATGGGAAGTGGGTTTGGTTAACAACAAGCAGAAGTTTTGACTTTGATAAAGACAGTTTGTTTTTCATTTAGATGAAAATGGATCAATTTTGTTTGTATTTATTTGGTTACTTGGCTGCCACTACCCAAGTATGAACCATCCTTCTGGTGGTCCACACATGCAAACAGGATGTTGAACTAGGGAACAGCATGATGTCTGTTTTGGCAGATGATAGCTTAAAATGGAAATTAATGCTATCAGCCATCCATATTGACAGTTTAAACATACAGACCTGTTTCTATTCATCTACTCATTATCATATTTACATTAACTTCAAAGTTCTTTTTGTGTTCTTGAGAACTGTTCGATTTGTTTTATATTTCGGAGCATAGACTTGAACTTCAGTAGTATGTAATTTCCTCAAAAAGTGGTGAAATTTAGTTGGTGCTCTATGAGGCTGTCACCCTATACTCAATATATCAATATCCGTTCCAACAAAGGAGTAAAGTACTGTATTTGAACTGAAAATTAACCCTATTAAATTGCAGCAGCAGCAGACCCTTTTCTAATCAAGAAACACAAATATCAGTTCTTAAACTGCAGTCACCAAATTTCTGACTCTTCAAATCAAACATTGGTCTCACGTTACACACTCATCACAGCACAATTAGAAAAATATACCACTGTATACATCATTTTGTGTCAGTTTTCTAATATCTTGCTCACAGCTGAAGAGAAGTTGGCCCATCAGAAGACTCTAACATAGACATGAAGATTCTTTTTTTTCTACACTGACCAAAAGATTAATAAATACAGTTAGAATATTTTACATACATGACCAAGTACATGATCAAGCCCGGACAAGACCCCACAGATGCCCAATTCACAGTGCCTTTACACAAAAGCACCACAACCAGGCTCTGTTATATTTACCCTGAGACATTCACTTATAATCAGTCTATCCTGCAATTCAACTTGGATGTGGACGAATCAGCTTGGACCCCTCCTTACACACAAAGACAGATGCTCACTTACAGCACTCCTGTCTCCTGCCGACTCCACACACGAGGGCTGGGTTAAAAAATTGATTTAATCGATTTAAATTGATTTTCCTTTAACTGGTTCATAATCAATCCATAAAATCCAAAGATCGATCTTTTAATTTGGGTAGTTTTTTCTTCTTTAGATGTGCAGAGAAGCAGCCTGTGGTATCAACCCTGCTAGTCTTGTGTGATCAGCGTTTAGCTTTGCTTTCTACTGAACAAGATCTCATGAGATGTTACTACAAACAAACATGGTGGAAGCACTATATGGGCACCACTGGCAGGTTTAAAAGCTGATGTTTGGATGTACAGTATTTTAGATGTAACGACTACAAAGGAAAAGAGGAGTTGGACAAAAAACAAGTAATATGAAGAATATGCATTAATGCATATCATTAAAATATGAATAATGTAACTGCTTTGGGTTTAGTTCTTCATGTTAAAACAGTTTGTGATAATGTACCAGGTCAAAAGGTCACTTTTGAAATTTACAGCACTATTTTAACTAAGATATCCCAGACTGAATAAATATCGAATTGAATTGTGAATCGAATCGATTTAAGACCTTGTAATATCGAACCGAATCGATCCAGAAAATCTGAATTGATACCCAGCCCTACCACACACCCTCCTCTACCCAGTATCTAATGGGTCTACCCTATTCTGTCTCTGCAACGTTTACAGTGGAGGTGAAATGTCACAGGAGTGTAAATATGAAACAGTAGTATGAAGTGGGCTTTAGTCATTGTTCTAAAACATGTAGCATTTCATACAACCTAAATTCCTTTATTCCATGAAATTATCTGTCAATAGCCCTGTGAATACAGATTTTTAAATAGGATAGAATTTAATCCTGGGAAATGTCGTAAAACAGTAAATCTTTAATGTGCATGTGCAGATGACAGTGTGCGGGAATTTTCCTTTTTCAAAATTTAAAATCAACTGAGCCAAATTGAAATGATTTCATCACATCAAATATTGCTATACTTTAGTGTAGATATTTTTCTGTCAGTGGCAGTCAGTGTTTCAGCACTGGTGAAAAAATGTAATTTCTTGTATGTAACTGTTAGTGAGCTGACCTCATCAGAGATAACATACTTGCATTTTTTTAAGTCACAACTCTGAACCTCTAAAAACAGCTCTGAGACCATTTTTGGGTCCTGACCTTCCAGTTGGAAACCACTGACCTAGATAACCTTGATATCATTTTTTTAAAAGGCAGCAGTGTTGTCTCTTTGGCCTGTATGTATCACTCTATTGTGAAATACAAAGTCTGCCAAAGCTGAAAATAGTTCTGTTTGTCTTGAAAACCAGATACAGTGACTAACAGAAGACCTGACGAAACCCAAGCAGTCTGTGAAATTAATCCCAAACCAAACACAAACACTGTGATGTGTTTGAATATAATTAGAGCTGCTCCTGCCTGAGCTCTGAGAAAAAGAACCTTATTGCTCATCTTCTGTAGAGCTGCAGAGCCATACATAATGCACAGGTTGCTTTTCAGAGACACACAACAGGAAGTTAGTATGCACTATTTCTGGACTGCTGGGCTGAGTTTACAACACGAGTTATAATGCACCTCAGTACTGATCAGCTTATCTTACTTTAAAGCATACCAGTCCACATGTATCGCTGCTGCTCTCATGAGAGCTTGTTATATAACGGCGATAATGATCAAAAGTGATACGACACATTTCTGTCACACCTTTTATCTCCTGCTAACACAGAAACTGATACTTTCTCCGTGAATGCTGACATTTTCCCACTTCTCCACATCTTTATTTG
Organism: Scarus forsteni; assembly: GCA_036419115.1. Taxonomy (NCBI): domain Eukaryota; kingdom Metazoa; phylum Chordata; class Actinopteri; order Labriformes; family Labridae; genus Scarus; species Scarus forsteni. The sequence goes on along the minus strand of JAZDUH010000011.1, from coordinate 15,810,410 downwards.
CATGTTGTGAATAAAAGGTGTGCCAATGAAGTCTTGCTTTCTGACATGCAAATACAGATAACACCTTTTAGCAAAACGCAACACAACAGCTTTACAGAGAAGCTTTTTATTGGAGCTGTCACAGTACCAGAGTCTGTGCTTCAGCATGATTCTAAACTATAAGCACAACAATAAAAAAAGTAGTGTTTGGTATATTATTTCTTTATTGTAACAATGCTTCTTGATAACAACTCCTGTACCAATGGAAAGCCTGTTTATTCCCAATTTAAACGGTACCACACATGCATTTGTGAAATGAGCGGCAGAGCTGTGCTGTAGGTCATTGTATTGTATTGTGATGTATTGTTACATTGAGTGATTGGGTGCTTTTGGGATGTCGTCTTTTCTTGGGATGCCCACTTTGCAGCCTGTGGTCCACATACGGGCCTTAGCCTTCAGGCTATAGATGGTTCATGGGTTCACTCCAAACAGTGAAACTCCAGCTTGAAGTTGCCTTTATCACATTAGCCCTGTCCAGAGCAGTCAAACATGGCATGCTGATTGGTCGGTTAGTGTGTGAGCATGGCATGCTCCACACCAACCAACCACTCTTGCTTTTTTCTTGCTAAACAGGAGTCAATACCAAATACCAGCAAGTGAGCTGTTTGGGACTAGCGGTGAAGATTTAGAAAAAATTCAAGAGTGCAGCCCTCATTATCAGCTCTGCTGTTCATCCCACAAATGCATGATGCTTATGAATTTGGTGACATTTAAGAGGAAAATAAACAGACTTTCCAGCGGTCTAAGATTTATTGTCAAGAAACATTGTCACAAAATAATATTCTACCAAATTGAAATTTCCTTATTTTTCTGCCATGTTTGGTCAAAATAAGATAATGTCAATACCTGACTGATACCACAGCTACAAGAAGAGAATCAAAAGCTACTGATGTCAGTCTCAATGTTTCTATACTAAGTTTTTAATGATGTAAATTACATTGAGTGCAGATGCTTACTTGCTATTTTTAATGGACCTTTCTCTTCATATGTTGTTTACTGCAGCAGCAGAGACCAGAGACATTATGCTCTCTGGTTTCAGTCTCGAGATCTATCTGTCCTGTACATAAGAGCAAGTTAACTCAAGAGTACTTTTTTAATAAAGGTTTCTTTATTGAAAGTTTTGCAGTATGCAAAATAAAAAGAGTATAGAAAAACATATGTACAAAATATCAAAGAAAACCCAACCCAATAACCCTACCCACTGGACAGATAATGTGCTACAGAAATCAGTCATCCCACACTAACACCAGCCAACACAGAAAGGAAAAAAGTTCAATAAGTTATGGGGTTATACTCTCTGCTCCTAACTTCTCAACAAATATAAAAGGGTTCCAGGTTTCATAACATTTTAAGTCATACCCTTTTAGAGAGTATTTTATCTTCTCAAGATTGACAGATTGCATATCTCTTTATTACAGTGAGAATATTTAGGAGGAAGAGGGTCTTTCCACCTGAACAGAATAAGGGGCCTGGCCAACAAGATACAGAAGGCTAGGAGAGTTATTTAGATGTACAACCTGTGGTGTGATACCAGATAAGGCAGTGAGAAGGGATGGATCTACTGGCACTTCCAGTACTTTGAGAGTAGTATCAAAAATGGATTCCTAAAATATATGGAGTAAGCCTGGAGGAGCTTGTTTACACCTGTCACACGTAGTCTAAGTCTGGCTTGATTTTAGATATTCTGACCTTTGACCAATGAAGTCTGTGGACAGTTTAAAATTGCACAACAACATGTCTTTGGCGGATGGAGGATATGTAAATTCTTTGTATAATTTTTGCCCAAGCTTCTTCTGAGATCTGCTCATTTTGATTCCCCTTTCCACATGGTCTGAAGCAGACTTAAAGCAGGTGATTGAGAAGACTGTATATCTACCAGTCACCTGCTTTAAGTCTGTTCTTAACTTGAACATTCCATCTAACAAAAGATACTGTAGAGTATTGGGGAAAACCATCGAAGTGTGAGGCATCTAAGCTCCACAATTGTATAATAAACATGAGATTTGGGGATACCAGGTTTACTTCTTAATTGGTCAAAACATGCAAAGTATGATCTATAAAGAGATCCTGAGGAGATGATAATCCATTACCAAGCCAGATGTTAAAGGTGCTGTCTGACAATGATGGAGCAACTCAGGAGGACTTTTAATGATTTTCTTTACATTTTGTTCGATTGTTGATCCTGACTCTAGGACCAGCTGATGAGATTTGGAGGTCAATAATCTGACTTAAGGATGAATATATCATGGAGGTCATAGAGCAAAGTCATTTAAAGTCTTTGGTTTGTAACCTTGTTCGTAAATCTCTGACATGCTTTAAGGCATTTTCTTAAAACACTGCCTCATCTAGACTCTTGACTCAAAGATGAATTAATTCCTGGAACTGCATCCATCTGATTTATCATCTGGAACCAGTCAGATTCATCCTGCTAAGCTCCAAGTCAAAACAACTGAGATTGTGATGCAGAGGCATTGTCCAATCAAAGTCCTTAAAAAGCAGGAAGAGGTGGGGGCTTCAAGCATGACCACAGCAGGAAGTGACTAACAGGTTCAGAGGAAGTTTAATCAGATATGAACCATATCTATGTATTAAATGAAAATCAAAAACACTGAAAGGATTTCTCTGTGGTTTCTTCTAGTCATGCTTTGTACTTTCCACTGAAGAAGTTGTGCCCTTCTACTAGCTATCTGATTGGCATGTAATGAAGGTGATTGATTAAGCAATTGCCCAATCACCTGCAGGATATTTTTCTGTTGGACTCAATCCTCCCCAAACACTTTCTATGGGCTGCTACTCAGATAAACTCGTTATCGTAGATAACTGTAAAGTGTGTTTGAACTGCTCATCTCATGTGTAGGTTAGGGCAAAGGTTGGGTTAAGGGATTTCCTGTTCATCCACAGTTTGTGAACACAGTATTTCAATAACACTTTAATTAATTCTTCTAAAACTATTCACAATTTTGTTTCAGATATGTTTCTCCTTTGTCTGTTTTCAAAATATCTCAAGAACTCTTGAGGGATTTCTCCAAATTTTTCACAAATCTGCACACTGACTTAAGGGTAAAATAAATGGATGAAGGATGTCAAAGGTCTGTGTTTTTTTGGTTTTAATAACGTTCTCCCCCCCTGCTTATGAAGTCTGTACAAATCACAGTACCACAGGAACCAACTGAGCCCCTCATCTTCACCAACCACTGTACCTTTACTGTTCAGCCGTTTTACTTTTTTTAAAGCATTAATCATTTCTGACTGTGTAGATCACTGAAATAACAAAGACTGCCATTTTTAAATAAGGATGGAAATCTGTCACAATGAAAATATCAACACATTCAATACCTGCTGAACTGAAACACAAGATGCTGAACCTTCTCTGCCTTCTCTTCTTATGTATTACACTACAGCTTAAGGAAGAACCAATGCAGTTCAGTCCCTCTAACATACTCAATCAAAATCAAAATCTGAAATACTTTATTAATCCCCAAGGGGAAGTTTGGTTGTTTCAGTTGCTCTTACATGGTGTAGCAGTAGGAATATCAAAAAGACTATAGAATAGAGAAGAGCATGAAAATTAAGTACAAAAAACATAAGAAAGCAGGTTGAAACATGCAGAATCTTTTAACTATATCAACTGCCCTATGAAGGAAAAAACAAGTGAAGTGAAAACGAACAATTGTTAACTTAGCACATATATCAGAAAAAATAGCAATACACAATCATAGTTTTAAAACCTTTGATATTGGCAAATGTTAACAGATAAGACATCGTGACAGTATTAAAGGCTTTTTATTTTACTGCATTGATCATGTCAGCTCAGAACAAGGTAAATAAATCAAGCCAATCAGGTTAAGTGATGCAATCAAGACAAATCTGTTGATTAAAGGCAGTTCTTTTGAAGTTGATTTGTAATGATTGAAAGTCCTTAATTTCATCACTGTGCCACCTCTCTTCTTTCTTATCTTTACTTGGATATCTGCTTAATTTCTGTTAAAGGCCCATTCAAACATCAACACACAGTAGCTGAAAGTACATCCACTGGGCCAGTGTTGCTGTGTCCAACACAGGTTGATGTATTAAAAGGGACTGTGAGGGGTTTCTAAGTAATTACAAAAAAGTCTCACTATTAGATATATGCCTGATTGAAATACACACTTTAAAGGTGCTATGAGGAGAATCTATTACCGGTGACATAAAGACTCTGCTACCCATGAGCACGTGTGGCGACTGTCGTAATGCTGCATTCCAGTAACCTCTGGGAGTGACATCATTTCCGACTTATCGGCGTTCCAGTTGAAGTCGGAAAAAAACATGCTGATCTACAAGGCTATTGTTAGCTGTTGTTAGCACGCCCTGCGTTGTTGTATGTAGATTATCACTATGGCAGCATTTTTGTAAATACAAGTCTAACAATACTATGTATACAGCTGATCTAGAGCGACACACCCCAGTCAGAAGTGCAAATAAATTGATTATTACAGGAGCTAAATAACTGTTCACACTGGTGGCATCCATCTTCGATTGTCAACTCAGGGGTGGCGAGGTTTCACCAAGTTCCCAGTAGGAAATTCAGACTTCGGGGGACGTTCCAGTTGCAGTTTCCTACTCAGAACCTGGAAATTCCAACTTCTGACTACAACTGGAAAGCACCAAGAGACGTGACCCAAGCCAAAGTGTGCGTTTGTTGTGATGCTAATAATTGCAGCTCTGACCTTCCTCAGAACTCTGCATTGCTTTACAACTTCTTTTTTCAACAACTAACAGATTTAAAGTGACAAGATAAGGTATCTCTTTCTAGTTATGTAGCGGTAGTTTTTGATGTGTGACAACAAGCAATTTTTGGAAAACTTAGTATCGTAGTTTTGTAGCTGACTATATATCGCTACTTACAGCCCGGTGCTCTAGGACGTGTCTGAATAATATAAATTTGCTCTAGTTTCAATTGTCTTGTTCCCGAAGTTGAGTATCCAGGCCAGTCCAGCTCTGTCCGACCCGACCGCGAAGCTAAGGATAACCTATTTTGATGCTATAAAACTCATCTTAAAGTGTGTATTTCGATCAGGCATACATCTAAAAGAGACTTTTTACTTTATTTTTCTTTATTATTTAGAAACTCCTCACAGTCCCTTTAAAGCTGAGAGCAACATTTTGCTGGTGGAGTATGGCATATCCCGATGGCCCCCTGGCTAATTGTAAGCAGATAAATGTATTCACCGTTGTAGATGGGTAGGATACTCAGTTTAGGGGAACTTTGGCCTTTGAAAGTTTGACACTGCTGATCAATGAACAAGTGGAATTGAACGTCACTCAACAAACACCATATAAAGCAATTGCAGCTCATCTAAGTATTCTGACACCATGCCTAAAGCAGTGTTTCCCAACCAGGGGTACGTGTACATGTAAGAACATTGCAGGGAGTGCTTAGAAACATTTAATAATTTATTTTTGACTTCGACATACTGAGATAAGCCTGTCAATAAAGTAGTATGTGTGCGCTACTACTGTTTTTTTTGGCGAGACAATAACCTTTGCCACAGCTGAGCCAAAATGAAAACAGCTGTTAACCTGCAGCCAGGCAAATATGGACAATTGGCTGAAATGTCCAGTTGCTCTGGATTCAGAGGGTTCAGAGGTGCCTGCCGAGAAAAAACATTTCGTCAAGTGTTTTGTTCCTGATTTTTATAATTTAAATGCCTGTTTAAAGGAGACCTATTCAAAGGAGCTCCTCTGTTTTATGGTAACACTACAACAGCTACATGTAACAAAGGCAGGTTTATTATTTTGGTTTTGTTTATTTATGTAGATTACTTATTTGTTTTCATGTTTAATTCGAGTTAAAAAAAGGACATTTATGAGAATTAAATGTAAATTCAAGAGATATAAGTCTTGCTCTTTTCGTTGAAGAATCAGTTGTGTTGCGTTCTACTTTTGAAGAATCAACACGTATGAGTGAGGGGGTGCTCACGGTTCGACAGAAAGGCTCGATGGATACACAAGACAAAAAGTTTGGCCTAGAGAGACTGCTATCCTCAGATGTGTGCCGCATTTCCAAGTGCGTTGAATCAATAATCTGAAATTTGTCAGAATGCCTAAAAATTTTTGATAAGCCAATCCGGGGCATTGCCCAACTAACGATGACTTGGTTACGTATGGCTTCAGATTTCTTTCTTCATCAGGAAAAGCTGGTCAAACCTTCTGTGACTGAATGCGGCTTCAGGTAAACAAAGCAAACCCTGGATCTAAGAGCTTTTTAAGTGGTTGTTTAATTATTTTTTCATTGTGCGGACATGCTTTTCAGCAAAACATTCAGATCTCAACCTTAATTGAAGCAGTGTCATGCATATGCCATCGTGAACTGCTTTTTATTGGGAGTTAATTTGTTTTTACGGAGCAGGGTCTAACTGAATGGTAGAACCCCATCTGACTAATGAGCAGCAGAAGGCGTCCGTGTGTGCAGACAGAGAAAAGGGAGAGGCCGGCTCACACAGGGGTGTCTGTTTGCTGTGTGCTCTCTGCCAGTTTGTCTCCACTCAGTTTGTTTTCCCATGAGGAGGAGGGGGAGTGAAGGAGCTTCTGCTGTTGTCCTGACCTTGGAGACCGGGCTGAGGAAAGAGGGCACCAACCTGGGCAGATGTTCAGGTTCATACCCAGCATGCATCAGCCTGCCATTAGCCTGTCCCAGAGGGTCCAAACACATGCAGCGTTAGACACTGCAGCACCGTGTCGTGTGTTCACAGAATATGTGATGTATTTTAAAGACTGAAAGACTTTGTTTGCTCTATTAGGAAGGGTACTGACTTATTTACGATATAAATGAGAATGTAGGTCACGTATGAGGTTTGGTTTATGTCTTTTCATGTTTGAAAGATGAAGACCATTCAGATTCTTCACACAACAGATGAACGGTCTTCACTTTCACTGTTGCACATTCTGTTACACTGCAAAAACTAAAATCTGAGCTAATGTGTTTCTGATAAAAAAAAGAAAAAACGCTTTTTACTTGTATTCTAAGCCACATGTAGCATTACAGTTACTTTGCAAATATCTTCTATTGACATATGATGGATCTTTGGTTTCCAACCTAAAGTCAGGGAAGCTCTGAGAGCTTTTGCATGTGATGTCACCTCTACTGAACGACAGACGACACTCACTGGGCATTTGTGCTGGATTGATACCATCATCCCTGAGGTAAATGAGGATGCTTGATGTGGGCAGGTGCTTGTTCTACTCTGAGGGTTTTAAAATGATTTTTTAAATATATTTTTGTATTTAATCTTTATTTAACCAGATAAGTCCCATTTAGATCAGGATCTCATTCACAAGGATGACCTGGTCTAAAGGCCGGCAGCACATCCGTTTTTCAAGACTCTATTTCACTGATAATAAGACAGCCAGAGGAACCATTGAAATCACTTTTGAGCATGTGTTTTTACCTTGCAATGTTTGCACAGACCAAGGTGTAGACTAGAAGTAGACAAACACTATATTGCCAAAAGTATTCACTCACCCATCCAAATAATCAGAATCAGGTGTTCCATTGCATTTACAAACATTTGTGAAAGAATGTGTCGCTCTCAGGAGCTCAGTGAATTCCAGTGTGGAACTGTGATAGGATGCCACCTGTGCAACAAATCCAGTCGTGAAATTTCCTCGCTCCTAAATATTCTACATTCAACTGTCAGCTGTATTATAAGAATGTGGAAGTGTTTAGGAATGACAGAAACTCAGCCACAAAGTGGTAGGCCACGTAAACTGGCAGAGTGGGGTCAGCAGATGCTAAAGCGCATAGTGCGAAGAGGTCGCCAACTTTCTGCAGAGTCAATCACTACAGACCTCCAAACTTCATGTGGCCTTCAGATTAGCTCAAGAACAGAGAGTGCAGAGAGCTTCATGGATGGGTTTCCATGGCTAAGCAGCTGCATTCAACCCATACATCACCAAGTGCAAATGTCAATGCAGTGGTGTAAAGCACGCTGCCACTGGACTCTAGAGCAGTGGAGAGACAGTCTCTGGAGTGACGAATCGCTTTTCCATCTGGCAATCTGTTGGACGAGTCTGGGTTTGGTGATTGCCAGGAGAACAATACTTGTCGGACTGCATTGTGTCAAGTGTAAAGTTTGGTGGAGGGGGGATCATGGTGTGGGGGTGTTTTTCAGGAGCTGGGCTTGGCCCCTTAGTTCCAGCCAAAGGAACTTTGAATGCTTCCGCACACCAAGACATTTTGGACAATTATATGCTCCAACTTTGTGGGAACAGTTTGGAGCTGGCCCCTTCCTCTTCCAACATGACTGTGCACCAGTGCACAAAGCAGGTCCATAAAGACATGGACGACAGAGTCTGGTGTGGATGAACTTGACTGGCCTGTACAGAGTCCTGACCTCAACTCAAAGACCACCTTTGGAATGAATTAGAGCACATACTGAGAGCCAGGCCTTCTCATCCAGCATCAGTGCGTGACCTCACAAATGGGCTTCTGGAAGAATGGTCAAAAAATTCCCATCAACACTCCTAAACCTTGTGGACAGCCTTCCCAGAAGAGTTGAAGCTGTTATAGCTGCAAAGGGTGGACCGACGTCATATTGAGCCCTATGGATTAGGAATGGGATGTCACTTAAGTTTATATGTGAGTCAGGGCTGGTGAGTGAATACTTTTGGCAATGTAGTGTACTTTCGCTTAAAACACTGAAAGTGAATGTTTCAGAATATGGGAGCTGCGAATGACTTTAAACAACATCATGTATACCTGCCAGTAAAGCAAACCGTTTCTGTGAGTGTCTTGAAGAGAGATGTTCTAATTATGTATCTTGAAAGTAGCTTAATGTTTAGTTTTGACAGATGAATGTAGCTTTTTATAAGTCTTTGGACATATTCCTGGTTAGAAGTCTGACAAATACACTTACTAAGATTCAAGCTTCAGCAGTGTTTCCTCTGGAGATTTTTGTTAAATATTTAACAGCCAGCTACAGCTCTAAATGTGAGGTCACAGGGAGGATAAGGAAGTGTGATATTTTGACGCCAGCCAAGGATTCAGGCTGTAGTGAATTCTCAGCCAAGGACAAACCAAAAGCTGCAAGATTCCAAGTGTGTGTAGTGTATCATGTCCAAACTTCTGGAGTGAACAGACTAGTTTAACAAGTGGCGGGATGAATATTCCATGTTTGGAGCCAAAACACAAAGTTAGTCTTTTCTTGTTACATTCCTGAGGATTCAAGCCCTTCAAGGCAGCACACGAAGGACAAATAGCACAAAGACACATTTGTCATGTGGTGAAATTCTCAGTTTTAATAGCTTACTTGTGTTAACACTCCAAATTTCATGGCTCATTAATAAATCATACCTTCTGCCCTTAGCCTTAAGGGCCTTAAACTGCATTACAACATTCTGGTGAGAACAATAGCGGGCACTGCTGAGTAGCCGCTGAAAGGGAATGCCTGCAAGTAACAGATTTTTACATGAACACAAAGAATAGGATCTTAGAAACATGAGTGTGGTGTGAATAAATTCTACATTCCCAACTGGTGCTTCCTCCCTCAGGGCCTCTTTTTTCATGTGCTTCAGCAAGTCTAGACAAGAAATATGCATACCTGTCAGCAGGAACACAAAGCCTCAGCTACCACATAGATGCTGCTATGGCTATAAGAAGAATAATGATACTTTAAATGGGAAATTATTGCTGTAAGGATGCAGCCTCGTGATGCCCATAGTTCGGCACACTGAGTAATAAAGATGAGTGATTATAGGTTTGAATCATTCAAATTGTTCATGTGTTAAACTGCTTGTGGACTTAATGCTTACTGTAAATTGTTTCCAATTAATATCTTCTGTATAATAACAGTATAGATAATCACTGTCTCACATTAACCTTAAGATACTTTTAAAGTATAGAGATCTGCAGACACTTTGGTAATTGAAGAGCTGAAATAAAAACAAAGAGTGACCTGTTCCCTACAAGAGTTTAAAGGACTTTTGGGTAAAATTGGCCACAAAATGCAAAATAACATCAAGTTAATATTGGTTTATCAGTACATGTGATTGTAATTTTAGTGGTACGATATGTAATTTAACTTGCATATAAATTAAAAAAACAAAGAAAAAATTGTTTAAGTCTACATTTGACCAAACTTAAGAGACGCTGTGACCCATTTTAAAACCTTCTGGGATCCACAAAGCAACCCCAATTCAGCTGAAAAATATTTCCACTATTTATTCACGTATTTCAGCATGAGTGTTTGGTTTTGGTGTCATGTTCCTTTCAATATTCTCTGTCTGAACAAGCAGTAGCATGGATACGTTCTAAAATCAGGGAGGACGGGGTGTGAGATAAGTGATGAAGAGTCGCCAGTTGATTCAGCGTCTGTTAAACTGTAAGGCTGGTTCTGTTTATCAGGCGCCTTAAATGATAGAAGCTTAAAGCAGCACTACGGAAGATTCTCGCTTGACCGGAACGAGAACACAACTACCCATGAGTGCTAGCGCGTGCATACTGCCGTAAAGGTACAGATCTGCCAGTCACGTGCGTTTGATTTGTAGGCAAATCACAGAAGCCAGGACTTCGCTCAAAAGTATTCTGTCTTCAGCGGCTGTTTGCAGGATGGAAAGCGACGAGGTAATGTATTTATTTTTGACTAAATGACGATGTTGAAAATCGCAAAGTTCAACTTGGTTTTATTACCATGAAGTCGCCCCTGCCCCCGTCCTGTTGAAGCGATAAAGTGAACAAGAGTAAAGACAACCACGAGCTGGCGATATCACACACTTGAAATAGGTCTAAACAAAACTACATACTGGTACGTTCTCACGAATACTGTAAACGGATGGTAAACAATCAACAAGTAGCCTACTTACAAGTCCAGCAATAACAGGGCCAAGTCGGCATCGGTCGGACATCCCTTCTCGTCTTTTATTTCACGCCAGCGAGTGTGAAATAAACCGAACCGATGTTTATTCTGGTCCGAGCATTCAGCTTGTTTTTCTCTCGCTTTCTTTGTTCGGTATCCTCAAAATAAACTTTTCTTTTTCTTGCGTTATTTGCTGCCTCTGCCATGACTACAGCTCTGCGTTTGGCTTTCGTCGACACTTACGTGTTTTAAACAAATTGGGAATCGGGGGAAGTGACGTATGCCGTAAAGCAGTCCAAACTTGTAGTTTTTAGTGTGGCAGGGTTCCCACCATCCACCCCGAAGTTACATAGCGCTAGTGAAAGCGATACAGACCACTTCAGAACACGACAGAGGTGTCATTCAACTCATTGTAAAGTGGTGGACCATGGCGATGAATATCTAAGGACTATATTATGTTTGAAAAACTACATAGTGTTGGTTTAAATCTTCTAGTTGTTTTTTGGTCAGATCTGGGACTCAAAAATATTATCTAGCGTTGTATGAAAATTTAAAATGTGGCTGGAATTAGGCTTATACTGTGTTAACCTTTTAAGGCCCAAGACCATAGACTATAGCCAGAAAATTCTAATTTTTTGGAGGTTAAATGTTTGTTTCACTTTCTGCTAAAATCCTACAAAAATCAAAATGTCCATAAAACTCAACATATACATTTTTCGTATCTCAACTGATACATTAGGTGTTTTTGGCAACTGATAATCCATTTGAGGACATTTTTTTATCAATTATCTGATTGTATTCAGATGCTTTTTTTGTAATTTGTTGATCATATTGAGTAGATAGAGGTATTATAAAAGTGTGCATCAAATATGATACAATTGCCGTTATAGGGTTAAGCTATTGTAACTAATCACCAGCAGTCCTTCTGCACTGGTTTACACAGAATATCTACAAGTATCAGCAAAAGGATTTATAAAGAACTGGACTGATTGGATGGGGAATGGGGAACAGTATCAGTGAAAATTATCAGTATAATATTGATATTGGCAGATAATTGCTTCAAAGATAAATATAAGTATTGGTAGATATGACAGTTTTGCTATTTCTCATCAGTGTAAATGTTGACAGCACTTTTTAATTTAGTTTTAGTTTTTGCCTAAGATATCTTTTAGTTTTAGTCATCATTTAGTTATTTAAATTGTGTTCATTTTAGTCTAGTTTTACTTGTTACAATTTCACAACAACTTTTGTCGCTAAATTTTACTATAAATTTAGTTTTATAGTAAAATATGAGGGGTAAAGTGTAAGTCATGTCTGACACCACTCAAAGCTAAGGTTGTGACTGGATGTCCCTCTAAACTCATCCAACTTTTCCGAACAACCAAAGAAGCTGTGATTCCTAACTTGTCCCTTTTTTCGACATGATGGAATTAGGATTGGATTTAGTCTCTGTCAAACACTTTAGTCTAGTTTTTATCTGTTGATGAAAATGTCAGTTAACTTAGTTTTAGTTTTTGTCCCTGTGCACTTCTTTTATTTTAGTTATAGTCTGGTTTTTAAGGGGCAAAAAGGTAGTTGGCAAAAACTATGGTAAAAACAATTAGTGAACCCTATTAACACTGATATTTTATTGTTACAAGTTTGCTTCAGGATTGTGGAGTTTTTGCATATCAATCTTAAAATGAGAGTATAGTTTCCCAAAAGAGGGCAGACTTTCTGTCAGTAGGTAAACACTGCTTGAGCTTTTAAAAGGGCATGTGAAGTTTGGTTTTACTGTTACTGCCAAACATATATTTTACAGAACAGACAAAATTATTTGTAAAAAAAGATCTGTCCTTAGGAAAACATTTTTAAGAGTGCTGACACTGAAAAAGAAGATCATAAAAAAATGAGGAAGCAAAACAAAAACCCAAATAGTCAGTCATCCGTATTTTGAACATTGTGTTTTAAAGTATGTATCATAATGTGTATTTCAATATGCTGCTGATTGTGCATGAATGAATCTGCCCTGGCATGTTGTATGTGTGTTACAGTGTGTGGCTGCCGAGCGTGTGCTGATGAAATAGCTTAAGGGGAAGTTTAAAGTCTGTATAAGGGTGATGCTTGGCCTAGATATGGACAAAGTTTGTGCCTGACCTTGAGTTAAAGAGCTAGAATGAGTTGGCCTATTAAAGCACCAGAAGACAGCCCCCCACAAAGAAGCTGTGCAAATACAGCTGATCCAGAGACTCCCCCGGGCCAGACCTCACTCAGCAGCGCCTGCTCGGCCCAAGACGACAGAACAATAAGTTTACATGCAAGAGGCACAACTCGATCCTTTTTATTTTAAATAGTCTCAGAGGCTGAAGGCTGATAGTTTGATTACCAGCTCCATCTTTGGGCAAAACATTAAACCCTGAGCTGCTCCTAGAGACAGAGCCAGGGAAGTGTGAATGCCTGCAGACTGGACGAGTTTGTTCTGATAAGCCTTTTGACTGGGAGCCTCTGTTATCTGTCTGTGAATGTGTATAATGGGTGTATATACAGTGGTAGAGAAGAATAATGTGAGTACAGTCAGTGAACTATTTGCAAGGCACAAGCACATGCTCAAAAGTGGCTTCAATGGATCCTCTGGCTGTCTTATTATCAGTGAGATAGTGCTGGAAAACTGATAAAGTACCAACTAACCACATTTACACAGCCTTTAACTCAGCTTACTTTCAAAATCCCTGTTAGTTGAGTGTAAAAGCTTAACAGTACTGTTTACTGAAGCTTGGAGGTGATTGAATAAATTGACTTTTTGATATCATATGGAAGGAAAGGCTTTATTATTTTGGCTTGAGAAATATACAGAGAAAGCTGTTTTATACAGAAAATATAGTTTGATATTGTCAGCAGGGCTGAACGATATGGACAAAATTTAATATCTCGATATTCATTCCAGATATCTCGATATCGATACGATACGGTATGACTACAGGTTCAGTGAAAACCAAGCGGTGCATTCAAGGGCAATCGTAAAAAATGAAATTTGTTGTGACTTCCACAGCTGTACATGCGGGGCCAGCGCGGGGGAAATCTATATTGCTTATATTGTTGCTTTTTCTATATTAATATCTTGAATGTTCATATCTTGATATAGATACAATAACAATTTATCTTTCCGCCCTAATTGCCAGTCTGTAGGGCTGATCGATTATGGCAAAAATTATAATTGTTATTATTTTAATAGATATTAAGAACATTATTAGTTTCTCCTTCATTTAAAACACGCACCAAATGCTTTCAGTGTAGTATATGCTTTATTAGACATAAAAAATGGGCAATGGATATAAATATACCTGTAAAAATACAAATATCTTAACATAAAGCCAAAATAATAATAATGTGGAAAAGGAAAAAAGTGCAACATGTCATGTACAGTAATTTTTATCTAAATTAAGCGCTTTTCATTACTGTGGAAAATAGTAGTTGAAATCTTGATTCAAATTAAATTAGTTGCCAAGCTCTACCAGACTGTATAACAGAAAGATTAAGTAAAGAGTTTGTGATCTTGCTTTCATTCCTTGTTACCTGCTGTGGCGAGGATAACCACATAATTTATGATTGTGTTTAGTATTGCACTTTCATACAAAAATGTATTTTGGTCTTGACTTTGAGCTATTTTATCAAAGTTTTCTCCTTTATCCTTGCAATAGCTGCTTATTTTGGTAATAGATGTTCACTGATAAATATTAATCTACAGTGCATTTTAGGATGTGTTTTATTGGTTAAATTGGTGACAGATTTGGCAACAACATTGATTTAAATGTATATAAATCAGAGTTGCAAATATGTTGAAATGTTAAAGTATCCTATTTCAGTGGGCTGAAATACAGATGGGGACTGTCCCACTTTGGCATATATTGGCATTTTATGGGAAATTTGTGGGAACACATTGATGGGGACAGTCCGGGCTCAATCAGATCAATCTAGCTGTGGCAAATGGGTCACCAAATACAGTGTTTCATTTAGAAAATGCTTTCTCCTTTAAAGTTTAACTCATTACATCATCTTTCCAGATCCTGATTGACTGCTAAATGGACTTTAATACCCGGCATTTATTGGGTTGTATTTTTGATGATGGCAGTAAGAAATTAAAACATTCGCCACTTTCAGAGAAAATGGCCGTTGCGAGAAAAATGGCACTTAAGGCATTAAATCTGAATCTGTTAGAGTTGATTGATAACGGGCCGACTTATCTGACTGACTATCAACACCTCATTTAAATCTGAGGCATACATCCCAACAGAAAACACACACACTGCCCCGAACACCCAGCTGTGCACCAGACCACACCCTTAACTTACCAGTGGGACACCCTGGTCGCGTCTGCTGTGGGGCACAAAATAATTAACCCCAATTAATCATGTTTTTGTCAGGTTCTTCCCCTTGTTTCAGTGTAGTACAACTAAAAAACTCTTTCTTCTCTTGATTCTGGAATATCTCTAAAGCCACGTGATCATTTAGGTACTTTTGGTTAAACAAATATTTCCTCTTTTGGATTTTCAGCACAAGTTGTTTGCAAAGAGAATTAACAGCTTTATTGCTTTCAGTTTGCTGTGTCATGGTAGAAGCACACATTGTAAGCACCAGTGACATTAATAAATGGGTTACTTATTTGGTGTGAGGGTGCAGTTTAGGCATGGAGCCATGGATGTGGGCTTTCCTGCCTGGTGGTGCCTGTTCTGTGGGGGCTCTGGGCGACCAGCAGGTGGATAAGAGGCCCACTGTGGGCTGCAGATGGTGCACGGTGTGTGCTGGAGGAGGAGGGAGGGGATGGACAGGCTCACAAAGCTCGCCTCCACCCACCCCCTTCTCCAATCGACCCTCATGATTCCACTGCTCCAGGAGAATCCCCAGTTGTGTGGTGTATGGAGCGAGGGAGGGAGGGTTGGGAGGTTAGTGGTCCGCATGCAGCTGGGTTACAACATCAAGGTCCGGCCCCTCGGGGAGCAGCACAATTTACTCTTAATGGAAAACTAGTATAGCCTGTGACCTCAGCTTTGGTTTGTCCCCATGTGGTAATTTCTGTTTCCCTTCACCTCTGGGCATCTTTTCCCTTTTGTGCTGCTGAGTGTCTCATGCTCCGCTTCTCACTTCTGCTTATTGGCTGCTGTCTGAGCTCAGGAGCATGACTACAGAGCGGTGCCTGTCTGCTCTTCTGTTGCTCATTTATGGCGTGTCAGAAAAAAGAGCCTATTTAAAGACGCTGACAAAAACTGACACATAGTTCTCTCCGTGTGACGCCTTGTTTCCTCCCAGTGGAGAGATGGTAAAATCTGCATCAATATGTTTAAGTTTTGATGGAAAAAGCAGCTAGTTTTATGTAACCATGGCAAGGATTCAAAGCTTATATCATTTTATAGATACCAATACCATCATCTCTTTATTAATTGGGTGCTTTACCCCTTTATCTACTTTCCTTTATCCCTTCTTGTGGATTTTCTGTGAGGAAGTCAATGCAAATTTTCTCATGTGTCAAACTTCACTAATTACCTCCGCCAAGGAGGTTATGTTTTCGGGAGAGTTTGTCTGTCTGTCTGTCTGTGAACAAAATAACTCAAAAAGTTATGGATGGATTTTGATGAAATTTTCAGGAAATGTTCAGCATGGAAAAAAGAAGAAGTGATTTAATTTTGGTGTTGATCCGGATCGCCGTCATGACGAAAAATGCGATTTTCATGAAAAACTACTGAACTATAATGGATATCATTATGTAAACAATTGCTAATGGTATGTTTTAATGGTCAATGAATCTAAATATTTACATGAAATAAGGGTAGGACTAATATTTATGGTAAAAATCACAATATGGGAGAGGACTGTGGTGCTGGCGGAGGTCTGCGCTCTCCGAGTTCTTTTCTAATTTTTAATTGTTATGACGGTCACCATGTCAGATTAGGCAGCCACAGAGCTATAAAATCAAACTTACAAACTTTTCCATAGTAAGGATGTTTTTGCTCAATGTCTGGCACATTTTGATTACAGTTTGTTCTCTGACATGGCTCACATTCTATGGTGCAGTAGTGCCCGCCAAATACATTATCTGATTGGTCTGTAGTGAAAGTGATTGATGGAGCAGTCGTCCAATCACCATCTGGATATGCTTCTGAAAGGTTGTGCCCTTTCTAAATACTTTCTGTGGGCTCCTTCCTAGATGGGCTAGTGAAATATGTTGAATGGTCACAAACATGCTCATTTGGTGAATTAGTGACTCCAAATTGCCGTTAAATGTGAGCATGAGCAGTTGTCTTTCTCTCTCTTTGTGGCTCTGCGATTGACTGGCAACTGGTTCAGGGTGTTCCCCTCCTCTTGCCGAGTGTCAGACCCATGACCCAGAAAAGGATAAGTAGTATAGATAATGGATGGATGGATGTACTCTGTCCAGGCATCATGCCAAATGTTTTGTTACCCTTAAAAAAATGCAAGCAGTCACTCTTAAATGTACCAAGGCAACTCATCTTTTCCTCTCCAACATTCTTCATAACAGTACAGTAGTTGCTCTTCAACATCATTAAGGCACTGAGGTAGTTTTCATGGTGTCACTTAACCACGCATTACGTCAGATTAAGGAACCACAAAGCCATAAAGCCATGCTGGTACTTGCCCGACAAGCATGACAGACTATACGATTGAAACCTGCAGCATTTAACAACTGAGAATTTGGCACTGTAAGCATGCTGTATGACCCTGTTGGTTTATCTCCTGGAGACACTACTTGATACCTCCTCAAGGGGGCGCTCCACACTGAATGAGTGAAACTGGAATGGAAATGCTGGGCTTATAAATCCAAAGTATGGATACTGGCTTCGGCTTCTACAACATTTAAGGGACAAACCAAAGCGAGAATTGTAACAGACTGTTACATAATTTCTTTTGCAACCTACAGATTGTCACAGAATCGTTGCATCCTGATTATTTTGTTATCATGCACTATGTATTACGAATCGTATCACATTATGTCGTGTCGTGTCAGGTCATGTTTTGTCGTGTCATGTTGTGTGGTATCCCAAGATATTCCGTGATTCCCATCCCTAGAAGACAGCCTAGAGACTCACTGTGTTAGGAGACTCATGGAATCTTAGGAAAAATAAGGTGTTTATTACTCTTGCTTCCCAGTATTGTATGATAGTTTATTAATCTATATTTACTATATTGTAAATACTGTTGTGCAAGCATAGGCCTACATATCCCCATGAAATGCTAAAGAAACAGAAACCATTTTTTAGATCCTAAACTTTCTCCAAATCTATCTTGTGCCTCTTTTTCTAAAACTGCAGTTGTTTACTATTTTTTTCACATTATTTCTTCATTTTTAATTTAGTATTTAAAACAGCAGTAACACCCTTAGAAACAACAACCAACAAGGAGGGAAATAATACTACAATGAATTAATACTAAATGTGATGTTTTTTTTTAATATAAATGCATAAACACACATGTTTAGAAATGTCACAATGTCACAAGATTTGTCCCAGATTACAGCACTGCCCCCACAGACTGTACAGCAGGCACTAAGCATGATGGGTGCATCACTTCACCTGCCTCTCTTCTTACTCTGACGCTCCCATCACTCTGGAACAGGGTCAGTCTGGACTCATCAGACCACATGACCTCCTTCAAGTCCTCCAGAGTCCAATCTTTTTGTTGCTTGGCAAACTGAAGCCTTTGTTTCCCTTTAGTCTTACTGATTATTGGTTTTCTTAAGGCTACACAGTTGTTCAGTCCCAATCCCTTGAGTTCCCTTGTTTACATGTAAATGCTCTTACTTCAACTATTACATATCACCCTGAGCTCGACTGTTGTTTTTCTACAAGTGGATTTGGCCAAATGTTTTTAAGTGATTCACCAATCATGATCATTCAGGATTTATTCCGACCACATTTCCTCCTCGAAGACGATGGTTCCCCACTATCTTTCCAGTTTTTAATTATGCGTTGAACATCTCTTAACCCAATTTTACTAGTTTGTGCAATCTCCTTAGATGTTTTCTCTGCTTGATGCATGCTAATGATTTGACCTTCGTAAACAGACTGGCATCTTTTTTATGATCACAGGATGTGTCTTTCAACATGGTTTTATAAGCTTTGAGAAGCTTCTCATTGCATCAGCTGGAGTTAATAACTTGTTTCCAGTTGAAAGGTAACCACTCATGCAGTATTATCCAATAGGAGGCTCATATCTGTTTGCTTAGTTAAATCCAGGTGGTGCCTTTTTTTGGCAGGGCAGTGTATTTTTGACATCAGAATTTTTAACAATATGCATTTTGAGTTTTAAATCTTATATCAAAACTCAGATTTGCCTGTTTGTTTTAAAAGTATTTTGCAGCAAACCTCTTGTACAGTAAGTCAGCCAGTGTTTGCTTTCACTGAAGCCCATGAAGCCTAATTGTTTTGTAAATGGTAGTATCTATGTGCAGCTGCATGCATTAAGGAGATGGAGGTGCACTCTTGTTTGTTTTCCCAGCTTTACAGATGTATCACTTTGGTAATGTGGAACCAAGTAATGGAGAGCTGTTTTTGTCTTTGGTTATTCAGCTTCCTACATCAGTCTCTCATTATAGTGTCACTGGGTGATCTTGCTGAAGACATGATCGCTCACACACACATGCATACACTCACATCTGTTTAATCAATATGTGTCTGAAGGTGAAGTCTACACAATGTCACACAGTCCTTACACATGCTGTTCTTATAGATTACCGTGCATCCTTATGAGTCCTGTTGAAATGCAGGCTGTTTGCTCGATTCATTAAATACAAGACAGAAAAAGAAAAAGGGACGAGAGAAATCTGTCTGCTCACTTGTGTGCGTGCTCTGAAATGTCTGGGACTGCGAGTGCTCTGTGAGTGATTCAGCAACCCCTGAGGAGTAAAGTGCCTTAGCCCAAGCTTTGTGCATGATCAAAAGGCATGCATGAATTATCGCCCTCTGGAGAGAATCTGCTTGATGGTGAATATTAAGATTTAAATGTGATGTATGAGTATGAAGAAGGCCTGAATCCTGACAGCTGAGTAATGAGCCTATAACCACCACTCTCTGTGCGAGTGTCCTGCTCTGCTCTGACTCTCCAACAGAGAGAGAGGCCCTGTGCATATTCATTGACTGGGGCAGAGATTACATTAATATTCTGTTGCAGAGCAGGAGCACCCACCCTCTTTTATTTGATCAGGGTATGGGTGGGATTGGGCTGGGCAATATATTGATTAAATTGCATTATTTTCTGCAGTAGATTTCAAAATTTAAATCAAGATTTTTCTCTTGACTTCTATCGTAGGTTGTTGAAATTTTTGAAAATATAAATACTGAAAAATTACAGTTTTTTACAATGAAAGGCCCTGTCATGTTTGAACAAGGCTCGGCATGTTTAGGCTAATGTTTGTTTTTTAATGGGATTAAATTTTGATCAGAGAGTTCCATCTTAATATGCTCTGAAAATAGCTCAGGTTTCAGTGATTATGTAAGCTGACACGCCAGATGGACAACTCCATACATACACCACAGAAATATTTCACTGGTCTATCTGGAAAAGAGCCGTTAGAAAATGTTTTCAGAGGTAGAACCTTAAAAAAAAGAAGCTTGTGATTGGACAATCGTTTGGCTCATCACACACATCACAGACCAATCCATATTAAGCAACACTGCTATGTACGACGTAGCATATGTAGTGACTATACATAGAGGCTAACGACTAACAATGTTAGGGGGACATATTTCAGAGTATCACTGAGTAGCCATGATGACCACAGGCTAACCGGCATGTCCGTGGAGGATTTCAGCATTTTCTCCCCGCTTCCCAGCAGTGATCCCGGTCAGGAGAAGAGCAAAAACTTGATTTCTCTTAAGACAAGCTTTGTGATGTTCTTTTTTTCATCAGTTTCCCAGTGGTGAGTGTATGTTGAGACAGCTTCAGAAGCAGCCAGTGTTTTCAAACATGCAGTCACTTCCTGGTGTCGTCACATCTGCAGATCCAGCCTCTCTTCCATGATTGGGCTTATAAGCATTTAGCTCAGTGAAGTTGTTGGACAATGGAAGTTGGCAAGAGGGACATGCAGGATTTCAGAATCAGGCAGGACTGTGTGCTCTGCAAGGCTAGTGGTTACGTAAACAAACTACATAATCAACATTCTATGACATGCACTTTAACCTTCTGTTTGGTTTGGGAATATATTGATAACATAAAGGCAAACTTTGATTATTTTAATTTTTATATCACTTGGAGCTTTTTTTAAAGGAAAAAAATGATTAAAATCATAAATTGAGTGCTGTGAAAAGAAATGGGGATTTTATTTTTAGGCCATTTTGCCCAGCCCTTGGTGGGATTTTTTGTAATGTATTTTTTGGGCATTTTGTGCTTTTATTTATAGGACAGAGATAGTGGATAGGCTTGTGAAAGGGGTGAGAGAGTAGGGGAAGACACTCTGCAAACTGGTCACAGGCTGGACTCGAACCCAGACCAGCAGACGAAACCAAACCAACACCCCCCTAGGTGGGATTTTGAAGCAAATTGGCCTCTACGTAAAGTAGAACAAAGACTCATCTAATATACCTTCAAATAATTATCATTTCACACATTTAGCTTAGCAGGGCAATAAGCCTTGATTTAATTTTCTGTATAAATTATCTTAAAGTAAATTATAGAAACGTGACACATGTCAGTATGCATAAGTACGTCTTTCAAAATAAAATGAAAAATGAATCAATGTCTCTTTCAGCCAAGGGTTTCAAAATTTGTCTTTAACTGGTAAAAACATTAACATTGAAAAGCACCAAAATAATGACAAGGAATAAATTCTACAAAAACAAAATTTTCATTGGGTCTCACTTAGCAAATATTGCCATGTTGGGTATAGGATGGTTGTTATGTATGTTTGTACACAGAGAACATGCCCTGGCACCAACACTTAACACTGAACCACATATTAAAGCAATATGGAGTAAGTTTGTCGAGTTGAGCAAATGTAGGAGTCATTTAAAGGGATAATTAAGGTAAGTACAAAAGCATAGGAAATTAAAGCTTTAAATAGTCCACACCATATGCTTATGCTCAGTGCTACGCAATGGCAATATTGCACAGGGTATTACATATAATCCATCCATCATCTGTACAGCTTAACCCTTTCAGGGTCGCGAGTGGCTCGAGCCTATCCCAGCTCACATTGGACGAGAGGTGGGGGACACCCTGAACCGGTGACCAGCAGAGACAGACAACCATCCACTCTCACACTCTAACCTGTGGGCAATTTTAGAGTTTATGAGGGTTTGAGAGCCCCCATTCGCCCTAATGAGCATGTTTATGGTCTCGGGGAGGGAGCTGGAGTGCCTGGAGAGAATCCACACATACACAAACTCAACGCAGAAAGGACTAGCAAAAGACTAGCAACCCTGTTTGTGTAAGGCATTATCTGCTGTGCCACCGTGCGGCCTGCATTACATACCATATAAATATTAAATGGCAGGACAAAGTGCTGAATATTTCATCATTTATTGCACATTGAGAGTAAATATACTATACAAAGAAAGTATGTAAATGTTTGCTTGCAATTTTTGTCATTTCAAAACAAGAAATGACCTAATATCTTGGTCGATAGGACTCATATGTTCACTGCTGTGAAAATCAAACTAATAAGGTTTCTTTCGCATCAGTGTCACATATGAACTCATTATGCTGCACCCTTGATAACCCCCATTTCAAATGATCTATAGGTATGAAAAATCTGCCTCTACAGCATGGGAGGACGTGTGGTGAGTTCTAAAAGATATCCTGTAGTCATACAAAAGTAAAGCCATTACTCTGCCACTCCCCAGGCGATCAATATTGGAATTACTGAGATATTACACAGTCAGTAGCACTCCAAGCTCCCAGGCTCAAAGACTGCAATCTGAGACTGGGGTTCAATGAAACACATTTCTGGGCCACAGAGACGTATTGATCAGTCTCTCTGCCGCAAGTAAACATAGTAGACACTTTCCAGATCTTCAAATGATTCTAATGAATAAAACATGTAAGTTTAATGTGTGCATTGCTTTTCTGCCTTTCAGATTTGTCCAAGAATCGCCTGACAGAAATCCCTCCTGAAGTGTGTCTGTTTGCCCCCCTCGAGTCTCTCAACCTCTACCACAACTGCATCAAGTGCATCCCAGAAGCCATCATCAACCTGCAGATGCTGACATATCTCGACATCAGGTGGGTTGTGGCCAGGGCTTATCATTTATTTTAATTTTTTTAAAGTAATATAAATGTGCTTTCTAATAAGTAAAAGGTTCAGACATGAGCCTGTCATAATAACAGTTTTTGCTGGATGATAATTGTCAAAAAAATAATTGCCGATAAACAATATGATTGTCAATATTACTTTGAAACCTCATTTTTTCATTAATGTAATTATAATACATGTCATGTTAAAGTGAGTAAGCCTTATCAAAAGCAGAAAACTTTAATTTATTACGAGTATTTAACTGAAATTGGAAGGTAAAGAGCTTTTACATAAAATAAATTAAACAAACAATATAAAAATTTCATCAAACAAAAAAAGGGTAAAAAAAGAAAATGAAATGGACTCTCTTTTAGGAAAAACTGCATGTAAATAAAAATCATTATAATAATGAAAAACAATAAAAAAAAGACCCTCTCTCTGTAAAGACAAAAACAAAACTCAAATAAAAACACACACAACAGTAAAAATAAAAAAATGTAGTTTATACACTTCCTGAATTGTTTGTGACATGTACGTTCCCCCAGTCAATTTGTACTGTCCGTCAAACGTTCGTAACATTTCCTGAAATGCAGGCTTGTCAACCATATTGAAGAGTTGCTTTTCTTTAGCAATGTAGCGAACAACACTGTCTGTGAGCGTGCACCATTTTGTGCTGTTTTATTTATATTTACTTTGCCAACCAAACGCCTCAGTAAGCAAGCGCTGGCTGTAAGGTCGAAGGCTCCGCTGCACCTCTCTTCTTCATCGCCACTACTTTCAAACAAATACGACGTATCGGCTCGTTTGTGTTCGCACCTTGTTCATTCTGTTTAAAACCAAAATATTCCAGCCCTTTTACTGTGGCATTCAGCTTAGGAACCATCGCTTTCATGCCATCGTTCATTTTAGTGTTTGTTTCGTTGTTACTCCTCCGGACGCTCACCTGCAGCTCTGTGTGTACGGGCGAGCGACCCCGTCTCCCCACACAAAGATTGAATGACTGACAGATGCATCACTAACCCTAACTCCGCTCATTCCGCCATAGAACCAGCGCATCCAGGCGTTGAGAAAGATGAACTGAGCGAGCCATCTTTTCATCCAGCCTGTTTGGTAGAGAGAGAGGAGGAAAACAAACACGCATGCATGTGTCAATTTATCAAAGCCGGCAAACTTACCGGGGAATTTTTTATTTACCGTGCAGTTAATTGATTTATTGATTATCGTGATAGGCCTAGTCAGACAAAGTATCTTGCACAGACATAATTAATATAGTAATGAAATTAACAAAAACAAACCTCCACCAAGGCATTTCTGATATGCTTGGCTAAGATGATAGTGAAAAAGAAGAAAACAAACTTATTATGGAATGTGAACAAATCCTTTAAAAAATGACTGAATCACCATCAGGATCCAGACCTTCACCAAAATTAAACCATGTCTTTCTTGTACTAAAATCAACATTCCCTTTAAATTTAATAAAAAGTTGTTAAAGAAAATATAATTCATTATTGAAAATGTAGAAAATTGCCCTGTCTTATAATGTTAACAAATGCTAAAAAAGTTTCTGGATCTGCATCCTGATTCAGATCACATCCAAAAGCCAATCATTTCTTTTTTCATCACATCACCAGCATTCCCTGAAAATTTCATCACATTGTCTTCAAAACTTTTTTAGTTTTTCTATAAACTTACAAACGTACTAACAAAGTAACTAACTAACTAGCAAATGTTGGCAAGAACTTCTTGGTGGAGGTCATAATGGATGATGATTATTAAAATGAAAAAAAAAAACAAAAGCAAAAAGGTAGCCGCCTGATGCTCAATATTTTGTGGTTTGTTTAATTCCTTAGTAAATATTAAATTGTTCTGATTGCTGTTTTAAACCCCAGCATCAAAAATTGATGTCCTGAACACCCATTACAGATCAAATTATTGTTTATCGTTTTCAAAAGTTACAGTCAAACTTCTGCCCAATGTATTGGGTTTTATACGCAGGGAAGTTAGTGGTAGAGAATTAGTATCAAGTGAAGTTTGTGATCATACCTGCTATGACAAATTACTTCCTGTTACAGTTATTAAAGCAAACAAGTCACTTCACCAACCACTTTTACAAATTCATGTCTGACAAACACATACTAAGACGATTATGATAACGACAGGTCCAATCATACAAGTAATAGAGGTTTTATGACTTTAAAACAAAATTTAAGAGTATAGACAGTATTAGGAACCCCAACAAGAGATGTTGCCAATATTTTTTTTTTTTTTTTTTTTTAAATGTATTTTTTGGGCATTTTGTGCCTTTATTGATAGGAGAGAGACAGTGGATAGGCTTGTGAAAGGGGGAGAGGGAGTAGGGGAAGACACTCTGCAAACTGGTCACAGGCGGGACTCGAACCTGGACCGGCAGAAGCAAGCACATGGGGTGCCTGGTTGCCAACCACTCCGCCAAACCAGCACCCCATGTTGCCAATATTTTTGTACAACTTCCACTGACAATACCAAATATATACATAGTACTTTTAGCTGTTTTTGTCCTTTATAACATCGAATGGTTATCAGAAAATCTAATGGTTATAAAAATATATATTATAATTTATGTGTGATTGTAATAAAAGCAAATAAATACCACAGATTTCTCTGTTTGCATACTTAATGAGGTCATTTGTATTTGCATGTTTGGATTTATTTTAATGAAACAACTTTGCCTTTTAAGTAACTTTGTTGGGGTCATTATAACATTAATCTCAAAGGGGGCACAACGAAAGGTAATTGAGAACCAGTGCTTTAACTGGAGGCACTGGTTGAGGTAACATTTCCGCAAATGGCATCACAAGGGGATTTTTCAGACGGACTGAATGGTGGAGCAGACAGCAGAAGGGAGAGAGAGATTTTACTCCATGTTGGGGTTGGTGGGGATTTTTAGACGGGCCATGTGCACATTTTTGTATCAGAACTATTTAAAGATGTGCAAAGGGCAATTTAGTGTGTTTTTAATGTCTGTGTGGCTTTAGTCAATTTTAATGTATTTGCTGTTACTGTACAGTCCAAGGCAAATTTTCCCTTGGGGAAAATAAAGTCTATCCAATTCTATCCTTTGTATTTTGCATTATATGTTATCTTTAAGTTAAAGGATCAAGAATTTATGATTCCTCATTTGTCTTTATCGTGTTGCATTACTCATGGCTCCAAGTCATTGCAGCAGAACTAGCAATATATGAGGTAGGACTTGAAAATTCCTGTAAATATGTCAAAAGTCTTCTGACTAAAGCAGATTTAGGTTTACATACACAATTATAATTGGACCAAACGTTCATTTGAAAAAGGAATGTACAGTACTGGATTTTTGCCAATACTCAGTATGCTGATATTTCAAATCTTATTATGGCCGCTACAGATATTGATATACAAAAATTATCAAAATAAGTTATTTTTCAACTACCATTTGTTATATCAAATGTATATGTTTAACAGTAACAGTTTAATTATGCGTGATCCGCAATTTTGTGAGCTACAAACACGTATTTATTTTTTTTAGGCATGAGATCAGACATTTTTTGGAGCTCCTAATTTCAAAGTGTAATTAACATGCAGAAATACACCAAACTTGAAGATAGAATATATTAGCTTAAATACTGACAGAAAGTATTGGCAGAAATGTCATCTCTGCCAAGTCCAAAATTAAGCATTTAAAGCAAATATCAGCCAATACAGATACTTCTAATATTGTGAATCCCTGTTCAGTTTAAACTGTTTTTTTTATTTCTGAATTGGCTGTTGATGTAATTAAGAGGTATTTTTAATGGCCTGCCTTTAATTGACAACCTATTTAAATTTGTAATTCATTTAATCACTCACTGGCCTAATAGTGAAGGTGCTTTGACAGTGGAGCCTGCAAATAAGTGTTAGAGAGTGGAGGCCTGCAGCTTGACTGTTTGTCAGTTTTTTCTCTGTATCATCCAGTGCTATTGCTGCATTAGCTCCTCTTTCTCTTTGGTTTCTTCTGTGAGTTTGTGCTCAGTTTTCACCTCTTGAGAGGAGCTTGTTCCCCTTCCTCCACACTAACAGGTCAGAAAACGCTCACATGAAAGAAAGGCAGTTCCTCTATTCCCAGCTAGCGTCTACTCACTGAAACATGCTTCTCTATACGGTTTGAAATGTAGGTCAACTTTTGTTTTCTTTTTCTATCCCACAGTCGAAATCTCCTGTCAGTTCTGCCAAAATACTTGTTCAGCCTCCCCCTCAAAGTCCTGCTAGTGAGCAACAACAAGCTGGTGTCCATCCCTGAGGAGATCGGGCGGGCCAAAGAGCTGATGGAGCTGGTGAGCAGTCCGTTTGCTGCACATACTGAATGAGGTTATTCATATTATACTTCCCTGATCACTCTCATTTCTTGCACTTTGTCTCCCCTTGCAGGACGTGAGCTGCAATGAGATCCAGGTGCTGCCGGCTCAGGTCGGGAGGCTCCACGCCTTACGGGAACTCAACATCAGGAAGAACTGTCTCCACATGCTGCCTGAGGGTCAGTTCGTCACTTCTGAGGTTTTCCTCTTGTTCACTTTGTTCCATGGAAGACTCCCACCATTGATTTATGCTGACATCTTTGGCAAGTGTAACACTTAAAAATCCAAGAATAACACCTCTCCTGTGTTGGCTGCCATGTTACCAGAGGTGCAAAGTAATTGTTGCATTTACTCATATCAGTACTTTTGCTTTTACTTAAGTGGTTTTTCTACTTTATCTCATCACTCCCTCCACTCATCTGACTAAAACCCCCCTATTAGCATTGCTCTTCAGTTTCAGTTTGTGAAGGCATAACTCCTTGAGATGAATCATCTTTTTTTTAAAAGGGAGCCCTTTACACTAATAAACAGACAAAAACATCAGCAAGAAAAAAACTGTTACAGTACAAACATCACTCTAATATTACAAGAGAAACATTACAATACTGGAAGCATGCAAAACAAACATAGAAAGCTCTCCCAACCCAACCATTCCCTCACCACCAGCCCAACATGGATTTATAGCTGTCATCAGTAGGACACAGACCCACGCTAATGTGGCTACACCAACATTTAAACTATTAAGTACACATTCAAACTTTTCAACACAGGCATTTAGTGTTTGAAGATGAATAAAGACATATTTCTTGGAAATAATCAAACACAAAACGGACTCGAGGGAACCCGACAAATTGTTCCAGTGTAATGGGGCCAACATTATTTTAGTTCTCGTGTCTTGCCTCACTCATGAGTCCATGACAAGCAGATAGACACCATTCTTTCGACTATGCGTGCAGTAACAAGAAAGAAACTCACCCACTGCTCATTAGCTCAGCTCAAACACTGGGGGTCAATGGGTAGCATTAGCTTGCCTCTGCCTACAATCATCACATAAACACTTGAACCGCTCTTAGTGGTCCTGTGTGCTTGTTATGACTTTTTTACCGCGTTATGTTACGTTTTCTATCATTAATGGAAGTGCTTGTAAGTAATTATCAAATAAAGCACATCCATGGTGATTCGTGCATGTGCCCTGCGGTTTAGTTCCCTCCGCCAAGGAGGTTATGTTTTCGGGAGAGTTAGTCCGTCTGTGAACAAAATAACTCAAAAAGCTCTGGACGGATTTTGTTGAAATTTTCAGGACATTTTCAGCATGGGAAAAGGAAGAACTGATTCAATTTTGGTGTAGATCGGGATCAGTGTCTGGCCGCCATGGCGAAAAATGTGATTTCTGTGAATAACTACTGAACTAAAATAGATATTATGAATCCAGTTGCAAATGGTATGTTTTCATGGTCAAGGAATCTAAATATTTACATGAAATAAAGGTAGGAGTAATATTTATGGTCAAAATCACAATATGGCTGAGGACTGTGGCGCTGGCGGAGGTCTGTGCTCTCCGAGTGCTTTCTAGTTTCATATGTTTTCATTTTAAAAATAACATTAAGAGCTAATCTTAATTTTAAAATAGATAATATAACATAGCATGGTAAAAAAGTCACAAGAAGCACACAGGACCACTGAGACTTGCTTGAGTGTTTATCTGATGACTGTAGGCAGAGGCAGGCTAATGCTACTCTCTGACTCCCAGTGTTTGAGCTAAGCTAATTAGTAGTGGGAGAGCTTTGCCTTTTTCTTCTATTTCACTGCATGCACAGTCGAAAGAATTGTGTCTATCTGCTTGTTGCGAACTCGGGGGTGACACGAAAACAACCAAAATGTTATGATGTATATCCCTTTAAGATCTCACATTATCACATCAAACAGATCAGACCAGAAATCAGATCATGTGGGCTTGGCTCAGTGTTTGAAGTTTATGTGGTGGACCGCATAGGTGTAACCCATGAGATGAAGGCAAACAATCTTATCCTCCATTTGTGTGTAAGAAACCGTGCATTAAATCAAACTCAAACACAACTTGAAGGTCTTCATGTCTGGTCTTGCAGAGTTGGCTGATCTGCCTCTCATCCGTCTCGACTTCTCCTGCAATAAGATCACAGAGATTCCTGCAGCCTACAGGAAACTCCGGCAGCTGCAGCACATCATCCTCGACAACAATCCTATGCAGTCTCCACCCGCTCAGGTATATGCTTTCTCACAGACTGTTTTTGTATCTTATAAGGACCTAAAGTGTTTATTTAATGTCAGAGAACAGCACCAATAGTCTATACCCTGTCTGCCTGATGTAGATCAAGCTGACACACCCCTCACCCTTTAGTGTTTCAAGTACAGTTGCACCATCTAGTGGTTACATTAACATGCTCCTCTGTTAACCAGTTCAGGCCCCAGCCCCTTTTTTAAGCTCTCTGCTCGAAAATGACACTCATATAGGAAAGAGTGTATCTCTGCAACCACAAGGTCTATTTGGATTATTTTGGTGTCATAATAAAAGTAATCCTTTGGAGTTTTAAACAGATGTGTAATTAACAGCATATGTGTTACTGGGACAAAATAAATGAAGTCAGGAGTCAGAATAATTTGAAAATTTCATCCTCGCCTGATAAGAAACATTTTTATATTGTGAATATCTCTTCTAGATTATGTTGGAGAGGCTGTAAAACTCTAAAAATGATTAATAAAATATATTTACATCATCTCTGCAAAGGACTGTTGTTATAAAGTGATGCAGGGCAAAATAAGAGAGGGTTTTATAACAATATGGTCAGGCGAGGATTTTTAAAACTGTTCACTTTTTCTTATGTTTTTGTTGGAGAGCATAGCTAACAAGCATTCCCAAAATCAGGTACTTTAGGGCCAAAGAGGTTAAAGTCACTGATTATAACTTTAGAGTAATTGGTATAATTAAATACATGGTAGTTCCTACAAAGAGCACATAAATAGATGAACCGTATGTTACTGATCCCTCTGTCCACATATGTATTGATTATTCATTCAAAGCAACTGTCTTTACAACCATTTACACATAAAAAATGAGATGCCACAACTCAAGGGGCTAACCTTGAACACATTTTTATTCAACAGATACGGTGCTATACAAATAGAGGTTGATTGACTGAATGTAAATTCATCTGAAACAAATGTGATGTGGACAGATTTATTATCTGGGCATCCATGGGTTTGTTACTATCATAAATACTTATTTTAGTCCCTTTGTCTCTGCCTGGATGAATACATGTCTGGATGTGTGTATGTGTATATACATATATGTTTGTGTGTTTGTATGTATCCAGATATATTTGCATATTGTGTTTGTATGTATCCAGATATATTTGCATATATAAAATAAAGAGTTTGGGGGGTGCTGGTTTGGTGGAGTGGTTAGCAACCAGGCACCCCACGTACTTGCTTCTGCTGGTCCAGGTTTGAATCCTGACTGTGACCAGTTTGCAGAGTGTCTTCCCCTACTCTCTCACCCCCTTTCACAAGCCTATCCACTGTGTCTCTCCTATCAATAAAGGCACGAAATGCCCAAAAAATTCATTAAAAAAAGAGTTTGTCATCAGCCTGCTCTATTGTAAAGTACCTTAAGATAACACTTATACAAATACAGATTGACTGATTGAGCTCTGACTTTAGTGCGTTTGTGTGTTCCAGATTTGTCTCAAGGGCAAAGTGCACATATTCAAGTACCTGAACATCCAGGCGTGTAGGATGGACAAGAAGCCGGACACCCTGGACCTCCCCTCCCTTGGCAAGCGCTGCCTCCCACAGCCCCTGACAGATAGGTGCGAAAGCATTCAACGCTCTGCTCCGATTGTCTTATTTACAAATAAGCTTGCTTCCTTTCCATGTTAACTTGTATGTTTACTCCAACCATTTACCTGTCAGCCATAATGAGAACCTTTCCTTTGCTTTTCTAGCATGGAAGATTTTTATCCTAGTAAGAACCACGGGCCTGACTCTGGAATTGGTAGTGACAATGGCGATAAGAGGCTGTCTACGACTGAGGTCAGTGTTCATACACTCAAGAACAATGACCAGTGCTTGATTAATATGTTTCCTGTGTGTTGCAACCCTGTCTTGGATGGCTTATTGTGATAAGGAAGTATCAAATTGCATCATGGGATTGTCCCTGATTTGGCAAATGAAAACTTTCCCTGGTTCAGGTGCAGATGAAAACACTTACAGGCGCCTACATACAGCAGTCAGTGCTGAGACATGATCCTGAAAATCAGAGAAGAAAAGTAGACAGATGCTGAGAAGAAATTCAAGGGAAAAGCAGGAAAGTTTTGGAAAAGGATTACAGTTAATGACACAGCAATACCTCGATAATTTGGCAACCAGTAAGGGAAGAATGTCGTAACGGAACTGAATCCTGATTGATTGTTAATGGGAGGCTGTCAGGAGCGGAAACAGAGGGGACTGGCTGATTTCAGGAGGTCTCTGAGGGTGAAAAGTTGATCAATAAAAGAAAATTGAGAAACTAGAGGGAAAGGAGAGGTTTTTAAAGACATGGATGTAGAGTCCAGTTGAGCTTATAGTGAGAAAAAACACCCAGCAGCTCCTGTTGGGAAGCATTCAAGATATGTACACTAGTTAAGTCAAATAGTGTTTCCTTGCCAGCAGCCTGAGGATTAAAATATCACTCCAAGAAAAAAAATACAAATAACAAGAAATTGAGTAATACAGGAAGAATTGTTTTCTTTTCCTCTGTCAAAATCAAAAAGATGATAAGCAGACCTGATGAAGAAATGAGACAGTTTTAGCGAATACAACTTCAAATGATGTTAACAAAATTATTGAACCTACCAAACTCTGAAAATGCTCTTTACTGTACATAACTGTACCAAGCAAATTCTTTTGTTGTGACATGTCTCCTACTCTTTTGTTTTGTGTATGTTATTTTATTTTCTGATTTACTAGATTTTTATTGTTTGATTAATGTTCATGTTTTGTTAAAACAAAACAAAAAAACAGACAATAAGAAGCGATTGATAAAGCAGTAGTCCAGGCTATTAAAATATATACTGGTACTCCCCTAAAAACAATATTTCAATGGATTAT
Source organism: Scarus forsteni (assembly GCA_036419115.1). Taxonomy (NCBI): domain Eukaryota; kingdom Metazoa; phylum Chordata; class Actinopteri; order Labriformes; family Labridae; genus Scarus; species Scarus forsteni. The sequence continues at coordinate 15,777,855 of JAZDUH010000011.1, read as the reverse complement.
TTCTCCCTTTTGATAATACCAAATTGTTTTGTATTTTATATTGTTTGAAAGTCTGAATTTTTATAACTTGGAAACACTGTACAAGGATCGTCGAATAAGCATCATTTCCTAATGTGTGGGTAGCACCCAAAAAATTCTAATAAGACTTAAGTTTGGTTTTGAGAAATAAATTGAAGGCCATTAAAAGGAGAAAAGGTTTTGTTTTAACCTATGAGAGGTATTACATTTTAGAAAGTCTGTTGACTAAGTACATCTTTATTAAACATGTGTTGGGCTGCTTCAGAAAATGCCAGAAAACAACTGCAGCACAACAGGACACATGTACAGTTAGCATTAGAAAGTTTAGGGTGAGCAGTTAAAACTAATATTTCTATTCTGTCTATGAATTTATTTTTATCACCATAGTCTCTTACATTTATTTTTTTCAATTTCTTTGAGCATTTATTGATGGTGTTGGAAATCAGGTGGACTTAAAAAGGAGTAGAGATAGCAGAGGAAGAAAAAGAGCAAATGGGCCTCGGGTGGGAATCAAACCCCGGCTGGCCACACATTGCAAAAGCCTTTATACACTGTGTGCTACACACACAGTTTCCACCCACTCCACAAAAGCGGCACCTCCTTGACTTTTATATTTGTGTAAAATAACAGTCTCACATCAACAAATCAAAACGCTAAAGCAACTGAGCCCTGTCTGTGCAGATGTCAAAAACGGCTGTACGCATAATCCTTATTCATGCTCATGATGTTTTGTTATTTCATGAAGAGTAGGGTTGTGAAATTCAGGTAATTTTTTCCAGTGGGAAACTTTTCATGGGAATAAACAGGAATCAACCTGAAATTTACAAAAAAAAAGGTTGGTCCTTAAGAGTGGTTTTAAATGGAGTTGGAGAAATATTTTTAAGTATAATCTTAAATAAAAGATTTCAGGAGTATACTTGAGAAAATTTCAACTATTCCTCAATCACAAGCTCATAGCATAATGATTTCTGCAGGAGTATCAAGACCAAACCCTCTAAATACACTGTTAATCCTCCATCACATAAACACTACAACCCTGAACTATCGAGGCCACATTTTAGAGCCTGTGGTCACAAAGAAAGTTTTAAATTGATTTTTAAATAAATTACTTAAAACTTGACAAAGCTGTACTTAAAGAAAAGTCTGTTGAAAGGTAATGTTTTTTCTTGGGGGGGGGGCTGGTTTGGCGGAGTGGTTAGCAACCAGGCATGTCCCATGTACCCATATACATACTTCTGCCGGCCGGGCTTCGAATTCAGCCTGTTACCAGTTTGCAGAGTGTCTTCCCCGACTCTTTCACCCCCTTTCACAAGCCTATCCACTAGGGATGATACAGTACTTGACAAAACGCATCAAGTTTGAAAAAAATGGTGATGAAATAAAGACGTCACGTCCGGTAATAGCGCATGTGACCAGAAGTGACGACAACAAACATTAGCACCAACTACCTTGCCTCCAAAAAGTCGAATGATGGAGTCAAATGAGGTCGAAAAAACTGAGGATGATCCGCCTGGATACAAGTCATCTGTGTGGCAGTATTTTGGCTTTCTTATCAAGAAAGGCGTCGAAAACGAGCCTACCGCTCGTTAGCATACACTCTCTCTGACCTCTCTAGGGTTAGAGAGAGTGTTATTGTTTGTGTTTGGCCTTGTGTATCCTGTGTGCAACTCAAACAAAAATAGATAAGTTGTAATTACACAGTAATATTTTTACTTTTTTACTTTTTTGATATTGTATCGTGACCCAGGCATATCAAGGTGCAGCGTATCGTGAGTTTAAGTGTATCATCCCATCCCTACTATCCAACTGTCTCTCTCCTATCAATAAAGGCACAAAAATGCCCCAAAAATACCTAAAAAAAAAGAAAAGTAATTGTTTTTAATTGTATCACTGTGCATAATGTTTCTGTGTATGTTTGGATATGATAGTTGGTTCATATCACCCCTGATTTCTAGTTAATTCCTATAATTCCCATGGAAAGTTTTCAGAAATTTACCACCAATTTTCACCCCTTTGCAACCCTGAATAAGAGGCAACAGTATGATTTCCCGTCAGTGGATTGATTTCAGTTGTATATTACTGACTAAAATCAGATTTATCCACATTTGTCATGATCAAATTCAAATTTTCAAAGATGCTTTTTGGAAATTGCAATGAAGCAGAAGTGTAAGTTTTATTTAGATGTTGATTAAAAGTGGCAGGTGACAAAAATCAAAATTCAAGCTCTGACACTCTGAAAACACATACTTGAATACTTTATTCATTCATTCATTTTCTATACCCGGCTATCCCTTTCGGGGTTGCGGGGGGCTGGAGCCTATCCCAGCTATCATCGGGCGAGAGGCGGGGTACACCCTGAATCGGTCGCCAGTCGATCGCAGGGCCACATAGAGAGACAGACAACCAGTCACGCTCACAGTCATACCTAAGGACAATTTTAGAGTTACCAGTTAACCTAATGAGCATGTTTTTGGTCTGTGGGAGGAAGCCGGAGTACCCGGAGAGAACCCACGCATGTATGGGAAGAACATGCAAACTTCACACAGAAAGGCCCTCCCGACCCGGAATCGAACCGGGAGCCTTCTTGCTGTGAGGCACGCGCTCTACCAGCTGCGCCACAGTGCCGCCCCTTGAATACTTTAACTAAGAACAAATACTGTTGTATCACACCACTGTTAACAGGAAAGATAAAAACAGATGTATGATTGGGGAATCCTTAAGTACTTCCACTACTTTAAAAGGGCAACAACTGGCAAAATTATCCTCTAATTACTGAAAAGCAGAAACACTAACATGGATCTCATTTGACCCAAAGCCCATATTAACTTTTTCCTGCTTTATTTTTCCTTCTGCAGCCCTCAGACGACGACACAGTCAGCCTGCACTCCCAGGTTTCAGAGACAGCCCGTGCCGACGCCCTGTCTCTTCTCTCCAAAATGGACTCTTGCAAAGGTTACCGAAAATAAGTATCACATATTCCCTATGACAGCAATAAGAGAGACACTGGGGTGGTTAGATGAAGTGCCTAAAATGTGACAGTTTATGTGATGAACGCGGATGCTTCCTCCCTCTATCAGATCAGGATCTCTATGACTTTATAGAGCCCAACCCGGACGAGGATCCTGCTCTGTCAGAGTGTGATGGGCAGAACAGCACTCATGTGTCTTGTATAAAGGTATGAATCAGTCCAATGATCTTGAGGATAACTATGAGTCGACTAAGAAAAAAAGAGCATCCCGAGGAGATGGATCGATTTCTTCTTACTTTATCTTGACATTGTTTGTGTTTGTGTTTCAGGAACTGGAGAAAGTTCTTAACATGTCTCACCAAAGTAAAGATAAAGACAGCTGGAAAGAGGAGTCAGGGTGAGTTTGACTCATTACTGCAGCCAAACAAACAATGAATCATCTGGAGCCACCTGTTTTAAGTCAATACTTGTGTGTCCGTTTGTAGTCTGCAAATCCCTTTTTCATGCAAAGACAGCACAAAGGAATCTCCAGGGAACAAGGGGATTTTCCAGTGCAGCATAGTGCAAAATATTGAGTCACGGGACTACTAATCAGTAAAACCTGCAGTGCTTCTCTTTGGTTGGACGTTTAAGGGTGGTGGCCTGGTCCCACCCAGCAAGAGGTTTTCAAAAGGAGCCATACTTAATTAATCAAGGATGGGTAGGCAGAATGTTGGATTTTTTGCCAATATCCAATAAGCTATTATTCCAAACTCAAATTCTCCACTTGATTCAGTTTGACCTTCTCCTGTCAGGGTCAGAGTTACCTGATACGAGATAGACCATTCAGTACATTTCACTAGTCTATCTGGGCAACAGCCCATAGAAAGTGTTTGGGAATGGGCAGAACTTGAGATTTATTTATTTATTTAAAAGTGGGACAATATGCATTAATGGAGATTTACATGTACAGTTGTGCCCAAAAGTTTACACCCCCCAGCAGAATTTCTGATTTTTTGGCCTTTTCTCAGAAAATATGAATGATAACACAAAAACCTTTCTGTCACTCATGGTTAGTGGTTGGGTGAAGACATTTATTGAAAAAAAGATTAGTTTACTCTTTTTAAATCAGAATGACAACAGAAACTTCAAAAATGACCCTGTTCAAAAGTTTACACCCCCCAGTTTTTAATACAGTGTATTTCCCCCTTTAACATCAATAACAGCTTGAAGTCTTTTGTGGTAGTTGTGGATGAGGGTCTTTATTTTCTCAGATGGTAAAACTGCCCATTCCTCTTGGCAAAAAGTAAATTCTTGGGCTGTCTTGCATAAACTGCACGTTTGAGATCTCCCCAGAGTGGCTCAATGACATGGAGGTCAGGAGACTGAGATGGCCACTTTAAAACCTTCACTTTATTCTGCTGTAGCCAATGGCAGGTTGATTAGGCCTTGTGTTTTGGATCATTGTCGTGTCGGACTGTCCAAGAACGTCCCATGCGCAGCTTCTGGGCCGATAAGTGTAAATTTTACTCCAGTATTTTCTGATAACATGCTGCATTCATCCTTCCATCAATTTTGACCAATTTTCCTGTGCCTTTGTAGCTCACACATCCCCAAAACATCAGTGACCCACCTCAGTGTTTCACAGTAGGAATGGTGTACCTTTCATTATGGGCCTTGTTGACTCCTCTCCAAATGTAACGTTTATGGTTGTGGCCAAAAAGTTCAATTTTGGTCTCATCACTCCAAATATCTTTGTTCCAGAAGTTTTGAGGCTTGTCTCTGTGCTGTTTGGCGTACGGTAAACGGGATATTTTGTGGCATTTGTGTAGAAATGGCTTTCTTCTGGCGACTCGACCATGCAGCCCATGTTTCTTCAAGAGTCTCCTTATTGTGGATCTTGAAACATCCACCCCAATTTTTTTAAGAGAGTCCTGTATTTCAGCAGAAGTTATTTGAGGGTTTTTCTTTGCATCTCTAACAATTTTCCTTGCAGTTGGAGCTGAAATTTTTGTTGGTCTGCCTGACTGTGGTTTCATTTCAACAGAATCCCTCTCTCTCCCCTTCTCAATTAGAGTTTTAACAGTGCTTCTTGGCATCCTCAGTTCCTTAGATATCTTTTAAAATCCTTTTCCTGTTTTATACAGTTGGATTACCTTTTCTCGCAGATCTTTTGACAATTCTTTTGCTTTACCCATGACGCAGAAACCAGAAACTTCAACGTAGCACTGAGTGAAAGATGCACATGTCTGTCAGGAGCTCAGAAACTCACTGAGCTTTCATACACTCACACAGTTTACAAGCTAATAGATCACAGGTGAGGATGGTTACCTTTAGTAGACATTCAAACCCATTTGTGTCAAATTTTGTGCATGTTATCAGGCCAAAACTGCCAGGGAGTGTAAACTTTTGAACAGGGTCATTTTTGAAGTTTCTGTTGTCATTATGATTTAAAAAGAGTAAACTATTTTTTTTTCAATAAATGTCTTCACCCAACCACTAACCATGAGTGACAGAAAGGTTTTTGTGTTATCATTCATATTTTCTGAGAAAAGGCCAAAAAATCAGAAATTCTGCTGGGGGGTGTAAACTTTTGGGCACAACTGTAAGTACATGGGATTATAGTCAGGTGGCTTAATTTCCATCCCCAGTCTCCTTGGCAACAAACAAACAAACATTAAAAATAGAAATAAAACCAAATACAGCCCCAAATATAATGGGCGAGGAGTTGGGGACCATGGGAATGATACACAAGGAATTATACACACTTAATTATAAAGTGCCAGAGTGCTAAAGTGACAAATGCTAAAGTGCAGAGTGCTAGCTGCCTGGGAGCTCAGGTCCCAGTTATATTACACATTGCCTGTTATTGCACAGAAATATTAAGTGCATGTTGCATTGCACATTACCCTACTGCCCAAGATTATAAACTGCCAGATTGAGTATGAAATTGCATGATGCCCAGAGCACACAGTTGCACATGCAGATGTGTGAGAAGATATTACACTTCTAAAAAGCCTATCCAGAAGGTGACTGGATGATCGATCCGTTCGTCACATTCTATACACATTCAATGATGCAGCAGGCGGGTGCTACTGCTGTGCTGTAAAGGACAAATATGAGCCACTTTGAAGAACAAACCCTCTGCAAAACATGTCAGAAATAGAGCAAAAATATTCTTTCTATTGAGAAGTTTGTAGTGTTTTATGTTTTTTTCATTTAATAAAGCAATGCAGTTCAGGGGTCTGATTTATAAAGCTTGCGTACGCACAAAACGGGGCCTGAAACTGGCGTACGCCTTTTCCCACGCAAAGTTTGTGATCTATAAAAACAAACCTGACGGTAAAATGTGCGCACCGGTAAGCAAACTCTGAACCAGGCGTACGTACATTTTGGAGGCATGGGAAACTGGCGACACAGACGGTGAAGTGGTGAACTGAAGCCCCCAGATACATGTTGATGTCTCTCCAACATTTTATTTCACTAAATATCAAACTTTACTGAGAGATCCATGTCATCATAACCATTCAAACTAACTGTTTTATTTGGGCTATAAATAACGCGTGTAATTGGCCGTTTCCTATAAGTCACTTTCATTATGAAAATATACAAAAAAAAAACTTAAAAAAAACTGAAAGTCCGCCACATACGTATTTCTTCAGTTTCTTCATTATCCGGAAGGACCTCACAGGACCGGACACTAATGTTTTCGTTGATGTAGAGTTAAAACTTAGACTAACACAGAAACCTCAGAGCCACCAGTTTTCATTAATATCTGTAAATTTCACACATTTACTAACAAGTGTTTGTAAATGGTCTTTAGTTGTTCTAAAGATGCCTGCGTAAAGACGCACAGAGCGCACAAAGCACACAGAGACACGGCGGTGGCTTCACTCAATTCTTCTCCTCCATCAGCACATCTTCATCAGCTGCACATATTTATTCTGTAAATAATCTAAGTGTGGGGATGAAATCAGGGCATCTCTGATATGATCATTCGGATCCTCATAAATAGAACAGACGGAGTTTCCCAGGGAAAAAATGTGGCCAAACATTAACATTTTTTTGTTCGTCGATCAAAACTTAGATCTATAATAATACTGAGGTTGGGAGACTGCTGACTGACGCGTGCTTTTAGAAAGTATGTAAAGAAGTCAGTGTGGGTCCTGTAACATGTAAACATTGCACACTTGTGTGTAATGAAGAAGGTGGGTGTTTTGGCACAATGGATGCATGAAGCAGTGATGTGGTGTCATTCTCTGATTTTTGTGAAGTGTGTGATCCAATGCTGCAGCAAACTTCCAACATGTCCATTTTATCCATCACTTCATTCACAAACTCTTCCGTTCGTGGGTCGACTTTTAGATCCGACCGCTTCTTTTTGATCTCCGACACTGTCTTCTCTGTTGCACTTGCTGCATTAACAGCAGCAGCGACCAACAGCCACTCGCTGCTGTTTGTTTTGTTGGAGATTCCTGTGCTGTGAGACCCGAATAAAATGCCTTTCCGGCCATCCACCTCATCAATGAGGACTTCAATCTCCGTCTCTGAGAAATTCCTTTTTGGGTTTTCCTTTCGGTTGCCGTTGTGACACGTAAAGGGTATGATCGAAAGGCTTATTTATATACCCAAATATTCATGAGGTGCTTTGCATTGACCATTTATGGTTAATTATGGGCGTGCGAGGGGTGGGATTTGCAGCTTTTCCACGTGCGCACTTCTCCAGGTGGATTCTGATTTATAAATGGAAACCTGCGTGCCGGTGTGCGTGCGAACAGTTTTATAAATCTGAATTTTTTAGTGCGCACGCAATTTCCGGGTTTTTGGCGCATGTACACTTTTAGTAAGGATTCCACGCACTCTTTTATAAATGAGACCCCAGATCTGTTAAAACTGCGACTAAAGCTTTTAGCATCAATGCTAATCTCTGTACCAGCAGTCACTTCCTGCTGTTGTCTGGCTTGTAGCTCCGACCTGTTTCTGCTCTGAAGGATACTGATTGGACCGTGCTGCTTTTGACCTCTCGCATTCGTTGCTGATCAGAGATTGACAAGATGGATCTGTCTAAATTCAGACACTGAACCAGGCTGATCCCAAAGTAAAAGTTTTAAGGTAGAGGAGCAAACACATAGTCCAGTTTGAACACAAGTGTCTGTTGTTTAAACAGTGCTGTCATTTTTACTTTAGTTTTTCTTAATGCAACAAAATAAGAGATGAAGTTGGGCAACAGAGCCTAGCTTATGTCAAAAAATGTGAAAGAATCAAGCTGCACAGCTGGAGATGTTTTCAAAGAAACAGGACTTTGTTAAAAATATACTTTCCATAACAACGCATCCTGAGCCTGAATTATAATTATTACAAATTTTTTATTCTTCCTGACTGCCAGCCTCAGAGAAATCACGCAGCACAGTGTCCCATTAGTCATGAACCCAGAGAAAAGCTGACAAAATGTCATGTGAATGTCAGTTTTAATATTTTTTTACTCTGATAGTGAATTCCCTGTTACTGGATTGGACTCATTTTGCCTTCAGAATTGTCAAAGTTCTTTGTGGCTCAGATTCAATAGGCAAGGCAAGTTTATTTGTAGAGCACAGTTCATACACAAGGCAATTCAAAGTGCTTCACAGAACAAGAAAAATGCATTAAAATCACAATACAAAATAAAATCAAAATGTATCATTATAAAATAAATTTAAAGAGAAGAGTGCAGATCAGATACTTTCAGTCATATGCACAGTTAAACAGAGCTGCTTTGAGCCTAGATTTGACCATTGCCAGAGTAGAGGCCTGTCTCACATCTTCAGAAAGACTGTTCCAGATTTTAGCTGCAGAAAACTGGAACCCTGATTCCCCATGTTTAGTCCTGACTCTAGGCATCAGCAGAAGGCCGGCCCCTGAGGTCCTCAGAGTCCGAGATGGTTCATATGGCACTAACATGTCAGAGATGTACTTTGGTGCCAAGCCATGGAGAGATTTGTACACAAGCAGAGCTGCTTTAAAGTCTATTCTCTGAGCCACAGGAAGCCAGTGTAGGGACCTGAGCACAGGACTAATGTGTTCGTACTTCCTGGTTCTGGTCAGGACCCGAGCAGCAGCGTTCTGGATGTACTGCAGCTGTGTTATGGCTCGTTTGGAGAGGCCAGTGAGCAGGCCGTTACAGTAATCTAACCTACTAGAGACAAATGCATGGATAAGTATCTCTAGGACAGGTTTAGACACTATACCTCTGATTTTGGCGATGTTTTTTAGATGGTAAAAGGCTGCTGGTGTTATTGATTTTATATGGCTGCCAAAGTTCAAATCTGATTCCATTATTACCCCGAGATTTCTAACCTGATTTGTAGGTTTTAGAGAGAGAGACTGGAGGTGACTGCTGACACTTTCTCTTTGTTTCTGTGGACCAAATACAATGACTTCAGTCTTGTCTGAATTTAGCTGGAGAAAGTTATTTTGCATCCACACACTGACCTGTTGGATGCAGTGACAGAGTGAATCCACTGGTCCATATTCACCTATAAAGTACTGGAAACATTCCTCAGAGATTTTGGTTCATGTTGACTTCATAAAGGGATCAGGATGTTGCTGCACATCCATGATGTGAGTCTTCACAACATCCCAAAGGTGCTCTGTTGGACTGTAACCTTATTTACGGAGGGAGGATCCACTAAGATCAAGTTCCCCTTTTCAGGGGAAACTTTTGAAAATATTACATTTACACTTGCCAACGTCCCTCCCAAAGTTTTTCAAATACTAAAGCAGCTGCTTTTTCTCCACTGGAGTATTTGTGACACCAGCTCTTTATTATTGCTGTATGAAACAAGGGAGAAGCTATGGTTTCTACCATGTGATGGGCTAATAAGCTATTTGAGTTGACAAGCACTTGCAATCCTGTTGTAGCTTGAACTTCTGTGCCTGAAGTTCTTATTTAAAGGAGACATATCATGCTTGTTTCTCCTTTTCACTATGCCAGACTAGGATGCCTGTAAAGCATTTCTGCCCTCAGTACAAGTCATTATTTCCTTCATTGCCCCACAATAGCGTTCTCAAAATCCTCATTTTAGGCCATTAACGAGGTCTCATTGAAACACTCGGATCTGAGGATGACCTAAAGTTACCTCGCAACGTCACAGCCCTTTGTGCTCTGATTGGTCAGTTCTATCGGGGGTAGAGCCAGCCTGTCCTTCTTCTTCTACTGTATTTTCCGGCAGGCTCAAAGCAGCGACCGCGTATTGAGTCCCCCTACAGGCCAGAGCAGGTAATGAGTGAGTGTGAGCTAGGGAACTATAAACTGCTGCTGGATGGATGTGTTCCTCGGTGATGGTTTTGTGGCTAACGGACATCACAGAGGAGGAAGTGCTTTATCAGATTACTCCAATAAAAAGAAAGGTACCTCGTGTCGTCACGACGTTTGAAATCTCGCGGACATCTCGCAATGACCTATTTTCAGAGGCATCAAATCTCATTCTAGGATATCAGAAAAAATACAATATCTCATTTTTTGAAAATTAAGGGGGTGTAAGGTCTTGTTTTCAAATTTATTATATTATATGTAACTATTAAATCATGCATCAGCATGATATGTCTCCTTTAACTTAATTTGTCTTGTTTAAAGTTTGATTTTTTATGCACTCATCAGTGGGCAGTTCCTTCAGGTCTGAACTGATGATGACCTTTTTCCAGGTCTGATAAGGAGCAGCTTGTTGAAGAAGAGGACGACGAGCTGAAAGAGGTGTTGGATCTAAGGAAGATTGCCGTACAGCTTCTGCAGCAGGAGCAACAGAACAGGTGTGTGAGAAAGCCTGATTCTGCTCACAGTGCTACATTGAAACTGCTGACGTGAAGAACTTCTGAAATGTCTTAAATTTTGGTCTTTTTTTCTCCAAGACGACGGTCCTTAATCTGCAGAGCTGAGAGTCTCATCCACCGGCGGAGAGTGACCGGCCGAGCACACAGGTATATGGATTTTGTTGAAATCCTTGTAACATAACATCTACCTTAAAGACTTGATATCATACGTCTTTCAGCTTAACATTTCCATCATCAGTTCCTTTCACTTCGTTCTGCATGTCTCTAGAATCAAAGACATCACACTTTCAAAGAAGTAATCATGTCAGAAAGGGTCCAGAAGTGGTCAAAATAGTAGCGTATCAGATGCTAGTTTGGTTGAGTTGTAAGCAAGGCATGATCCACATACATGCATCTGCTGGTCCAGGTTCAAGTCCAGCCTGTAGCCAGTTTGCAGTGTTTCTTCTACTTCTCTCACCCACTTTCACAAGCCTATCCTCTATCTCTCTCTCTCCTGTCAATTACTGCCAAATAGTAGACACACGATGCCTAAAGTCTGTGTGATTTGAACAAATCAGTGAAACATCAACAACATGCCCTGCTAATTTTTGCACTATGGCATCAAATACCAGGGATGCCATGTGTTTGACATTGTTGCCATTGAGAAGCCTTATAGAGTTGCTTTTTTTTCCAGATAGAATATCAATTAAAAGAAGTAATAAAGAACTTGATCAATAAATTGAATTCTTAATTGCAATGGTATCAATGAAATATTGTCAGTTCCCATCCTGAGTTTCAATCAGTCTATTGGTCCTTTTCCAAGTTTAGGACCAACAGACTGAAAAACTCTTTCGTCACTCAGGCCATCAGGCTGTTCAACTGCTCACTGGGGGGGTGGAGGAGTAACAGGAAGACAGAGGATGGGAAGGATCAGTAGCCAGCCAGTTTCCATGTTTTTATTTCTATTTTGTTGTTTTTATTTATATTTAGTTTATAATTATTCATTTTTTGTTTAAGTCTATATTTTATTTGTCCTTTTACCTACTTTTTTAAACTGCTACCAGAATCCTAATTTCCTTGAAGGAGTTTCACAAAGGTAAATGGTAAATGGACTTGAGCTTATATAGTGCTTTTCTAGTCTTTTGACTACTCAAAGCTGCCTTACACCGCAGGTCACACCTACCCATTCATACCCATTCACACCCATCTGCACTCACATTCACTCACTGATGGTTCAGAGTATCTATGTTGGTTATCCATCAGTATCTCTAACACATTCACGCCCTTCCATGCCCATTTACACACCACTGACGCAGCAGTGGGAGCAACTTGGGGTTAAGTGTCTTGCCCAAGGACACATCGCCATGTGTCGCCCAGAGCTGGGCTTGAACCTGCAACCTCCCGATCACTGACCAAGCGCACTATCCAACTGCGCCACCGACGCCCCACAAAGGGAAGAATAAAGTTCTATCTAATCTAATCTAAAGACATAACAATATGCATTTCAGTTTTGTTATTGAACAGAAAACTGTCCAGAACCACCAGACCAAACTTTAATTGAGAAAAAGTCTCTAGGTATCAAACTGTTGTAAAATTCTGATATCGGTCTGCATTCATGCTTTATTTAGAGAATTTTCAGTGTGTTACTTTCACACAAAAGCACCGCTAAATAAGGCTCTATTTCTCATAGCGCCGTGAAATGGCCTCCGCTGCACAGCCAGAGCTGTGGCTGCAGAGCCTCCGCTTTTTGTGTGAAAGTAACGCACTGAAAATTCTCTAAATAAAGCATGAATGCAGACCGATATCAGATTTTTTCGGTGGGAGTCCGTTTATTTGTGTTTTTGGTCAAGTAAAATATGGTTCCGTCAGCAGATGAGCAGAACCGAAGCAGGAAGAGGGTGCTTGGTCCTAGCGCCCTGGGCTTCTGCTCCACAGAAACACTGCTGTAGAGGTAATTTCTGCCCTAAACTTTGTGATAGGACCCAACTTGTTCAATCCCGGAATATCACTTTAAACCAGTAAAAAGATAACCTCCTTCAACATAGGAAAAAAAATCTATGTATCTTCAACACTGGACCTGTCAGCTTTCAGAGCTGTTATGTTCCAGTATTATGAAAAATATGCACAAATCAGATGAGGGCTGTGCCCACTTGTCTGGACAGATTTGATCCATATCTTGCTTGATTTTCTTAAATGGAGTGCAGTCTGTTTTGCAGATAGATCACACATTGTTTTTAAATGAGTAAATTTCCTCTTAAAATTGTTTCAAGACACTATCTTGACAGTAAACGATGATTAATCTTCATGCATCATGGACTGAGAATCACCGTGAAACAGGTCATGGGCATCACGTTTAATGAGTCATCGCCATAGCGACAGAAATGAGTTGCCTGCAGGCCTGTAACTGCTCCTGTGTCTGTGTCTGTCTGCAGGTTCTTAAGTCACTCTGGAAGCTCCAGCAATAAACCGAGACCCCCGCCTCAGACCGCTCGCAGGTTTGTATGGTACACATCCTCATGAGGTTTCTTTTTAAAGCACTTTGATGCTTAAAAACAATAAATCTAATCCTCTCTATCCCTCTAAGTATCAATAACACATTTTGAAAGCTCACATTTACCAACATTCTGCAGAGTGAATAGAAAGCAGTCGTAAAAACACAGCTTTTGCGGCAGTAATGTCAAAAACAACAAGCACAAAAGCACCAGGAAGCAGTAAAATAAATGACTAAGCTGAGCCACAGAAAACATGAAGACAGAGTAGACTGGTCGACAGATCAAAGAGGGCTGGACACTAGGGCTGGGTTAAAAAAATCGGTTTAATCGATTTGAATCGATTTTCTTTTAACTGGTTCATAATCGATCCATAAAATCCAAAGATCGATCTTGGGTAGTTTTTTCTTCTTTGGCTGTGCAGAGAAGCAGCCTGTGGTATCAACCCTGCTAGTCCTGTGTGATCAGCGTTTAGCGTTGCTTTCTACTGAACAAGATCTCATGAGATGTTACTGCAAACAAACATGGTGGAAGCTCTATATGGGCACCACTGGCAAGTTTGAAAGCTGATGTTTGGATGTACAGTATTTTAGATTTAACAAGTACAAAGGAAAATACGAGTTGGACAAAAAAACAAGTAATATATAGAATATGCATTAACGCATATTAAAATATTATTAATGTAACTGCTTTGGGTTTAGTTCTTCATGTTAAAAACAATTTTTAATGATATACCAGGTCATACCAGGACTGAATAAATATCGAATTAAATCGTGAATCGAATCGATTTGAGATATCAAATCAAATTGATCCAGAAAATCTGAATCGATACCCAGCCCTACTGGACCCACGTGGGGAAGGAGGCGATAAAGTGTCAGGAGCTTCAAATGAGCATTTCAGACACTGAGAATACAGCTGGATCAGGGAAACTCAATATATTAAAGGGGTGTTTTAACAGAAGGGATTGTGAACATACTATAGCAGTCACAGAAACTAAATATATTTACCTGAGTACTTTAATGTCGATACACGACTATAAATTCTGTACTTTCATAGCAGGTGGAAGGACTTATTGTCATCCTAATGAAAGATGTTTATTATTCTTTTAAAATAGTGACACGTCAAGTCTCAATTTGTTTTGCTTAATCTATGATATCTAACAAAGTTTTGTTCTGTTTTTTTGACGGTTTTATTACATGTGTTGTGATTAATGCGGATATTAGTCAGATTGTTTTTGGCACTAATAAAAAGAGATACTGTGCCACATCAATGGGCTATCTTGTCTGGATCTGGGTATGGTGCATCCTGATAATCTGATGTGATATTAGGTGTGCCTCTGACCAAAACATTCACTTGGATAAGATTTACTGCTTTCCTTTTTTTTATTCTTCCCTTAAAACATTTGGCATCTTTAATGCTGTTGAATCAGAAAGTGAGACACATTCATCTTTGGGTTTTTAGGGTTGGTATCCAAAACCAACACCTCTTTTACAAATAAGCAATGATAATATTATTGATTTATTAAGCCACTACAACACAGTTTTTAAGAGGCTAAAAGAGTTTTTAGCTACTATTCAATTGTTTTAAATAATAAAGTCTCAGTAAAATTAAAAAAGCATCAAGCTCAATCATGTACATTAATTATGACATGCCTAATAATGGTAAAAATATTCTCCTTTTACCCCGAGTATTATTCATAAGTCTGTTAAAAAAAACCTCCTCTCTACTTCAAGAAATATAAACAACTACTTTATTGATATCAGTATCATTGGGAGGTAATTGTTTTATCCTTAAAAGACTTTACACTTGAATTAGACTTGCAGCAAGTGGCTTGTGTTCATCTCTGGATCCAGTAAACCCCCATTATGATACAGAAATTAAAGAAAAAAACAGATAAACAGAAAGCACTGCACTTTCATTCTTTAGTTTAAAAAAGCAAAAGAACAGTAAAAAGTTTGAAGAACCATTTGACAGTGAATTAACTGAGCAAGTGTACAAAATATCTGCTGGATTTATGAAGTAAGTGGCAAATTATTTTCTCACACAGTACATGAAATGTATCAAAATCACAAATAAACAAGACACAGCAAGAAATAATTTTGTGGCCTTTATTTTCATGGTGTTACCATGGAGTCCTCAAAACAAACTCCCACATATTTTGGCATGAAGCCTCTTACACCATGTCACTTATTAAGAAGTAATATTGTTAAATTGATACTGGAAGCTCTGGTTACAGGTTTTTATCTGCTTATGTAATGGACTAAAAAAGCTGCTGATTCTATCTGACCCACAAAAAAGATCATTTATAAAAAGAATATCTTTATAAAGCAACTTTGAATCTGGTAAATGCCGCCACTGAGTATGAGTTTGACCAGACAGGCTGCCAGCACAGCCTTTTACATAAAAACTAAAATAAATACATTCAGGTGGTTTGACATAGAAGACTATTTAGAGATAATAGGATGAGTTTTTCTTCTAAAAATGATTTTCATATGTGAACGGACACAACAAGCAAAGACACTAGAAGTAAAACTCCATTGACAGAGGGCACCAGATTTGAAAGATATTTAAAGGAACTTTAAGTCATAACTTTTTAACCTGACAGCGGCCCCATAGAGAGACATTAAGGCTCAAAAAAGAAGCAGTTTTTGCATTATGTACATGTTGTCCTTGAGGTCATTAAATGTTTTTGTATTATGACACAAATGTTTTTGTTTTAGTGCGTCTCTTGACGAAGGAAGCAGCGGAGCATCTGTGCTGAGTGGACAGGTAAAAGCTCATGATTCAATGTGAGATTGTACCAGCAAAAGAATTAAAGATTGATAACAATGTTAAGAAAAACAACTAAGCTAATTACAATGCAAGTAAACTCCCATCACTTCATTTGGATTCATTGTGTCTGTTTTGAAGCTGAACTATAATGTTTAGTGTGATGAAACTGTTAGTCTGCTCTCTTGAAATGTCACTGGAGCCTCTTAAATCAATCAGAGCCTTTTTTGTGGTTTTCACAATCACATGTTACACACACAATCAGATATATATTGGAGGAGAGGTGCCTGGGCTTGTTTTGAAACCCCAATAGAGATGTTGGAAAGGACTCACTCTGTTTTTATTAGCCACTTAACAATGACATTTGGGAATGCACCTGACTGAAATCACTGTTTAAAACAGCAAGTAGTTACATTTGTTATTTTGGTGTGTTCTTATGGAACTTTTTCCAAAAACATCACAACAAACATCACTGAGCTCAAACACAATGGCATACATAAACACAAAAAACTAAATACAAAATACAGTAACACATTGACCTGCATTTACCTGAGCCCCTGGTAGAGCAACTGAGCTTTTTAAGATTAAGACAGGTCATCAGACTTTCTGCCCGTTTACTGTGTGAGGGCGTTTTGGTAGATTTCCACTTAAGCAGGACACCCATTGTTCTATTAATGACAGGAAGGCTAGGCCAAGCACTCCAGGAGCCACTCCAAATAACGCAATAAATGAGTCTGGACATATTACTCTACTGTAAACAGTTAAGAGTGTTTTAAAGATGAACAACCTGAACGTCACAAGACAAGGGCAGCTCCAAAAGAATTAGTTTGGTAACAAGTTAACCTGTTCAGCCCCAAAGTATCCAATTTTGGGTACTCCAACAAAAACGTAAGAAAATGCGAACTATTCATGCAGAAATATAGTCATGTTGCACATCAAATTAAACAAGACATTTTCAGCTACACAACCATATAAGCCATTTTTACACACACCAAAAGCAATGTCAACACCAAGCAAATGAATGATCAAAATCAGAAATCTGTTTCACTTTGATGGACTTATTTGAATGGGATAATGTAGAGAGTTCTAGTTGATTTATTCCAGAAAGAAAGGGATTTTTTAAGAAGTATCTTTCAAAAACAGTCAAAAACTGCCACGGATAAGCAGAAGATAAAAATGAACACCAAAAGTATAAAAGTAATATCAAGTTTATATCAGTAGTTTCAAATGGGACAAATGGTGCCAAACTGTGCCAAGACTCCACCTGACCACTCTGTAGAAAAACCTCTCTAACTTTGCTCAGCATCACTCTATCACACTCAAACTTGGCAGACATAATGTTCACACATTTTGACATTCATTCATAGAGTTCTAAAGCTGCAACTGCATCATCCCAAAGAGATATTCACAATGAAAACTTTTTTCAGGCTAGGATGAAAATTTCAAATTATTCTGACTTCATTTATTCTGTTCCGATAACACATTTACGGATTATTCCACACCTGGATAAATCTTTTTGATACTTTTATTATGACAAATAGATCTCTTGGTTGCAGAGATACACTCTTTTCTTTATGAGTATATCATTTTCAAGCAGAAGGCTTAAACAAGGGGCCAAGGCTGAACAGGTTACTGCTACACCTTCTCCGTGCAAAGGAAAATGTTAGAAGTGGTGCACCTGCTGTGCTGAAAGTGTGTTTTATCCATCGGTTTCTATTGATTATTAATGCACATTTTATTAGGTCTGTCCTCTGAAATGCATCCTTCCTCATCAGGAAGTTGAGTGCCCTCATGTCTCTCAGCTATGCTGGAGTTACACACATGGTACAGTCTAATATATTTCGAACTAGTTAAACTTTATTGTTCATCGCAGCAACGACAGGGGCAGAGAGCTGCACCACAGATATGCCAGGATCCAGCTATCTTTTTCAAAGTAAAACACTCTTTGGTCGCGACTATTCAAAAGACAATGATGGAAATAGTTGTTCTGTTTCTGTATGGACCTGAACCAGTCCGCAGCCCCAGGTTGGGGACCTCTGCTCTCGATTATCGTGATACTCAAAACTAGAGAATAAAGTAACTTCAGCTGTGCTACTTATTTATGTTTGTCCGGGTCAAAGCTTGGCATTGAAACTTTGGAGCAGGGGTTGCCACTTGGTCCTTGAAATACCGAATAGTCCTGCATTTGACAATAAAATGTTGCATTTTGTTCTGTTCTTCATATTCTACCCCACATGTCTTCTGTTCTGCTTTTGATTGATTAAAACTCATTGGCTTCCTTGGCCAAAAAAGTTGATTTTATGAGATGAAGTCAATCAGTGAGACTTATTTTTGCAAAATTTTGACTTCCTTTCTGACCACCCAAGTCGCTTTTACAACGCATCTGCCCATTCACATTTAAACACTCACATTCAATCACATGGTTTAAGTTTCTGTGTAAGTGACAGATTAATGTTCTTTCATACTTATTCACACATGACTAATGAATTCATGGAGGCATCTAGACTAAGAGTCTTGCCCAAAGACACATTGAAACATGACAGAATAGCAGAGCTGGAACCCTTGATCTACTGATTTATGTTGGAGCAAAATTCCAGACTGAGCCACCAACAAAAACAATATTTCACCAAACATTTATTCCAGTGCAATTTCTACGCCAGATCTTACAGGAAATCCATCTTAACTTGTGTTTTGAATATCTTAGGCCTCTCAGATGCTGCATTCACATGTTTGTTTACCTCTCTGGCTTCCTGTGTGATGTGTTTCCTCGTAACTGTTTGGTTTATTTTTAACTGTTTGATTTCACAGCCCTCGTCGTCCTGCTCCTTCGATGGCAGCCTAAAGTCAGACCTCTCAGATTCAGAACCAAAGTGGCCTGAAATCCCCCCTGTTCTTAACCAGAATGAAGATCGCAGGAGAAACAAATACCTGAGGAAAGACTATCTCAAGGTCAGCACATGTCTCTGCAGTAACTGGGTTTATGGTTTGCTGAAGGCTTTTTCTGCAGAACACACCTCAGAAGTCGCCTGAGGAGAAAGTCTAACCCGCAGATTAAGATTTAGTTACTGATGTTGCCGTGGTTTGTGGGCACGGACATTTTTTATGTTTATTTTGATGCTCACTGTAGTTAAAGATGTCATTTATTCCAGAGCAATCTACAGACCTCACTTTGGGCATGTTTTACGAGGTCTAGTTGTTCGCTGCTGCAGTTGTAGTGAGGTTTGTTTATCTCTGATGTACTGTCTGAGAAAAAGGTACTGCTCTTAAGGTTTTATGATCCTTGGGAGGCACAGCGTGCTTTCTCCTCTTTTATATTTAGGTCATAATTTTCAGAGGAAGGCACTCTTTAATCTGTATCTTTCTGTTTTCTGTAGGATATCATTACCTTATTTTTTATTTAATGTTATTAAAAATCAGTTTCTATTATACCTGAGCAAAGCAGGGAAAAAATACTCTCAAATCTATATTTAAAGAAGAAATGTAGGGGTGTAATGGTACACAAAAATGACGGTTCGGTATGTACCTTGGTTTTGGGTCACAGTTCGGTACATTTTCGGTACAGTATGGGAACATTGCAAAACCATTTGCTTGTTTAGCACGTTTATTAAATCAAAAATTTTTAATTATGCAAACTGAAAACCAAAATTTATTCAATGTACTGCTTAGTAATACTAAAAAGTTAAATAAGATAAATAAACAACAAATGTATAAAATTAAAAATAATGAGTTTCTTTTTAAATTCCTGGCTTAAATGTGGACGACTGGGTACTTTATACCGGGGCTCAATCACCTTTAGCATGTGTTTAAAAACAGCATTTTCCACGACTGAATACGGTCTTAGACCGAGTGCTATAAAAACACAGATGGATGCTGTTATCGCTTTGGCCTGATCTGAACTGTCTGGGAGAGGCTGCTTGAATGCAGACGGCAGTTAAATTTGCACTGCAGTGTTTTTTTTCCTCACCGTGGAAATCTTTACACTTCAGTGGTGCTGTTTCAGGTGAGCTGGCATGTTTGACAAGCTGTCGGAAAATACCCGACCTCAGTTGAACAGTATCGGCACACCGCCGTTGTTTTATCCACCTGTCTTTCTCAATTGCAATATTTCACCAGGAAGCCAGAGTGTTCCCAAACAGGAGATTTCAGTGACGGAGGAGGGTCTCCAAGCTCTGTTTGGTTGCTAGTAGTAGCCATGATGCACAATTCAGCAATTCAGATACAAGCTTTTGTGGTTACGGCAGCTCTTTGATATTTGTCTTCTGATTGGCTCGCCGTGAGACGTCACAGCCACATGTTATGTACATGATCACAAGATCACGAATCACAGACCACTTTCCTCATGAATATTAAAAAGCCTTCCCTAACCATGCCAATCATAGACGAGTACCCCCCTGAATATTAAAGAGCCATGTGTAGCGGCTAACGTAAACTTACTGTACTCATTCAAATACAGTACTGTACCGAACCAAACATCTGTTTTGAGCGGTTCGGCGTGGATACATGTACCGTTACATCCCTATTAATAATTAGTATTTTTTTCCAGTTCAACAGGTTAAGAGGTACTGTTCACCGACGGGCTGACAAGGCAAGCACTAATTATTTTCAACAAGTTTTGGGTGGTCAGGTTTCCTGGGACCCTGGTTAGAGTTTTGGTTGAAGTTGACTAGAACAACATGTTTTTTAGAGCTGGGATGATTAACTTTTCTCCGACTCGATTTTTTACGTGCTGATTCAATTTAAATTGCGATTCTACAATATTGACAATTTTTGCGATCTTTAGGTACCTTTTTTAACACCAGTGAAAAATATGAACAATGATGATGCCTACAGACTATAACAGGAAAATACACATCACATGTGAGTCTGTTTTTAGGATCTATCAGCAATATATTTTAACCATCTGTTCATACTCTCTCTTCAAAAGCCCAGACTGCATTTAAAGGAGCGATAATCCTAAAAACATCTGAAACCTTTCTAACAAAATGAGATAGTGTAGAGATGGATGAAGAAAATCATGTCGCCCTCTGCTGGGGAAAAGTGATTACTTTTTACCGGTCCGGCTTATTAATACAGACTAAAATGTAGCATTTAAATTTTGAAAAAAAAACAATATTTAAACAAAAAAATCAATTTGAAAATCGTCAAACAAAAAATCCCAATTCTTATGTGAATCGATTTTTTTCTCCCACCAATAATATTTTGTAAATTAAACCCTGAAATGAAGCAGAAATCCAGTGAGAGCAGTTTAAGCTTTTTACTTCTCTAACCCATTTTTCTGTGTCCTGAAAAAGCACAAACTTTGGGCCCTATCCCATGCCCGGTGCATATTGTTTTTCCCACTTGAAGAAATTTTGCTGTTTAAATAGTAAATGAACATATGCTCTTGTTTTTGCCCAGGGTGTGCTCTTCCAAAAATGGAGAGTGGTCATGTGCGGTGTTGGCATGCTCCTATCTTAAGGATGCAGAACAAAATGTGCCTTAAACCACCTGAAACCTGTTTTGGAGTCTATGACATTCTTATTCTAATAATCCGAAGACGCAACAGAAGGATGGACTGATGTTTGCAAGGTCAAAATGTACACTGACGGAGCTTTTTGTGTTCACACATGATGCACGTGCCCCTCACCCTTCAATATCCAACCCTTTACCGGTATATTCAGTTTTAGGTTATATTAGGATGGAGCCGAGAGACAGCTTACTTTTTCTGGATTCTCAGCATACTATTCATGTTTGCTTCCTGGCATTCATAATGCAGTTAAAAAAAGATATACATAATCAAAATTTAAAACATTGGGCTTATTGTGTTACATTTGTACATCTACTCTTTATTTCCACTGATAATTGTGCTCACAAATAACAATAATATTGGCTGTCCAGTGTATTTTGTATAGAGCTAGAGAATATGGCCAAGGATTCCAGACAAACAGCCAACAGTTATTCAAAGAACTGTGAAAGGGTCTAACATGAACAATATTTTTTCTGATGTTGTGATTTCATCCAGCAATTTTAATAATCTGGTGTTGCTGTTTGCTCACACAGAGGTGTATTTTTAATCATTCCAGATGTTGTGGAAATGCTTCAATGAAATATAACTTTATTTGAGCATCATCATATTTCATACCGTGTCCTTTGTGAGTTTTGTGTTTGAAGTGACACAATAAATGGGAGAAAATTAATTGATCCAGCTGAAATTTCGGACAAACAATGAAAACTGCTGATCAGTGAATCCCCGGCCAGTCTCAGTGATCAAATGGGAATGAGAGCTGACTCTCTGATTGGTCTAAGTGAGGTAACGTCTAAGTACACCTTTGAATAAGCTAGACACGAATTCCATCCTTCTGTTTGGGTTTGGCTATGCACTGGATTGTGCACCCTCTGGATAGATGTTTATAGGCTGACACACCCAAGTCTGCTGCATGCCACTTGCTTTTGGACAACGTACTTCAGATGTCAAAACAGGCCCTTCCTTCATATTTCATTGGGAGGAAATGTTTAATATTTCCTTTCGGAAGTTGTTAAGGAGCTACAAAGTGAACTGTGGGCTTCAGTTGGCCCCCAGGGTTGAGCTTGAACACCTCCTAATATGGGGTTATAAATAAAGTAAGGCATCTCTTTACTTAGCACTAATGCTTTTATTATCAAGACATCTTGACCAGAGTCTGTCTGTGAGGAGTTTGTATGTGGGTTTACTCCAAGCACTCCAGTTTCCGTCCCCAGACCAAAGACATGCTTGTTGGATTAGCTGGTGACTCGAAGTTACCCTTAGGTGTGAGCATGAATGGCTGTCTGTTTTTCTATGTGCCCCTGTGATTTGCCCCAAAAGGGATAAGTGGTATACTGTAGGTCATGGATGGACATTTTGTTTAAAATCTAAAAAAAATTCAAAAGAATAATGTCCATCAGATCATCTAAAAGATCTGTGGGAAAATCCAGTCTTCTGCCATGAAATTCCGACCTTAGACCATAACAAGTGTGTTTTTTTCTCTCTCTTCACAGTACAAGTGTCAAAGTGCTCGGAAAAACTCCAGCGGGAACGATGACTGTGAGGTCTGTTTGACAAACACACAGATAAAAATCACATCATCTTACGGACTCAGAACATCTCCCAGTAGTCTGACAATGCCTAACTCTGTTCTTGGGTGTTCTTTTTTTCTCCAGGAGGGCTTACGCAGCGGTGATTTCAGCACCACCCTAACAGTGTTTGGACTAAAGCCTAGATCAGGTAAAACACAGGCACATGGATGACTTTTTCCTTTTACTGCAGTATGGTAATGTAACGCTTGGGTTTAGAAATGCCAGAGTGGTCATCTTCTAAATGTTCTTGGGAAATAAATTATATCAGCTATACATGTAAATGAGGAAATTCAGGTCCTGTGCCCTATTTATGTGATCCTACAGAAAGCAATGAAATGGGTACTTCAGAGAATGTAGACAGTAACATTTTTATTGTATATTTATTTGTATCCATGTATTATCAACAGAACTTATCCTGTGAGAAGTATCTATTTTGTAAGATCCTTATTACATCTCAGAGTAAAAGTCTGTTTTGAGAATGTTCTGGCTCAAAAAAAGGCAGCAACACAAGGAGAGGAGTTTTCACCAATCAAGAGCAGCAAGATACAATATACTTGAACTAAGAACAAATATCAAACACACAAAAAAATAGCTATCAAATTTGACACAAAACTTTTCAAAATAAACCTTATTGAAGCACATTACAATAACATTTACAACTTGGAGTGCTCCAAGGAGCAGCCTGGCTCACAACCCTCCAATGGTCCCTCTCCCCCGCTTTGGGATCCATTGTTTTAGAGCGCTGTGTATAAATCTTTTAAACAAGTATCTGCTACTTGGTTAAAAGATAGCCTATTAAAGCCAAAATAGTCAATGTACTTGAACTTGTTATGCCTTTTTAAGAGTCTTCTTGCTGCTCAAAGCACTCTCAGATTCAGAATACTTTATTGAGCCCAAACTGGCAATCCATTAACAGCTCACCCCCATCCATGATGGGATGGGTAAGAAATCTGGTAGGGATACTACTTTTTTTTAACTTTATTTTTCTATTTAATAAAGACAGGATCAAAAACACAAGACCAATAATAATAAAAGGGGACAAATGCTACTTTGTTACAAAAAGATGCCATTTTGACCATCTTACAGTATAGAACTCTGTTTTAATTCATAGACTGCAAGTCATTTGTTCCATTGATCGGATTTCTTCCACAATGTCGAGCCAGTGGCTCAGTCCAGGTGGCTCAGAACTCAGCCGAGTTCTTGTAATGGCTTTCTTAGATAGGATCATAGATGGGTAGGACTAGCATTAACATTATGGATAAAAAAATCTAGATTGACAGTGCAGATTAATTTAACTTAAAGTGTTGTGCAGTAGTAGACCAGATAAGAGATATGCTGAATAAGGTACATTTTAAATAGCATTAACATTATGGATAAAAAAAACTGGTTTAGTTGATATAGAGGATATCATAAATCTGGAACACCCAAACAATACCCAACCCTACTTACATCTCACATACTCAGCAATTAGCTGTTTCATGTCCTCTTTCACACATCAACAAATCTTGATGGAGAGGGAAAACAAAACCCAGCAGAAGAAAATACAGTAAATGTATGTTACACTCTTGGGTGACAGGCTGTGTGAGTGGAATTTAAAAAAGTGCAAACAGGTTGTGAATTCTCAAACTGAGGAGAGCATTTATCAGGCTGACTACATCAAAAATGAACAAAAATGGCAAATAAACGCAACGAAACACTTTTCCCAAAAATGTCCTATGTAGAGGAGACACTAGTCCAACATTTGAAAACAATGGCTTTCCTCATAGTCTGACCTGGAATGTGCCCGCATATCAGGCAGACAGCTGTTTCACACACCTCACTCTGCTACCTGCAGCTCTCATCACAGCCTCACTGACTACAGGTGTGGCTACCCTCACACCTGGCAATAATGCAGTAATCAATAATACTAATTCAGGTGTAGAGGAATGTGCACCTTCTACTAGCCTTTATAATATTTGTTCATAATCTATGGCCTCATCATAACAGCATACTGAAAAAGAAAATACATATACATTTATAGGTTGACTGTCCCATCTTAAGAAATCTAAGTTACAAAGACTGCTGCACGATTTCAACAACCTCACAGCCAAAGGGAAAATCTGCAGACTGTATTGAGAAGAGAGGTACTTAGTAGAGGGTTGCTTTTTTTCTTGATCTGCCTCTGTTTATGTTTTTGGCCCAATTTGTGTGTTTGTCTGATGGGTAAAACTGTTGAACTAATAATAATATCAACATGATTCTGAGTGCCAGGTGTGGGTTCTCAATGTCAGTGAATCATATTATTATGATGGTAACTTTATCATGGAACAGTATAACAATGACATGAGCTTTTTATTTGTTTCTGCTCTTTTACTGCATTTATCAGCTGTACTTTTAGAAAGACACTAAGAAAGCAATTTGTTTGATTTGCGGGAGGACAGGAATAAAGATGGAGTGAATAAAAAGCTTTGCCTTCCAGCTAAGCATGCACAGAGAACATGCAAACCCTACACAGAAATGACCCAACATTATTTCTGCTTTACAGCAACACCACTGCCTGTTGTACCACTGAGATTAATAACAAACTAAAACATTTTGTTGCTTTACTTGGCCACAAACTACATCTAATGGCATCCAATAAAACAACAAACTTGCAGGTAATAGTTTGCACTTTATACATTTTAACTTATTCAGAAAGATGAAAAGAAGGCTACAGCCAGAAAAAGAACACATTAACAACTAAATTGTTAATTTCCTTTATGCATTTGCTTTGTCATTCAGGAACATATGTCTCTTTAGTTACTGATTTTAATCTAGTGTTTTTCCCTGCCTAACTTCATTTATGTCCCCTTTGGGCCTCTCTTATAAAGACACCTCTTTGAGTTACTGAGTCGGTGCTTCAGTTTCACTTTAGGCTCGTATCTTGTATGATGTGAACACTTAACTTTCCTGCCTGAGCCAAAATCTTATTTAGGAGTGCCTTTCTCTGGAAGTGGGGCAGCTTTCCCAGGAACTGTTGTTTTTTTCTCATCTGGTGCATTAAGGTTCAAGACAAGGAAAGACAGAACTGAAAGCTCTTTGTCTTCTCTGTGTGACCTTGATTCAGGTGCACTCATAGACTTGATTTAACTCTTAAGAGACCATGCAGAATTTAAAGTCTTTTTTAAATGATATAACTAATTTAATAATATAATATTACTAAGATCTCTCAAAAAACTCACAAATTATACATGAACAGTTGTTTTTCATATGTAACAGGATACTGCTGTGTAACATTTAAAGGAGACATATCATGCTTGTTTCTCCTTTTCACTATGCCAGACTAGGATGCCTGTAAAGCATTTCTGCCCTCAGTACAAGTCATTTAGTTCCTTCATTGCCCCACAATAGCGTTCTCAAAATCCTCATTTTAGGCCATTATCAAGCTCTTGTTGAAATGCCCAGACTGACCTACAGTAACCTCGCAACGTCACAGCCCTTTGTGCTCTGATTGGTCAGTTCTGTCAGAGCTGCCGAGAGGGTAGAGCCAGCCTGTCCTTCTTCTTCTACTGTATTTTCCGGCAGGCTCAAAGCAGCGACCGCGTATTGAGTCCCCCTACAGGCCAGAGCTGGTAATGAGTGAGTGTGAGCTAGGGAGCTATATACTGCTGGTTGGTGGATGTGTTCCTTGGTGACGGTTTTGTGGCTAACGGACATCACGGAGGAGGAGCTGTTTTATCAGATTACTCCAATAAATAGAAATGTACCTCGTGTCGTCACAACAATTTAAATCTCGCGGACATCTCGCAATGGCCTATTTTCAGAGGCATCAAATCTCGTTCTAGGATATCAGAAAAAATACAATATCTCATTTTTTGAAAATTAAAGGGGTGTAAGGTCTTGTTTTCAAATTTATTATATTATATGTAAGTATTAAATCATGCATCAGCATGATATGTCTCCTTTAGTGTAAGAAGCTCATTGCAGAAAGGTCATCTCTTAATGTAGATGGGTACAAATATCTTAGTCATGTGTACATAGATAGCCAATTAAGAGCCTGCATTGATTATTAAAGTTTTAGCTGTGAATGACCTGGAGAACAGATTGTGATCAATAGTTGTTGCAAAATGATGCATCATTTGCTTCCATCTTCTGTCAGGGGCTAATTCACGGAGCTTAAAGGGACAATGGGTCTTAAGTGACTTAAGAGATAAACAACATCTACATTCATAAATATGTCCTCATTTGTGTCAAATTGCCTCTGCCAACAATGTGACTTATCCTGCTGAGCAAAGAATTTCTTATCTGTATTTACACAGTACGGGTAAGTCCTATAGAGGCTTTATGTTCTTTCAGTCTCTTAAAGCTATTAATAGGTGAGAGGGATATAAAGCACTATGTTGTACTACTGGCTACCAACTGAAACAGAGAAGGAGCACAGCAAGACCTGCCTGTCACTTCCCTGCAAATCTAAAAGCTTAAACTGCACTTTAGTTTATAATGCAAGATCATATTTATGTCACGCCACAGGATAAGGAATCCTTGTCAGCTTAAAATCTAAAAAAAGAGATCACATAGCTTCCAGGCACATACTGGCTACCGCAGAGTTCAACAGGTGCAACACACATTTGAAAAAGCGTAGCCCTACAGAGCACTATTCATTTGAATGCAAAATACAGTTACACAACTAGATGGGAGAGTAAATACTCAGTGTGGCTTTAAAGCTTTGATGATATTGTTAAATGTAGGCACAAGGTTGTCCTGCCTCATGCATTCTGCTCGTTTGGAGTCTTAGCCAAGTGTCAACTCTAGGTTAAGAATAGAGGCCCATGCAGAAGTGCTGAAAGCCACAGTTCCCTGAGTGTTCACACAATGCTGGCTGCAAGAACCCTGAAGGTTACCTGATCGTGTGCAGGGAACCGATAGTTTTACAGCCAGAGTTAACATCTTCCCAACCTAGTCCAACAAACTTCTTTGATCAAAAACTACCATGTCTATGTTGTCGTATTGTGAGCATATATACTGACTTTACGGGGGAAGATTTTTTGATCTGATGCCCATTTTTACTTTATTGAGGATTCCTGGTTTTGAGATTAAAGGAGACATATCATGCTGATGCATGATTTAATACTTACATATAATATAATAAATTTGAAAACAAGACCTTACACCCCCTTAATGTTCAAAAAATGAGATATTGTATTTTTTTCTGATATCCTAGAACGAGATTTGATTCATCTGAAAGTAGGTCATTGCGAGATGTCCGCGAGATTTAAATCGTCGTGACGACACGAGGTACCTTTCTTTTTATTGGAGTTATCTGATAAAACACTTCCTCCTCTGTGATGTCCGTCAACAACAGAAACCGTCACCAAGGAACACATTCATCCAGCAGCAGTATATAGCTCCCTAGCTCACACTCACTCATTACCTGCTCTGGCCTGTAGGGGGACTCAATACGCGGTTGCTGCTTTGAGCCTGCCGGAAAATACAGTAGAAGAAGAAGGACAGGCTGGCTCAAGCTCTGATAGAACTGACCAATCAGAGCACAAAGGGCTGTGACGTTGCGAGGTTACTGTAGGTCAGTCTGGGCGTTTCAACAAGAGCTTGATAATGGCCTAAAATGAGGATTTTGAGAACGCTATTGTGGGGCAATGAAGGAACTAAATGACTTGTACTGAGGGCAGAAATGCTTTACAGGCATCCTAGTCTGGCATAGTGAAAAGGAGAAACAAGCATGATATGTCTCCTTTAAAGACTTGATTGGCATTGCAACTAGGGCTGAACAATGAATTGCAAATTAGATTAAATTGCAATATGGCTTGTTGCAATTTTCAAATCGCAGAAGGTTCAATATTTTTAGCCCAAAATGTGTTGAACATTTTGGCATTGTGATGTACTTATTTGTAATTTCATGCCTATTTTTTACGTCTATTCATACACTTTTTTCCCCACTTTTGGACCATTTTTACCTTTTTTTTAACCCCGTTTTTACAACTTTATGCCTATTTAGCCCCCATTCAACTTTTTTTGGCCACTGTCAGAACCATTTTTGGAATATTTACATGGTTTTTGAAATTTAATTTCAAATTTAATTCCCAATTTTGCTGCCATAATCAATTTTCCCAAGCCACTTTTGGATTTTTTTGCCAATTTTTCCCTTTTTTTTTTTTTTTTTGCAATTTCATACATATTTTGCACCTATTTATGAACCTTTTTCCGCTTTCATGCCATTTTTACCCAGTTTTTAGAGTTTCATACCTATTCTGCTTCTGTTCTTCACTTCTCCACTTTTTTGTCAAATCTTTTATCCTTAGATTTATTTAATGTCATATTGGTTTTACTATAAAAAGATCTACTGCTTATGTTTGTTTAAGAATACATAAGATGAGGAGCATTAAAACAATTGCAGAGAAAATCGCAATTAGATTATTTTCTGAAATTGTTCAGCCCGAATTACAACAAGTCCACAAAGATACACTATGGGCTAGACAGCCTTAAGTCTGGCCTCAATATGGCATCATTGTCTGGGAGTAGGGTGACCTAAAGCTATGACACATCCACAAATTTCTAAAGGCTCCTTTGAGAATCAAATGACTGATGTCTTGATTTTGTCTGATGTTTCCTTCTGTCTGTGGTCTTAGTGTGGAGACCAGCCGTCCCACTCTGCACAGGGCGATAAGAACATGAGTTGAAGGAGAGATCAAGTTTTTAGGGTTTATTTTCATATCTGTAAAAAACAACTTTACTATTAAAATAAGCTTCCTTCCTAAATGGAGCAAGCATGGATAACTGCCATCCCATCTAAACCTCCAGACTCCCCCCCTTTTATGTCAACATATTTCAAAGCAATAACAACAGGCTGAATTTCAAATTGCTTAAAATCAGTAATTGTGGCCTTGTTCTTTGGAAAGTTTGTGCTTGACATTTCTGAGAATGCACATTTCCCCTGTGAATGGTTTCGCTCTAGACCCAAACATGGTGCCAAATTCAGTTGATGTCAAAGCCAAGGTCATTTGATCAGTATAACCACAAACATGCCGTATTTGTGCACTGTGTGTTTCTGCTTTGTTGAGGTGGTCTTGGACATGATTTGTGTTTACTTAGACACAGTAGGATGGAAATGTGTATGGAAATGTGTATGCAGCTGTGGTTGTGTAAGGCTCTTCCCAGGAAGTATAGGCTGAAAGGCCAATTTAAACACCTGGACAAAGTATATATGTAACACAAACTCATTTTGTGCTCTGAGCAGAACAACTGATATGAACATAGGAGGAGGCTTTTCTTTGAATCTCATTAAGAACTACAAAACAAATGCATGGGACAGAAATTATTGGTTGCCATGTTGCTTCTTTCTCTGTCATCTTGGTGGATTTGCACACTGACTCGTATCTACTGTTCTGGAGAGCCTGTTTGAATGATGCTTGAACGCAGAATAATGTGTTTTCAGGATTTATATACTAAGCTGTCTGTATGTTTGATAGAAAAATCTATCAGCCAACGTGCAGCACACACTGCGTTCTTGGTAAAGCAGCTTGTGGCCCCAAAACTAACCACAGAGCTTGATCACCCTCCTTGTTCACCTGATCTACTTGTAGCACTGTGTGACTTTTTTAAATTTTCCTTGGATGAAATTTGTGCTCAAAGGAACACATTTTGAGTGTGAGGAATTCTTTGTCTTGTGCATAGATGCGCTCCATCAATTGGAGGTGGCATCTTAAATACACTAAAAGAAATACAATGTTGAACAAATGTATTGATTCACGCCACAGCTGCCCTAATAAACAGAAATGGTAATTACCAAAATCACTTATGTTTCTGTAATGGTTTTTACACCAGTATGTGGAAGCTCTTTTAAAAATACATTTTTAATGCTAATGACAAAATATATTTATTAATGTTATCCATGAAATTTCAAATGTACTCTTTTATGATGCAGAAACCCAGAGAAAATAGTAAAGCACATAATTATTTGTTGATTAAGATGTCAAGTTTTAGTTATTTACTTGCACTGCTGAACAGAGTGCAGAGCAGTGAGCAGCTCAAATTAGGGTCTAGAAGAGGAATTCGGCCCGAAACTCTTCATTCCTGGTTAAAATGTGTGTCCAATAACATTTTTAGTATCAAACAAGTTTTGATGATTTCTAAATTATTGATGCTTTTTTATGAAATTGGACACATGAATTTGTAGACCACTGGAGGTCAAAATTAATAAAAACAAGCCTAATTCTACAGAATATTTATGTTCAATCAACAATTTTAGTCCTGTTCTCTGAAAAGTTTGCCATTGTTTGCCATGTCTTTGAGCATGTGGGCATGAAAGCCTTTGAGTGGCAGGACCCCTAATGCCCCAGTCATACATTCCCGTTTGTCTTGGAGATTGTGCACGACTGTACATGATTGGCAAGGCTGGTTTGATCGGCATGATACGGTAAAAAATGACTGTCTTTCCCCTGGGCACACTCAGTAATTACACTGTCAGTAACCGTCCTGCTTTAGTTAGGTCAATACAACGATACCATGCATTTCCATCCCGCTAACATGACGTCAACATTGTTTGAGGCCCCATTTATCCCTATCATTTGTTGAATGGGACACAGTCAAGGCACAATTGGATATATGTCCTTGTCAATTTGCCTCAGAAAGCTTTCTGGATTGAGCCACAATCAGCCTGTTTGAGCTTCATACATGCCACGCTACTGCCGTTTGCCTTAGGACTGCATTCGGCATCCAACCCCTGTATACTGAGAGCGGCGATTCTCCATGACAGTTTTGAACAGTACAAAACAGTCGTGACCCTTACCCGTTCCCCGGCATTCGTCCATAATTATACAACGCTGATCCAGCTCAAGTAGCGCATGCACCATGATCAAAGCACACTTCATCAGAATTATGCTAACTGGCACAATCGCCATGAGAAACGGAAATGTGTGACTGGGGCTTAATAAAATGTTTCATACAGAGAGAGAACACAGCTGGATCAGGGGTACTAAGTATAACTAAGTTAGAAGTTTTTTTTAACATTGTTCAGCAAATGTTGACATAATCCTGCAGTCATCAAAAATGAACACGTGAGCCAGGTTAAAGCAGAACATGGGCACTGGCAGGCTTCTTGTCTTAACTAAACTAAGATTTCAAGAGACTGAGCAAAAATAACCTGATAATAACTTTCACTGTGTACTATTTTATATTCAAAAGGGCATGAAAATCATGGATCGTACATACAGATGAGCATTAGAAATAAATAAGATGCTGTAATTTTAGCAGGTTGTAACTGCAACAGAACATTATCATTAAATAAACTGTTTATTAATTTAGTGGGGAACTGTAATCTGTGCTTTCTTTCAGCATTTATATGAAAACTTCAAGGGAACTTGAACTTGTACTTATCCATCACAAGATATGGGTCTTTGCTTGTCAGTATTTCAAAGAACTTTGTTTTTGGCCGATCTCCTTGGAAAGAAGGAGGAAGGAACGAGTGGCTCTTGTACAAGGCTGTCCCGAAGCAACATCAGGTGGCCTGTGTTTGACCCACTGCAGTAGACAGTAGTAGTTGTGTTTCCCTTTTTCTCTGAATGTTAGTTGTGTGTTACCAGGAACTGAGAACTGTGCTCTGTTTGTTTTTTCTCAGCCTTCACCCGAGGAAGTCGGCAGGAGTACAACTCCACTGACCCCAGTTTCACCATGAGGAGGAAGATGGAGCACTTAAGGGAGGAGATGGAGCAGATAGGACTGTTACGGCAGGTCAGCTAACGCATAGCCTGTGAACACAAAATTTACAGAGCACTGAGGGTGCACACAGGGTTAAAAGTCTGCCAGGGTCTCATCTGATCAAGTGTCCAGGACATTGTTTCATAACTGGTTTCTTAGAAAATAAATCAGAGACTCTGTTTATGGCTTGTATTACCCTCTTTTGATCTCAATGCTGTGTTGCCAAATACCAAGTTAACTTCACTTGAATGGAAAGTTCAGTTTTTATGTGGGACTGTTTGTGGCACATTTCATTTGTAATTACATTTGCCACCATAATTTTGATCAGCTCTGCCCCTGTAAGTAAGGAACCAGTACAAAATGAAGGCCATACATTGATGCAGTTGAGGTAAAGAGCTCAGTCTAATTCACTAAATTTTATGTGAGAGAAAACAAAGCATTATTGGATTTATTCTTTACTGTACTGAACACATTTGCAGTGTTTTTATTTTATGCCAGTAGGCCCCTGTGTTTTTGTTCTTGCCTCCAGGTTGAAGGTCATGGAGGCTATAGGGTGTACCAAAGCAGTACCAAAACAAAAAAGCTTTCTGCTGGAAAGTCAAACATTATGAATGTGTTTGGTAGGGCTGCCACAAACGACTATTTTGATAGTCGACTAGTCAACGACTACTTTTGCGATTAGTCGACTAGTCACTTCATGCATGAACTGCAGCGTACTGCACCAGTATGCAGCTGGTGGCCCAAATCGCTTATTATAAGCAGACCTGGCAACTTTGGTGCCTGTGTAGTTGTTCATGCGCCACATGCATGAGTGTGTTTCGGGGTGTGTTGGGTTGATTCCTGCAGGTGTGATAACCAGAAAACAGGACAGATAGGCAGACAAGACAGCAGAGGTACAGCGGCAGTTTTGTGAGAAAACACACCTAAAAAAAACAAACGACTAGTCGACTACTGAATTAGTCGTCGACTATTTTGATAGTCGACTAGTCAACGATTAGTTGACTAATCGTGGCAGCCCTAGTGTTTGGTACGGTGTATAATCACTCCTAACCCTGTGCAGCAGATGGATCATCGTATCTGTAATCAGGCATCCTGCCAAGCTCCTATCTACCCCCAAAGAAGCTTGGCCCAATCAGAGTCCTTTAGAGCATGAAGAGGGGGCAGCTATGAGTGTGGTGACAGCAGAAATTGACTGCCTTTGCAGAGATGAGCGTACTTGTTAACAGCATTTCCTGACAGAAAAGATGTTTTTGCTCCACTTCCAACATGTTTTGGCCATAGTCTGGTCTTAATAGTGGCTTATGTTTTGTATTTTACATTGTGACTGTAAGTGCCCACCTACTACATTATCTGATTGGCCCACAATGAGTTTGATTGGTCGAATGATTGTCCAATCACCTGCCAGATTTTCTTTTTAATGGCTCTGCCCATTTCCCAACACTTTCTATGAGCTGCTGCCCAGATGGGCCAGTGAAATATGATAAACCGTTCATCTGGTGCATTAAATCATTCCACCACATCTTTGAAATTCTGAATTAACCGAGATTTCTGGAAATTACACAGAGATTTCCCCCCATCAATCAGTCCATTATCCATACTGCGTATCTCCTTTGAGGTTGCGAGAGGCTGGAGCCAATCCCAGTTGACATTGGACAAGAGGCAAGGTACAACTTGAACTGGTTACCAGCCAATCGCAAGCCCATACAGTGCTTTAGCTTTAGCTGTGTTTGCATCAATTTATTGTGCGGCTTCTTTGCCAGGTCTTTCGTAAAATTTATGAGGCTAATGTAATAGTAATGTAGTAATGTAATTCACTTTAAATTGACTTCATACAGCCCCATTTCAGTAAATTCTATATAAATAATTTGTTTATGAAAAGCAACCCGCACCCCACATGGTTACTTACCAAAAGCTACTTCCTCCCTCACCTTTAGATGCATGACTACAACACAATGAGGCAGAAAAGCTGTTAAAAAAATTTGCACCTAGCCTCCTAGATCTTATGTCCCTAATGCTATGCCCATTAAATACATTTGCTGTACAAATAAATGGGAATAAGCCCCAAGATATGAAGCTAGTAACACCTCTTTAACTGCTTTTGGCACTCATTCTCTTATAGATTTTATTTTAGGAAATGGGATATGTCATTTCGCAAATAAATCAATGTGATGCTCAAGTCAAATTAAAATGCTAACTCAATTTAAGCAAAATGTAAATAGGTTTGGCCCTTACCGTAAGTCCTCGTATATAACTCGCGTTTTCTTTCTCTCCTAAAAAAGGTCTAGTTTTGGGGTGTGTGTTATACACAAGATGATTTACATGGCCAAACACAACTATACATGGTAACTAACGGTTCAGAGTTGGTCCTTCCTGACCTCAGTGCTGCATTTGACTTTCTTGAACAAATTGTATTGATGGAGTGATTCAACCGGAAGGTATGTATGTACGTCAGGAACAGCCCTAGCTTGGATATTCTCTCATTTCACGGAAGAATATTTTCAGTTACAGCTGAAAAATGCGTTTAATCTGTTCAGTCCCTTTCCTGTGGTGTCTTCTAGTGTTCTGCTCTGGACCCTCTATTGTTCTTTCCTTATTTGCTTTCCTTGGGGCATCTAAAAAAAACCTCTCTACATATGTTTATCATCATTGCAATGCTAATGACATACAGCTTTAAACGATAAATGCTTCTCAGTTGTCTATTCTGCTCAGTCAAGGCTTTACGGCTGATTGTTTCTCCAGCTGAACACCGATAAACAGAGGTTTGGCAGCCCACGAGCATGTCATGCCTGATATGAGGCGAGGTCTTGTATTTTTATCTTTCAAAATTTGGATGTCAAAATGGGTTAAGCTCTGAGTCTTGACCATTACGTCTCTTTGGTCTGTCTTTCATTTTATCATTTAAGCAACATAGCAAATCATGTCAAAAATTGAGCTGGAGATGATTTTGATGCCTTTGTTCCATTGAGACTTGATTTTATTCATTCTCTGCTCTCTTGTCTTGGCAACCTATCATTGAGCCTCCTACGCTTTATTCAAAATGCTGCAGCAAAGCTTCTGAACAAATCCATGGAAAGGTCTCGTGTCAATCTTGGTCTTATGTCTTTACACTGGCTTACAGTAAATTTCAGAGGTTGCTTTAAAATTCTCGTGAGCTTTTATAGAGAGCAACATGTCCATGCACCTACCTTTGTTAAAGACCTTCTGAAGCCATGCAACAGCAGCAGGACTCCTCTGATCAGGGTCTGCTGGATGTTCCTCTTACTACTTAAAACAAGAGAGGACTTTGCCTTTGAAACTGTCACTCCTTTACTCTGGAACTGTCTGGACATTGAGCTGAAACTTGCAAGTGGTACATAGACTTGTGTTAATACTGGTCTTTCTCAATTACAGTACATGACACTGACACAGCGATGGGCACAACTTGAGTAAAGTGTCTTGCCAAGGGAAAAGGAGTTTGTGGCATCTGTCTTGAAAGGGTACTTTAAAAAATACACTTACTTACTCACTTGAACTGACCCACACTAACTGACTGAGCCCCTGCTTTGAAGTCTGTGGACATTTTTAAGAAACAGTGAAGGAACCACATATTTAGGCAAGCTTTTGCTTAACCTGTTTTTATCTGTTGTGTAAATACTTGATTTTTGTGTCTTATATCTATTGTTATAAAGGAGTTTGTGGCATCTTTCTTGAAAGGTTACTTTAAAAATCCATTTTTCTTACTTACTTTCTCACTTGAACCGACCTGTCTGTACAAAATAACCACAAAATGACATCAAATACCACACCCCATGAAGGATGATGTTTTTGATAGACTTCTTGATCTGTAATTCCGGAGACATCCATTTTAGTTCTTGGTAACTTCAGGGTTACTTCTACATTTCCTCATTCATTATCAATGGTGTTTATCTCTTTTTGTTGGCAGGGGGCAGGAGCCAATCCCAAGATTCAGTAAGCACAAGGCTGGGTACACTTTAGACAGGTTGCTTGCCAATCACAAGGTTGACATGTCGAAACCAATCATTCATGCACACTCTCATACCAAATGGTACCTAATGCCGAGGTCAGATCATGCAATTTGCTTCCTTGGTTACGACAGTTAGTATGTCAGATTAGGCAACCATAGAGTTATAAAATCATGCAGTGACTGGCCCAGCAAGTGCGACAGACTACGTGACTGAAATTAACAGCATTTAAGGACCCAAACGATGACAGTTGCAGAGGAGAGCTAACACTGGAGACAGCAAACAAACATACATTATTTGGTAGGGGTATAACGAAATGGTCAACTCACGAAACGATACGAAATACGAAACAGGGCTCACGACACGAAATACTCACGATACATAATAAAGAGTATAGAAAATCCCCAACAGTTGGTAGTTGTGCGAAAATCTCATTTTCTTTATTTTCTTCCTCATGCAGACATACAAAAAATATTGCTGCATCAGTACAAAATAAATGCTCTTTGAAAAAAAAACAAAATTGTAGTTTTTCCCCTTATTTAGACTACAGTGCACATACAAACATAAAATCTCAATAAAAAGTGCTTTTTTGTTGTAACAATCAGGATAACTACATTCTTGAATGAAAAGGAAAACAAATAGTCCTCAGAGCTGCAGTTTAGACCTATAAATGTCTGGACTGTGAACTATAATAATTAGCCTATAACAGTGCATATACTTCTGATCTTCAAGTATGATCAAATTCTGTCAACTCAACAGTAGATGCAAAAATCAAATACTGTTTTTTATGCAGACTTACACAAACATACAGTTGCTGCCTGTCTCCAGTTCAAGGTAGTTGGTAGTTGTACTCGCCGAAGTATACGGCGAACTGTAGCGGCATATTTTGCACATGGTTGTTGTTCTGTCTGCAATCTTCTCACCGTTCTCTCGTCTTTTACGTGGGAAGCCAAAATAGGTCCACACAACCGATTTATTTGATGAAGGAGCGTCAGCTAATTCCTCAACCTCGTCTTCCTCCATTCTGAACGAGTGCTTTGCTACGGTAGGCGAGGAGGGTAAAAAATCACAAGCACCCCTTCGCGTTTTTTTATTTCGTGCTTTTATTTTGTGCGTCTTTGAATTTTATTTTGTCATTTTTTATTTTGCGAGATTTCGTGGCACGAAATTTCGTTACATACGTAGTGTTTATATTGTACTTTTCTGATCTTCCTCAACTTCGCAACACTGACACAACAGTGGGCACAACTTTGAGTAAAGTGTCTTGCCCAGGGAAAAGGAGTTTGTGGCATCTTTCTTGAAAGGTTACTTTAAAAATACATTTTTCTTACTTACTTTCTCACTTGAACCGACCTGTCTGTACAAAATAACCACAAAATGACATCAAATACCACACCCCATGAAGGATGATGTTTTTGATAGACTTCTTGATCTGGAACTCCGGAGACATCCATTTTAGTTCTTGGTAACTTCAGGGTTACTTCTACATTTCCTCATCCATTATCAATGGTGTTTATCTCTTTTTGTTGGCAGGGGGCAGGAGCCAATCCCAAGTTTCAGTAAGCACAAGGCTGGGTACACTTGAGACAGGTTGCTTGCCAATCACAAGGTTGACATGTCGAAACCAATCATTCATGCACTCTCTCATACCAAATGGTACCTAATGCCGAGGTCAGACCACGCAATTTGCTTCCTTGGTTACGACAGTTAGTATGTCAGATTAGGCAACCATAGAGTTATAAAATCATGCAGTGACTGGCCCAGCAAGTGCGACAGACTATGTGACTGAAATTAACAGCATTTAAGGACCCAAACGATGACAGTTGCAGAGGAGAGCTAACACTGGAGACAGCAAACAAACATACATTATTTAGAGTACAACTTTTGTCAGTCTTTGCAGAAGTTATGATGAATGATATGTCGCCATGATGTAAGTCACTTACCAAGGCACTAAGGTTTCTTTGCTCTTTCCCTGAGACATTTCTGTTGTTACAGCCTGGTAGTAGATCCTCACAACACATCATAAAGGAAAGGGTGCTCGATTTAAGAGTTTAACAAACAGTCTTGTGGCTTTAAAGTGTAACTCATAAGGCATCAACTTTGATCTGTATACATCTGTTATTGATGCACATGCGGGACCCCGGTGCTCTCAATATTCAATGTCTATGACGTGGAAGAAAACGAGGAGGCAGGCAAAAAATCAAACATGCTAGACTTTCTGTTGTGGAGTCGTGACGCCATGACCAACAGGTCTTGAAAACCTGCAGCTGACTGATTGGGCTGTAAAAGTGCATATATTGTGTTGTCTAACCCTGGCTTAAGAGTCACTATTGCAACCTAATGTGCATGTTTTTGGTCTGTGGGGCCAAAAACTAGCCTTGCAGAGCAGACAGACCTGCCTGATTCTGACATCCTGCAGGTCCGTCTTGCCAGCCTCCGTTGTCCAACGAAGTCACTCAGCTGAATTATCAGGGAAGAGAGGCGGAAGCTTCAGAGGTTCATGTCACATATAAGTGTTAAATGAATCATCTGTGTGGTACAATTTAGTGTAAGACGATAGTATAAGGCCGTTAGCTGTTAGCAGCTAAGTTAGCGGCTAGCGGCTAATGGTCATTAACTGTTGTTAGCTGTTAGTGGCTAAGTTAGCTGCTCTGGCTAATGTCCATGAACTGTTTTTAACTGTTGTTAGCCATTAGATGCTACATTAGCCGCTATGTATGCTACATTATAGGTAGCAACCCTGCTTGATGTGGATTGGTCTGTGATGAATGTGACAAGCCAAACAATTGTCCAATCACAAGCCTGTTCTTTTTTTTTTTCTAACGTTCTGCCCCTGAAAACAAATTTAAAGGGCTCCTACCCAGATGGACTAGTGAAATATTTCTGTGGCAGATATATGGAGCTGTCCATCTGGCTTGTCAGGTTAGCCAAAAACAGAGTACCAAAGAGAACATGCAAACCCCACAAAGAAAGGCCATTTTATGTTTGAGACACTTTTCAAAGTAAGACTGCATAAAAGTCTGGCCATCATTGGCTTCATCTTGCCTTGCCTCCAGAAAAAAAACAAATCAAACAAGAAAGCAGTTGGTAAGCACAAACCTCTGCAAAGGTAGCAAACATGTTGCTGTTAAATCTTTAAGCAATAGTTGCATGATAAAGTTACCGTCATAGTATAATTCATTGGCTCTGAAAACTCACACCTAGCACTCAGAATCATCTGGATATCATTATCAGTTAGACAGTCATGGAGCAAAAACGATTGTCTGCTAATAATTATCTGGATCACCACCAAAATCCAACCATTTCGAAGTTGGGCCATTACCAACATCTCTTGAAAATTTCAGCACCTGTCCAGTATCTGTCCAGGAGTTTTTGCATAATCTTGCAAACAAACAAACAAACAGACATAAATGTAAGACCAAAAACATAACCTCCTTACTGAAGGTAACCACAAATCTTTAAATGAATGTCGGGTAGAGAGCAGAAAAAAGCAGACTGAACACTCCTGCTGGTGCCATGTGCCCCGCTCAGCCTTTCTTATTTTCAGGTGCTATCTGACTGTTAACATGCATGTGTCCTTGATGCATGCAGTCAGTTCAGCAGATATTTCAGGATATTTTTTAAAAACAAAAAATAATCGACAAACTATTGGACACAAAGAGTGACTTTGTTCTAAAGATAGGCATCGACATCAGCTTAAGAAATTCAAGGCGTGCACAGGCAACGTTTACTATAATGAGGAATAACACAGGGACCCTCCCTGAACAGGCAAACTGCCACAGACGTCTGTCATAATGCCAAAAGCCTGAGCACTCACAACACTAAAAAGCTGAAATTATTTTGATTCCAGCTGAGTTATCACACTGTTTTCTTTTCTTGGGAAATTAGACTGATGGCCAACTAGACACAATGTTTTTATAGACTAGATGTTTTGCAGGGGCAAAAAAAACATGTGAACAATTTCAAACCTAATTTGCCCTTATGCACCATTAGTGGACAAAATGAGCTTTTTTCCCATAAAACACGATTAATGAGAGATTGGTGTTACAGTTTAGCCAGTGACCTTTGTAACTCATGACTGTAGCTCATAGTGGTTCGGCTGTTCATATCAGTTATCTAAAGATTATATTTGTGAGGACTCTATCTTTTTTTCACATCTCTTAATGAAGTTGGTTATAAGTCACCAGTTAGCACTCTCACTCATTAAACCACAACACCAAATCATTATATCCGTGCATTCATAGTGGAAAGGGTAAAAAATGGAGTGTTAACAGTAATGATGGTTTGTTTTCCACAGGTAACCAGACCGAATGATCTTATATTACTATTGATTATTGATGGATATTATGTTAGTTATGATCAGATTGTTATTATTATTAATATTATTAGCATTATTATTGATTAATGATAGTTATAATGTTGACAATGATTTTACATCCCTCCACATCAGGTCGTTAAACATGCCACAAGCTTTTCTTAGAGCCTCAAATTTGAACACCTTGCAGACTATGCAAATCTAAAAATAGATAATGTAACATAACACAGTAAAAAAAAAAAAGTCAGAAGCACACAGAACCATGTAGAGTTGCTGAAGAGTCTGTCTGATGACTGTAGGTAGAGGCAGACTTACGCTACCCATTGATTTTATCTTAATTATTGATCACATTAACTGCTTCTGCTGATGTATCTTAAGTGTTGTTTAGTCCGCCCTGCATACTTGATACACAGACCCGAAGTTTACTGTTGACGTGCTGCAGCATTGAGGATGAGCTATTCTGCTAAGCTAACTGTGTTTTACAATAAACACACGACACTGTCTTTTCTTTTCATTTTAACTTATAGTGATCCCACACTTGAGATTCTTTCTTTCTGTCTTTTCTTCTGAAGACTCTTCTTTCTGTCCCTCTCTTTTCTCTTCCTGCATGATTTTACAATCTGTGCCACACATTTGCATTTCAGCGGTGCAGTTGCAGAAGCAACAGGCGCATTGAGCCACTGACTGTCCATGCCAAACACTATGTGCTGTATAGTAATTCAGATTACTGGGACAGGTCTTTGGGTGTTGTCTTCCTGGGACCCCCACTTTGGGGTCTGTCAGTTACTCTACCAGTCTCATGGACCTTGGTCTTATCTTTTTATATACTACAGTCATGATCTAGCTGTGTTGCTCATTCCATGAATGCACAAGCCTTACAAGTTGTACCTCATTGTAAGAGTGACTAATCAGTCTTTCCAGCATATACAATGCTACTTGGTGTTGTAAAAAAGAGAAAATAATCAGCCAAAATCATGTTTCCAAGCTTTTTTTAGGTTGTATAGACAGTGTTTCAGGTGCTGGATGAGGATCCATCGTTCCTAAACCATATAGTCAAAATGAATACTTCAGCTTAATATGGGAAATAAGCAGCAGTGACTTTGAAAAGATAGATGACAATATTCCACATTATGCCAAATGATGTCAGCTTTGTTCCTGAGCTCTATTTGGCCTCAAAGCTTTTGGACTGACCATATGA
The DNA here is from genome assembly GCA_036419115.1 of Scarus forsteni. Lineage (NCBI taxonomy): Eukaryota > Metazoa > Chordata > Actinopteri > Labriformes > Labridae > Scarus > Scarus forsteni. The sequence continues at coordinate 15,735,629 of JAZDUH010000011.1, read as the reverse complement.
CTGAAAGATCTTTAGAGACACTGCTTGTCCTTATCCTAAGTAAAATGGTACAATAGATAGCACATTATAGTTTGAAATATCCATGTACACATTGGGAGGATCTTGTCTCGGTCTTTGTCTTGGGCCTCCAAATTACTTTAGCCACCACTGAGAGAATAATACATTCAGCAGTACAGTCCTTCACATGGTCATTGTTAAATGTGCAATCTATTATTATAACACATAATTGAACTCACTTTGAAAATAAGCAAAAACTAATCAGTAAATCTTAGTCAGAAAGTCTGATGATGTCACAAGCTCTTTCATTGTGTGTTTGCAGAACATCGAGTCCAGACTGAAGGTGCTGCTCCCAGATGACGTCGGTGCTGCTTTGATGGATGGCGTTGTCCTTTGTCATTTAGCCAATCACATCTGTCCTCGGTCTGTCTCCAGTATTCATGTCCCGTCTCCTGCTGTGGTGAGCAATCAAATGATTCAGTTAAAGAACACACCTTAAATCAATCTTTTGGTGAAGCTCTGTTGTCTATAATTGTGCATAACTTTACACTTTTGAAATGTGTTGAATGTTCCTCTGCTAACATGATTGATATTTCGGCCTGCAGCCAAAGCTTAGCATGGCAAAGTGTCGCAGGAATGTGGAGAACTTCTTGGATGCGTGTAAGAAGCTGGGTGTTCCACAGGTAAGAACATCAATTATCCATCATCCTCAATCATGCATCACATAAACATGACATTCTGTATTTATGTAATGCTTTAGCTGTTAACTTAATGATTCATAAGTAGGACCCTCTGATGCATCAGGGTGTCTTATGTATATTTGCTAAAAGAAAGTTTCAGATTTTCCAAAACCAAGTGCTTAAGTTCTATCAATCAATCAATCTTTATTTGTATAGCACCAATTCATAACAAGTGTTATCCCAAGACCCTTTTCAACAGAGCAGGCTGATATTCATTGATCCATATATACATATATAAAATACACATATACATACAAGTTCAGACATCCAACACCCAACATGAATCCATATAGCCAATCATAAAGCCCTCCATCATGGCGGCAAGGAAAAACCTGTTTAGCAGTAGGAAAATTACACAATATTAGATATTGTTTGTGTTCCAGTTGAAAAGTCTTTTTAGATGATTCCTTTCTTTGGGAAACATACACCCAGGCACAGACTAAATACACCAGACGTAGGTGGGACCAAGTGTTTTGCAAGTCTCAAGCTAGTCACAAGTCTCTGGTCAAGTTGAGCAAGGAGACAGAAGTCCAAAATTCAAAGTTTCAAGTCAGATCCAGACATTCACACTGTTCACCCAGTGAAACAGCACATTGTGTAATACTTGTGAGACTGATTTCTTAATTAATACAAAGACAATGTGACTGAACTTAGTAATGTATTAGGAGAGCAGAGAAGTTTGCTCAGAATATGTTCTGCTCTAAAATAGGGGTGATCAACTATATTTGTAAAAAGACTAGTTTTTACTGTGTGTCATGGGGGTGATTATATATATATATACATATATATATATATATCTATATATATATATATATATATATATATATATATATATATATATATATATATATCAATTTCTTGTTCATTCTAATATCTGTATATATATATATATATATACATATTTAAATGAAACAATCAGCTGGTCACATAATACTTTATGTCCTATTTGACATTCTTAAGCTTAATTGATTCCCAGGGTATATAAGAGGCCATTTCATGTCACAAGCACATTAAAAAACAATAAAGTTTACCACTCACAGTGACTTAAAAAAATAGAAAGAATAAATAAAGCGAACATTAAACTAAAACAAAAGAATTATGTGAAGCCACAAAGGCAGCCATCTTGGCACTGCTGCAAATTGGCATGAGTGAGAGACAGGTAGCGAAAAAACTGAAGATCTCCAAGACAGCCGTCATTACAACAAAAAAACAAGCTGAACATGGCACTACCAAATTGCTACCTTGGTCGGCAGGAAAAAATTCGAAAGACGGGGACATTCTAGTTTCAAGAGGTAGGGCACTCATCCGCTCCTGTGTCAGGAATCGCCGCCAGACCTCCAGGGACCTTAAAAATGAGTGGGCATATAAAATGTGACTTGTTCAGCAAGGACAGTTCGAAACCGACTTGTTGAAGCTGGTTTGAAGTCACACAGAGCACGCAAGAAGCCCTTCATCAATGAAAGGCAGAGGAAGGCCGGTTACTCTTTGCTCGAGACCACAAGGATTGGACTGTTGATGATTGGGCTAAGGTTCTCTTCAGTGATGAATCCAATTTTGAATTGATGCCCACTCCAGCCAACTTACTGGTTAGGAGGAAGCCTGGAGAAGCTTACAACCCAGACTGTCTTGCCCCTACAGTAAAACATGGGGTGGATCAGTCATGATCTGGGGTTGTTTGAGTCTGAGTGGAACAGGGCAAATGCAGTTGTGTGAAGGCCGAATGAACCAGGTCATGTACAGGACTACCCTTGAAAACAGTCTTCTTCCATAAGTCTAACAATACCATGTATACAGCTGATCTAGAGTGACACACATCAGAAGTGCAAATAAATGGATTATTGCAGGAGCTCTAATCACCAGATCTTAATCCAATTGAAAACCTGTGGAAAATCATCAAACTCAAAATGGAGAACCACAAGCCCAAAAACAAAGAAAATTTGTTTGAATTTGTCCAACAGGAATGGGCTGCTGTGACAGCAGAACAATGTCAGAAGCTGGTGGAGAGCATGCCAAGACGCATGGCTGCAGTCATCAAAAACAATGGTTATGCAATCAAGTATTAACTCTTGTGTGTATCATGTGTTTAAAGCAAACAGAAAAGAAAACATGGAATGCTTAAAAGTAGTGTTTTTGGTACAATGCCATAGCTATTGATGTAAGAATTAAAGTAATTTTGGTTATTATCAAGAAAACCATGGAAAATGAATAGTTCTTAGTTCTTAAATTAAACTCTCATGAGCTATTTTTGTTGTTATCATTATAATTGTCCAAACAAATGTACCTTTAGTTGAGCCAGGCATTAAAATGAACAAGAAATTGAAGAAAACAAGGGTGGTCTAATAATTTTTTCCATGACTGTACATATGTATATATATGTATATATATATATATATATATATATATATATATATATATATATATATATATATATATATATATATATATATATATATATATATATATATATATATATATATATATATATATATATATATATATATATATATATATATATATATAAAAGTTAAATAAATTAAAAAAAGAAAGAATAAATAAAGCGAACATTAAAAAACAGGATAAAAAAATGTAAAAATTATAAAAAATGTACAAAGCATAGCTAGCATGAAAAAACACAACAAACAACAAAAGCCACCTGAAGAAAAGGAAAACAGACCACACAACTCCCATGCTGAATTTAAAGCAAATGAGTAACAGTAGGTTTTCAGCCTAGATTTAAAATTCGGAAAGACGGGGGACATTCTAGTTTCAAGAGGTAGGGCATTCCAAAACTGAGAGGGCTTAGTCAATGTACAACGAAATTATTATATACAGTAATATAATAATATAAATATTATATTTATAGTAATTTTTGAATATATTTGAATGTTAATTTCATAGACACAGTTTGTTTATTTATATGAAGCAAGCAAATATTGACCCACACTACTGCATTCATAGCCTGAGCTAATTTGTAATGCCTGTCTCTAGTTGGGCCTTTAAAGGTGCTATGAGGAGAATCTATTACCGGCGACATTAAGACTCTGCTACCCATGAGCACGTGCGGCAACTGTCGTAATGCTGCGTTCCAGTAGCCTCGGAACTGGGAGTGACATCATCTCTAACTTATCTGCGTTCCAGTTGAAGTTGGAAAAAAACATGCCGACCTACCAGGCTATTGTTAGCTGTTGTTAGCACGCCCTGTGTTGTTGTTCAAAAACATCACTTGAAGAATGTGATTATCACTATGGCAGCATTTTTGTAAATATAAGTCTAACAATACCATGTATACAGCTGATCTAGAGTGACACACCCCAGTCAGAAGTGCAAATAAATGGATTATTGCAGGAGCTAAATAACTGTTCACACTGGGGGCATCCATCTTCGATTGTCAACTCGGGGGTGGCGAGGTTTCACCGAGTTCCCAGTAGGAAATTCCGACTTCGGGAGACGTTCCAGCTGCAGTTTCCTGCTCGGAACTTTGGGGGGGCTGAAGTGGTCTTGGTCACCTAATGATCACTGCCTTAAAACTTGGTCATATGGTAAACTGCCTTGAAATTTAATATCGCTTTTCTAGTCTTTGACTACTCAGAGCTACTTTATGCCACAGGTCACATCTACACATTCACACCCGTTCACTCCCACATTCACTCACTGATGGTTTGGAGTTTCTCTCAGTTGTCCATCAGTATCAGCTGACATATTCACAGTCATACCCATTCACCCGCCACTGATACAGCAGTGGGAGCACCTCAGGGTCTTGCCCAAGGACACATTGCCATGTTACAGCTGGAGCTGAGCTCAAACCTTCAACCTTCCAATTACCAACCAAGCGCAATGTCAGGCTGCACCACCAACACCCCTGTATGTTGACAGATGTTGTCAAATAAGGTCAGATCCTGAGGTGGATGTGTCCTCTTGCTGGGAAAGTATGAATGGTACTAGCATGATTTCATATAGGATCTAGGAGGGTAATATTGATATTTGGAACTTTTCAGATAGTGCTTACCCTGTACTGTGTTTCTCTACTGTTCTAACTTGAGGACCAGTCACCCTCTAAAGCCTCATTCACACACTGATGTTTTGGCAAACTTTTGAAGACTCAGAGCAAAACTTCAACCTCAGTCAGGCCACACAGAACTAAATCAATGTTAGTTACGCAGTCAATCAGTCAATCAATCTTTATTTGTATAGCACCATTAATGGATACACACATATATATACAAAAATACATACATCCAACATGAATCTGTATAGTCAATCAGGAATCCATCATGGCGGCAAGAAAAAACCTGTTTAGCAGCAGGAAATCTTGAATGTGGATCCAAGTCTCATGATGAACCGCCAACCACAATATGCTGTATTGGGTGTGTGGGCAAAAGAAGGAAGGTGGACTAAAGTGAGAACTAAAGCTAGTAACAGATCAATGGGCCAATCATAGACCTAACTTTGTCATATTTGTCTCTGCTGAATATAAATTGATTAAAGTTTATCCGCTTGAGATGCAACATCTCGTTTTCAGAAGGGTCCTCTCATCTCTATGATTGTAGTCATAGTAGTTGGTAGTGTAGATAGTAGAAAGCACAGTACAATCAATAATAATCATTAAAAGTGTACACTGCTTAAATTTTCTAGTGTTTGATACCAAATGCTTGTAAATGCCAACAAGAGTTGACCTCTGCTCACCTTCACTAACTTCAGCTGTGTTCACCTTTGTTGGAGAACGCTTGGGCCTGCCTGCTTGTGTTTTAATGTAAATCAGCTCTATCTGGTCCAGCTGCTTCCTTCTCAAGCCTGGAATCCTAGTATGATAACTTAAGCCAGTGATTCCCAACCAGGGGTACGTGTACCCCAAGGGGTACGTGAGAACATTGCAGGGGGTACGTGGAGAAATTAACTAATTTATTTCCAACTTGGAAGGACTGAGTTAAGCCTGACAATAGAGTTGTATTTTTGAGCTACAACTAGTTTTCTCAGGGAAATAATAACCTGAGTCGAGCTAAAATGAAAAAGGCTGCCAACCTGTAGCCAGGCATATATGGATAAATAGCTGAAACATCCAGTTGCTCTGGATTCAGGAGAAGGTTAAGAGGAACCGCAGAGAAACTATTTTGAGTGTTTTGTTCCTGATTTTTAAAGTTTAGAGGCATGTTTAAAGGAGCTCAAAGGTGTTCTGTGGTAAGCCTCACGACAGTTATTTATGACAAAGGTAGGTTAATTATTTTGATTTTGTGTAATTTGTATTTAGTAAGATTACATATTTATTTTCAAGGCAAAAAATATCATTTGTTAATATGTTTAATTTGACTTAAAAAGAATATTGGTGAGAACTCAATATTCAAATTAAGATAAAATATTTTAATTTATTATTGTGTTACATTCTGCTTTAGAATAATCATCAACACATATCAGTGATGGGGTACTCATGGCATGACAAAAAGGCTCAGTGGGTTGGAAACCACTGACTTAAGCCACCCTTTTGGGGCCAGCAGATTTAAGATGTGGTTTAGTCAAATGAAAAGTCCTCAAAATTGTGACTCCAGGTATGGTCACAAGACTGGAGTCCAAACTTCTGACGTCAGATGCGGAGTTATGCCACAAGTGCTCGCTGTCACCTACTCTTATGAAACAAGTCATGCTGTGACTTGGCTGACAAACATAGCAAACTGCATGACTGAAAATGACTACACATGATGACGATGGAAGAAGGAGAGGCGACGCCAAAGACAGAAAACAATCATTCTGTAGTTACAACACAATATTTTTTTGTCTCTTCAGAAACTTCTGATGAATGAAATATAAGCCCAACACCAAATTCTAGCAGTTATCCACCAAGATTCTGAAATGTCTCTGCTTTTTCCCTTCAGCATGTCTCTGTCAGCATCAGAAACCAGAATCAGAAATACTACACTAATTCACAAGGGGAAATGGGATGTGTCATTTTCCTGTAAACGGAGTATAATTCTGGATTGAAAAAAATATATATAAATAGACATTTAAATGAGATAGAAGTATAGAAATAAATAAAAGTGAGCAAAATTACCAAGCAGAGGGTCTTTAATGAAATACAATTACAGTAATATATACACTATATTGCCCAAAGTATTCGCTCACCTGCTTTGACTCACATATGAACTTAAGTGACATCCCATTCCTAATCCATAGGGTTCAATATGACGTCGGTCCACCCTTTCCAGCTATAACAGCTTCAACTCTTCTGGGAAGGCTGTCCACAAGGTTTAGGAGTGTTTATGGGAATTTTTGACCATTCTTCCAGAAGAGCATTTGTGAAGTCACACACTGATGTTGGACAAGAAGGCCTGGCTCTCAGTCTTTGCTCTAATTCATCCCAAAAGTGTTCTATCGGGTTGAGGTCAGGACTCTGTGCAGGCCAATGAAGTTCATCCACACCAGACTCTGTCATCCATGTCTTTATGGACCTGCTTTGTGCACTGGTGCACAGTCATGTTGGAAGAGGAAGGGGCCAGCTCCAAACTGTTCCCACAAAGTTTGGAGCACGGAATTGTCCAAAATGTCTTGGTGTGCTGAAGCATTCAGAGTTCCTTAGACTGGAACTAAGGGGCCAAGCCCAGCTCCTGAAAAACACCCCCACACCATAATACCCCTCAACCAAACTTTACACTTGGCACAATGCAGTCCGATAAGTATCGTTCTCCTGGCAACCGCCAAACCCAGACTGGTCCATTAGATTGCCAGATGGAGAGGCGTGATTTATCACTCCAGAGAACGCGTCTCCACTGCTCTAGAGTCCAGTGGGGGCGTGCTTTACACCACTGCATCAACCCTTTGCATTGCACTTGGTGATGTGAGGCTTGGATGCAGCTGCTCGGCCATGGAAACCCATCCATGAAGCTCTCTGCACTGTTCTTGAGCTAATCTGAAGGCCTAACACTTTGTGGCTGAGTTGCTGTCGTTCCCAAACACTTCCACGTTCTTATAATACAGCTGACAGTTGACTGTGAAATATTTAGGAGCGAGGAAATTTCATGACTGGATTTGTTGCACAAGTGGCATCCTATCACAGTTCCACATTGGAATTCACTGAGCTCCTGAGAGCGACCCATTCTTTCACAAATGTTTGTAAAAGCAGTCTGCATGCCTAGGTGCTTGATTTTATACACCTGTTGCCATGGAAGTGATTGAAACACCTGATTCTGATTATTTGGATGGGTGAGCGAAGACTTTTGGCACTATAGTGTCTATAAAAATGAGTAATAGTACAATGCTCAACAAATTTACTCTACTAGTATTTACATTTTCACCAAAATGAAGATATGTAAATATAAAGGCACAGTTTTTAATGATAGGGATGCTGCATGGGGTCCTGCATGTAATAGATAATGCAGCTTATTAGAATTTTTCTATCAGAATATTGGGACTAGATTTAAGAATAACAGTAACATGAGTTAGTTGTTTTTAGTAGTTGCTATGTGACACATCACATCATTTTTTGGAGCTTAACAACCTTCCACTGCCTTGTAGTTCACTTCCAGGCAACAAGGTTGAGTTCTTTACATCCATGATTGCCCACATGCAGCGCCCTCTGGCTTCTATTCATTAACATCTCTAAATTGATGGCCCAAATGGTGGGAAGTAGGACAAAAAGCAAGCTTTCTATCTTGAAGTTCTGAAATGTCCCAGACCGGTCTTTTGCTGGTCACTTTGACACACCACACAAGAAGAAACTCCACAACTTCCATGTAGGTTGAATTTGTGCCTAGTTTTGTCTGACCCAAGTGTCTGCCATTGTTTAATGTACAGTGATAGAGTGGCCACAGAGGACAAACTAGCAAGTTAAATTGTGGTTCTGATATGGCAGTAGTGCATCACAAGTCCTACCTGAATGCAAGTCAGACATCACATGGTATCATGCAGCATCAACACCTGCTGTTCACTCTACACCTGTTAAAAATGAAATTGCATACCCTGTGTTTCCTTTTGTAAACAGTACTTCAACTATAAAGCCCAAATTCCACTGCATGCGTATCCAGTCCGTCTCCGCTGCGCTGCGGCAGCAGAGCCGATCTGTTTCCATTATAAGCAATGCGTGTACTTCCACCAGCTGCGGCACGGCTACGGCGGTATCTGCTCCGCCGGCCTCCGGCAGACGGAGCAGATACGCAGAGCTTCTATTTTTGCCGGATGCCGGACCACGGCGCAGCAATTTAGCACACAGAATATCGTGCGGGACAGGAAGTTGAGCACAAACACAAAATAAAACATCTGTAGATGTTTCAAAATAAAATAAACCGTGTCAACAACGGAAAAGTACTGTACCTGGAAAACGTCATTTAGGGCGGAGACAGACCTGGTGTCAAAAGTTCAGTCTAACCCCACTTCACCATGGATGAGGAGCTTTTGATTTTGGAGGTGCAAAACCACAAAATACTTTATGAGCTCGCTGACCCGCTGCAAGGCGGAGCTGCAATGCTTCGTACCGCAGACGGATCCAGTAGGAGTTGACGCGCGTCAGATGACGGAGCAGAGCGGAGAAGGACCGGATACGCATCAAGTGGAATCCCCCAGTAACTACAGCTGGAGAAATAGAGTGGAGTGCTTTGTATAAATGAGAGGTGGTTTCAATTGCTTGTACATACACAGTTATCTGCTAGCTAAAGAAAGTCATCTCTCTGTATTTAAAGTGAAATTAAATCATATCACTTGGGAAAATAAACGAATGATCTGCTATCTCTGCATCATTAAACAGATAAACCCGCTCTGTTGAGTGAGAAAAGAAAAAGGAAGTAAATCCCGGCAGCATCTCGTCAATCTCCTCCTTTTGTCTTGGTGTCCATCTTGTGTCACCTCAAATCAGATTGAAGTCTGAGTGTATGATTCAGTAGCAATGTGCATCTTATGTTGAAGATTGCTTGACACTTCTGCTGTGAATAATGAAAGACACATTAAATGGCCCGTGGTGCTGGGAAAGAAAGAATATCTAAGTTTGGCTGTCATGTGACTACTGCAAGATAACGAGCTGAGCATTTCCAAATAGATGACTTGTTGAAAAGTGAGAAGATCTGAGCTGTTTAAAATTAAAAAACACACATGGGACTCCGTATGTTGATCTTGAATCGGAGCCATTTGGTGCCTTCTTGATGATGGGAAAGCATAAAATAACAAGTACTTGAAGTGCAGCACACCTGAAAGCCTGTTAGATTAACAATCATATTTCGATGGCATAGAGCAAGCTGTCTAAAGTGTGTGGCACATGGTGCAGGTCACAAATCAAATTGGTTAGGTGATTTGATTATACTTGCATTGTGCCACTATACCCAAAGGACCCACACAGAAAAATGTATATGTGTTGATGCTCATATTCAAGTGCTTTTTTTCATTGACGCGTCCAGAGCATAAGAGCATAACGATCCAAAAGGTGAGTCAGTCAATCCAACCTAAAGAAACCTTATAAACTGTTTTTCTTTCCAGTTAAAACCGACAGGATCAGGCAGGTTGAGGGTTCATGATTGATGTGTTTACTGTGTAACATACCTGAGGGCTTAAAGCAACTTATTTTCCCATAGTCCAGCAGGAATCACTGGCTCTGTACTCTACTGCATACATAAAAAACACAGCGCAAACTGTTTTATTATCTGTGAGCATAATAACACCCAAGATTAATTAGACCATGAATATATTATTTATACCACTTATCCCTTTTAAGGTCGCAGGAGCTGGAGCCTATCCCAGCTGACATTTGGTGACAGTCGAGGTGCACCTCAAACCAGTCGCCACCTGATTGCAGGGTCATAGAGAGACAGATGACCATTCCTGCTCAAACTCACTTATGCCTAAGGCCAATTTGAAGTCGCCAGTCAAACCTAATGAGCATGTTTTTTGGTCTGTGGGAATCAAAGGGCCTGTAGAGAAAGTACTCATGCACGAGGAGAACGTGCAAACAGAAAGGCCCTGACTGACTCAAGGATCAAACCAGCGAACTTCTTGCTGAGGCTTGCACACCATACCACAAAATATTTTAAATTTAGCTCTGTGTTTTGAATACATCTTAAATCCTGTGCTTATTTTTTTTTGTTAAGTCAGTATATGTCACACTATTATGCACACCAGGGAGTAGTGGAAGAAAAGCCATGCTGTGTTTTAGCTCTCCATCCTGCCATGAATTTAAAACTGAATTTTTTAGCAAATGCTCCACTCCCGCGTGAGTGAAAAAAGTTCAGCAAAAGTTTGTGGTTTGATCTTGCCGATATGTACCAGCCCTCTGATGTATCCTTAAAGTAGCAGAAACACTGCGCTAAAGACTTTAGACTTTAGACCAGGTATGAGGAGGTTTATAGAGCAGTCAGTTTCTACATCCTAAAGTTAGGAACACACCAGCTATGCACCTGACCAGTCCTCCTTTCTGGACAAACTTATGGAAATGGGCTGGGCACAAATGGGAGCACGTGATCATTTGCTATTTTAGCAGCATCAGTGCTGGGTGTAAAAGTGACACATCAGTTGGAGATCGGGAAAGACACCTGCACTACATGCTAAAACAGTTTTTCTTCTCTTTGCTGCAAGTGTATCTGATAGAGTTGTATTTCCTCTCTCTCAGGACAAGCTGTGTCTGCCCCATCACATCCTGGAGGAGCGTGGTCTGGTGAAGGTGGGTGTCACCGTTCAGGCCCTGCTGGATCTGCCTTCATCCAAACCCTCACAACTCTCTATTTGACAAAAGTCTGAATGTTTTGCCCGACCTTTTGTCATTGTACCAACCCATCCCCTCCCTGGACCAAACCTCATCCTCCCCACAATCACCAGGGACCAGGGAGCCCCCTTTGGGTGAGGACCTGGTGGACAGAGGAGGGTCTTTGGGTGTCTTCTTCTGCCTGATTGAAACAGAAGGCATGAGGAGCTAAACCTCTGTCTCTGTAAATGATGTCAGGCCCAGCCTGCCTCACACCCCCCATCTTTTTACTGGTATCCTGATCCAAGTTCCTGGACTCTTCCATATGTGTGTATGAGCATCCTGACTGTGTGTTTTTTTATACAGTCTGGAGAAACAGACAAGACAAAAGGTCTGTAAGAAGACTCCCCACCTCTCTCTTTAAGTGCTCAGTGATTATTGAGCCTGCAAGTGCCAGTACTGACTGAATTTTCACACTGGTGTTGGAGACGTTGGCGGAGAGGAGATAACAGACATGCAACTCAAAAACAGAAACACTTAATGTGACCTCAAGGGGTTTTTAAACTACTTAACTTTATCATTCAGTTAATTTACAGGGAGAAACTTAACCTTTAAAATAATCAATGAGCAGTTCTATTTTGTTTGTCAGCATATTTGCAAAGTATCTCATGGGAGCCATCGTTTTTACAGAGACTTTCAGAGCAGACTTGTAAGAGCAAAAGCAAATGGACAAACCTACTTCACCCCTCTACTCCCTCTTCCTTCTATCGACACACTTGACAACAGGTCAGTTGGTATCTAGGACGAACAGGTCCCTAAACAATAACTCTGCTTGATCATGCTATGATAGTGATTATAACATGGAGGCTGTGAAAACCACCAACTACACAGAGTTTGTGCTAATATTGTCAAAATGTAGTTTGCAGCAGTATTATTAGCATAAGTACTATTTTGTTGCATTTACAAGATGGTCATGCAAATCAAATCTTAATAAATCACTTAACCCTTTAATGCCTGAAAACACAAATTATTGCCAGAATATTCTAATTTTTTGGAGCGGAAATGTTTATTTCACTTTTTACTGAAATCCTAAAACAAAAATAAAAAAATCCATAAAATTTAACAGATATGTATTTTGTATCTCATTTGATACTTCAGTTGTTTTTGGCAACTGATTATCCATTTGAGGACATTTTTATCATTTATCTGATTGTATTCAGATGTCTTTGGTAATTTGTTGATTATATTGATTAGATAGAGGAATCAAAAAAGAATGTATCAAATATGATACAACAGGCGTTAAAAGGTTAGTGAACCAGTCTTCTTATTCAGAACATGAACGGATGCTACAATTCAGTGGTGCTCGGTATTAGCTGAGCCAACTTTTAGTTAACAGAAATCAGCTAAGCATCTGAATAATTGGGAAGGGAAAGCACACTGTTCTTCTCACTTTTCTAAAAGAAACTGGGTTACCTGGAGTTATTTCTGTTGTAGACACACCTGCCCCAGCTCTAGCACAGTAAGCGGCAGTAATGCTTATTAGACTCTAGCTGCTACTCCCCAGAAAAGAAAAGGAAGAATGAGACTGGTCCCGACTATCCATCCATTATCTATACCACTAACTCCTATGAGGGAAATTTGGAGCACCAGTCGACCTAATAAGCATGTTTTTAGTCTGGGGGAGGAAACCAGTGTGCCTGGAGAAAACCCATGCAGCCACAGGGAGAACATGCAAACTCAAAACAGAAAGACAAACAACAGTCTGGCCGGCATATTACAGACAACTAGCCAAATGCAGCAGATTGTCGAGTGTAGTTGGTGGTTTCAGAAACAGCAGGAGTCAGACCTTGGTGTAGCGTTTGAGACAACCCTCTCTGCTGATTTTTTGTTGTTGTTGCTGTGCAAGTTATGCCTTTCAGTAACACTCCAATGCATTAAATCTCATCACAGTGCTGTACAAATCATGCATGAAATAAAATGTAACCACTGTGAGAACATGAGCCAGAATGCAGCCGAACGCACAATACTTCTGCAGTGTAGCATCTCTGGTTTGATAACACTTTGAGTTAACAAAGTATTAGCTAAGCATTAATAAACAGTGATCATCTTGGCCTGCTAAGACAGTAATAAATATAGTGAAGCTGAAATAAAACTGAAGTCATCATCAAGAATACTATATTAATCATATATTTGCCAGATATTAAGACTGTACCATTGGTCAGGTTTCAGTAAATAATTTACTTATTTTCAAGACATTTGTAGCATTAATAGATGATATGTTACAAATTTGCTGATGCTTTTCTGTTGTCAGTATAACTTTATGTTGTATACGATAGCAGTTAAATTGCGTACTTCTGATCTGAAGACATTAAAAGCGTTACAGATGATTATCTGAAGGTTCCATGTCCTGCAAAAATCATTTTTCTTTGCTTTTAATGGTAGGAGTGGTTTGAGGAGCAGGAGAACATGCAACCTTTTACTGAACTCTCAGTTCATGGAGAAATGTGCTGTACCTCTTTAAATAAATGCCCCTTCAAACACCGTTTTTACTTCCTGGGGTCTATGATGTCATAGCTCTACAGCCTCCACCTACATGTGTGTTCCTGTTTATCACAGGCTGACACCATGACACTATTTTGAAGGACTGCTCTGCGGCCTAAAACCCCTCCCTCCCACTTCCATTGGACATAATTTGGGCAGCCAATCAGCGCAGAGATCGTTATAATAGCCTCATGTAGCCTACCAACTCATCTCATATCTGAGTGTTTCCAAAGGGGAGGGACAAAGAGCTGCATCTGATCCTCTACAGAGATGAACTTCTCATTTTATTATCCATCTTAAATCAATTCTTTGCATAACAGACACCAAAGAAATGATGTAAACAGTCAAACAGACCAGGACATGGGACCTTAGAGCATTTACCAATGCTAAACTAAAGCTTATCTAATAGGGTTTTGTTAATTTAAAGTGTTATCCTGGCTTTTGAGTTTTCTAACTTTTCTGAGACTTTCAAATTTTCTTCCATTCTCACCAAATGCCATTTTTCATTTTGTAAGACCTTGGGGCTTTGGTTTGTCATGTCACACATGGTGCAGTTTGGATTTTAGAGTTTAACCAGATGAAACATTTTTTACTGCTTGTGGTCTTGAAAGATTAAGTTTGGTCTAAAAAGCTGCTCAGAGACAGCCGCTCCTGATTTATTTTCACACATGAAAGAGCTTCTCATCCTGCCAGGCCACTGTGCTGTACTTTGCTCTGAAACGTTTGATTATTTCAGGGAAGTTATAATATGTTTGTATTTATTGTTTTGTTTTTATTCACGTGTTGTTGCTTCTTGTTACTGATCCACCTCATGAACCTGAATGAGAGATTGAAGTGTGAAACAGGTGCACCCAAATGGGACGTTGGTATGCTTGTAATAAAAACATCTTCATCCATCAACGCAGCTGACAATAGTGCTGACAGCCTAAAAAGCCTTTACATAATAGAGGCTTAATTCTGTGGTAAACTTTTTTCAAGACATGATCCTGCTCACAAAAGAAGACTAAAAGGTTATATAAACTGAATCTTTGGGTTATTTAAAGTTTGAAACGATCTGTTATTTCTATGCTATGCCCTTCTAAATTTTTAAACAAAGATGTTTTTATTTCTGTACTTATGTGTAACTGTACTAAAGTGTTTGTTTTGTGATGGTTTGTATTCTACTTCCAGTTTCTGTTAGGTATGCACAATATTAACAACTGAAATGCCAATGTTCGACACTGATTTTAATATATACACACTTATTTTTTCAGGAATTCCAAGTCTCCGTCATACTAGCATTACTCTGTCCCTCTCATTTGTGACTGTAATTTCTGTTAGAAGCTGATGTGAGATGAGAAAACAGCACTTGACTCTAATATAAATCCTAATAATGTATGGTAATTTTTACATTCTTCAGATATTACAGCTTATATGTGAGATACATGGCTGACACATGACTGACATTTTGACTGTAAGTATCAGTAGACATTTACACATTTTCCGATATTGAACTTTTAAGCTATTATCTGCCTATATTAGTGTTGTGCTGAAAATTTCATCACTGATCTCTATGAAAAGGACTTCATGAGGCACATCTTATTGTAAACATGGGAACATAAGGGCAATGTTTTGAAATGTATTCACTCTGGGACATGGTTTTAAAAATGTGTTATTAGTTTGGGTTTGATGAGATTGATGTTGTGAGGAAAGGAAGTCCAAGGAAGGCTGATCCTAAATAGGGAGGGCAACAATTCGAATATAGCCTTGCAGAGCAGACTGACCTCCCTGATTCTGAAATCATGTATCTCCATCTTGCCAGCCTCCATTGTCCAACGGTTTCATTCGGCTAAATGCTTAACGGCCCAATCAGGGAAGAGAGGCGGAAGAAGCGGAAGCTGTGGGCATGATGTCAACAGGAAGTGACTTGGCAGGAAGTGAAGTCACTTCCTGTTGTACAAATAATGGCGGTAAATGTTGGTTAGCCTGTGGTCATCAAGGTTACTAAGTTATGCTTGGCGAAATATGCCCTCCTCATAAGTTTTCTTCGTAGCGACTGTCTTTGACGAGGCTCCTGTCACATATAAGTGTTAAACAATACATCTGTGTGGTATAATTTAATGTGAAACGATAGTCTTAAGGTAGTTAAGCTATCGGCTAACAAGGGCAAACAACAGTTCACCGCCGTTAGTTGTAGCGGCTAACAACAGCACGGCCGCTAAGGCTAACGGCCATGTACTGCTGTTTGCCCTTGTAAGCAGTCAGCCGTAGCAGCTAACGGTTAGCAGTTAGCTGCTATGTTTCGCCGCTACATATGCTATGTCATAGCAGCCCTGCTTCATATGGATTGGTCTGTGATGAGTGTGATGAGCCAAAGGATCGTCCAATCACAAACTACTGTTGTTTTTGAAGGTTCTGCCCCTGAAAACATTTTCGCAGGGCTCCTCCCCAGATGGATTAGTGAAAGATTTCTAATATGGAACTGTCGATCTAGCATGTCAGGTTAATTACAACACAGGCCAGAGAACAGTCACAAAAATCCAAAAGGTATAGAATCTGTTTGAGCCAGCACAATCAGGCTAAGGCCCTGTTTACACAGAGACTCTCTCACCTGAAACACAAAGGTTCTTCCTTTGTGTTTTCAAAAGCAATTCACTTTCACATGGAGACGCCGAAAGAACTGAAAACGCTGTAGTATGCATGCCAGGCCAGCAGATGGTGATATAGGTTAGCAGAGAAACAGCACTGTTTCAACCTACATACGATGAACAAAAACTTCTCACAAAAAAATAATGGCAAGTGGACACACGAAGACAAAGGAGTTTCTTGTCTGGACAACAAATCTGTCGGGACAACAAACCTGTCAGGATAGGTTCATCTGGATAACAAACTGAGCATTGTAAGCAGCTAACATGTTACTTTGTAGACGGCAAGAGCTGTTGTTGTTTGTTGTTGTTTGTTGTATGCGCGCAGCCTTCATGTGAAAGAGTACTGCACATGTGGTGACATCAGCGTTTCACCCTGAATCCCGTTTACATGGTGATGCGTTCTCAAATCTGTCCACCCTGGACCCTGTTTTTTAAAAGTTTGCGGATTCAGGCACTCCAGGCACCAATCCCATGTAAACAGGAGACCAAAATGCGATTAAAACTCTTTGGATTTGGCCAAATCCGGCCTTGTGTAAAGTGGGCACAGCTTACATCATGGCAAAAAGGCTGATCCCATATGGACAGAACACCCATAGAATAAAAAAGTTTTGCTGTTACTCCTGCACTCATCTTTGTGATGAAGGTCCCTACATTAATTCTATTTTAGACTGAGCAAGGTGCATATTCACTTGCCTGAAACACCAGATAGACTGTCAATGTCCCATCAGACAGTCCATTCAGTATATGTCACCAGTCCATCTGGAGTCCATAGAAAGTGTTTGGGGTTGGATGAACCTTTCCAAAGCAAATCCAGCTGATTGGACAATCGCACCATCAATCACATTCATTACAGGCCAATCCGATAATGCGGTAGCTACTTCCACAATGTAAAATGCATAACATGAGCTATTAAGTAGAGCAAACTCTTCGCAAAACATGTTGACAATGCAGGGGAAGTATATTTAATAAGTGCTTTCAGTTTTTGTTTTGTACTCAATAAAGGATTTTGGTCCTGATGTGATAAAACTGCTACTGAAGCTATTAGATTATTTATTGAATTGGGCAGGTCCAGCTGCTGCGCAGGGTTACATTTTCATATCAGTGACACCTGATAAATCATGAAACATGGAAGCAGAAACTCTGAATTTGAAGCCTAATCGTGACCTGGTTGTTGTTGTTGTGTGTATTTGGATAGGAGTTGACTGTGATTTACTTAGAACTAACTAAAGCAACCAATACTGATCATCGTTACCTGAACATAGAGCAACGTGTAACTTGGATTTTTATTGTTAACTATTTATAGAAGAAAGAAGTTTACAACAGAGCATATCCTGCATGTACTGCAGGCAAGAGTTATTTATCCCATGGAAGACTGGTGGATTTGTTTAGTTAAAGTCCTTGTTAATATGCAAAGCAGGTCCAGGCATCTGCCTTAATGTATTCCAGTGAATTAGCACATTTTTTTCTCTTTATTCTTTTTTGTCAATACCCATTCATTAATCTATGACATGAACATGCTGGAACATGGATAATAGTTGCTTTGAGGTGGGAGAGTCCAATGGCTTTATTGCAGTTTAATCCGCACACACCCACAGTAAGTGCAGCTCTGATGTAGAGCTGTTTCCTCCTTCATGCGTGCCAGCATCTCAGCTGAACAGTTCTGTGGTTTTATTCACTTCTTTGTAAGTGCACTCTCTTCAGAAGGTGACATGAGTCATTGCTTTGTGTGCAAAGTTGAAGAAAACAGCTGTGGTTTGTTTTTCTGCAGTGTTGTTATTTTCTTTTGTATCTCCAAATAGATGCCTTATTCCCATTTTATCTGCTCACTCAGCTGTATCCTCTGCTCTACACTCCCTTTCACATGTGCACTCTGGACCATTTCTGGAAACAACTCAAGGACACACCTATTATCTCACCTTTTTAGACCTTTCACACCTCTCTCATGGTAGGAGAAATCGTCTCGGGCGGGTCACAGTCGCCTTTTACAGGCAGTGGTTCCAAAATCAGGCAACAGAATGCTAGTACAACATTATGACTATGTAGTCACGCATGCAAAAATCAGGGGGATGCCTCCAATTTTGAGTCCGTAAATTACAAAATAAAATTAGGTGGAAACTGTTGCACACATGCTTTTGTTAATACCGCAGTGACTTTGATTTTTGGGACCCTCGAATACATGTTTTTGTTCTCTCCTTTTTTTGTAGAACACACAAAACCTTAAAAGGGAGTGTGATGCTTAGGCTCAAAAAATAAGTGTTAAGATGCTCTCTTGAAAGGAAAGTCACATAGTCATATAATGAACAAGAAAATCACCAGGCAAGTCTCTTTAAACTCTTTTTTTCAAACATTTGAACAATTGTGACAGCCAATTCATTGAAATGTTTACAGCAGGCTCAGCCTGTCATTACAGTATATGTGTAGCCAGGCTTGTGTGAGCTTGGACTGTTTTTTTTTTTCAGTTTTAACCCCAGATGTGCACACTCAGTGCTGCACTTAACAGTTTGATTGTGGTATTGCCATCATAGCCCTTTTCACACATGCAACCCTGATATTATCAGAACATCATCCAGGCCAGCTGAGAGGACCATTTAAGTGCTGATTACACCTGAGAAAGAGAGCTGCAATGTTCCAGCTCTGTATCCATCAGCAGCTGATGGCTCCTTGTATGTGCTATAGACCCTGTGGTAATCGTCTGAGTAGATGAACTACAAAACTTTGATGATGTGCAGTAAAAAAAAACAACTTTCAACTGTCCAGATGCGCATCAGAGTTTGTGATAATTTCCTTGCAATTACATGAATGTCTCCTGCAACATCGTTTTTATCCATCCTGTCAAGTCTCTTTTCTGGTTCTGGTTGACATCATCACACAGGATGATGTCTTCACCCCTCCCCACCTGCCTTCAGTGAATTTTTCTGATTATTTGATGGTGCATTCACACTTCAGCACACCGAGACTTTACTCCGAAAAAAAAAAAAAAACTAGCAGGGTACAGGGTAATTGTCCTGCTAAAGTCCTTGTAAAAAATTAATCTGATTGCACTTACATGTATGACTCAACCAGGGGGGTTGCATGTGTGAATGGGGTTCATGATACCCATTTACAACTCTGTTACTACCAATGAAGGCAAATCAGGAGCACGAACAATTAAGGCACAGCATGTGCTTAAAAACCTCAAATTATTCTGTAGTGCAAAGTTAACAGAGTGAAAAGTTTTTGCCTTTTATGGTAATGCTTGTTGCCGTGTAGTGGAATTTCATATGTGTTGCATGACATTAACATCTTCGCCCTTGCCCCCCACCTCCTTTGATCACCACCAGCAGCAGTCACAGTTAATCATACTCATATTTACCTGTACACATCAACTTACCTTGATCTACTGGAGGCATTTTACAAAAGCTGTCTGTTTGCTTTCACATCTGCAGCTCACCAGGTTATTTTTTGTGAAATTTCCAGGATGAATTGGATATGTGAAAGGGGCTCACATTACCTTTCCTTTTATAATTTCACTTTAAGTTACCCAAGTGCCAAATCCTGGAGGCTTTTACCATCAAGCCCTCTGCATATGAGCAAATGCAACACTATGGCTGCTGTCAGCACTGTGGACAGTTAACCTCTATCTCACAGCACTTAGACGAACATGTACTGTATGTGCTGATGAGTTTTATGACTGTTTTGTTATTACCATATAATTTGATGTTAACTGTGTGAATCACTCAGCATTAGTTATGTCTGAAGCAGTGATTTTGTTGCTGTGATTATTCCTCATGTTAAGACATATTTCCAACAATGCAAGTCAAAGCTGCTCTGAAGCATCACTGTGTTTCTCTCTAGCGGAGAGTATCATAAAAAGGGCAGTGCATGACTAAAAAATTCCCACGTGATTTAGTGGCATGTGAGAGTCCGGATATCTTGTAAAATATGATTCACTCCTGACAAATGTTTGAATGTCATACAGTTAATGTCTCAAACTATTGGCCAAAGTTAAATTGTTGTTTCAGTTTTCAGACATTGTTTTTACACATGTGTTTTGCATCAGTTTGACAGTTTTTCATTGAATGTTTTTTCTTCTGTATAAATCAGACGCATAAAGGTTTTGGAGTTTTAGGTGTTTTACAAGGCCTGGATATTTGTTTTGAGTGTTTATGAGGAGGAAGAATGAAGCTGTTTGTTTAATAGCGATACTTTCTTTCCAGCATACATGCAGAAGTACCTTAAAGATCACTTGAAAATGTTTGCAACAAATAGAAAAACAGTTCATGTTTTTTCTGCTATTTCTCCACAGGTTAACACACCTCAGATATTTGCATTTGCATCTGAATGAATTTTATGTTCTTCATCTCATCCAAAGAGAAACAGTTAACAGAGTGTCATGTCTGAATACACTGCCAAGAAAATTCAAACTCATGTAAATAAACCTTCTTTTGTACTTCTAAACAAGTCGAATGCATGCAAGACTACTGAACAGCTCAAGCTGAACCTCTGTACATATTGTCTGTATATAATCCAGGGATTTCTTAATAAACAAACATGAACAATATTAAATAAAATCAAATTCTTTGCCTCTTAGTCTGACTCATCTTTCCATGCATCACAAACAATAATAAAATGTGGTCTGTTGTTGGAATAAGGCTGTTCATCATATAAAAGAAAGTGTTTATGGACTTTAACTTTCTTTTCTGATATTTTTTATTCATACTTTTTATATTTATGTATGACAACACAGGTTCAGACCTTGACAAACTACCAGACAACCTTAACATATTCACAACAGCAAACACATAGAAGAGAGATCTGTGTCCATACTTCAATAAATTTTCAATTCGTTGTCAAACAAAGGTTCAAATAGTCCCTTAGTGGATCCAGTTTCAAATGCAGACACGTTTCTTTTACTGACCTGATTTAACAGTCAAACCAAATTCAATCAAATCAGTGATGATATGAGCCCCTGCTTCTCAATGGTTTCAGAGCTAAACTTTTGGTCATTTAATGTATCTGTTTTTCTTGTAGATTAAAAGACTCAAACATCAATGTTTCTACAAAGAAACATTTTGGTTTGTGAATTTTCAGATTTAAAAAAAACCTTTCTTTAGGAAGCCAAGAAGGCTAAACTGACTTTTACTTTCTTAATAAGAGGTGTTGTCTGCTTGATGGGCACGTTGAAGCATACTTATAATTATGGTTGTGTCTGGATGAGTCAGCAATGACATAATGTTTGAGAATAAACCTCTGACTAACCTGCTGCTCTTCCTCTGTCTTGGTGTTAAGTTCAGGCTCTCCTAAAAACAGAATCGTGAGTTCACATGGGGATCACCTCTGATGTCAGCCTGAAGGACTGAAATCTGCAACTGAAAAGTCCAACGTGGAAATTTAAAGAGACTTGAGGAGAGGTTTTAAGGTGAAACCAAGCAGCAACCATCGAGGGTTGAAAATTGAAGCCGTTGCTGAGATGCAAAAAAGATGCAGTGCCTTGATTGTCCACTGGGGGCTGAATGCAAAGACCTAAAAGTGCCAATAACGCCTTCATTAAAAAAAACACTTTTGACAACAGAAATAATGTTTAAACCCTGGTTCAAACAATAATATGCTCTGAATATGACTGAAAAAACTGTAGACTAGATCATGGTTGATTGGCAAAACCTGGTAATAAAAATTAATTCTGAAATGCCATAAACTGCAGTCCCTCAAGTGGCCACAAGAGGCAGGCTCCAAGTACTTCACCTGACACGAGATGGACTGTTAATATATTTCACAAGCCAATCTGGGCAACAGTCCATAGAAAGTGTTTGGAAAATTGGCAGAACCTTTCAGAAGCGTACCCAGCAGGTAATAGGACGATTATTCTGTCAATCACAAGCCAATCAGATAAATTAGTAGGCAAGCACTACTGCCACGGAGTAATGTAGGAAATGTAAACTCTTTGTTGAACAATCTGTCACCAGAAAACATGTCAGAAATTAAGGAAAAATATCCTCTCTAGTGGGATATGCTTTCAGTGTTATTGTTTTTAAATATGGTACAGATTTGATAAAACTGTTGCTGAAGCTGTTAGCATCCACGCTAATCTCTGTTCAGGCAGTCATTTCCTGCTGTTGTCTCTCTTGTAGCTCCCACCTCTTTTTGCTGCAAAGGACTCTGATTTGGGACATTCACAGTTATAGTAGATTGGAGCTATTGGCAAGACAGATCAGTCTGTGCACTTGCTAAATACTTGCATGATAGGTTTGCTCATAGCTTTTTTTTGTTTACCTCTCTTGTGCTTGACATTTATCTGCCAAATAAAGTGCATAAATCCTGCTAACTATATTCCCTCCCTGCACTTTTCCTGTTTGGAAATGGCTATTGGTAAATAATTTAAAGTAAGGGCAAAGAAATACAAAATCTGTCAGCTTTAACACAAATCAACAGCCTATTATTTCGAGGAAGAGTTAGCAAATGAGTTTCTTGACTTTAAACAACGTAATTTATTTTTTTATAACAACTGAGATGAAAAAAATACATTTGTAGCCTTTTTTAATTATAGGAGTGGGACATTTTAAAAGAAAATCTAAATGTTAATTTTATTTACCAAACATCAGTTTCTATCTTTACCAAGCTTGTCAAGTTTGCTTCATAGTTTTTCTGATTTTTATGCATTAGTAATAGACCCCATTAGCCATTGACTAAAAATGAGTAAGGGTTCATACTGTGAATTACAGATGGGACAAATTGAACTATTTCTACCAGTTTTGCTGGGAATGTTCTGGTTTAGATATGGGTGCTCGCAGTAATACATTTCTAAGTGATGAATATTTTACTTTTCTCACGAAGCATGCCGTTACATGCACTGTTCTCATGGCAACAGACAACTGCTTACAGCGAGGACCACTATTAAACAGATCAGAGCTTCCTTTTACCCAAACCTCTGGGGCAGACTGTCTGCAGGAAACAGACGGCATCTTCACATGAAAAACACTTCACTGGATTCCTAAATAAAAGCAATTCCAAAGAAAAAACTGGAGCACTTGAAGGACTTAAGATAGGCGCAAACGACTAACGTTTTGACATGCCCGGCGTCTTTATCAGAGTCAAAATGTGAATAAAATGCCTGAAGTGACTGAAGCTCTCCAGTTGTTTCTTTGGAATTGCCTTTATCAGAGAATCCACTGAAGTGTTAGTTCATACTTTTTGGTCCTGTTCTGGGAACATAAACCTACTGTTTTGTTTTGGTTTAGAGCCCCCTGGTGGTGGATTTTAAAGTACTATACACTTAATCACTAAGAAAAACACTGCTCTCACATACACTAAAAAAAAAAAGAGTATAAAAAAAATTAAAGCAGAGTCTGAAAAACCGGTACTTGCTTTCGTACTTCAGAGCACATACAGTCATGGAAAAAATTATTAGACCACCCTTGTTTTCTTCAATTTCTTGTTCATTCTAATATCTGGTACCACTAAACGTATAATACAATGAACACAACAAAAAATGCAGCTGGTCACATAATACTTTATGTCCTATTTGACATTCTTAAGCTTAATTGATTCCCGGGGTATATAAGAGGCCATTTCATGTCACAAGCAGCACTGCACATGCAAAGGCCTAGAGTGGTTTCCTGCTTACATTCAAGCCGTAGCACAACTCAGAAGTTGTCAGCTCTCACATAATGCCTAAAACAAAAGAATTATGTGAAGCCACAAAGGCAGCCATCTTGGCACTGCTGGAAATTGGCATGAGTGAGAGACAGGTAGCGAAAAAACTGAAGATCTCCAAGACAGCCGTTCATTACAACAAAAAAAACAAGCTGAACATGGCACTACCAAATTGCTACCTGGCCGTGGCAGGAAACATCTTTCTACCCCACGAGATGACCGTGCACTCATCCGTTCCTGTGTCAGGAATCGCCGTCAGACCTCCAGGGACCTTAAAAATGAGTGGGCACTGTCGAGAAATGTGACTTGTTCAGCAAGGACAGTTCGAAACCGACTTGTTGAAGCTGGTTTGAAGTCACACAGAGCACGCAAGAAGCCCTTCATCAATGAAAGGCAGAGGAAGGCCCGGTTACTCTTTGCTCGAGACCACAAGGATTGGACTGTTGATGATTGGGCTAAGGTTCTCTTAAGTGATGAATCCAATTTTGAATTGATGCCCACTCCAGCCAACTTACTGGTTAGGAGGAAGCCTGGAGAAGCTTACAACCCAGACTGTCTTGCCCCTACAGTAAAACATGGGGGTGGATCAGTCATGATCTGGGGTTGTTTCAGTCTGAGGGGAACAGGGCAAATGCAATTGTGTGAAGGCCAAATGAACCAGGTCATGTACAGGACTACCCTTGAAAACAGTCTTCCATCAGCTGGAAAACTCTTTCCTGCCTCGAATGACTGGATTTTCCAACAAGACAATGCCCCTTGCCACACGGCAAGGTCAGTTAAAGCCTGGATGGAGAACCACAACATTCGCACCATGCCTTGGCCTGCTCAATCACCAGATCTTAATCCAATTGAAAACCTGTGGAAAATCATCAAACTCAAAATGGAGAACCACAAGCCCAAAAACAAAGAAAATTTGTTTGAATTTGTCCAACAGGAATGGGCTGCTGTGACAGCAGAACAATGTCAGAAGCTGGTGGAGAGCATGCCAAGACGCATGGCTGCAGTCATCAAAAACAATGGTTATGCAATCAAGTATTAACTCTTGTGTGTATCATGTGTTTAAAGCAAACAGAAAAGAAAACATGGAAGGCTTAAAAGTAGTGTTTTTGGCGGTACAATGCCATAGCTATTGATGTAAGAATTTAAGTAATTTTGGTTATTATCAAGAAAACCATGGAAAATGAATAGTTCTTAGTTCTTAAATTAAACTCTCATGAGCTATTTTTGTTGTTATCATTATAATTGTCCAAATAAATGTACCTTTAGTTGAGCCAGGCATTAAAATGAACAAGAAATTGAAGAAAACAAGGGTGGTCTAATAATTTTTTTCCATGACTGTATTTTGTGCTAAGTGATATGAGTGTGACCATTTGACACATGCATAAAACAATAATGCACAAAAAGTAGAATTATAGTTAATGCTAAACACACCCCAAGCTGTAATAATAAAAAAATCCACTTTTTATTTGACATATTGAAAATACATTTGTTTTCAATCTGAAAACATGGCAAAACCTCAATATCATGCATTGCCACTATGTATGACCTAGCAGCTGGCGCTGTTGTTAGCCATTAGCTTAAACTACCTTAGACTATCGTCTTACATTAAATTATACCACGCAGATGTATCATTTAACACTTAAATGTGACATTAACCTCGTCAAAGACAATCCCTACCAAGTTTTCCCAGTAAATTCTTGTATAGCAGATTTCGCGGAGTATCACTGAGTAACCATGATGACCATATCACCGGCATGTCCTTGGAGAATTGCCGCGTTCCCTCCCAGTTTCCCAGCAGTGATCCCAAGTCAG
The DNA here is from genome assembly GCA_036419115.1 of Scarus forsteni. NCBI lineage: Eukaryota > Metazoa > Chordata > Actinopteri > Labriformes > Labridae > Scarus > Scarus forsteni. The sequence goes on along the minus strand of JAZDUH010000011.1, from coordinate 15,709,638 downwards.
GAGAAGAGCAAAACCATGACTTCTCATCAGAAAAGCTTCAAGTGACTTTCCCTGCTCCTCTTTTGAAGAATATATTGAGTCCATTTCTAATAAAAATAGCTTCAGAAGCTGCCCTTGTTTCTAAACATGCATTCACTTCCTGTTGTCATTACATCCAGCTCCCGCCTCTCTTCTCAGACTGGGCCTTTACGCATTCAGCTGAGTAAGGTCGTTAGACAATGGTAGTTGGCAAGACAGACAGCCCTGCCTGATTCAGACAATGAATCAGGCAGGGCCATCTGCTCTGCAAGGCTATTAATTTTTCAGAACAGTCAGTGTTTCTTGATGTCCCACAATCCACTCCAAAAAAGGCATGGAGGAATATGTGCCTAGAGTCGGTTAGTCCCAGATAAACTTGATTTTTCCAACAATTTGATGCACTCAAAAAAATTTCTAGGTAGCATTCTCTTAACTGTGGTATTACTTTTTGAAGGGAGTTCTTGTAGGCGAATAAAATACCCTTTATATTTGGTACAATACTTCTCTGTCGTGGCTAGTTCTGCTTCACAAACTTTTACAAATTGTGGCTAACTGAGGGAGAGGAAAGAACTTTCTACTGCATCTTATGTACTTAGTGGTCATATAGAGCTCATACAACCCCACTTGAAAAAAGTGAACTATCTCTTTAAAGGTGCTATGAGGAGAATCTATTACCGGAGACATTAAGACTCTGCTACCCATGAGCACGCGCGGCAACTGTCGTAATGCTGCGTTCCAGTAACCTCGGAACTGGGAGAGACATCATCTCCGACTTATCGGCGTTCCAGTTGAAGTTGGAAAAAAACATCCCGATCTACCAGGCTATTGTTAGCTGTTGTTAGCACGCCCTGCGTTGTTGTTCACAAATATCACATGAAGAATGTGATTATCACTATGGCAGCATTTTTGTAAATATAAGTCTAACAACACTATGTATACAGCTGATCTAGAGCGACACACCCCAGTCAGAAGTGCAAATAAATTGATTATTACAGGAGCTAAATAACTGTTCACACTGGGGGCATCCATCTTCGATTGTCAACTAGGGGGTGGCAAGGTATCAACAAGTTCCCAGTAGGGAATTCCAACTTTGGGAGACGTTCCAGTTGCAGTTTCCTACTCGGAGCTCGGAAATTCCTACTTCTGACTAATACTAGAATGCACCAAAAGACGTGACCCAAGCCAAAGCGTGTGTTTGTTGAGATGCTAATAAATGCAGCTCGGACCTTCCTCAGAACTCTGCATTTGCTTTACAACTTTTTTTTTCAACAACTTACAGGATGCAAAGTGACGAGGTAATGTATCTCTTTCTAGTTTAGTAGCGGTAGTTTTTGATGTGTGACAACAAGCAATTTTTGGAAAACTTAGTATCGTAGTTTTGTAGCCAGCTATATATCGCTGCTTACAGCCCGGTGCTCTAAGACGTGTCTGAATAATATAAATTTGCTCTAGTTTCAATTGTCTTGTTCCCGAGGTTGAGTATCCAGGCCAGTCCAGCCCTGTCCGACCCGACCGCGAAGCTAAGGAATAGCATTTATAGATAACCTATTTTTATGCTATAAAACTCATCTTAAAGTGTGTATATCTAAAAGTGAGACTTTTTTGTAATTACTTAGAATCTCCTCGCAGTCCCTTAAAGTGAAAATGTGACTGAACAATTTTCACTTGTATTGAAGTAAAGTTTAAACAGGAGTATCCATACCTTTACTCCAGTAGGCTAATGGAGTTGAGTACTTTGTCCTCTCCTTTAGCCTCCTTTAAATGGTACCTCCTCTGTCCTCTTTATAGCAGTGTCCTTCTCAGTCTCCTTCCTCTTCCTCCCCTCACACACATTCATGCTTACGTGATCACACACCTTTGAGGATGCGGCATCATTGCTCATCGACAGTGACATAAAAATGTCTCAGTCCTCAGGAGGAGCTTCACTTCTCTCAGTCTGAACCTGCCACAAACCCAGGAGGCTCCTGTTTTTCATGTAAGTACTCGAGAACTTTACTTATCCCAATCATTTTTCTTCTGACGACAGACGGACCGATGATGGTGAAAACGTGCTGCAGTTTTTTTTTTCTTGCGTTTTTTAATCCTAATGCTCAGAGTGTATTAGATATTGTTATTGTTTCCGTGAAGCTCTCTGTGGGCTGTTTTAGCCTCTAATAACTAATTCTGATGTTTTTGGTTAAATAGGATGGCGAGTAAATCCTGTCTGACTTTACTGCTGCTCTTCATAACCTGGAGGGAGATCAGACCGTGTGATGGATTAACAGGTTAGTCCAGATTATTTAACCGTTATTACTGTGTACATGTTTGATTTAGACTATTCTTGACTTCTTACTCAATGGTTATGAATTATGTTTGATGACTCCTCACTCTTTACAGAATGCCAGCTCTGCCAAGAAGGTGCTTTTGCTGGCGTGTTTCTTTCATTGTGAACACCATAACTCAAAAGTTAAGAAGTGAATTTGTTGAATTTTCCAGGAGGTCAGAAATGGTCCAGATACAAATCCTTTAGTTTTTGGTGGTGATCTGAATCTGGGTAAGGATAGGTTATTTTTTCAGGATAAGTTAACAGAAATATAAGCAGGTTTTCCACATTTTACCAATATCTCAATAAGTTTTAAGTGGATTTGGATTTATTTTCAGAAAAATGTCGTCATGACACAAGAGACAAGTATCAAGATTTTAGTGGTGATCTGCATCTGGATGTGGTCATGAGTATATTTTTGGAAATACCTTTGCACAAGTTTGTGCTTGAAGCACTTCTAGTTGTTTTTGTTAAAATGTTCAAGCCGTTTAATGGACAGAGACAAGAATACGAGTTCATTTTTGCTAAAAGCAAGCCTGATAAATTGTAAGGAAATATAAATAATTGTCAATAAAACAAAACTACAAGTACTGGCATAAACTTCCATTAAAGCATTTCTCACAATGTTAAGAATTCTAGTCTAATCACTTCTTCCTTGTGACATGACTAACAATTCTTGGAAATTTCATCAAAGCCCAAAACTTTTGGTGATACCCTGTTAACAAACAGATGCTGCCGGAGGTAATTATTAGTATTTCAACATCAGGAAGAAGTCTGTCACTATAATAAGAATCCAGTTGGATAAGAAACACTTTTCACTGCATGTATCACTCTGTTGCACCCAGGAGTTGAGTTAATGAGACCCAATGGGACTTTTTTGGTTAAAGCTTGAATAGAAAAAACAAGAGCTCTAGTGGCTATTTATCAAATTTTAATTGATTGTTGATTTCATTGTGTAAGTCGGAATCACAGGGAAGACTTGAATAACTTGTTTTTGTGATAAAATCCATTCCATTTGATGATCAGGTGGTTTGAAGTTATTGTTCAAAGTAGATGCTGTTCCTCCTTGTCACTATAAATTAAACAAAATCTATCTCAATCTCATCTCTTGACGAAAATTGAAAATACACAAAGACATAACAGATAGCTATCAAAAAAGTACAGTATTGCAGATGTGTCCAGCAAAGCCTACAGACACCCGGTCACAGTTTTTAGCTTGTTTGTTTGATTGTTTTACTTAAAATTGAGCAAATTCATCTGAGCTCTTGGTCCCATATGCAGCATTTTACATTGTACCCAGTTCTTTTCTGAGGCAACAACTGACCAGAATCACTGTGTCTAATTTTTTAGTTTTCATTGTTTAACATTTGACAGTTTAAATCAAAATGCTGCACTTGTGTCTTTTAATGTTCTTGTGATAGTTGATTTTGTTAAATGCAAGTGATGTGTTCTAGAGAGAAATACAAAGAAGATATTTTTTGCCATTAACCTTGACTTCAGAAAGAAAGGAAGGAAAATGCTCTTGACCACAATGACGTAACTCTTGGGGACACCTCGAATCCACCTTTTAAACTTATGATGAAATACAGGCCATCTTTTCGATCAATACACTGGAGACACGCCACATGCTAAAACTAGAAAAGCACTTGGAGAGCGCAGACCTCCGCCAGCGCCACAGTCCTCACCCATATTGTGATTTTGACCATACATATTAGTCCTACCTTTATTTCATCTAAATATTTAGATTCCTTGACCATGAAAACATACCAATAGTAATTGGATTCATAATGATATCTATTTTAGTTCAGTGGTTATTCACCAAAATCACATTTTTTGTCATGGCGGCCAGATGCTGATCAGGATCAACACCAAAATCAAATCAGTTCTTCCTTTTCCCATGCTGAACATTTCCTGAAGATGTCATCCAAATCCATCCATAACTTTTTGAGTTATTTTGTCCACAGACAAATGGACAAACAAACAAACTCTCCTGAAAACATAACCTCCTTGGCGGATGTAATCAGTCTAAGTGGAAGTGGTGTAGTTTTATTTTCTGGGAAAAGCCGTCTGATTGGTGGTCCAGTTGATTCCAATGAATGAGTTCGTTTGTGATTTTAGGAAATTGTGTAAAAACCCTGAAGCGAGCTCCATTCCTGGTGAGGATGTTGAAATCGTGTCCACACAAAAGTGTCTGGGAACTCTGCCTGGTTCTCAACTGAGGTTTGATGTGAACGCAGACAACAGTCATTTAAGGAGAAAGTTAATTTCCTGGGATGTCTTTCACACAATTTATGAGTTTTCTACAAGTCCTTTATTGTTTTATGTTGTGTTGAACTTATTTTATTGCTTTTTTAATGTTCTGTCTGCAAAAGAAAAAAGTAGCCTTTCCCATGTTGTTATGATTTGCTCCAAGTTCATCAGAGTCCAACAAAGAGACTCTGGCTCTCTGTGGAAGAGAGACGAGGTGCAACAAGCAAAGGGAGTTATGTTCAAGCACAGGGACGGGAATTGATACAAGGTTATTCATACCAATCAGTGTTAATCTTGGTAACTAATAATTTTCAGTTTTCGTCAGCAACCTCTTTGTGCTTGACAGAGGCTTGATCCAATCAGACAAAATTCCATCAAGTTAGGAATATATCCAATCACAGCTGCTTTGGTTGTGTTGAAAGGTTGGATGGGTTAAGAGTGACATCCAATCACAGCTGCCTTAGCTTGGTGATGGTGGGATTGTGAGTTGTGGAGCGATCCAATCAGAGCTGCTCTCTTTATGAATTGATATATTCATGTAGAGCAGGTTCACTGTTGTTAATTCTGATATTGGCTAAATAAAAGCTGTCTGTTTGTTTCTTTTAATTTATACATTCAAAATTTGCTAGCGTTAAATAAAAATGTTTCATTTAATCCAATTGTAAAACATGACTTCAGAAATTCAAGGAAACAAAGAATGCCTTACACTTTGCACTTCATTATTAAGTGGGCTAAATATACATTGAGTTTCGGCGGCTAAAATGTTGTGAAAATGCATCGGCTCAAACTAAGACAATTTTTGTGACAAATATATATATTCTATAAACAATTCCTTTATCAGTTCTTGCATAGACTAATGCTTCTGCAAGTTGCTGTTGTTTCCACTCACTGAAAGTTGTGCAATAGGCATCTTTTTGTTGATCACATGTTAAGATTTAAACCACTTCTGTTTTCTGTTTGCAGTGATTTTTGCCTTCTTTGTTATCTTGACTGTCTCTGACAAGATGTCCTTGATTTGCAAGCATGCAAAACAAAGTTGAAGTAATTGCTAAGGAAATTCATAGGCAAAAAAGGCTAATGATGTCAAGGGTCAATCGCATTTAGGATATCCCTTCACAAGACGTGAATGTGCAAAACCAAGGGTATGGAGTAAAACAAGGCTAAAGGGTAAAACAAGGCTAAGGGGTGAAACAAGGATAACAAGTGAGATTGACCCCAATTCTTTCAGGAAGTTGTCTGTCGTGTGGTCTGAGTTCATGTTGATGTCCTCAGGTTGCACCTGTCTAAATCTTTTTTTTTTGCTCTGCTATCAGGCTGAACCTTCAGAGAATTCAAAGCATGTGTTTCTTTTTTTTTTTTTTTTTTCTGTTTTTGTGTTTTTTCTTGTAATTGTCATATTAGTGGCCTTTTCATACACTCTCTGAATGTAGACACATGATCTGATGTGCAATACATCTACATGCAATACATACAGGACTTTTCTTTTTCCTTTTGGAATTTTATTTGTACTTAAGTTTGAAAAGCCACGATTATAAAGTACGTACAAACTGTCATGTCTTCCTTCATCAAGTCCTTTTGTTTTTATGTGGTTTACAGGGGAAAGTATAGGTATGAGGGAAGCATGGTGGCGCAGCAGGTAGTGCAGGTTGGTGGTTCAATCCCTGTGCATGTGGAGGTTTCTACCATTGCCTGGAGAGAGTACTCATTAGTTCATTGGTGACTCTAAATTTCCCGCATGTGTGAGTGTGAATAAACGTCTGTATCTCTGTGTGGCCCTGTTGTTGGCTGGTGACTGGCTCAGCCGGGATAGGCTCTACCTACCACGACCCAGAAAGGTGTAAGCAGAAGAGATGATTGCTTGAGGCCATGTGGGCCTCATGACTAATGTGGCCACAGGAGGGTGCCAATGTGCCATAAGCACTGCAGGCCATGTGTTTTTGTTTTTATTTTGCCTGACTGTTTGGAGCTAAAATATATTTGGTCTGGTGGACTGAAAAACTGAATCACCCTTTGGGATGATTAAAGTTATCTGACTTTGAGTCTGAAGGGTCGTGATGGAATTCAAGTGATTTTCAATTGATCAAAAGTTTTGCTTTTTTTCCTTTCACAACTGTTAAGGTTTAGATGTTGCATGGGACATCATCGATGTTGTGACTGTCTTTGCCATAAGGCCACCTCTATGGACAGCACTGATTCAGAACATGGCTCCTCTTGTGTGATGTTGCTTTCTTTAAGTTTTCTTCTCTTGTAGAGTTTAGACTTGGATTTTTAACCATTTTGTCCCAAGTTGTAACCGTTTGAATTGATTTCTGCTGTTGTTTTGTAACAGCAGAAAGCAAAGTGATTTGCTTGTGCTTGTTTGATATGCTTGTAATAAACACAGAGATAGTTTTAATTTTGAGGAATACAGAGGTCCCTCAAAATAAATACTGGATTGAAATGCGGGTCACGGTGAATAAACTGTTTAGCAGAGACAGGGAATAGTTGCAAGAATGGGTGAGAGTGTGTGGCTCTTTATTTAAACACACAGTGTGACTAAATCCACTTTTTCTCAGCAGTGGACCCTCCTGAAGACCTCAGGATATCAGACCCTGGTCATCTGGGACATCTTGAAATTTCCTGGAGCCCTCCAGCTAACTTGATAAACATGACAGAGTGCCAAAGACTGTATCAGCTGGATTACTTCAACGCTTACAAGGGCAGCTGGAGTGTGAGTGCTTCACTTTTATTCAAAGTCTTGGAGGGTTGAACTTTCCCAACGGCATGTGCTGAATGATTATCATGCCATGTCAAGTCAGTTTGTTATATAATACATTAATTATTAAGCCTATTCACTCATTCTCCTCAGAGCCTTGACAGTATTACACACCCTTGTGTCAAGAGCCCAAAGGTATATGGTTAATAGAGATGTAGAAATGTGAGCTTTGAACTTTCCCAAAAACAAAACCCCAGTTCCAGTGAAGTTGGGACACTGTATAAAACATTTATTTTAACAGAACGCAATAATGTGCAAATCCTTTTTGACTTAAATTCAACTGAATGCACTGCAAAGACAAGATAACAATGGACAATGAATAAAGCTTGTCCAAACAAATTAAATTTGTTGTTTGTTGCGAAAACTCCCAAAATATAAATTTGATACTTGCAGCATGTTTCAGAAAGGTGGAACAGGAACAAGGGCACGTGTTGCATCACGTTTCCTTTTAACAACACTTGATAAGTGCTTGGGATCTGATATTTGGATCAAATATTGAAGCTTTACAGATGGAATTGTTTTTCATTCTTGCTTAATGTTTGACTTCCATTGTTCAGTAGTTTCAGGTCTTTGTTTTGGTATTTGGTGCTTTGTACTGAGCCTCATATTTATCATGGGAGACAGGTCTGGAACAAATGAGCCTTTCAGGGATGCTTCTTTCATGGTGCTCACCTATTTCCAACCAACCTGCTCACCTGTTGAATGACTCAAATGTTCCTCAACTTTCCCTGTATTTTGTTGCCCCGTCCCCGCTTTTTGAGAAGGTGTTGCAGGCATCAAAATCAAAATGAGTGAATATTTACAACAAACAGAGCCTGACACACCCAACACAGCGTCGTGTGGATTTGCTGATCATCATGAGACTGGGGTCCACATTCAAGATTTCCTGCTGCTTAACAGAAGGTTTTTCCTCACCACCATGATAGAGGGATTCATGATTGACTATCTAGATTCATGTTTGGTGCTGGGTGTGTGTTGATTGTTTGACACACCATATGGATACAATTCACTAATCCATATGAGCAACAGCTCATAGAAAGTATAAGGGAATGGGTGGAACCGTTCAGTGGTGTGTCCTGCAGGTGATTGGACTATTGCTCCATCAAATTCATTACAGGCCAATCAAATAATGTTGCAGGCATTTCTGTCTGGTGTAAGGTACAGAACATAAGTCATTTTGTAGATCAAACTCTGAACAAAACATGTCAAAAGTGAAGTGCAAATAGCGTTTTCTATTAAGAAAAGTTTCAAGTGTTGTTATGTTTTTTTATTTAATTAAGAGGTGTGGTCCAGATCTGACAAAACTTCTTCTGAAGCTGTTAGCATCAATGCTAATCTCTGTATGAGCAGTCTCTTCCTGCTGTTGTCTTGCTAGTATCTCCCACCTCATCCTGCTCCAATGGACGTTGATTGGGCAGCTTTTGGACAATCACAGTTTATTGGAGCTTCAAAATCTAATAGCGTTTACCAGTTTGAAGAGCAAAACCAAAACAGCTTTAATTGTGAAGCCATTTTGCAACAGCTTTCACTATGGTTCATTGGATTAAGGTGGTTAACATGTTTTAAAGCCTCTTTATCAGGAACCCTCTGATGCCTCCCTGTGAGACGTTATGTTTTCTCTTATAATCTGCTGGGTTTTTTTTAATCAAAATGTCTCATCTATCATAGTCAGGCTGTCAAAGGTGTAACCTTTGCCATAAAAAATGTGAACACAAAAGCAGCAGCCGATGTAATGTCGACCAACACCCTCCACTCAGCTGTGGGTCAGAGATATGGCCTTGGGAATTTTAAATCCTCTGTTTGTTTTTCCAGTTTTTTTGTTTTGTTTTGTTTGTTGACGACGTAGATTAGCATTGTTCTTGATATTAGCCTGTTTTACCACCGCTAAATTTATCTGCTACTACATCCGCTTTAGTGTAGCATTACTATCTTAAACCCCAATAACTCTGGCAAAAAAACTCAAAATTATCCAGACCTAACCCTGGAGAACTGTACGTGTAAATCCAAACAGCCAAGCTTTTCTCTCAGACTTTATTTCCTTGGGCCCCCCTTTTTTTCTTTTTTCGTGTAAAGTACAAGTAAGCTGAAGTGTGAATACAGCAGCAAATTATCACTGAAATCCACTGAGGATGATTGGGGAGGGTGATGACATCATTTCTTGTGACCGGCACGAAACTTTAAATGGGAGACTTGACAGGATGGACAAAACAGGCTGTTGTTGTGGGAGAAGTTAGTTTGATTGTGAGGACAGAAACACAAACTCAGATGTGCATCTAGATATTTGAAAGGGCTGTTTCCACTGTGCATCATCAAAGTTCTATAGCACACCTCTATACAACTATCACCACCAGGTTTTCCCCACATACAAAGAGCCATTGCACACTGCTGTTGGATACAGAGGTAAAACACTGCAGCTTCTGTCTCTGCATGAAGTGATGCTGTTTTAAATTCACTTCTGCTTACTACAACACTCCTCTCCACTCTGTCACTGATGCTGTTGATTTCCTCCTAAACAAGTATCACTGTAGACTGACTTCTGCTGCATATTTGTGACATGGTGTCCTGCCTACTGGTACCACATTGTGACAGTGTATTTGTGTTAGAAATTGACGTGGATCAAGGATAATAACATTTCATCCTCTAACAGACCTCAGTTTTTTCAAATGTATACTTTAAAGAATAATAGGATGAAGTTTTGTGCTACATTAATACCTTATGTAGGTATAACTGCTAAAATATGTGATATATAGGGCCAAAATATCTGCTGTAAATATTGGCAGAAATTTTAATATGTGCCATTACCAATGTCATGTCGATAATATTGTGCAAGCAATGAAGGAAACTTAGATCCTCGAGCCGTGAACGATTGAAACAAAAAGAGAACAAGTTGTCACGGATAAAAAAAGGACTTTCAATTAAACCAGGACTTCAAAAGTGAATCTTTGGTTCTGCTGTTGTAAAAATTGGACAGTTTGGTGAAGAACAAACAGGATTGCATGTTTTCTTGCAGATGTGACTCGTCCTTACTTTACAAATAATGTCATAAATTATTCAGAAGACCATAAAGTGGCTTTTTTGTTCCCTCTTCGTGTTTTGTTGCACTCCATGCAAAGCGATACAAGGTCATGCATAACAAATCAGGGCCTGTTCCTTATTTTGTGAAACATTACAGGAAGGAGCAGCTCATTGAAATTAGTGGTTCGTTTCTGCAGAAACTGCTCTAATTTAATTATTAGAACAGTGATACCTCATGATACATGATTGCGGTGTGTTGGATCTTTAATCGGAAAAAAGGTTGATTCATTTTAGCAGCTCCTCAGGTGCAAAGTCCTGTTGTTAAGCTCATTAAACAGCATTAAATACGTGATTTTCTAATGTGTCATCAAATCAGACTTCTTTGGAAGAAAGCACCCTCATCGGTCTCCAAATTGGCAAAGCTCCAAGACTCCATTATTTTTTCTCTGCCAAGCTCACCCTTCAGTTAATGTTTTTGTTTATTTAGGCTAAAGGTGTTAAAACTATGTACAAACTTCTGTACTCTGTCTGAAGGGTATATACATTTGCTATATTTTGGTACCAAAATTGAACTTTGGCTCACATAGATTACCTTTAACTTCCAGGAGCAGTGCATGGTCATAACCACCAGGCATCAGCACCCCAAACAGCTGCTATGTTGTTCATTTTGCAGTCCCTCCAGGAAATTGTGATTCTGTGATTGCAGCAATTAATGCAATTCCAGCCAATCCTCACAAATTTAGCTTGGCACAACAACTCTTGTTCAATCGCCAAAACTTTCCCCACATCAGAGTTCTCGCCTCGTCCCAGCCCCGAGTATCAACATCACACTTTAGCCTAACCTCCTTGTCTTTGAGTGCATGAACACCACATGCAGTGAACATTAACAGCTGAAAATCCCCTGACAGATGTGAGGCATTACGAGCAACAATCGTCACTTCACAAGCTCCCTTTACAAGGGTAACTGATCACTGCTGGGATAAACCAAACTTTGCGTGCCTTTTTGGAAATGAAAACAGGTCCTGTCACCTAAAAATCTGTTGCATACTCGGGCTTTCACTTCTCTTAGAAATCAAACTTTAATGGTTTTGGAGCATCCATGTTAATCACCAAAGATATATGAGCACTCCTTCCCCTACCACCCAGGCTGCCACACAGACACTGATCTCTCCAGAGGCCACACAGGACAGTCACATATGCAGATTAATCTTGCATTCTTTTCCTGGTTGTCTTTTCATGTCTCTGACAAGTGTTTAGGGAATGTTGTTTCATGTGGTGGGCTGAGCAGCTGACAAGGCCATGCTGGACTGTGGTGGGTGGGGAACTGATAAAATGGGCCTGTGGATTTGTCGTGGATGAGGAGTGAGCCAGCTGCTTTGCACCTAATCAACACACTGCTCAGTCTTTGTTTTTTATTTTGAAATTGACCCCGTAGAGCCCAAAGTGAGTTCCCCTGGCACTTCCTCATGGTAGGGTTCAAGAGAGAAATGGATAATTAGGTTGTTTGGGGAGCGGAGTTTCACTGCTCCCTTTGCCTTAATGTACAGCTGTAACATATCTTTTCAACTGGAATGTATATTTGTAGTTTGAGTACAGATTTTTACTCCCAAGTTTGAACAGATGTTTGAATATTGAATACAAGGTGACAGCTCTGTTGCATAACTTTTTAATCTAATAAAACATTCCCTACTTTTATGCTCTCTGTCCAAAAGCAAAACCACAATGTCCTGCTGTTGCCTGACGAAAACTAACAAGCCTGCAATGGGGTTAAACTGAACAAGAACAAGGAAACCTAAGCTTACTCATTTGGGTGGCACAGGCCCTGGCTTAAGACAAAAAATGTTTTCAAAGATCTGATTAAAGCATATTTGAGGATAGAATTACTTTTTTTTTTAATTTAATTTATATTTACCTTTTTGTTGTTACTTAAAACACCAAAACTATTGCACATTAATTTTCTCTGGTGATATTATGAAAAGAAACAAGTCTTTGGTCATCCACAACCTTTGCTACATTGCTTGCTTGCTGCAGATGGATCAGCCAGATCTAATGTCTGGAATCAGGGAAATTCAACCTGCAATGACTGTGTGCTGCTTAAAGCAGCACGGTCCAATCAGTGTCCATTAGAGCAAGAGGAGACTGGAGGTACAAGCAAGACGACAGCAGGAAGAATGCTCGTACAGAGATTAGCATAGATGCCAACAGTGTCAGTAGCTGCTTTATCAGATTGGGACCACATTTCTATATCAAATGAAAATTAATGAAATTAATACCACAAACTTCTCTGAGGAAATAGTTCCTCTGCTCCACTTCCACATGAAAAAAAAGTTTGTCTGATGAAGTGGTTTGCATTCTATCCTGTGGCAGTAAAGCCCACCCACTACCTTATCTGGTTGGCCAATAATGGATGTTATTGATGGTAAGATCGTCCAATCACATACAGGATATATTTTGCAAGGTTCTGCTCTTTTCAAACACTTTTTATGGGCTCTTTCCCAGATGGACTGAAATATATATTGATCAGTCAATCTGTATCAAGTCAAACTTTTGCTGCAACTGTTTGAAACTTCCGCAAAATCAGTCTTTTTCTTTTTTGGTGTTAGGCTCATCTACCTGGCTGTAGATTTAGAAAGAAATAATAATTAATTTTGAATTATTCAAAGGAAAACAAATCACACCTGAAGTGCAACAGCCTTTAGTCTAAACTTCAGAGTGCCTGATGTGCCTCACTGGGAATGATGAAACAATAAGATACTCAGCTCTGTCTGTCACAATACTGAAATAAGTGTAAAAACAAGAAATTCCTTTTATTTAAAAGTAGGGCTGGGTATCAATTCAGATTTTCTGGATCGATTCCATTTAATATTACAAGGTCTCAAATCGATTTGAATCACGATTCAATTTGATATTTATTCAGTTTGGGATATCTTAGTTAAATTAGTGCTGTTAATTTAAAAAGTGACCCTTTGACCTGGTACATCATTAAAAATTGTTTTAACATGAAGAACCAAACCCAAAGCAGTTACATTAATCATATTTTAATGATATGCATTAATGCATATTCTGCATATGACTTGTTTTTTGTCCAACTCGTATTTTCCTTTGTACTTGTTAAATCTAAAATACTGTACATCCAAACATCAGCTTTTAAACTTGCCAATAGTGCGCATATAGTGCTTCCACCGTCTTTGTTTGGAGTATCATCTCATGAGATCTTGTTCAGTAGAAAGCAACGCTAAACGCTGATCACACGAGACTAGCAGGGTTGATACCACAGGCTGCTTCTCTGCACATCCAAAGAAGAAAAAACTACCCAAGTTAAAAGATCGATCTTTGGATTTTATGGATCGTTTATGAACCAGTTAAAGGAAAATCGATTTAAATCGATTAAATTGATTTTTTTAACCCAGCCCTATTGAAAAGCATCTTTCAGGACACTCAAGGACACTTTACAAAGATTAAATGATCACAGCAACCAAAACCATTAACAATAGAACAAAAATTCTACAGAACAACAGAAGATGAGAAGGATCCAAATCTATACCCAGTCCAAGATCTCAAAAACTGTATTCAGACGGTGGTTCAGTAGACAAAAGAGCCGTCAAAATCAGGCAATGATATTGGAATAGGCAGGCAAAAAGGAGGGTCAAAAATAAATTTAGCATGAATAGAAACAGAGTGACACAAGAGGAGAATTCTGGTACAATGACAATCTGAGAAAGAACCAGAGGGGAGGTAAAGTTTAAATACACACATCAGGTAGTCAGACACAGGAGTGAACACAGGTGCAGGAATCAACAATCAGGGAGACAGAGGGGGGATGGCAGGAAAGAAAACCTGAAACGAGAGACCAGGTACAACAGGAATGACAAGACATGACACATGAGGAAGAAACAGAAGGGAAACTCAAGTGGGGATGTGACTGTCTCAAAAACGACTGAACAGCGTCGGGACTGTCATGAATCAGCAGAGCAGTGTCTTTGAAATACAATGTCCATTTTGACACTATAGTGATGACGAAGACTATAAGATGGTTGTGACTGTGGAGGTGATTGCAAAATGTCTAGACTACCATGTGTACCAAGAAAGAAAAAGATCCTTCTCAGTCCAAATCAGCTGAGGTAATTTGATTCATAGATGATTAAAGTATGAAACAGCAGCTTTTATGTTTTGACCCACAAATGAGTTGAGATACAAACAATGCAAGATTTATGATATATTTGCTTCAGGACATGATCTTTCTGGGTTAACAGCTGTGGTAACAGATTTATTGTTTCAAACCGAGGCAGCAGACAACTATAATCACTCTTGAAAACGTGCCCAGTACGAGCACACTGTTCGTTTTTCTTCCCACACCATTTTCCATTTGAAGGCACTCTCAGATTAGTATCAAGTTCACAAAGTTAAATAGAACAACAAAATGTCAATAACAGGTTTGTGTGTCTGGATCCACAGGTTGTCAGGACGCCAAGGAGAACATACAGAGCCCAGTTTGACCTCACAAAGGATGTACAGGTGAGAGTGTTCACCCTGCTGAGTGGACCCTGCACTGATGGCACCATGATCAAGAGCAAGAACTACAGCGAGATCATCCAGAAACCACCAGGCACAGGTTTGTCCCACTTTATTTTACTCTTGAGAAGATATAACAAAAATCAAACGATGCACTGTGAAAATAATCAGTGCACATTTTCCTTTTATTCTCTGCCATCAGGTGTTTTGGGCACAGCAGTACAAAATTTTACCTGCTTGTATCACAACATGAAATACTTGGAGTGCAAGTGGAGTAGAGGCCCAAAGACGCCATCAAACGCACAGCAAACGTTATATTTCTGGTAAGTTGAAAGCCATCTTGGTGCCAGAGCAATTCAAAAAGTGAAGTTATTGAGCCAACGCGCCACAAAATGTACTGCGGGAAAACTTCGCTCCCTCTCTATTCTACCAGAGCATTTCCACAGTCAGCGCTTCTTTTAGAACCAGTGTGCTCTGCTTCACTTTAGATAGCCTGATCAGGATACGTACAGTATTATATCATCAAATTCATACCAATACACACCTCTATCAGAGAGATATAGTATATAGATGGTAAAAGTGTGAAAAAATATTGATAATCTGATAGATTTAGATATTTAATGGCACATACCAATATCAATAGTTTAATGGTATTCTAATATTTAATAATTTGTGGAAATTTAGGACATTTGTTTGTTTTTTTTTACATCTAATGGTTTATTTGTGTCCCAAAGTTACACAGTATAGTTTGTCAGTGTCACTTGGACAATGATTTTTGTAATTTCTTGTATTGTAGTTACATAAAGTGGTAAATAATTAATACAAGAGACTTTTTAATGACAACAGTGTACCATGGATTGGGATATGTATCCTATCATCAGATTCTTTCCCATATACACCCCGAATAGATGGATGGATGGATGGATGTTGTTGTTCACACACACACCTATGTACAAACTGTTGAGCCAGTGTTTTCATATTGTTTCAAAGTTTCATCTTTCTTCTTTGATCAATATTTCTGTCATGTGTTCATATTTTTGAAAAGGTTGCAAGCAGGATGGTTTTTTTCAAGAGTGTGAGATGTCCATTACAGGAAATATCATTCATTCATTCATTCTATACCCCTATATACGTTTCGGGTGGGGCTGGAGCCTATCCCAGCTGTCATTGGGTGAGAGGCAGGGTACACCCTGAACCGGTCGGCAGTCAATCACAGGGCCACATAGAGAGAGAGACAGACAACCATTCACGCTCACACTCATACATAAGAACAATTTAGAGTCACCATTCAACCTAATGAGCATGTTTTTGGTCTGTGGGTGGAAGCCGGAGTGAAGAGAACCCATACATGCACGGGAAGAACATGCAAACTTCACACAGACAGGCCTCTTTCCGACCCGGGAATCAAACCAGGAACCCTCTTGCTGTGAGGCACGTGCACCACCGTGCCACCCACAGGAAATATCTCCCAGCTGAAATTTAACTCTTTCTATAAGCTGTGAATTATCTGATCTATTCCCCCTGCAGGTACAAGGACCTCGAGCAGGCAGTCGAATGTCCCAAGTATCTTGTTTTCAGTGGATACAGGACAGGCTGTGATTTCACTGAGACGCCTCTTCCAGACTTCACTGATATCATCTTCTGTGTGAACGGCTCCTCCTCTGAAGGGCCCCTGAAACCAGCCTACACCTCCTTGCAAATACAGAACCACGGTACATATCTGTTTGCCTTTTCAAGTTACATAAGTTACAAAAGCACAAAGGCTGAAGCTACTGCCTCCCTCATACCTTGTCTCCATGCTTTCAGATCTTAACTTTTGCACCGTTTTGTTTTCATCTCTACTACTAGTCGCAGTCTGTAATCTGTTGTTTTTGTGTCTTCACAGTGAAGCCTGAAACCACAAAGAAACTGAATCTACAAACAGGTGCAGATGTGTTGGAGCTATGGTGGGACAATCCTGTTGGCCGGATTCCTAGACACTGTCTTGAATGGGAGGTGGAGCATAGTAGAGAAGGATCTGATGGAAAAATAACACTGGTATGGATTATCTAACACAAACATCTCCCCTTATAGACGCTCCTTTGGATATTTTTTTTTACATTTAAAAACTATTTTGTAACCATAAAGACCTAAAGATACTATGAGGAGTTTCTAAGTAATTACAAAAAAGTCTCACTTTTAGATATATGCCTGATCGAAATACACACTTTAAGATGAGTTTTATAGCATCAAAATAGTTTATCTATAAATGCTTCTCCTTAGCTAAGTTGTCGGGTCTGACAGCCGGCTACAAAACTACGATACTAAGTTTTCCAAAAGTTGCTTGTTGTCACACATCAACAAATACCGCTACATAACTGGAAAGAGATACATTACCTCGTCGCTTTGCATCCTGTAAGTTGTTGAAAAAAGAAGATGTAAAGCAATGCAGAGTTCTGAGGAAGGTCCGAACTGCATTTTTATTAGCATCACAACAAACAGACACTTTAGTTTGAGTCACGTTTTTTGGTGCATTCCAGTTGTAGTCAGAAGTAGGAATTTTGAGTTTCGAGTAGGAAACAGCAACTGGAACGTCCCCCGAAGTCGGAATTTCCTACTGGGAACTCGGTGAAACCTCGCCACCCCCGAGGTGACAATCGAAGATGGATGCCCCCAGTGTGAACAGTTATTTAGCTCCTGTAATAATCAATTTATTTGCACTTCTGACTGGGGTGTGTCGCTCTAGATCAGCTGTATACATAGTATTGTTAGACTTATATTTACGAAAATGCTGCCATGGTGATAATCACATTCTTCATGTAATATTTGTGAACAACAATGCAGGGCGTGCTAACAACAGCTAACAATAGCCTGGTAGATCGGGATGTTTTTTTCCGACTTCAATTGGAACGCCGATAAGTCGGAGATGACGTCACTCCCAGTTCCGAGGTTACTGGAACGCGCTTGCTCATGGGTAGCAGAGTCTTAATGTCGCCGGTAATAGATTCTCCTCATAGCACCTTTAAAATTAACAATACCTTTCCGAAATATGCTATATGCATCTTAAGACACTGATTAATTAAATCTTTTAGGATTATCCCAGAGTTTGATAATGTCATGCTTTAGGCTTTGTGCTTGATCCTGTCACAGAAATGCTTCTGACCCCACCTACGAGAGACCTGTAATTATGCTGTCAGATGAACGCTGAGTCATCACTGAACTTTGCCTGCCTGTTCCAACCACAGAGACAAAACATAGCTGAGAATTAACAAGATTTCACACCTCTACATTTAATGAGAGGCAATTACAATAATTATAAAGCATACCTGAAGGCAGTGCAACAAATTCAGCATGAAGTGTTTCAGGCCCGAGCAGCGGTCAGCGACCGTGATGTTGACCTCTTTAAATGTGCATTTAAAAAAGTGATAGAAGTTATTTTTTCTTCACTAACCAATTTAATGTAACCTTGCCTTGCAAATGAATCCACCTGATTCAGTGTCTGTCATCAGGTAGATCCATGTTGCAAAGCTCCAATATTTAACAATTATGAGCAGCCCAAATTTGGACGGCCAAATCTGAGTCCTTTGGAGCAGAAAGGTGGGAGCTACGAGCAAGATGACTGCAGGGAGTGACTGCTTGAGCAAAGACTAACAGCTTCAGTCCTAGTTTTATCAGACCTGGACAAAAAATAACATTGAAAGCAGTTCTTACTAATTGCTCTTTTTGCTTTACAATTCCTCCCCTTGTTTTCTGCTTGCCTTGCAAATAAAGCATGCCACACTCTTATTGGAGGCAGTCAGCAAAGAAGGAAAAAATGTAATCATAGCAGATGGGGCATTGACTTGACATTGTTGATGCTGAAAACATAAGGCCAACATTTGCCCACAGAGAAAATCCAATAATTTTTAAAGGAGACATATCATGCTGATGCATGATTTAATACTTACATATAATATAATCAATTTGAAAACAACACCTTACACCCCCTTAATTTTCAAAAAATGAGATACTGTATTTTTTCTGGTATCCTAGAACGAGATTTGATGCCTCTGAAAATAGGTCATTGCGAGATGTCCGCGAGATTTAAATTGTCGTGACGACACAAGGTACATTGCTTTTTATTGGAGTAATCTGATAAAACACTTCCTCCTCTGTGATGTCCGGTAGCCACAAAACCGTCACAGAGGAACACATCCACCAGCAGGGGTATATAGATCCCTAGCTCACACTCACTCATTACCAGCTCTGGCCTGTAGGGGGACTCAATACGCGGTCACTGCTTTGAGCCTGCCGGAAAATACAGTAGAAGAAGAAGGACAGGCTGGCTCTACCCCTGATAGAACTGACCAATCAGAGCACAAAGGGCTGTGACGTTGCGAGGTTACTGTAGGTCAGCCTGGGAACCCAGCGTTTCAACGAGAGCTTGATAATGGCTTAAAATGAGGATTTTGAGAACGCTATTGTGGGGCAATGAAGGAACTAAATGACTTGTACTGAGGGCAGAAATGCTTTACAGGTATCCTATTCTGGCATAGTGAAAAGGAGAAACAAGCATGATATGTCTCCTTGAAGGAAACATTAAAGAACTGGATCTATTTGCAGAATTGATAATGGAACTGGTATCAGTGAGGCCTCTTAAAGTTATATTCTGGGACGGAACAAGTTGGGTCCTATCACAAGGTTTAGGGCAGAAATTACCCCTACAGCAGTGTTTCTGTGCAGCAGAAGCCCAGGGCGCACGCACCAAACCCCCCCTGTCTGCTCCAAGCCTGCTCTAGTTCTCATCGGGTCGTAAAACGGCCTCCCCTGCAGAGCTGTGGCTCCACTGCAGAGCCTCCGCTGCAGCTGGGGCTGAGCAGCGGAGGCCGTTTTACAACCCAATGAGAACTAGAGCCTTATTTAGCGGTGTTTTTGTGTGAAAGTAACGCGCTGAAAATTCTCTAAATAAAGCGTGAATGCAGACCGATATCAGATTTTTTCGGTGGGAGTCCGTTTATTGGTGTTTTTGGTCAAGTAAAATATGGCCCAGTCTGACTGCAGCGGAACCCGGCAGACGAGCAGGGAGGGGGTGTTTGGTGCGGGCGCCCTGGGCTTCTGATGCACATAAACACTGCTGTAGGGGTAATTTCTGCCCTAAACCTTGTGATAGGACCCAACTTGTTCCATCCCGGAATATCACTTTAATATCCACAGCTCATTTAAAAGACATGCTTGCTTCACTTCTGACACTAGAGTTTGGGCTAAGAAGTGGCTTACATTTTGTATTTTGCACGGTGGTCGTAACACCAGCCTACTTCTATGGCTGAATGTGATTGACAGACCATTTATCCAATCATCTGCCAGATATACTCTGAAAAGTTGCTCCTATTCTCAACCACTTTCTACTGGCTGTTGCCCAGATGGACTATTGAAATATACCGAACGATCCATCTGCTGTCAGCTTAATACAAAGCAGCCATAGCATAATGTAAATGAAGTTATGAATGTTATCAAATATTAAGTTGGGCCTTCAAATATTTAAAAACCTTTCCACCTTTTTTCTTCACCATCTACAGGAGAAGATCATCACCAGAGAGATTAATCTAACTTTGCTCTCCAGCCATGACAACAAGAGGAACTGCTTCAGAGTTCGATCCAAACTGCACAAATACTGTGCAGACCAAGGATTTTGGAGCGAGTGGAGTCTGCAGACATGCTATCCAGGTAACTGTTTATGATTAGTCTTACATGAATGCTTAGTTTAATTTATGTAGTCATGTAAAGTAAGTTATAAAACAAAACTGAAAGTCCGTCCACCAGTCACTGTCGTTCCACCTATCAAACAGGTCAATACTGAAGCTTTGAAAAGGTCATATTGTGCTTTTTAAGTGTGTTTTACATTGGCCTGTCACTGTAATCAATAAAACAATTAACTGTTAGATCAATAAAAACATCCTCGATAAGTTTTCCAGCCTCAAAATATTAACACTTGCATGCATGTTTGTTTTCCTCCTTTCTTTCTACCAAACAGGCTGGATGACATGAGGGTTCACTATGTGCATCATTCTCAACACCTGAGCGCATAGTTATTATAGTAACATAGAATGTTCATAGTTTAGTATGTACAGAATGAACCCTCATGTCAGTCGAACAATCTTTGTGGGGGTAGGCGGGGCCACTTGCGCGTACACACACAAAGAGCTGCAAGTGATGATGTGAGGAGTAACAAGGAAACAAACACTAATATGAAAGCGATGGTTCAAAAGCTGGCTGCCACAACCCAGTACTGGAATATTTAGGTTTTAAACAGAATGAGCAAGATGTGAGCCCATGAACTCGACAAGCTGATATGTCGCAAATGTTTGAAAGTAGTTACGACGAAGAAGGGGAATATGACCGACTTACATGCGCACCTCAAACACAACCATCCTGTCTATTTTTACTATCTGGGAAAAAAACTGCCCCTTAAAATGAAAAAGAAAGAAATGCAGCCTTTCAATATGGTTGAAAAGCCAACAATGTTACAAATGTTGAACAGGCAGTATGAATTGACTGGGGGCAAGTACATGCCACAAACAATTCAGGAACTGTATAAACTACTCTTTATTCATTGTTTTTATTGTTGTGTGGATTTTTAATTGGAGTGTTGCTATTTTCTTTACAGATACAGGGTCTATTTTTTTATTGTTTTTGGTCATTATAAGGATTTTATTTACATGCAGTTTTTCCTAAAGGAAAGTCAATTTCATTTTCATTGGGATTTTTTCTCATTTTTTGTTTGTTTAATTTATTATATTGCTTGTTTGTTTAATTTATTTTTTTTAAGCTCTGGACATTCCAGTTACAGTTAAATACTCTTAAGACATTAGAGTTTATTGCTTTTGATACAGTGTACTTACCTTATTTTGACATACATTATAATTACATTAATGAAAAAATCACATTTCAAAATAATTTTGACAGTAATATTTTTTTAGCAATAACTTTTTGGACAATTATCGTCCAGCAGATTTGTTATCGTGACAGGCCTAGGTTTACATGTTACCTCTGTGCAAAAGATAATTTAAATGCACAATATAAAGTTCACAGCATCAAGACTTTTATCTTTCCTCCTGGGGACAGCGTAATATCTCCTTAAAACAGTAGACATACCAGTGTGAGGTCCTACCACTGTTACATCAGCAGTCCAAGCCTGTTTACTTGGAGTTGCAAGCCTAGTGCAGAGTGTCCACTGTAGGACTGAGTGTAATGAACTGATAAATCACCACAGAATAGACTGGTCAACCAAACAGAACAGATTGGGCCCACGTAGAGGAGGGGGCTTAAGTGACAGGAGCTCCGACTCAGTGAGGATAGAATTGGATCAGGGTCACTCAGTATCTCATAACTAGATTGTATGATGAACATAAGTGACAGTGAACATACTTTAGCAGTCGTAATAATGGACATTCTTAACCTGAAGTGAAAAAAGTATGACCTCTTTAAAGATTTCACAACCGTAGAACAAGTCTTAATCATCCTCTTCTTTTTTAGGGCTTTCCTAAAAGTGTTATCATTTCCAAAACTCACTGATGCATGTTGAGATGTGTGAAATGTACTTTTTTATGTGGGGAAATGGATAACAAACTAAGTTGTAGGACAACTTTTTTTCTTTGAAGCCACACCAGCCAGTCCTCTCAAGAAGTATTAACTTTGTGGATTTCCAGCATAGACGCCTATGTTGCCATCAGATGGTAAGTTTGAGTTTGATCCTCTAAACTCTATTTGTACAAATTAAGAAATGTGACCAATGTGAGGAATGGCTGTTAAATAATGAGACTGCTTTTATGAGGATAAACAATGTGGTTTACAGTCACTTTGAGTGTTAGATAATAAAGCCACACTGTGTAATTTTTTCTCATTCACAATGCATAACTGTATTCTGCATTTAAACGAATAGTACTCTCTAACGCTCTGCGCATTTGAAACATATGTTGCAACCGCTGAACTCTATGGTAGCCCTTATGTGCCAAGAAGATATGTCATCATATAATCTAACACTTTGAGTTTTCCTTCAGGTGAAATTTGAAGTTAGGCTCTCAAATTTGCTGGAGCAGAGACAAGCGTGTCTTGCCGTGCTCCACCACGCTGACTCTGACCGAAACACGTTTAGCCTTAGCCAGTAGTGCTACATAGTGCTTTATGTCCCTCTCATCTGTTCATAGTTTTTACAGACTGGAAGGACATGGAAGTCTTTATAGGACTTACCCATCCTGTAAATACAGATACAGGAGGACAAGTCAGATTTTTGGCAAAGGCTATTGGACACAAATGAGAACATATTTTATGTATATAGACATTGTGTTTAGTGCATAAATTACCTTAAATGCTGCATGTTGTCCCTTTAAAGGATGTGTACACACACACAGCTGCTGTAAGTTTTATAATATAAGTGACATCTTTAGTTTGCTGCCAACTACTGATTGAAGAGCACCTGTTTTTGCTAAAATGTCTGAAGTTTCGCAACTGCAACTTAAGTTTAAATCTTTTGGAAAAACAGAACAAAACAGCAGCCAAAACCTTTTGAACTTGTGAAGGCAGAGAGGATGTCCAAACTTGTTGAATATCCTGGGTGCACATGCATGTCAAAAACACCTGAGAATAGCCATCATATTGAACAAATCTTTGGAAATGTTCATTAACTCAGTCTAAGAATGAGAGCAGAAATGGTCTCCATCAATAAAGAGACAGTTCAGCAAATTTTGCTTGAAAGTTCTAACGTGACCAAAGTCTGTACCAAAGTTGTCCCAAAACCTCTAACACGTGATTAAAAGAGAAAAGATATGAGAACATTTAGGAGCCAATTGAAGGAACTACAATTATTTAGAAGGGATGGAATGGATCTTCAAATACAATCCTGAGACAAAATAACAGTCAATGCATTGGAAAACATCACTGTCACCAAGGATGAAGGAAACACGACTAAGCAGGTCAACATTCAAGGCCATGGTGATTTCTGCCAAATTAAGGGGTTCGTTGTAGAGGAGCGGGTTTGAGAAAGGGCGAATCAACACTATTACAAACAGGTTCTAGAAAAGCTGTCAAAATGTCCAAAGACATCACAATTTGTAAACATTGTTTCGTTCTTCATCAAGACAACAATTCAGCTCACACTGCGCTCTTAGTAAAGCAGTTTCTGCCTCAAAAACAAACAGCCTCCTAATTCACCTGATTAAGTATCATGTGGCATTTGCCTTTCTCATAAGATCAAATCTGTGTTCAGAGGAACACATTTAGAGTCTGTATCATAAGTTAAAAAAAGAACGACAGAAGTTCTGAGACAACTGTCTGAAGAAGACCTGCTGCACCCCAATAATCAGTGAAGACCTGAATGCAGTGGTGTGTTGATGCAGGCGAGGAGACTGAAGGATAAAGACACTAAAAAATGTTAATTTTCTATAAAATTATACTACTGCAACAGTCTTGTAATTAATTATCATACCTTGTATGTCTTTGCTGTTTTTGTTCTGAGCCTACTTTCGTTCAAAATGGCAGATTTGTTGAATATGGTCTTATTAGAATAAATTATTTCTATGAAGTAATAACTATCATTAATTCAAGTTCACTTTTATAAAGTAGGAAGTTGGAATCACATTATTTGTTTGTTTTACAGTCATGAACGATGCCAAGTTGATGAAAGCCTCATTCCAGTGTGAATACAGAGCTGACAGCAACAAACCCAGGAGGATTCCACTGTCGCTAAGGATGTCATCTCTCAAGGATATTTAATGTTAGGATTTATTTTTGTATTGTGATATTATTGATTAGAATATAACATGATATGTTTTAATCTTTTTAAGATTTTTTTTACTTTTAATGCACTGAATGGCAAAATGTCTGTTAGCATTATATAAGCATGCACTTTGCACTGTTAACCTAAATCACCTCATGCTGTGATTGGTCTCCTGTGTATGAACCTTTATTTCTTTGATATTTAGCCTCTGTTTTCATATTGATATAATGTAAGCTATCATAAATGGTTTGTAATTTCACATTTGGTTTGCCAAAGTACATAATCTTGTGCCACAATGACCTTGTGACATTAAAAAAAGAACTTTTCTCTACCTTACAGTGGCCGATAATATCTGTCCCTTCAGGCTGTTGAAGGTTATTTTTGCCATATGTTTCAATGTCATGAAACAGAAAAGACTTTTCAAATCCTAAACTAGTTAAAGTGTCTGGTATTCACAAGAGATGATTGTTTATGGTGTCACATAAGCCTATGCAGCCTATTTGAACATCACAATGTTTTCATGGTACTATCT
Source organism: Scarus forsteni (assembly GCA_036419115.1). Taxonomy (NCBI): domain Eukaryota; kingdom Metazoa; phylum Chordata; class Actinopteri; order Labriformes; family Labridae; genus Scarus; species Scarus forsteni. Next base: position 15,684,524 of record JAZDUH010000011.1, on the reverse strand, counting down.
CATTCAAGTACTGAATGAGATAATGGTAATGGTGTCCCACGAGCATATAAGCCAAGCATAAAAGGTAAAAAATGACTGTTTGGTTGATTGTTTCTCTTTTCTGTTAATGCCTCTCAGTAATAAATATTGTACTGTTGAAAATAAATCCATTTAAATGGAGCCATATTTGTAAGTAAGATGCATTTGTGGGATAAGCAGCAGAGTTGAATAAGTGTGTACTCGTATATCATTAACTGACCTAAAATACTTGTAGCTTCATGTTGTTTAATGAAGGTTATCATTGCTGTGCTTTGTAACATGACAGTTTGTTCACATAATAAAGGAAGTCCTCATTAACTCTGTGCTGGAGTCTTTTTTCTTCTTTATGGTTAGTAAAGGTGTCCCACAAGAATACATACTCGGCCCCTTTATATTCTAGAAAACATAATTAACCATTATGCTGATATCTTATCTTACAGCTCTACAAATAATGAGGTCCTGTCTACTTGATCCTAAAACCCTCCAGTCCTGACAAAATACAATAAAACAATAAACAAAAGAGGCTGGACAAGACATTGCACCAGTTGTAAGTTGACAAAGATTTCAAGAACTTATTTGTTGTCTTTAAACTGTATTAAAAAGCATAGTGGTATCCACTTGAACAGGTGGAGGGAGTCTGCCTTTATAGACTATCTGAAAGTTAACTGTACTATAAATTATCTAAAAAAATCCAGTTTTTTAAACCTCCATAAACTGAATGTATTTTTACATTCTGAATGTATTAATAAGGCTCATATTTAGTCCAACTTTCCAAATAGGATCACCAAGCTCAATGATGACAATGAGGTGTTTGGAAGCTCAGTCTTTAACCCTAAAGCACCTGTTGTATCATATTTGATACATACTTTATGATATCTATCACTGTGATCAACGAATCAATAAAAAACATTTAAATACACACAGATAAGTGATAAAAATGTCCCCAAGTGGATTATAAGTTGTCAAAAAAATCTTATCCAGCAAATGAGATACAAAAAATAAAATGATAATTTTTATGGAAATTTTGATATTTTTTTAGATTTTTGGTAGAAAGTGAAATAACATTTCAGCTCCAAAACATTAGAATATTCTGGCTATGATTATTTTTTTCAGGCATTAAAGAGTTAAGTCCTTACAAAATCTTTAATCCAGCAATGATGTGCAGTGTTTTTTTTTATGTTCAAAATTTTGCTTGTGTCGATCCACAGTGAATTCGTAATCATGACAAAATCAGTAAAATTACAAGTCCACTGGTTTGAGCTGAAGGTAACAACTTCCTGTCTTGATTCTGACCAATCAAATGCAAAGATCAACAACAGACAAGAAAGTCATTCGTCTCTTCCCAACAGAATCAAAAAGGATGTGTGAATAATGTGATAGGCCCTATGTAACAATTAGGAGGAGACTAAAAGAGTCCAAAGAATTAAGTGCAAATATGTAAATAATTTATACTGCTAGTACCTTTACCAGCTTTAATTTTGTTACCCCTATAGCCAAAGCTTGATAATGGGCAAATTAAGATGTCAACAGGCTTAAAAAATCATGTCTTTAACATGATTGTGCTGAAAGTGTTGAGGTTCTGTATGTATATTTTTGGGCATTTTGTGCCTTTATTGATAGGAGAGAGAGTGGATAGGCTTGTGAAAGGGGGAGAGAGAGTAGGGGAAGACACTCTGCAAACTGGTTACAGGCGGGATTCGAACCTGGACCGCCAGAAGCATGTACATGGGGTGCTAACCACTACGCCAAACCAGCACCCCAAAAGTGTTAAGGTTCTATCTGCATGATTTAAATTGAAGATCCAGGCGGACCGAAAATAGTAAAAATTAAATTAAAAAAGTGATATTTGTCACAAAGAGATACTGGGGGTGTCCTGCAAACCAGCTGTGAAGGAGTATATGAAAAGACTGATTAATTGAGTCTCACAGCAGGAAAAAAAAATGCATGCCAAATATTCGTTTCTTTTCTTGCCAAAGCTGTTGTGATATTTCTGGACTCTGAATGTTCTAATTTAGTTCTACAGCTGTTTTGCTTTACTGGTTTGAACCCAAATCTCTTTGAGGTAATATTAACTTAGCTTTACCAAAAAAAGGATTTGAAAGACAAGACAAAACAAAACCATTGTGTGTGTGCAAAATGAGAATTATCAAGTGTTTATTTCCCATGAAGTCCTTGAACTGTAACACTGATGTACTGTTTTTACAAATTCCTTTATCAGACAGAGCCTGCACTCGATTATAAAGAGCTCATATTTTTCTTTTTTCAGGATTCCTTTGCCCTTTAGTGTGTTTGACATGTTGCCTGGAACTAATCAACTATGCACTAAACAAAAAGTCTGTTGCAGCAGGATTCTCTGTTTCCATGAAGAAGGCAGAGTTGTTGACAATATGACAGACACTGACTTAGGCCCTCCTCACATGAGGACGGCGCCGTATTGTCTTGGCGTCGGCATCAAAACATGGATGTTTACACATCGTATTGTAGATAGGCTTGTGTATTTACTTGAGAACGCAAAATCCACGCCGGGACGTACCTGTGGATTTCCACGCATGCTTCTAACCCATATTGCATGCTGGGTAATGTAGTTCTTGGGTTACTACACTCGTAACATCACAGTTGTGCTCCGAGGTGGATTCAACGTCAACAAGTGCTCATGCGCGTGTAACATGCTGCGTCTCTGCATGATCACTTGTTGCTGTTGTTGCTGTAGCTGGTGTTGTTGGTGTTCTGTGAATGTTGGTGTAAAAGTCGTAGCAATATTTAGCCGCTGCCACCATAGTTGTTGTTGGTGTGTGTGTGACAGCATGAGTTGGGGGGCGGGGAGGAGGACGGGTGCTATGAGGTCACCGTCTTTTCCGGACTTATCTGTTTATACCAACTACGGCATGAAGACGAATACGCAGATATCCACTTGCAAACCCGTTTTCAAAAAAGATGCGGAGTCATGGACAAATACGCGTCTCCGTGTGTCAATATCACCAGATCGATAGTTTATTTTACCGGAGTCTTACAAATTCGTACTCGTGTAAAGCCCACCCAAATATCACAGCATGGACAGTTCAACCAATCAGCAGACTGGGCTCAGGTGGGAAAGAAGGCTTGTGGGATGAATCCTCATTGTACCCCTTAGCCCTCTGTTTTGAGGGCCAAGGGGAACACGCAAAACCAAGGGGTAAGGGGTAAAGTTGGGATGGACCCTTAAAGTGTCTGTTTCAGACAGAGAGAGAACTCAGGTGGATCAAGGGCTCACAGTATGTGAAAACTAGAAGGTTTTTTGAGTAGAACTGATTTTTTATATGCTCAAGCAGTATGAGTGTGAGTGTCAGTGGTTGTCTGTCTCTATATTTGGCCTCATGATCACCAGACGACCGGTCCGAGCACTATCTGCTCCCTGCCTAATGTCAGTTGGGACAGGTTCCAGCCTCTGGGACCTCAAAAGGGAAAAGTAGTATAGAAAATGGATGGACTTGTAACATGCTCAAGTTATGATGTCCAGCAAAGTTAAAACAAACACTTTACAATTGTAGATGGATTTGATCATAAAATCCAATCATGAATATTTTGAAGAATCTTGAAAATAAACAGTGAATGATTTTAACTTTGCTCATTCATGTGTGTTCCTGATTTCTTTTGTTTCAGAAATAACCGAACAGTCAGCTGAAGCAGAGTGGGATGTGGTTCCTGTGTATGTGTGCATCGCCTTCGCCATCCTTGCTGTGCTGGTGCTGTCGCTGTGTGTGGTGACAGCAATCAAAATGTGAGTACATACACAATTATAAAGAACAGTTAAAATCTAAAGAAGCAAGATCAGAGGTGAGCAACTGGCTGCTGGCCCTTCAACTGCCTCAATATGGCCCACCAGTCAATTTGGAATAAGAAAAAACATTTATAATAAATTCTCACTTTCTTATTGTTTAAACCCATTTTAATTGCAGTTCCGTGAGATGCTGTTATATTAATCAACATCATTCTCTCCACTTCATCATCATTATAGCTGTTAGTTTAGGATGACAATGATACCTCTATCCATGGTTGTAATCTGGCAGATCCATCTTCATAAAGCTCTAAGCTCTAATCTACGACGATTGTGAGCAGCCCAAAGCGTCACGGCTCAATCAGTGTCCTTTAGGGCAAGAAGAGGTGGGAAGTACAACGAGGCAATAGCAGGAAGTGACTGCTCATACAGAGATTAGCATAGATGCTAACAGCTGCAGTAGCTGTTTTATCAGATCCTGACCACAGTTATATTAAGTACAAAAAACATATTACAGTAAAAGCACTTCTTAGTTTGACCTGTGATGAAAGTCTGTTCTACCAAGTGCATTTCATTTTGCATTTTACACCGGTGCAGTTGCACCCGCAAACTAAAGTATCTGATTGGCCCGGAAAGAATGTGATTGACAGAGCAATCATCCAGTCAGCTGCTGGATATACTATTGAGAGGTTTTTTCCAGAAGCCAAACACTTTCTGTAGGCTGTTTCCCAGATGAGCTGGTGAAATAGATTGTGCAGAATTTTTGTGTGTCAGGTTAACGTTGACCTACTCTTTTGTAAACTGTCTTGAGATAACATGTCTTATGATTTCGCACTATGAAATAAAGAATTATTCATTGGTAATATCTGAAAAAGCATTCCAATTAAGAAAACTATCTAAATATACCATGAAAACAATACTAATGAAAATATTTTTGTCAGGAGGCCCAGATAGACAGAACGACAGGAAAAGGAGCCTTTTAGTCTTTTACTTGCTCAAGGAGTGGCACAGTTTACAACACAGGCAACTTCCTCTCAAACTAAAGATCAATAGCATCTCGTCAAACTTATATGCAGTGCTAGACAGGTGGGCGTTTGTCCAGAAACAAGCATCAACCAATAATACCGTAAAATACCAAATAGAGGCCTGGTTCCAATTAATCGCCGGGTGAAGCAGTACATTTTGACAAATAGACGCCCGTTTCAAATAAACGCCTGATGTAATTTATTTGGCACAGCCTACGGTCGAAGTTTACAGAACACACATGCAAATGCTGAGCTCACAACTGACTGCTGACTCTAGAAAAGAAACATGATCAGACTGAACCTTATCAGTCCACATGGTTTATTTGTCTCTTGAGACATCCTGTCGGCTTCTCCTCCCTCTGTATGTCAGCAAATGCAGGTTGGTGTGCAGCGCTCTGTTTCACAACAGTGCAGTTACACTCAACGTCCACAGAGGGCACTAGAGAGCAGAAAGCCGGAATCTTACATACGAGGGTTTTGAAATTCAAAGAAGATGTTGCCACTGCCGCTGTTTGTTTTTTGCCCATAACTAATGTCACTTAGCGGTACATCGCTGCTTATCTCCATGACCCTGGTGCAGTGAAAAAAAAGAAGAATGACCTCAGCTTAACTGCCAGTCATTCCTGGCCAGTTTTAAGAGTGTTTAGAGAGAGCTGAGTTGAAAGAAGAAGACAAGAGTATAACTACAGTTCTGTAATCTTGCCTTGAAAATGTAAAGATGTTATTCATACAGGTGTAAACAAATAATTTGATTGCATTTACCATATTCTATCATTTTTGCTAAGCAAGATTTTTGTGCAAAAGGAACTAATCGCCTATTCCAAATAGTCGCCTGGTCCCAAATAAACGCCTGGTCTGCTCAGTGATTGAAACAAATAAACGCCCCGGCTTTTATTTGGTATTTTACGGTATTACAGTTCAGAGTTACACCAACAGCGTTAATCTTTCTCACTCAGAAACTGAGTTCCTCTGCTGATGTAACGGAGCAGCCCTCTTATATCAGAGACAAGATATTCTGTGTTGATTTCTCATTTCCGATATACAGTAGTTTCATCATTAGCACATTTCACACAGGCATATAAAAGGATCATGATACGGGTATAATCATAATGATAATAGATGCATTCATTTCAAAAATTTTAAGAAAACAGATCTTTAGCAGTCTGTATTTGTTTCTGTTAAAGTCCCTTATTTTAATTTGTTTATTAGGAAGGGACATTTTACAATAATGAACAACTGAATATGACACAAATGCAAATATGCCAGAGTTTGCAGAACTGCTAAAGTACATCTACAATATTGACAAGTTACATACAATACATTGTCAACATATAATCAACAATGATACAATCTAAAAAGTGCAGCAAAGCCACAATAAGTTTAAAGTGCATGATTTTAGGTGCATGTTGTCCAAATGTAAGGATAAAGATAACAGTAAAGTGGTTTGTATTCATCATTATCTATACTGATTGTCCCTTTTGGGGTCTCCAGGGCTTCAGCATATCAAAGCTGACACTGAGAAAGAGGTGGGGTAGATCCTGAACCAGTCACCAGCCAATCACAGGGCCACATAGAGACAGACAACCATTCATGCTCTCACTCACAACTATTAAAATTAATGGGCATGTTTTTGGTCCGTGGGAGATGCTGGAGTGCGTAAAGAGAACCCACGCCTGCAAACTCCACACAGACAGGCCCTGACCGACACAGGGATCAAACCAGCAACCTTCTTGCTGTGAGGCATGTGCACTACCTGCTCAGAAAGCCCACCGTCCTACCCTTAAAGAATGTATATCATTCCAAATCCAACATTTTAGCCCCCATCACTGAGTGCAAAATAAATGTGCCCCTCTTGGTTACAAAGCTAACTATTCATGAGCTGGATGGTAAACTTTGGGCCAGTTTGATCAATGAACTAGAAGATACTGCACATAAGACAGGAAGAGACCAAACTTATGATGTACAGTGTCATCCTAATCTGTTTATTTGTCCCTCACAGGAGGAGATCCAGACAAGAGAAGAGGCCTGAATCCCTCACAAATCTGTTTTCCAGAAATTCTACTCTTTAGTCTGCAGAAAGCTGAGACGCCTCCACAGAGAAACTCTGACACTTGAGTGAATTTGGTTTGGCCTCCTCGTCTTTCAGGATCTCAGAGCAGAAGCCTCATTGTTCTCATTTGGTTTTGTAACCATTGCACCTACATTAGTAAATACATCACTTTATATGTTTTATTGATCTTCATGTTTTACTACCTTCAACAAAAAAGCTTGAATTTGAACAGTTATTTTGGATTTTATGGACACAATGATCATTTTTATTAGTGTTTTTGTTTGTAATTCTCAGCAAAGTCTTGCCAGCTGATTAAGTGAACAGAAATCACCTCAGATGTTCTGATTCATTTTGCCTTCTTAGAGTTGTCTCATGTCTCGCCAGAAAACTATTTTAATAATGAGGTTTGCTTCCCTGCTGTTGTGGAATAAAAACTTTTGTGGTTTAGTGTTTACTTTTGCCTCATGTCTTGCCAGACTTTATTGGTCTTTTTTAATTTCCATGACAGTTTAATGTGTATGTAAAGGCCTTGTGATGTGTTTTATTGCACTCTTTAAATGTGTGAAAATGTTCATCTCCTGCAGACTGATCTCAAACAGAGAGGAGTTTGGTTTAACAGTTAGTCAGTGGAAATAACGATGTCAGGGTTTTAGTGCCGTGGTATTTTTCTGTGTTTAACAGAATTTTTTCTTTGCTTTTTATTGTTTAAAGAGACTGCAAAACTGCTCATAAAACTGTCATTGCACACTTGTTCAAATTTCACCAAAACACCTCAAATACATAAAATAAAAGATCAAATACAAGAAATCTTCTTTGATTTTTGCACTTTATTACTGATGCATGATATTGTACTTTTGACAATATGACAAGATTTCCAAAGACATTACTGCCAATACAGATGTTTTTGTAAAGAATGAGTTTCTACTTTGTGAAAATCATTTTACTTTCAATGCGAGAGTCTATTTGTGAAAAGAACAGATGAGAAGAAAAACATCATTAAACTCTTTCAAAATGAACATTTCTCTTGTTGTGTGTACAAATACAGTGATGAAGAGACCAATAATTTCCCCCAAACAGTACAAATTGGAATTATGAGGAAAACATAACAGCTAACTATGATTTACCATGACTAACCTGTACTACAATGCACAAATTAGGATTATTTTTACTAACCCTAGGTCACTGGTATGTGATTTGTTTTTTTTGTACCACTCATTAAAGAACTTATTTTGCCATGTTTGTGTCACTCACTAAATATCTTTTATGAGAAATTTAAATATAACAATAACAACAATAACAGTAAAGGTAACATATCTGTCCTTTAAAAACTGTTAAACATTAATTCTTTTACTGTGTAGAAAATAAGGTTAAATTGGTTCTAGGAATGTGTCGTGCTTATAAAACACAGAATTTGAAATCACATGTTGAGTTGACAGAATTTGATCAGACTTGAAGATCAGAAGTATATGCACTGTTATAGGCTAAATATTATAGTTCACAGTTCAGACATTTATAGGTCTAAACTGCTCTGAGGACTGCTGTTTGTTTTCCTTTTCATTCAAGAATGTACTTATCCTGATTGTTACAAAAAAGCATATATTATTGATATATGTTTGTATTTGCAATGTAGTCTAAATAAGGGGGAAAAACTACAAGTTTGTATATTTTTTTTCAAAGAGCATTTATTTTGTACTCATGCAGCAGTATTTTTGTATGTCTGCATTAGGAAGAAAATAAAGAAAATGAGAATTTTTGCACAACTTCCAACTATTGCGGGTTTTCTATAATCTTTATTTTGTATCGTGACTATTTTGTATCGTAAGCCCTGTTTCGTATTTTGTATCGTTTCATGAGTTGACCATTTCGTTACACCCCTTATATATATATATTTATATACAGTACAGGCCAAAAGTTTGGTCACAGTGTAAAATAACTGAAAACATGTCTTATATTCTAGTTTCTTCAAAGTATCCACCCTTTGCTCTGATTACTGCTTTGCATACTCTTGGCATTCTCCTTATGAGCTTCTACAGGTAGTCACCTGAAATGGTTTTCACTTCTCAGGTGTGCCTTTCCAGGGTTAATTTGTGGACTTTCTTACCTTTTTAATGGTGTTGGGACCATCAGTTGTGTTGTTCAGAAGTCAGGCTGATGCACAGCCGACAGTCCTATTAGACAACTGTTAGAATGAATATTATGGCAAGAACCAATCAGCTAAGTTAAGAGAAACGAGTGGCCATCATTACTTCAGTGAGAATCTACAATGTAATGAGTGATGAAAATAAAGAAAACTTATTGAATGAGAAGGTGTGTCAAACTTTTGACCTGTACTGTAGATGTTGGTATAATCCTTAATTGAAGCTGTATAGTTGCTCTTTTTCATTTATATCATTTCTTTGCTCATTGAGAGTGCCTGACAAACAGAGTGGCCATCAGGCACTGAAAAAAAATAAATGTTGCCCTCTTGAAAATCAAAGTTGCCCACCCCTGCATTATGGTATAGATGTGTACTTTTATATTTCTGCTGATAATATGGGATAATTATGTCCAATATGTTTGGTCTGTATACTGTCACCAGCCCATTCACAACTTTTCATGCATCTCTAAAAATCATGTTCGTCTAAGTTGTTGTTGCTCTGTAAAGTAAAAAGTGCTGTAAGTTGAAAGCACGAATGATATCCAGGAATCCTTCCATATCACTCAATATACAAAATACTGTACACTCTAAAGTTATTTACAGCTTTCTCTTGTTTTTCTGGGATTCTGAAGACCAGAAAAAGTCAAAGGATGGAGATGAAAGAGAGGAGTGAGCTGAGAGAAATCTTCTGTGTAAGCGACTGCCACACTTAAGTGAAGAAATACTTTATAAAGATATTCAGCAGACAGAATAAATCATCAGTATATTTTAATTTTCTTTTTTATTTCAACACCACAAGTCCTCTTGGTATTCAGGGCCTGGGTGTTTTTCATTAGTTTGTTCTGTTATGGGAGCATTCAGAGGATTTAGTGTTTCTTTAATCTTGATTTTAAGATTGTTTGTTGTAAATTTGATCTTGTTCTTGTTGTTTTTTGTTGTTTCACATTAAGCTTTATGATGCTCTTAACCAAAAATGTTGCCTTTTTAAATGATTGTGATGAGTTTTGTCCAGATTATTCCATTTTATCCAAAGGCTTTTCTGTTTGAGTATACCGTCGTTCCCTCTTTTTTCTTAACATTTGTCCGTTTTGTCTTAAGGTTTCATGGAAATGAGATTTTCTGTTTGGGTTTTTTGGTTTTCAGGATCTTTACTTGGACAGTATTTTTACTGTCATGACTGAACAAGTTATTTTTCCTTTAACATTAAATTTTAAGGTTTGAAAATGATTCCAATTTTCAAAAGTGTATATTGATTTGATCAACAGCAGTTTCAACTTCATCTCTGTTATGCTGAAATAATTATAAGCACAATAGATCAATTGAATATTGATCTTTTAAATCGGCTTCAATTTGAAGGCTTTCAAATGCTTTTTGATACTTTTGTGGTCAAGTGTCCTGCAAAATTAATTTTCTTCACTGTAAGAAGAGGCTGAGGGAGCAGGGGAATCTGACACCTTTTACTCAACTCTCACTTTATGCATCTTTGAAAATAATTGCTCCACAAAATGCTTTGCCTTAATTTCAAGGGTTTATGATGTGATAGCCTCCAACTATGTGTGTGTTTGTTGCTCATCATGGGCAGATGCCTTGACTGGTCTGAAAGCCTGCTCCATGGACTGTAACCCTTCCTCCCCTTTCCTATCAGAAATCATTTGTGCAGCCAAGCAGCCTCCTGAAGCCTCCCCACCCCTCAGATCTGAGTATTTCTGAATATTTTTAATGGTTAGTGAAAAGATCTTCATCTGATCCTCCACTGAGGCTTTTTTTTGTCATTAATTGTTCAACTCAAATCAATTCCTTGCTTAACAGACGCCCAACACATGATGTAAACGGTCAAACACACCAGGCCATGGAACTATAATTTTGTTTTTAATTTAATGATCTCAGGTTCAGAGGCCTGGTCATGTCTCTGTCTCTCTTTAGCTCTACGCACTGAAACTTAACAGTCTTTTTTACTACTACAGATCTTAACATTTATCAGTAGGCCACCCAAATGATGCAATGCAAAATTCATAAACCCTGCATTTTAAAATCAGTATCTGGAAAATAAACAAAGATAAAACATCTGAAAAAACCACACAGTCTCTCTGTTCCATCTGCTTGTGAATGCATAAGCCGAACATCAGCCACAATCTACTTGGCTGTCCTCTTTGTCTGGCCCACTTTATCAGATTTCTTAGAAAGAACAGGTTTTTTCCCAAGACACCCACCTCAGTTACACCAGTTACAGATTGCAGAACAAAACAGAACACCAAGAGTGCAGAACAAAACAGAACACCAAGAGTTCAGGGCAAGTATAAAGTTAAGGTTGGTCTAATCTGTCATTTCAAAGAGTAAAACAATTCACTTGTTTTATTTCCCCTGCATTCACTTGTGACTTAAAATCCAAACACATTTCAACAATCAGTTTTACTAGAATGTTTCAGTGCTGAAAACAGAGTTAACAACCAGGTTCACTGATGAGCTAGTTTTTCTGAGAAACAGCCTTGTATATCTTTTCCCCTAATATTTATTGCACTGTTATTTTTTTGTAAACTGTCCTATTGTATTGAAGCCACATGGTCCAAAAGCTTTGAGCTCTGTTCAACATGCAGCTGCAGTGCATTTAACAGAGGCACTTTGTTCTTATTGTAGCTTACATCACCCTCTAGTGTTCAAATTATTTAATACACAAAACTCTGTCATACGTGTTTATGTTTTTAAGTATATAACTGTAGGAGAAAGACATTTGATTTATGAGAAACACTTTTCATGAAGCCCCCTTTATAATGCCTTACAAACACTCTATAAGAATGTTTCTAATGCATCATTATTTTGTGATAATGCTCATAATCCTTAAACTAAGCACTTAATTCATAGTAATGATTAATTGTAATATAATTAGTCATTATGATGCCTGTGTTCAGGATGAAACAAAATCATTGCTGCGTGCAAGGGGCCCAAAAGTGGGAAAAGTTAAAGATTGCTGGATCCCCTTACTGGACAGAGGCACCTTTAAAAACAGATTTTTTTAAGTATATAGTTGAATAAACTTTTTCCAATTGTCTTTGAAGGCCTCTTTTTTTCTGCACAACCACAAAAGAAGCTTTTGTTTTTACTCAAATGTAGAATCATACATCTTTACCTCTTACAGTGTAGTTGTTCTCGGTGATGTATGTTTTGTCTGTTATCAAGATTATGCAAGAAATACTGAACAGATTTTGCTGAAATTTTCAGGAAATGTTGGCCCAACTTAAAAATGATTAGATTTTGGTGGTGATCCAGATAACTACCATCAGTGAACAGTCGTTTTTACTCAACTGTCTGACTAAAATGATGTTAACATGATTCTGAGCCGTAGGTGTGAGCTGTCAGGGTCAAATAATCTTAATATTGGTAACTTCATCATGAAACTATTGCTTATAGCTATAACAGCATTATGTGAGCTACTTTCTAGTTTGCAGTGGTTAACTCCCTAAGTACAAAACAGCATACATAACAATAGATTCTTTAAAACATTTATTAGAGGATATGATCAATCAGTCAAGCCATATTTGTTAAACACAATTTAAAAAACAATGTATCACAAAGTGAAGTTCATTCAAAAGAAGCTGAGAAGAATTAGGACACAAAATAAAATACAAAACCTCACCCACAAACACACATTCAACACACAAACTTCAAGTGAGGACTCTTACAACAGGCACAGACTGAGGAAATGCTTTCTTTAATTCAAAATGAGGAAACACAGGAGTTAAGACAGAGTTGATAAAACCATGTGGAACATAAAATGGCTCCCAGGTTCACCCAGCACAACAGCCACAGCCATGCTGTCAATCGTCAATCAATCCGGGTTTATTCACTCACAACTCAGTGGAGCGTAAGTGGAAAGGCGCTGGTCCTGTCATGCCCGGTGCTTCATTAGATCCAGCTCCATGTTTCAACAGATCGAAATTCAACAAGCTTCTCCAGCAAGGAGCACCTCCAGACTGTCTGGGTGTGAGTGAGTGAAGGCCCGGCTCCAGCATGGAGGGAGGACAAAGAGAGCAATCAGTGCACACCTGCATCAATCAACCTGGCTCTGCCTCCATCCACACCTCTGTCCCACACAGCTGAGCTCAACCACACCAGCTACTACTCCATTAGATATTATAAAGGCGATGAAGCACTTAAAAGGAAATTGTGATAAATCAGGCTGAAAGGTGAACAAAATAAAAGGGTCATTCTGCCAACAGAGTGCAATTTGCTTGTTGTAACTCTTTAACTTCATTTTTTATTCCATTTCAAGAGAGAATTTAGTAATATACACATTTAGGCTACTCATTCAAAATGAGTATTAGTCAATCTCAGGCTACTTTATTTAATTTATTGCAACTTTCGACAATTTATTATCATTGCAGTTTTTTTCTCTGCTGTTACCAAAACTCAAATTTTTAACACCGTCTCATTTTGAAACCATGTTTGAAAAAATATCAACCACATACAATGTTTTCCCTTAGAAAAAGAGATAATGGTTGGAAATGGTTGGTTACACGATGAAAACACTAATATTTATGACAAAAAATTACTTTTTTTGCTGTTACTCTTTATTTGAGTAACAGCAATGAGGGTAACAGGAATGAGTTTTTAGCATAAAATTAGCAATTGTGTGAAATCTAGCCACTTAGCATCTATGCTAGTAGCTTGAGCACATGGAGCACATTCTTAAGATTTAACTGAATATTTTACTTTTGATATCAACAAATGTTGTCTTAGAGATAACTTAGGTAACAGAACTGAGTTTTTAGATGGACCATCTCTAAAACAGCTAACAATCGTTACATTTAAGGAGAAATAAAAGAGATAACTTACTTTTGGTCTTCCCATGACTTGCAGAAGACCTAAATGATGTCAATTCCTGCGGAACATGTCACTGGTGAAATGTTCCAAAATTTTAAAGGGGGGAATGTGTTTGGGTAACAGCAATGAGTGAAAACCTGGGGACAGCATTGAATTGTAACCAAAATATAATTACTTTTTTGTAAAACTTTTGTTTTAAAAGTGTAGATAGAATATGAAGTCACACTTAAATGCAAAAGAAAATTTGCTTTGGAAGGATTTTGTTAATGATGCATTGTAGTAAAGTGTAGCGTTTGGCTGTGGGAACAGACAAGAAATGCTATGTATAAGTGTTTTGGATGCCATTTTAAAATATTAAAAATATATATATATATATTTATTTATATATATAAATATATATATATATATATATTTATTTATATTTTTATATATATGTAATATCTACAAAGATTAATGTGTATGGTGTTGAGTAAAATAATAAAATATAATTTGTAATATATTATTACTTGTGTTTATACATTTAATATACAATAATATGCTGGGGACATAAATGTTCACTCTTTTGCCCAAATAAATAAAAACAGGTAAAACACAGAACAATAACCCTGAAACTACAACAGAGTTTTACTGCTTTCATGCCACACAGAGAAATCAGTTCTCATGTGAACTGAAATGTTTTGGCCAAACAAAACTTGGAACATCACACTTATTATTTGTCTAATTGCATAAAAAACATTCTTGCTTTGTTCCTTAACTCTTTCACAGCGATGTTCAAGCCAAGATATGTGTAATGTTCTCTGTGGTTTAGTTTTGAGTTGTCCAAATAAAAATAACGCATGTTTCCATTGTTTCTTTTCTGTCCATTTGTCTGTTTGTTTGCACAAAAAATACCCAATGGACTTCACTGAAATTTGTCAGAAGATGCTGGTTGGCCCAACATGACAATGATTAGATTTTGGTGGTGATCTAAATAACCACTGTTGGTGAATGATCGTGTTTGCCCAATAACTGTCTCACTAATAATGATATCGACATGACTCCCAGTGTGGATTTTCAGGGTCTAAGAATCATATTATGATGATAACTTTCTCATGAAACTATTGTTTTTAGATGTAACAGTAAAATGTGAGCTAACTTGGTGGAGGTTTGTGCTCTATGAGTGCTTTCTATGATTACCTCCGCCAAGGAGGTTATGTTTTCGGGAGAGTTTGTTTGTCTGTCTGTCCGTCCTTCTGTAAACAAAAAAACTCAAAAAGTGATGGATGGATTTTGATGAAATTTTCAGGAAATGTTCAGCATGGGAAAAGGAAGAACTGATTGGATTTTGGTGTTGATCCGGATCAGCATCTGGCCGCCATGGCGAAAAATGTGATTTCTGTGAATAACTACTGAACTAAAATAGATATCATTATGAATCCAGTTGCTAATGGTATGTTTTCATGGTCAATGAATCTAAATATTTCAATGAAATAAAGGTAGGACTAATATTTATGGTCAAAATCACAAGATGGCTGAGGACTGTGGCACTGGCGGAAATATTATCATGGCTTCTCCTGTTTAACTTCCAAGGCCGAGGTTTGACTGAATTGTTGAAGGAGGTTCAATTTAGAATGGCTCACAAACAAATGGCTCCCTCTGAACTGCAAATCAGTTCTCATCGTTCACTTAAAAGAGCTGTACAAAAGACTGGACTCGTTCATAACATCTCTTGCGAAACCACCACGGAAGAAGGTCAACATAGCAGAAGCCTCTGTTTAGGAGTAGAAGAAGATGATATAGTGATAGTAGTAGAAGATAATGTGATAGTAGAAGATCTTTTTTTATGATTATTATTTTATTTATTTATTTTACTCTTTTAACTTACCTGCTTTATCTGCTGTTTTTATCCCTCTCATGGTTTATCATTATTTTATTCCTATTTTTACTTTCTTTTATTGTTCTGGAATAACCAGTTTCTATAATCATTATTTTATTTCACTTTATTTTATGTATTGATTTATTTATTAGTAGTATTTTTTATTATTATTTCATTTATTTATCTATTTTCCCTTTTACCAGTCCTCTATCTGCCGTCTTATTTTCAATCTTCCTGATGTGATGTTGTCAACCTTAAACAATCTTAAATTAATCTATGTATCTGGAAATCTATTATCTGTCTACTGTCCTATTATCTCCTTGCCATTATGCAGTTTACCAGCTGTTTCAATCCACAGTTTATGATATTTTCTCTCATTTTGTTGCTTTAGTTAATGTGATCCTCTGTGCCTTTTATTCTGACTCTGGTGGTTGCTGATGAACTGACTGTTGATTTTATTGTGCTTTGTTTTCTGCCTTTGTTCTGTCTGTTAAAGCACTTTGTAAACTTCTGTTTTTAAAGGTGCTATATAAATAAATATATCATTATCATTATTATCATGTAACATACAGGTGAAAAAATTAGTCGCAACTAGTACTCAGGACTGTTTAGACTTGCTGAAGAGTTTATATGATGACTGTAGGAAGAGGCAAGGCAACACTACCTGCTGACTCCCAGTGCTTGAGCTAAGCTAACTGACAGTGGACAAGCTATGGCCGTCTCTTTCTTGTTGCTGGCTAATCCAGCCAAAAGAATGGTGTCTACCTGCTTATCAAGACTTCAAGAGTGAGGTAAGAAAAAAAAAATGTTGGAGCGTTCCTTTAAATAACTTTGAAAAGCAAATTATCACTGTTAAGCCAAAATCTCCTGTGTCTCATTTTAAGAATGACAACAGAAATGGTCTCCACTGATTAAGAGACACTCATTTTCTATGCAAATTTGAACATGACAAAAGTGTTTGCCAAAGTTGTACCAAAACTTCTGATTCCTGATCCAAATAAAAATGCAGGCAAATTTGTGGAGACACTGTCAAACAAACAGAGGACAACCACCTTTTTTAGGAGCAATAACTCATGACTAATCCATCATTATGATCATAAGACAAAATGTCAGTCAACACTGGAAACAACAACAACACAGAGGATGAAGAAAGCATGACAAAGTCTAAATTCAAAGCCAGGATGATCATTTTCTTTTACATTAAGGGCATTGTTTTTGAGGAGTGGGTTTCAGAAAGGTCAGCAGTGAATCACGATTTTGGCAAACAGGTTCTGAAAAACCTTTTTTCCACCATAACTGTGGAAAAGTAGTTTTTTCCTCTTCAAGACAAAGCACCATGCAGCTCTCTGTGAAGCAGTTTCTGTCCTAAAAACAGATCACGGTGCTTGATCATCCTCCATATTCATCTCATCAAGCACCGTGTGACTTTTTCCTTTTCCCTGTGATCAGTTTGTACTCAGAGGAGCATGTTTTGTGTCAGACGTTTAGAAAAGATTAACAGAAGTTTGGAGACAACTGTCTGAAGAAGACCTGCTGCACCACTATGATCATGAAGACCTGGATGCCGTGCTGTGTCGATGCAGAAGAATGTTCAATAAAACTGGATTAAGAAGTATCCTGTTTTAATAACCATACCTCATATGCATTTGTGACTTCAAACATGCCAACAAACTGAGCGACCTGCAGGACAGCAGCAGATCAGAGACAGATCTTTACCTGAATTCATGTTCTTTCATGCTGGGAAAGAAACCATCTGTCTCTGTGCTGAGTGTGTTTTTCACTGTTTGATCCAACATTCATTGACACACAAGGTCAGCTCAGCACCTGTCTGCTTCCCACCACAGCTCGTCTGTTTCCTACCTGACTGCTCATGTTTGGGAGCTTTACTGGGTTTGACTTACATGATGAAAAAGCATCTTCATGGATGAACCTGTAGAAATTACTGAGGTGAATATGCGCTCACTTTAAGTCAGAAGTAGAAGCTCAGATGTGAATGCTGTATGTCCGCTCGTAAGCAAATGCTTTCTTTAACAGCTCATGCAGATATTTTGATGTTAACAAGAAAGACTGAATTACATTTATATTCTCTTTTTAACAATGTCATATCATTGCTGCTGTGGGTTTCATAAACTTAACACAACGACCAATTTAAAAAATGATCTACGACCCACAAAATCCTCATAAACTCAAAACTGAGACTCAGAGAATTCACCAGATCTGTTTCTTGGTGCATGACAGTTATACAGTGCTGCATATTAGGCAGGGCTTTTATACATAATTAAAAAAAGTGTCAGTCACATAATATTACATGAAGGTGTGGAAATGTTTACAGAGAGGGAAAAGTTCAGAAATTAGTTCATGAATGGATAAAATAAAAAAAATATATATATATTATAAATAACTAAATCAAACTAGAAAAGCACTCTGAGAGCGCAGACCTCCGCCAGCACCACAGTCCTCTCCCATATTGTGATTTTCACCATAAATATTAGTCCTACCTTTATTTCATCGGACTTTTTAGATTCCTTGACCATGAAAACATACCATCAGCAATTTGTTTCATAATGATATCTATTTTAGTTCAGTAGTTATTCACAATAATTGTCATGGCGGATCCAGACGGTGATCTGGATCAACACCAAAATTGAATCACGTCTTTCTTTTCCCATGCTGAACATTTCCTGAAAATTTCATCAAAATCCGTCCGAAACTTTTTGAGTTATTTTGTTCACAGACTTACAAACAGACAAACTCGCCCAAAAACATAACCTCCTTGGCGGAGGTAATAAGTAACCTAATTAGTGTGGATATTCATATTAAATAAATAAATTCATTTGCTCATTATTACATTAAGTAAAATAAAATACCAAATGGGGTAAGTCGCTGTCATCCTGCTGATTGATGGTAAAATGTGACCACAATGATTCCCAAATTGATGCTGTGGTACCACCATCCCTGCTGTCCCGTCAGATTTACCTATTTTCATTAGCTCCTGTTATATTTATAGACATATGTCAGAACAAGCTCTTAGTTTTGCTGTTTTCTCTCTCTCTCATGAACTTTTGTGACTCTCCTGTTATTTGTCATTCATTTAAAAGCATTCAATGAATTCTCAAAATCAGGGATGAATGTGATCTCAGATAAAATCCTTTCAGTTCATTCATTCAACGCCAGTTTTAGTGTGACACTGATTCTGTTTGTCAGACTATAAGATGATAAATGATCAATGGTCAATATTTTATTTGACAGTGGAAAAGTTCAATTCAGCGATCGGTGGCCTCACAATAAGATAGCTGCTAAGATAGAGACAAATATGATGAGGACAGATTTATGATCTGGGCGTCCATGAGTCTGTCGCTATAATAAATTCTTATTTTAATCCCTTTTCTCTGCCTGGATGGATACATCTCTGGATGTAATATGTAAACAAATATATTTATTTATGTCTATTTTTATAAATGCATTTAACAGTTGTTATCCCGGCACTATGCAAATAAAGATTGAATGATTGATTTTCACGTGCATGGAAGGGTTTTCTCCTGATGTCCCAGTTTCCATCCACAAACCAAAAACATTATATTTGGCTCAACTTAAGACTTTAAATTGCCCAAATGCGTAACTGTGCATGTGCTGTCTCTATGGTGGCCCTGTGATTGGCTGTCAACAAGCAGGCAGTAGCTGGGACTCCCCCATGCAAAGTGGGATAGATGATGGTGGATGGTTCAAGCAGGAAAGTGCATGAAATCAGAAGTTTCCAAGTTTTAATTTGATCTTTCACATTTCTTTTGAAAATAAGGAAACTATAAAAAAATATTACACCAAAGAACTTACTCAAGTTTCTCACCAAAAGATGATTTTTTTTTTCTCTTGAATTTTACAGTTACTCAGATCACGGTGTCATTTGGTTACCTTTACGTAGTGGTGACTTTTCTAAACTGGCGTTGTAAAAATATATGTAAGTATATAAACAAGTAAGTGCGTATAAACATATATTTATACACCGTATATCCGGCTGACATTGGGTGAAACTCTTAACTGGTTGTCAGCCAATCTTAGGGCCACATAGAGAGATAGAAAACCAAACATACTCATACCTAAAAGCAATTTAGAGTCACCAGTCTACCCAATGAGCATGTCTGGTCTGTGGAAGGAAGCTCGAGTGCCTGAAGTGAACCCAAGCATGCACATGAAGAACATGAAAACTTCACAGAGAAGGGCCCTGACTGAACCAGCTGCCCTAAATTAACAGTATTGTTGATAACCAAAGAGTTTTTATGTCTCTGTGTCTGTTAATACAGCAGCATGTAGAAGCTCTGTGACCTAAATGATATTTTAAATGTGATTATTGTTATCCATGAACTTTCAAATATATTTTTGCAAAAGTAAACAAAGATATTAAACCACATTATTATTTCTTCATGAAGGTGTCAAATTATAGTTATTAACTCCCACTGCTGAACAGAAAGAAACATTTTTAGGGGTTGAAAGTTCTGCTTGATTTGTTTTTGACTTCTCAGAGAAGCCCAGTGAGCAGCTCAAATTAGAGTCTTAAAAGGTGCATTAAGTTTTAAAATTCTTATTGTTGTTCAAGATGTATGTCCTATAGCAGTGACGTCTCTGTTTTCAGCAAGTTTTTAAAGACTTTTTAAATATTTTTATGACAGGTGGTCAGCATTTGGGTCATATCTGACCTGCTGATACTGGAAGACGAGTTACTGTTTTCAGGTTAATGTGTAATTTTGGTGGAGCTGTGCCGAGCAGAGGATGGTTGGGAGGTAATGTTCAGCTCTGGTGTTTCTTTTCACTCGACCGTCTTCACTCGCCCAGCAGAAGACTCCAGTCATGAACATCAGACAGGTTTGCTTTCACTTCACTTTACAAAAGCATCTTTCTTTTCCCTTAAACAATAATCTCTGTTTATTTTCCCTCATTAGGTCGTTTTTGTTGTTCATGTTTGGTCCGTCTTCTGGGTTCAGTAACTGGAATCTGTCCCTGCAGAGTGATCGAGTGCAGGGCCCGGCTGGTTACTGCGCCCAGGGGCCGGGTTATTCTCCAGAGGAAACACTGTCTTTGCACAAATCTACTCCAGCGCTGCAGCTTTTCATTCATATGTGACTGAATATGTGATCTGCATAAACAGCTGGAGCTCTGGATCATGGTCTTTGGCTTTGTTTCTGCTGGGCTGATCCTCTGAAGGACTTTGTCATGATTCAAGTATTCAGTGATGAGAGAGGCAGGCAGCAGCTGCAGGGCTTTTGATTCACAATGACACTTTAATAAACTGGATTTTATTCTATTTATGTATTTATTCATAAAACATAAATAAAAAAGAAATCAAATCTTCTTAAAAGATTTTTCAATCTTTGCCTGGGTCAATCTTATGGATGTTTCAAGTTTTTGTGCCATTTTGCATAAAAAAACGAAAATCTATGAATGCAGTCAAAAGATCTTGTTTATTATAGACAACAAAATTGAAAAAAAAAATGCATATTTCTATTGAAACACAAAACTAAATATGAAGCATCTGCTCTGGTTTGGTCTCTTAAACTTTGTTGATATGTTTCTCATCCAGACGTCCCTCAGCGAAGATGTACATGCTGGGGTATTTATAGTAATAATAATAATTTAAAAAAGAATTCCTCTTTGTTAACACCAATAATCATAATACTTTTGTTTTGGGTCATGATTAATGTGACCAAAATATGTTTCTGTGTTTATATTCGCATTAGAATAATCATATTCTTAGTAGTTCATATAATTCTTATTTTGTCGTATAACAACAACAAACAAAACAAACTACACGTTTATGACCATACATTTTGTTTAGCACAGCAGGCCAATGGTGGTCACATGCAGCCCCCCACCTCACTTGAAGCAGCCTACAAGTTATAAAAAAATCCTGGGTTGTAAAGAGTGGAATGTTCTGGGTTTTTTTTGTCTTTTCTTTTTACAGCTTATATTTTGGCCTTAAATGTCTTTTTTTTTTTTTTTTGCTGTGTTACTTTAAGTGACCAGCTAAAGAGTTAGCTTCAGCTGGTCACTTAAAGTAAGCTGTGCTCATATATATATATATATATATATATATATATATATATATATATATATATATGAAGATCAGGTATAATTGTTGTCATTTTGAGGTAAGTTTCACAGGAATTTGGGAGATTTTATGACACCTCTGCACCAAGTAGAAGAGCTGAATATGACCAGTTTTCAATAATCAAATCATATACACGTGTGTTGAACTTTAAAAATGAAAAACTGTGAACTGTTTGAACTCAGTTTTATTAAAGCTAGGGTTGGCGATCTGATGTAGATACACTTTTTGAAATACTGTTTAAAATGGTCTTTATGACCCGATGGTAAGCAACTCATAATGTGTTCTTAAAACAGAGCGAAAAATATCCGCTATCTACAGCAGGAGTAAAACAGGGAAAATACCAACCAATAATCTTGCAGGGATACCTTTTTTTACACCAATCAAATCCCGTCACCATTCTGCGTGCCTGCTGTGCGTGCATTTTCCTGGCGTGCACAGACAGTGCGTGTAGCATGTAGCATGTAGCGTGTAGGGAACAGACTCCGCTGGAGAATGCTTACCTTTCAAGTTTTGTCTTTGAAAATAAGGGAAGTCCGCTGTGAGCTGTCCCACAACACCAACCAAGCTCTATTATCCCTCACATTTTGAGACAGATGTACAAGAAATCTAAAATAAACTCTTTATTTTTCTAAGTTTGTTCCGCTGTTGGCTCTAATCTCGCGAGAACTGCCATCCATGCTACTGCAGGTGGTAGTTCTCGCGAGACTTCTTCTTCTTCGGTGGTTGGCATCCATCATTTTGGAGCATTACAGCCCCATTCAGGCAAGTGTATCTGTCTGCGGCTTGCAAGACGGAGGCGTGTCCTGTAGCGTGTCCTGTAGTGGGCATGTCCTGTAGTGGGTTCTGTCGCGTAGTGGGCGTGTCGTGTAGTGACGTCACTACGTGACAGAACCCACTATACTGTTCTTAAAGAGATATGAGCCCCGGGAGCATTTACAGTTTCAACGTTCTGTTCTGTTTCTACACTAAATACCGTTTTGCTTGTTGCCTTATAATGAATTGATTTAAAAGCATTGAAATGTTAATATTGTTTGACTCTGCCACGAAATAATAATAATAATTAAACAACTCGGGACAAGAATTAATGAGCTAAAATACATACATACATACATATATGTATGTATATTTATATTCAAGGGGAAACTTAGATTTAGGCACTAAAAGAGTGATGGTTAGGTTAAGGGTTAGCAGATGGGTGACGTTAGGTTTTATTTGTGTAAGTTATTATAACATTAAAAGGGGAAACTTAGATTTAGGCACTAAAAGAGTGATGGTTAGGTTAAGGGTTAGCAGATGGGTGACGTTAGGTTTTATTTGTGTAAGAGAAACCACAGACCAAACGTTCTTTTCCCTCTTATTTTTCGTCTTCTTCCTTTTTATAAACTTTTAACAGTGTCTCGCGTGGTTTTCCGTGATTTCCTTCTTAGCTAGTGGGCGTGTCGTGTAGTCATTACGTCATTACGCGACACGCCCACTACATGACACGCCTCCGTCTTGCGGGCCGCAGACAGACCCTTCTCCATTCAGGCTAGGGACAGTTCAGTTTGGAAAGGCAGAGGAGTGCTTTTATTATTATATCGTCACACGGGAGATTTACAGGAGAATACTGATACAGGAGGACGGGAGAAAAGAGGAGAAAATACGGTAGTTTCATGGCCAAAACGGTAGATTTGACAGCTATGTGGAGAATGTCAGAGGAACTACCTATACCCCGATCAACATCGGCTGTGAGTACTAACTAACTTTACATGTTTGTTTGGTGTTTTCTTTGTGCTGACTGAGACATGACTTGGTGTAGAGTGAAACAAACACGTTGTGCTGAGGGTTTGGAGTTGAATCAGTCTTCTGGATATAGCGGCCGCGCGCGTGCATGTGAGCGGGGGGTGGGGCTAGGCGGAGCCCTGAGGAGATGCTACTTTCAAATTCATGCTAGTTTTCCAAAATCGCCAACCCCAGCTTTAAGTTTGAATAATGTTGGTACCTTCTTAGGTTTCAGTCTAATTCCAAAGATCTTATTTAGTCTTATCTTGACAAAAAAATCAAAATTAAATGTAATCCTCTGGTTACATCTTGACATTTCAAAGAAAAAATCAAAATAACCTTGCATTTGTTTCCTTTCATTGCTCTCAGATTAAATTGGGTCTGAAGTCTGATTGGTTTTTTAGTAACTGGATGTTTGCTTGAGCTGTGCAGCTTCACTAATTTCATGATTCAATTACAGTTATTAAGTTCAAATTTGATGTGATATTATGATGCAACACAGTGAGTTGTATCTTGATTTTCATACCACTGCACCAGGCTGCTTTTTAGGTTAAACTACAAGTATTCAGACATACTGCACTCATCTTATTTATTAGAAATAATCAGTGGGATCAACTGCAGCAGAAATGTCCTTTTCATCATCAACATAAATAAATTTGATTTGTCTCATCTTCTTAAACTTGACTTTCCTCCTCAGCCACAAAACGGATGCTGCCATCAAGCAGCAGCCTCTGCAGGGTTTAATGATTATTGACCGTCTCTGCAGCTTCACCCATAAATTATGCACTAATAAAAGATCATTTTTGACATCCTGTCTATGGGCCTTCCCAAGCCACTAATGAAAAGATGTGATTGTTGGCTGTGTATACATTAGATTGGTTTTACTAACTCTACTTGGATCTATCAAATGTAGCTTGGCTGTCTCACATTTTTCTTATATTGAAAGAAGTTTGGACAGCGCAGGCTAATTGAATGAATTAAAATGGTCCAAAAAAGCTGAATTCAGCCTTTTTCTAATCAAAATTGATACATAAATATTGATCATGTCATTATTAATCCAAAACATTTTATTTTCTGTTTTTTAATGATGCAATATACCACTATATGTAAATTAATATGTACTATACTATATGTAAATATGTAAAATTTTATCACTGAGATGAAAAACAACGATTGAATTAAACTAAAGAACCTCTACTGTATTATCATAAAAAAGCTTTGGTGCTAAAAAAGATGTGGCCTGAACAGGATTTTCA
This sequence comes from Scarus forsteni, assembly GCA_036419115.1. Taxonomy (NCBI): domain Eukaryota; kingdom Metazoa; phylum Chordata; class Actinopteri; order Labriformes; family Labridae; genus Scarus; species Scarus forsteni. The sequence goes on along the minus strand of JAZDUH010000011.1, from coordinate 15,659,750 downwards.
CCTCTGCAGGAGGTAAAATCATTTCCATTGTTAAATTCTTACATGTCCTCGGTCAATAGTCTACTTGTTTAGAGTTTAAAGTTTCCTTGCAGACAGAAAATCTCTCACTTTGTGCTCTGAACACTGATTAACTAAAAACAAGCTTTACACACACACTGAAGAAAGTAACCTGATCAGGTCTGTTTCAGAGCTGTAATGTGTGTGCTCCCACCTCGGCCCTCCGTGTAAAAAAAGCACCTTTAAACACCAAAGTCACATTTCATAGATTCCCCAGAGGTCACTGCTATTATAAGCCCACCTCTCACTCTCAGCACTCCACATTTCACCTCTCGCTGTGAGCCCAGGCTCTCATGACGACACAGGACTTTGGGTCTTTTCCCCTCGGAGCTGTTGATTCAAGGGAAACTCTGTCCACAGCTGGAGAGTTTTCACACGGCTGCAGCTGCTCCTGATGTTTGTTCTGCTCACTTTGCAGAGCTTAATCAACCAGCTGTTACATAAACAATAAAGAGAGTGACACAAACGTGGATGCCTCTTTTACACCAAACATGGATTAGCTCTAACACTTGGCTCTTGTGTTTTACTACAGAATCTACTTACCATACTCACTTACTATGACGCTGGTAACAATCAGTCCAAAACGAGTATTGTTTTAATACCACAGCATAAAGACAGAGGTGTAAAATAACACGGTGTAAACATCAAAGTATCAAATATTGGACAGATTTCTGTTTCTTACATACTTACCTGAAATATTTGATGTTGCTTGTTAAGTTTTCAGTGCTGTCTGCTGTCATCAGAATAACAATATTGCATCATTTTGAAACAATAAGTTTCAAACAGTATCGATGTTTAAAACGACAAAGCACCCAGAGAGCACAAACGTCTGCTGAGGTACCTCACATATTGCTCTTACATCTACAAACAATAGTTTCACGATAAAGTTAGCAACATAATATGATTCCTTGACCCTGAAAACTCTTTAACTAACTATTTTAGTTGGGCCATTACCAACATCTCCTGAAAATTTCAGCAAAATCTGTCCAGTAGTGTTTGTGTAATCTTGCCAACAATCAAACATTCGTCAGCAAAAACACAACCTCCTTGTTTAGAGGTAAAAATGATTCCCTTGGCAGCCTCTGAATTGCAGACTTGTTTCAGAAGTAGGAACATAAAGAGACGACAGCAGGAAGTGACTGCTCATACAGAGATTAGCATAGATGCTAACAACTTCAGCAGCAGTTTTATCAGATCGTGACTGCATATTTTTATTAAATGAAACACAAATAACTAGGGCTGGGTATCGATTCAGATTTTCTGGATCGATTCGATTCGATATTACAAGGTCTCAAATCGATTCGATTCACGATTCAATTTGATATTTATTCAGTCTGGGATATCTTACTTAAAATAGTGCTGTAAATTAAAAAAGTGACCTTTTGATCTGGTACATCATTAAAAATTGTTTTAACATGAAGAACTAAACCCAAAACAGTTACATTAATCATATTTTAATGATATGCATTAATGCATATTCTGCATATGACTTGTTTTTTGTCCAACTCGTATTTTCCTTTGTGCTTGTTAAATCTAAAATACTGTACATCCAAACATCAGCTTTTAAACTTGCCAGTGGTGCCCATATAGTGCTTCCACCATGTTTGTTTGCAGTAACATCTCATGAGATCTTGTTCAGTAGAAAGCAACACTAAACGCTGATCACACCAGACTAGCAGGGTTGATACCACAGGCTGCTTCTCTGCACATCCAAAGAAGAAAAAACTACCCAAGTTAAAAGATCGAGCTTTGGATTTTATGGATCGATTATGAACCAGTTAAAGGAAAATCGATTTAAATCGATTAAATCAATTTTTTAACCCAGCCCTACAAATAACACACACATTTCTCTCCAGGGAAGTCTCATCCGCTCCACTTCTTACACGTTTTGCTGAGTTTGTCTATGAAGTTGTTCTTGTTCATGGAAGTAGCTTCCACACATTACCTTATCTGATTGGCCCATAACGACTGATTGACAGAATTTGCTGCCGAATATGCTTCTGAAAGGTTCTGCCCATTCCCAAACACTTTCTATGGACTGTTTCCCAGATGAAAAGGGAAACATATTAAAGGGTTCATCATGTGTCAGGTTAACATATTTGAGCCTCTTTTGTTCCACTCGTGTAACAATAGAGCTGAAAACAAACCAATGGGATGTTCGATTTCACTCTTTTGTTAAGAGAGCCACTGCACATTGATTTATTTGGTAAGAATGTTTTGTCAAATGTGCTTCACTAATGTTTTCACTTTACAGCCCCCTCTAATATCACTGCTCCGTCAGGTCCTGGACACCTCTGATTATTGTCCATAAGTAAATACACAAACATAATACTCAGTGCAATAGCCTTTATGTCCAACTTTACTTTTGGACAAACAGTGTGTCATTTTTATGTTCATATTGTAAATACTGTAAATGTTAATAGTGTGAATTCCTTGGCATTATTTATAGTCTCACTTGGACTTAGTTTACTTATAATTTCCTTTATAAGGAAGTTGATATAGTCCTTAAAGATTCAAGTTACAACCTGCCTGTACGTTTCTTTTTAATTTTCATTTTTTTTCATTTAATTTTGACGCTCTAAAATATTTTAATGTCTTTATTTAATATTTCCTGCTGCTATACAGTGTATAAAAACAACTGAATTTCCCCTTTGGGATTAATAAAGTATTTCTGATTCTTATAAATCAAACCTTTAAAACACAGATTATCAACAACGACTCCACTCATTTTACTCTCAAAACTACAATTATTTATTTTTTGTTTTCCTTCATGTAGAAAAACTTTTTACACATTTACATTTTCCTTTGAATAAAACCTGCATGAGTTTCATAACAAGTGAAAAACACTTCATAGCTCTGGCATATAAAGCTTTATAATCGACACACTTCTATCAAAAGGTTTTAGCATAATTAGTTATTGTTTGAGCTAGAACACAGAGAAAAGTTCAGCTTTTTAAATATTTTAAAAAAGGATGCCATAAATACATTAACAACAAGCTTTTCCTTGTAAAATTCTACAAAATGAATGAAAAAAGGAAATGTAAAGAGACGTCAACCCCTCTCAGTGTTCAGTCACTGCACATTCACTGGAACAATAGAGATCCACATCAACATGCCGTGGAAACGTCCAGCATCTGCAGCTCCAGCCCGTCCAGAAAGCTCTCTGTGCTTTAGCTCTGTGACGCCTCACCCCTGATACCGGCAGGGCTGTGGGACCCGCTGGCTGCACAGGAGGAGGGGTGATGGGGGGGCCCTGGCCTAAATTAGGCTTTCACAACCTGACTAAAAATAACAGACAGGGTAAGACAGAAAAAAGAGAGAAATGAAGGGAGGGAGAGAGAGAGAGAGTCTGTGCTCACATACACATTAACTGTGTAAAGAGAGGAAAAGTAGCACACTGTTTGTATTCTCCGCGTCTCGGGCTAAAAAAAGTTAATACATTGCGTCCTCGTATATGTCCGTCCGCAGACAGAAGAGAATTCCTCCGCCCAGCATGAAGATGGTGGCTCCCCAGCCGAGCCCGTAGCCCCAGTTAAACTCGTGATACGTCTGCAGAACCGTCCCATCGATGAATTTGATCGGGTAGAGGACCAGAGCACAGGCCTGCAGGACCACTGTGACAGAAACAGAGGAACCACAGTCATAATTATGAGGAAATATGCAGAAAATCCATTTTATTTTCTTATTTTAGTAATTTATTTCCATTCATTTTCAAGCAGCATTAGGCAAATCTCTTAGTTAAGTCTTTTGGTTAGAGCATGCTGTGTTTCTATGCCTGGATGGGCCACCAAAGTATATCGGTCACTTCTTTGGTATATTTATTGACCACTGTTCGAAGTCTTCCCTTCATTTTTAAAAGAGTGATGCAGGAGTGGACCTCTCTTTCTCTGATTCCCACAGGTCACACAGACACTGCTGCCCTCACAGCTGCATCTGAGGCACAGAGTCCTGTTGGGTATAATTTTGTCTTTTCTAAAAACATTCCCAATCAATGCTTAAAAAGAGGTGTGGGTGGCTAAACAGTTCCTGAGTTGTTATTTTCAAAGAGAGAAAAAAACGACAGTTCAGTTTAATTCTCATTGCAGCCAATGTTGAAATGCTTTTGCTGCCTGTAATGTCTATTTCTTTAGCTGGAGGGCAACATTGGACCTCATTTAATCTGACTGCTGCCAGACTGCAGCATCAGTTTTGTTTCTGAGGAAGGAAAAACATCTTCAGGAGGATGATGGAAAGCTCTACTATTTATATGTATATAAATACTGATCTAGGCCTTTGCTCAAAATACCAATACAAGCAAAATATCATCACGTAGTCCTTACCAGACATGCACTGATATGGATTCAGAAGAACTGATATGGCCTCAAATGCTGTGGCAGCAGTTGTTAAATACACTTTTGGTGATGCTTTTAATGACGCAGTTCGAAGTAGGAGCCAAACAACATAATGCAAGACATGTTCTGATTTACTACTTACTTCCCAAAACCTTGATGACCTGCAATTTCAGTGGCTTAATTTGAAGAATCATTTAAAACTTTTCCTCATTCTATTTGTACATGCAAACCACACCAAAATTGTTAGGAAATCTGTTTAAGGTGTAGCCTTTGTCTTCGGTTTCTGTGTACTGTGATAGCGGCTCCAGCATCACGATATGTGTTGTATCGTGAGGTTATATATGTAAAGTGTGGATTATATCAAATTAATGGGAAGAGCAGCCTATGTGCTGTTTTACCAGATAGGAAAAGTTAGCTTCACACTGTTAAGAAGTTGTCTTACTTTTACCTGGGTTAAAGTTAAGAGTCTGTCCTTCTTGAGGCAATCAAATTAAAATCACAGTCAACAAAAAATAAATCTTGTACTTTACCTTTTAAAAAGACATTTTAAACTTTAAAGTTAATTCAATATTTTATAACTATATGGTTGTATTTCACTCCACAAATAAAAAAAACAGGGTATCTTGATGTATGTGTTGTTGTGAGCCAGTTTCTTTTTTTTTATTGATTGCATTACATTGTGTTGTAAGAATGACCCAAACAGATGACAGCCAATCTCATATATGGCCATTACCTTCAAAGTAAATATCACACAATTCTGTACATCTCCTTTGCAATGTTAGAAATAACTCACATTGAACAAAGTTATCAAACTTACTGAACTCATTTTTGTCTCTCTACAGTTTACCTAAATATTAAATGGTTGGATACATTTCTTTTTAATCAACTCAAATATTAAATGTAACAGACCAATCAGATTTCACTGTAGACTGTGGAAAAAAATAATTTTGAAATTAAGATAATAGAAAAATTAAATCATCCATTACATACAAATTATAACCCAATGATGGTCTAATAAGTGCTGATCATTTACAGATGGAAGATGACAAGAATGATTTTTAGGTTTTAAGAAGACATTTCCATCCTGATCCATCCAGTGCTGTAAAGTCAGCCGGCTCTACCTAAAAAACTTTTTTCTTCAAACTTACATCAGTGTGATCTGAAGACACAACACATTTTCTGTCTGATCCACCTCACAGTCACTTCACGTTCATGTAAGAGAAACCCTCCACAGTCTGTTTTTGAGCTTAAGCACATGTTTCAGCACCCTGAAGTCAAGCTTCAGTGGACCTTTTGTTTTATGAAATCTGGAAAACTTTTCAAACAATCCTCGTTATTCTCCTGACCCTGACATCTTTGTGAGTCATGTTTCCCCCTCAGGCATTCATGAAGCACTGGAGGTGAATGTGTTAGCGTCACTGTGATGTCTCGTGCATGTGTGCGATCAAAGGCTGGGTGACTCTCGCACCAGCTACTTCATTTCCTCCCAGTGCATGCTGGGTGAGTCTTAGGGAAGAGACTCAGCGTGACTATGACTCCTCCTTTCCTTCCTATAGAGTGGAGAAGTGGGCGTACAGGGGTATCGACAGCAGCCCAAGAATGTTGCCGTGTTGATGGAGCCCAGGCCGAGCTCACAGTCCTGCTGAGGTCATATTTCCGGATAGAAAATAAATACCACGCAGGTCCTGCCGAGGGGCATTTAACAGTCTGGGCCCTGTGCTGCTGCTCTGCTGAAGATTGAGCGTCTGTGAGGAGGCCTTATGCTCGCAGAGCTCTTAAAGCAATTACACACAGGAAAGGATAACACTGCATTCCCACGCTTTGCACTAAATGGCTGACAGTCACAACCATAGAATAATATGATCCAGCACACTGGCCTTTTGAAAGAGAGCTTTTCAAACACTGAGTATGACAGAAAACTCATTTAATACTGTTTATAATAAATCATAAAAATGCTGAATGAGAGATGTGACTCACGATAGTGGATTTTTGGAAATGTCTAATGTGTCAACGTCTTGTTTTACTCAGTACAGATAATGATACCCATGCACATTAACATGTTTCAAGTCTCTACTAAATCAACTAAGAGGCCTCAGTGGAGCATTCTGATAGTGCACTTGGTCAGTAATGAGAAGGTTTCAGGTTCGAGCCTAGCTCCAGCTGTGCGTTCTTGGGCAAGACAACTAAATCCAAGTTGCTCCCAATGCTGTAAATAGGGTGTAAATGGGCATGAAAGGATGTGAAAGTGTTGATACCAGTCTTAATTTTGTTGACCACCGTATTTTCCGGACTATAAGTGGCTCCAGAGTATAAGTCTCATCAGTCATAAAATGCGCCATGAAGACAAAAAGTCACACCAGACTATAAGTCACATTTATTTAGTGCTCTGATAGAGAGGTGATTGCCTTGTTTGAAGCAGTAAGACCAAGAAGGGCACTTTCTGTTGGTATTACTGTTAACCAATACATCCACCAGGGGGGCTCCAACAAATCTGTCTTACAAACCTCCACTTCTCCTTCGCTACAGGCCAACTGATATTTAACTGTCTCCAGTCTCCTCCCAGGCAAAGTAACATTATACAGATGTTTGTAGTTTGTAATTAACTCACAGAGTTTCTTTTCAAAAAGTTCCACCATTATTATTTCTTCTTCGTGTCTCACTAGAGCTTTGCAATGGGTAGTAACAGCAACACTGCCCCCACAGTTTCCAGTGATACTGCTTCGTTTGGCCCGTATTCGTTAGCTTTATGGAAACGTGCAGGAGGCTCAGTCCATATCCTGATCTGTCTTCAACGTTAGGCATAAATGAGCGTGTAACAAGTCAATCCCAGCAGCACGTTGTTCAAGCACGCATCTGTGGACTCGTTCCTCCTGCTCTGGTCTTCTTGCTTTCTGCTCGTGATTAGCTCCCTTCCTTTTCTTCATTGGAGCAAGAGTAACCTCTGCTTGTTGCCAGTCCCTCACAAGTTTTTCACGGACTCCAAACTTTATTTATTCTCGATAACTGCTGCATATTTTACCAGCTGCAGTTTGTTATCGGCAGAACAGGATTTTCATTTAGGGGGCATTTTGTTTATGTCTAACCTGGCCTAGAGCGCCCTCTCGTGAATGTAGATGGTAATGCTTACTTCTTGGTTCGCAGGACCAGCCAAACTATGAAAAAAAGTGCAACTTATAGTCTGGAAAATACAATAGTTATTTTCATCATAGTTTTTATCCACCACCATTTTCCCCTGACAAAAACTAGACAGGAACTAATTAAAACAAGCACACATGGACAAAAACTAAAACTAAATTAACTGACTTTTTCATAAACAGATTAAAACTAGATTAAAATGTTTGGCAGAGACTTAATCCAATTAGACCTAATTAGTCATGTAGAAAGTAAGGATATCCAATCCCATTTAACCCAGGATCTTGGAGGGAAATACATATTATAAAGTTGGAGTAAGTACTGTGTCTGCTGCTTACATGGATATCGTATGAAAAGTTTCATTAGTGCAGTCCATGTGGTAAAGAGACAAAAAATGAAAATTTTCCTACAGTATCAGAATGTTACTTTATTCTCTGTGAGGAAACTTCATGTTATATTTATCATAAAACAGAACGTCTGTTCCTTATGTAACCCACCTTCATTTTGGCAAAGCCAGTGTGGGTGTGAGTTAAGTAGCTGTAAGTGGTTAGTGTTACATCACTGTTTTAAAAATAAATAAGCATGAGTTATGACTAAGTTCATTCAGCATATAAAGTAATGTAGCGTGACAGTTAAACCTTTGGATTTTGTTGTTTGTTTACAGTTTGATCCTCCCTTTTTGGTGTCAAAATCTGTTTTTCAGCCAAAGCTCCCTCGCCTAGAGCGTGCATGTGAAGTGCAGCCCAAGTATGAAGCAGAGCTGCTGGCGGAGGAGACTGTGGTTTCTTTATTTTTCCTCACTGACTTCACTCTGTTGGTAAGTCTGAAAATTCTGCGGCTGCTTTTTTTTGGCTCTTGAGAGGGCTGTTCCTCAAACTCCACACCACAGAAAGAATGAGTTCAACAAACAGGCCTTATTCAGCTGCTACTTTCCCTCTGAACCCTTCTATTTAACATGAGCACTGGAACAAATAAACCCTGCTTTTGTGGAAATTGCTGTGGCTTCTGTGAGTGTACATAGACTTGCTTTTTGTTCCTGGATGTGCACGTGAGTAGAGTTTCGTAACACTGGACATGCTGATGCTTTAGAAGCTAGAAAACACGAGTTAAAGGATAAGTTTGGTTTCTACAGCTTTCACATTGTTTATAGAATGAAGTAGAACAATATACTCACCCAGAAGGCTTTCCTGATCCAAACAGTGCTTTAGGAGATATTTAGATCCAAAATCGAGTGGCGGACATCTGTATAATGGTAGCACACTGGGCATGTATAGCGCCGCTCCTAAAACTGCATTAATCGTTGTAGCGATATCAAACTGATCAACTTTAAGGAAACTCCAAAAGGGACAAAGAACATTCCTCTCTGACTCTGGGCCTCCCTCCGTGCATGGCTCTAAATCTCCGAGCAGACATCGGTGTGGATGTTTACTCTTCTTCCTAAACAGCGATTGGCTGAGACCAAATAGTATGTTCGAAGAGAGTCCGTTCTCAACGTTATAAACCATTCTTGGTGACACCTAAGTTGACCTTGGACCTCCCTGGACATCTTGGACCCCTCATCCACTCCAGATGTGGTCTCTGTCCACACAGAAAACCCACAAACCTTTTAAAACTGAAACTCTTTAAATGAAACACTTCTAACAATGTGATATCATATCCTGTCATGACAAATGCTTTCTAATGATGTGACTTGTGTGTTTTTAGCCCTAAAAATCCCCAAGTTAGGAGAAAGTTGGGTTATTATTACTCTGTGTTATTTTATCACTCTGTTTCATTGAAGAATGCTTATGATAGGATTTCTACACCTTAAGTTTAGTTGCAAACCATCTTAAAGGCATGTTAACTTGTATGTCTAAAGTTAACTACCTCTATTTTGTTTTATTGACTGTTTAATAGAATTTGAATTGTTTAATTCTTTCTTATACTTTAGATATACAGTATTTGGTATCAAATTGATCACCATGAGATTTTCTATCCAGTTGGAGTGCTTATATTGGATGTTTAATCAAAATACAACTTAATATTGGCCAAGTATTAGTTGATAAAGCGTTGTTAACTCATCCAAAAGCCCTCCCCCTGCGAGTAGACAAAACAGAGAAACATGCGTTCTTCTTCTCTCTTCTTCTCTTCGCTGCTCTTCTCTTCTCTTGTCCGTCTCCTTCTTCCTCCTCGTCTTCGCCACCACTTTTGATTTTGGCTCACATATTTTTCCTAGACTCTTTTGTCTAAGTTTTGTGACATGCCCGCCGATTCTTTCTTTATAAGCCAGTAAGACTTCAAAGACTTGCTTCCTAGTAAATGGACTTTTGTTATTAATTTCAGAATAGTATTCGTTTGGCCAATGAATTCTTGATTTTTGGAATTAGTTACAAATCCACTTTTTCTACAATCGAGACACCAACGTCCAAGCTCCAGCTCCACCTTGAGCAGAACCAGTCCAATCTAAGACTTCTCGCCCGGGAAACCTGGGACCAGCTCACGTCTGAACAACCTCTCTGGATCCATCGCGCTGGGCAGAGTGTGGACCAACCCTCTGGGACGACACCCAGAACCAGAACAGTCCTTCAGAATCTCCAGTAGCTCCGGACCAGTCTGAGATCCGATCATAAAAGCTTCATGAAGTAAGGCGTGGTTCTCCAGCCATTTCAGATGGGCTTGAGCGTGTCTTGGTTCAATTCTCTAATAATTTCCCCTTGATTTGACCTTTTACAAGTAGGTTAATTCGGAAATTAATCCTCTATAACCACTCCATATGCTTAAATGTTCCTTGAGGGTTCATATCTTCTTTCCTGATTGACAGCATCATTGATTTAGTACATCTCTGATATTTGTTCCTTCTTAAGTGTTTATTTTATTTTATTTTGTCTTATATATTCATTTTAATAAATCACCCTTATATATTTAAAGTTCTGTCTGTTGGTATTCTATTTGGAAGATTGACATCACTGCATGAGAGTTCTGTCTTTAGATTTGAGATTGATTAAACAACTGAAGTTTGACTTAATTGATTAAACTGATAAGTTTGACTTAATTGATTTATCTAATTTAAATGAAATAAATTAATAAATCAGCTAATTAAGTAAATTTTGCCTTTTTTGTATAAAAAGGATGGTGCCCCTTTAATTAACGAGAGCAAACCTGGTTATTAAATGAATATTAATTACTTTAATTAATATCCAGTAATATCCAGAAAATAATCACTACAGTATATTATGGTGCCCCGTGTGAGGCCCTGCAAATAGAAACTTCCAAAACAATACCAGACATATTATTTGGGTGCAACTGATGAAAACATTCTAAACCTAAATTAATATTTAAGACAAAAAATCTTATCTCTTTGAATAGAAATAAAGCAATCCCTGCTTTTATTCTTGCTGCTGTGCTTGCTGAAACGTGTTGGGCTATGTTTAAATGTTTTTCTTTATTCTGCAAAATTGCACTGTGCTTTGTGTTGTGGTGAGCTGTGTTTGTTTGTTTTATACTCGAGTTTAATCACGTTAATGTGTAAAGCCATCCTGGCTGCATTCTGTGACTCTGCGTGCTGAAAGCGCACCACGTGAACGAGTCCTCACAGTGTTTAAAGGCCTAAAGCTGATACGCCGATATCAGTGATAAAATAGTTACCACGAGACTCTGGTTTCTATTAAAGAAATAATTAACCCCTCATCTCTCCATCTCAGATTAGCTACCTGACACGAGAGGCCGCTCTTAGCGGGAGGATTAATGTGAGTTTAACTCATTGATTGTTCGAAGCCGCACAACATTTAAAGTGTTGCTGAGCTCTAAATTGTCCGCTTGGACCGCTGTGAAACACTGCGCTTGTTGATTTGTGTTTTTCCACAAAACGCTGTGTTTGTGGTTGGCTGAGGCCGCTGCTTTGGGACTTGGGCCCCTGAGAGTTTGTCTTGTTCATCACTGTGCGTCAGGCTGCACGCACAGCCTGCTGTTGGCCCTCAGAGGTCTGTGAAGTGAATGAGTCGTATTGTGTTTGACATACGACGTCCTTCAGGGAGGTGGAGTCAAACTCCACATCCTGCATCTTAAGTGACCAGTCACTCCCAGTGGCTAACTGTTAGCCTTTGAGCTATTTCTATTAGCTGTTAGCATGCTATTGTGCTACACATAGCATAACCAGACTGGTTGCTAGACGACCAGCTTCTTCCTGTGGCTAATTGAGAACTTTTTACTTGTTATCGCCGTCTAGTGGTGAGACGGACTGTATTGCTGCTTTGGTTGCCAGACAACCAACTCTTGTTCCTTTGCATTTGCCCTCTGGTAGTGTTTTGTGACACAAGTCCTCCCTATAACACTGTCCTGCTTGGTTGGTTGATAACACGCACACATAACTCTGATTTCCCTGCACACATTGTTTTTAAAGAGTTGACATAGTCGACATTGTGTAACATGCAGACTTAATTGCCTGTAACTTTCATACTTAAACTAAAGTTTAGAATTTAATCATTCTAACTTCTATGCAGTAATTAATTGACACATAAAGTCACTCTTCTTCGATCACTTAAATTGAAGCATAAATTTTCTTTTATTCTGTAAGCATTGAAAAACAATCAGTGTGATTAACCCAGTTCTTTGAATGACATTAAGACTTTATTTAAGGTTTAATAGATTTCAATTTGATTTAATCCACTGTTTAAGCTTAGCTTACAGCCTGTAAACATTGATAGGCCTACAGTTTACTGTTAACAGTGCAACTTAAATTTCTTCCAATGCTTCATTGACTTTATTTGATTTAATACTGCTTTAGCAATTATTTTAACTTTGGTTAATATTTTGTGCACTTTGACAGATTTGTTAAAGCAATTACAAGGGTTTTCCTCCTTTTGTTTTCTGTATAGCTTCAAAGCTTCCTTCAGAGATTAATTGACTGTTATACAGTTAATTCCTCTTCTACATTAGTGTGATTTTGATTTAAGATCAGAACAAATCCAGATCTTCATTTAAGATTTTGGTTCCTCTTTGTTTTAATTCTTTAATGATACTCTAACTCTACAAGTTGATCTTGTTCCTGTATCTTACTGCAGAACAATTAATCAAGCTAAATTCAAACTTACATTTGGATTGTCGTATTATTCTATTTACATTTGATTGCTTTTCAGCTCTCTTAATGGTCCTAAATTATTCTGTTTAATTTGATCATATCTTGTCAATGACAACTTTAAAATTGATCATCACTCTATTCTATGGTTGATCTTCTGCACAGGTTTTATACCTTAAAACTACAGATTGCCTTCTTTTACAAAACCTTAGTCTTAATCAACAATTTTAGATTTGATCCTATTTTGAATAATTTCTTCCCTTTTACTAAGATTTAACTCTGGAGTTTACTCATCCTCAGATGCCAATCCAGTTTAATATACCTTAGTATTTTTAACAAATTCATCAAACCTGTGGCTATGCCTACTAAGTTAGAGTTCTATTTTCAATTATTTTAAGCATTCATGTTGATTTATTTAACATTTACCCATGCTTGATCACTGTCCTCTGAGACATTTTGCTTGTGAAAGCTTAGATCATAGCAATGCTATTGATTCTGAACAACTTTAATTGACACTTTGTGTAATCACTGAACCTATAAAGAATTAAACTATTGAACCAAACATTTTACACACAAAATCTTAATCCCTTTTGTTTTCAAATCAAACCAACCATGACAGACACCAGAGAGTCCATCCATGGATACCCAATGGAGGACAATGGCACAATATTAGCAGAAATGACTAATCAGCTGATTCCAGATTATGTGTCTACAGCTCAAAAGACCAACCCCACTAATCTGGAAGGCATTATGGCTGAATTTCTAGTGAAGGCTTCACTTTCGTCTTTTCAAGACGAGGAGCCCACTCACATCCTGAGACGCATGTTCTTTGTGATGGCATCACAGTTAAAGCAAAAAGAAAATTTGCTTGTACACACCACGGATAAACTAAAGGCGCAAAGAGAAGAAAACATCGCGCTGAAAAGAGCGCTGGATGAGACTCAGCAATCTCTTGACAAGGCAGAAACACAAATTGCTGAATTGAAAACAGCACAACTGCCTGCACCTATGGACATCAAGGAGAAACTTTTTCTCAAAGAAAAGGCTGAGAAACTTGATGAAGACCTTGAGAAAAAGGAAAACGAGCTGTTGGAAACAACCAGAAAGCTTGAGAAAACTACCCATAAGCTGGAAAGGGCAGAGTCCCTTCTTGAACATACAGCTGGGGAGTTAAATCTCTTAAAAACACAGGTCAAATTTCATGCAACAGCTCTACAAGCTGAAGAAAAGCACACTTCGATGCTGCAATATCAGCTCAGAGAAGCTCAGAGACAGCTGAGCCTCTGTCAATTTGATCAAAATTTCTTCCGAGAAAGAATGGACACTCGTCCTTTGGAACGGGCCTTTTCACCCACATTTCCAACTACTCTTGACTTTCCATCGCAACATCGCGATCGAACATTTCTTGACCCTGGCACGTCGCCACCATTTCAGAGATCATATTCGTTCTCTAATGATCCTCTCTTGCCTTGCCCCTCTGACAGGGACCTCGACAAAATTGCTAGAAACATAGCACGCTTCGAGCCTGGTCATCAAGGCACTCATGACGTAGAAATCTACTTGAAGGATATCGACTTTTACCTTAGAAGATTTCCAGGTGCTACAACCGACGACAAGATCTATCTCATTAAAGCAACCTCAAATCGAGAGGTAAGCAGCTTCATCGAACGTCAGCCATTCCAAATCAGAAATGATTATGGCGCGTTATGTCAAGCTCTGATCTGCGAGTTTACAGACCCATTGACACCAGCTGGCTTGTCAGCCGCTCTAACTGTCAAACAGGGGAGATCTGAATCTCCAAACCAATACTACACTCGCCTACGTCAGGCTTACTTTGGTTCCAAGAACGAACCAGGAATGGAGGAGGACCAACATTTCAAAACTCTGTTTGTGCAAAACCTCCATCCCACAGTCAGCCACCATCTTGGAGTTGCAGCTTGCCCTAAAACGCTGACGAGTCGCCAACTTCGCGAGTTAGCTGTAAAGGGTTTTGCAAAGCAAAGGCAAATCACTGCTAAGAAAGCAGAGCCATCGTCTGTATTGGCTCTGGAAGCAAAGTTCCTGCCCATGGAACTTAAAGGCGTCTCTCATGGCAACCTCTCACATGCCAATGAGACCCCAACTGGAAGACTCAAGAATTTTAAACCCTGCTGGCCTAAACGTTCTGGCCACACCTCCACTCATTGTCAAATGCCATGGTTAAACAAGGGTGGACAACCATCCAAACTTGATCCTAAACGCTTTTCCTCCAAAACCCCAACGCTTTTGGGCCTGACCCAAGAAAACACCAACCCTACAAGGGGGGTGTAAGACATGAAGGGCCTGACCGTTATGACCCTCACTACCGGAGGCAACGGTCCACAAACTCGCCCTGTACATCATCCTCCACTCAGGAGATGAAAAGCTCTGAAAATCCAGACTCTTCAGAGAAGAGCCATCACTCTGAAAAGGACTCAATAGAGTCAAGACTGAGTGATGAAGAACTTGATACTCTTAACGAGTTAATCCAAAAAATACGTCGACAAAGAGACAAAAAGGTGGATCTTCTTCCAATTTCCACCACTGATTCAGACCTACCTTTTCATCAAGATTCCCTTGTACAGAACAACAAGGAGGAAATCGACCCCTTTCAGTCAGTACCTGAACCTGAGACCCTAACCATGCCAAACCTGGCTAGTGAACTCCATGTCTCGCAAAGTGACTCAACTAGCGATCCATCTTTTGATGATCCAGCAATCGTCAAAGTTGTGCCACCTTTCTGCCAGTTTCTTGGTAACCTCACTGAGAAAGGCACTGCACAAAAGTTCTACTTGAATATCACTCTTGAACATGAACTTGACCAAGAAGCCCTTCTTGACACCGCCGCAGACATCACCCTTATGTCCGCAGCGCTTTTTAACAGGTTACGTGCACACGTAAAGAAATCCAACAGGGACTTGAACTTGCTCCCATGTGATCTTGATGTGCAACCATATACCTTGAGAAGCACTACCTTTACAAAAATGACGATGCTAGACCTAACCATTGGTCCCATACATCTTGTACACCCTGTGTACATTTCACCTCTGGATTCAATTCCCTTTCTTGTTGGCAAAGACCTGCTCAACAGGTTTGATCCATTAATCGATTTCAAACGACTGAGGATATGGTCACAGGTTCCCAATCCTCTACCTGTGTCATTTTCCCAAATCAACACAGCCCAGTGTTTCACTCTGACACAGGAACCTACCTGTGACAATCAAGCAACACTTGATTTAGGAGATGTAAATCAGACTCCTGAAAAACCTAATACACCTGAACCCACACC
The DNA here is from genome assembly GCA_036419115.1 of Scarus forsteni. NCBI lineage: Eukaryota > Metazoa > Chordata > Actinopteri > Labriformes > Labridae > Scarus > Scarus forsteni. The sequence continues at coordinate 15,643,870 of JAZDUH010000011.1, read as the reverse complement.
TAAAACAGAGTCTGACTCTATGACTCAGGTGGGCCAGAGTGTTATTCCAACTTATGTTCTCCAAAAGGCAGAAGAACATAACAAACTTGGCAATGTTACCAGTAAGAACCAAACCTTGTTTGCCAAAGATTCCTTATTGGCTCTGAAAATGAAACCTCAACACTTTGATTGAAAGGTGTCTTGAAAGACCACCTATCAAAACCTGACCAAATCCCTGCTGAAAAGTCAGCCTGGGACTCAAAATATCTTTATCCTCAGCGAACTGACCATTTCCCACTCACAAACCACCTTGGTTTGTTAATTGTAATGTTCAACTAATCTAAACGAAATTAGAACCCCAAAGGCTTTTGACAAGTACACACACGCTGTAAGTAAATCCTAAAACTCTCAATTTTACAGCACCCAAACAATCAACCTTATCTGGTGATTATATGTTAAAAGCTATCTATTCTTGTGACATTCAAGAAATCTTTAAGTTGTACTTTAATTTCTGAATTAAGTACCAACAGAACTTAAACTTGGACAGAATTTATAATAGATTACAGTTAAGCAATAAGTAACATTGTTAGATTTGTAATTTTATTACACACTTAATTGTTACTAGACAGTACCTCTTTAATAAAGAACTAGTTCTAGGCCCTTCCCTAAGAACCAGACACCAAGCCTGTCTAAGAACTCCTGTTTGATCATCTTGCCTGGTCGCCCCGTTGACCTTTGGACCAAGACAACGCGACGAAGGGGGGATATGTAGCGATATCAAACTGATCAACTTTAAGGAAACTCCAAAAGGACAAAGAACATTCCTCTCTGACTCTGGGCCTCCCTCCGCATGGCTCTAAATCTCCGAGCAGACATCGGTGTGGATGTTTACTCTTCTTCCTAAACAGCGATTGGCTGAGACCAAATAGTATGTTCAAGAGAGTCCGTTCTCAACGTTATAAACCATTCTTGGTGACACCTAAGTTGACCTTGGACCTCCCTGGACATCTTGGACCCCTCATCCACTCCAGATGTGGTCTCTGTCCACACAGAAAACCCACAAACCTTTTAAAACTGAAACTCTTTAAATGAAACACTTCTAACAATGTGATATCATATCCTGTCATGACAAATGCTTTCTAATGATGTGACTTGTGTGTTTTTAGCCCTAAAAATCCCCAAGTTAGGAGAAAGTTGGGTTATTATTACTCTGTGTTATTTTATCACTCTGTTTCATTGAAGAATGCTTATGATAGGATTTCTACACCTTAAGTTTAGTTGCAAACCATCTTAAAGGCATGTTAACTTGTATGTCTAAAGTTAACTACCTCTATTTTGTTTTATTGACTGTTTAATAGAATTTGAATTGTTTAATTCTTTCTTATACTTTAGATATACAGTATTTGGTATCAAATTGATCACCATGAGATTTTCTATCCAGTTGGAGTGCTTATATTGAATGTTTAATCAAAATACAACTTAATATTGGCCAAGTATTAGTTGATAAAGCGTTGTTAACTCATCCAAAAGCCCTCCCCCTGCGAGTAGACAAAACAGAGAAACATGCGTTCTTCTTCTCTCTTCTTCTCTTCGCTGCTCTTCTCTTCTCTTGTCCGTCTCCTTCTTCCTCCTCGTCTTCGCCACCACTTTTGATTTTGGCTCACATATTTTTCCTAGACTCTTTTGTCTAAGTTTTGTGACATGCCCGCCGATTCTTTCTTTATAAGCCAGTAAGACTTCAAAGACTTGCTTCATAGTAAATGGACTTTTGTTATTAATTTCAGAATAGTATTCGTTTGGCCAATGAATTCTTGATTTTTGGAATTAGTTACAAATCCACTTTTTCTACAATCGAGACACCAACGTCCAAGCTCCAGCTCCACCTTGAGCAGAACCAGTCCAATCTAAGACTTCGCCCGGGAAACCTGGGACCAGCTCACGTCTGAACAACCTCTCTGGATCCATCGCGCTGGGCAGAGTGTGGACCAACCCTCTGGGACGACACCCAGAACCAGAACAGTCCTTCAGAATCTCCAGTAGCTCCGGACCAGTCTGAGATCCGATCATAAAAGCTTCATGAAGTAGGTTCTCCAGCCATTTCAGATGGGCTTGAGCGTGTCTTGGTTCAATTCTCTAATAATTTCCCTTGATTTGACCTTTTACAAGTAGGTTAATTCGAAATTAATCCTCTATAACCACTCCATATGCTTAAATGTTCCTTGAGGGTTCATATCTTCTTTCCTGATTGACAGCATCATTGATTTAGTACATCTCTGATATTTGTTCCTTCTTAAGTGTTTATTTTATTTTATTTTGTCTTATATATTCATTTTAATAAATCACCCTTATATATTTAAAGTTCTGTCTGTTGGTATTCTATTTGGAAGATTGACATCACTGCATGAGAGTTCTGTCTTTAGATTTGAGATTGATTAAACAACTGAAGTTTGACTTAATTGATTAAACTGATAAGTTTGACTTAATTGATTTATCTAATTTAAATGAAATAAATTAATAAATCAGCTAATTAAGTAAATTTTGCCTTTTTTGTATAAAAAGGATGGTGCCCCTTTAATTAACGAGAGCAAACCTGGTTATTAAATGAATATTAATTACTTTAATTAATATCCAGTAATATCCAGAAAATAATCACTACATCGTCCAAAAACTCATTAGTTTCACTCATTATTTCATCACGATCCGCTCACACTACTCCTGCACGACAGTCCGTGTCGCTCCAGACATGTCTGCTGTTCTTCTCTTTGCCTCCGCGTCCTCCTTTCGATGAGCTCCTCATCTGTAAACTCTGGCTCAAAACTGTAAGGACACCCATCATATTCAAAGTTCTCCTCCACAACATCTTCATCCGATAGATATTCATCCATTTTGCACAAAACTGGAAGAAGAAAGTCATTGTGTAGCCGGTGGTCTTCCCCTGAAACAATGAGCCGTACTGCGCATGCGCGGAGGCAAACGTAAACAAAGTCTTCAGTTCAGAGGTCAGCACAGTCACAAAACATGTCTGGAGCGACACAGACTGTCGTGGAGGAGTAGTGCGAGCGGACCATGATGAAATATTGGTGAAACTAATGAGTTTTTGGACGATTAATGCAGTTTTAGGAGGGGAGCTATACATGCCCCGTGTGCTACCATTATACGGATGTCCGCCGCCCGATTTTGGATCTAAATATCTCCTGAAGCACTGTTTGGATCAGGAAAGCCTTCTGGGTGAGTATATTGTTCTACTTCATTCTATAAACAACGTGAAAGTTGTAGAAACCAAACTTATCCTTTAAGAGAAGTAAAAAGACGTACCTGCAGTGAAAAGGAACACAGCCACGGTGCGGTAATGCTGTTTGTGGGTTCCTCTGCAGAGAGAGATGAGGGCCACCAAAAAGGCCACCAGCGTCGCCACGGCTCCGGCCACCAGCAGCACCAAGGTGGCAATCTGCCAGTCTGCAGGACGACACACACGCTCAGGTTAGAGAGGAGCAACGGCCTGACAAAAGCTTGATTCACAGGATGGCACAGTTGAATTAAAGCGCTGTGTTGACAAACACAAAACAAGAGTTAATCCCACAGTGTGAGGAGCTGAACAGACTGCGTTAGAGAACAGACTCCATCAGCGATACAAGGATGTGACCAGTGATTCTGTGTCATGGTAGTCAGGTTAAACACCATGATTTAAAACAATTAAGTTATCACAATATCTATACCATCCATCCCTTAGTATTTTCTCCTCCCCTGCATAGAATTTCCTGATACCCTGAAAGAAAACGTTGGAGTTCCCATATTTTGACCATCCCACAGTCTTAAATCCATTTTCTTCACTCACAGCGTCAGTCCGTCATTTCAATGTGAGCACAGCAACTCTTCTCCACCCCTGGCACCTCAAAATTCAATCTATTAGTGTCCAGGAAAAGCTTCCCAAAGGCCCATTCCTCATTTTCTCCACTACTCTCCCATCACCACCATCAGAGTCTAGACTCCACATCAGGCCTGGAGGATCCTATTCTGCTGTCTGCCTCACTACCCATTGAAGTATATGAAGCGTCTGATAGCCAATTTCTGTCTTTTATAACTTATCTCTAACGTCCTCTGCAAAGAATTAGGAACTGTAGCTTGGAATTTTGAAGGTAGGGATTCCCTGATCAGTATTTTTTTGATCAATACCCAACACTAGTTAGTGAGATTGGAGGAAACTGATCCCAATAACGATCATATTTTGTGTTTTGCTCTAACAACTGGTTCAGAGTTTGCTTAATAAAGCAGTTTAAAAGAGCTTGTGGATCAATTCCATAAATGAACCCATAGTACATGTGGGACTAATGAAACAGCATATGGTAAACAAATCAAAGGCAAAATGTTTAAAAAATATTATCTCAGTTAACGTAATGTAACTCATGCAAGCACAAAAAATCCCCCACTCAGCTTTATTTATTTAAGATTTAGCTAAAAGCTGAATCACAAATTTTGTACATAGAATTCAAACACATCATGCTGTTGGCTTAAGCCAACCTGAACGCAACAAATGTTACCAACTGGACCTTAAACGAATCACTAAACACAACATACAAATGTTGAGAAGCAATGTGTCGCTCGTTCAGCTTAGCTGATTAGCTTTAATCCTTCTAGCATCAGTGCTGATTTTAAGAGAGACTTTAACACTGGATTAATGTGTGTGAGTAGATGAGTGAGCAGTCAATGACGTACTGTAGGAAAGTAAGGGGTTGAGCTACATGGTTTTTGGTTTTTTTGTCTACTAGCATCAATCAACTTCTTACATATTTTTAATTGTTTAGTGTTTGATTGATTGAGGCAACTTTCGTTATTTCCTAAAAGAAAACTTTCAGATTATCAAAACGAAAAAACCAATCTGACCAAAGCACAAGTGAATGTTGGGCAAGGTAAGGCTCCTTATATGTCCTTGTTATTCATCTGAAATGTCTTGTGTAAATAAAAATTGACCCTAAAGGTAAACTGAGTCTATAACAAAGGAATACATCTGTACACTGATTTTTCTAATCCTGCCTCTGCCCTCTTGACATATCTGAGGGCCCCTCCAAGGGGGCCATGGACCAAATAGTTTGAATATCTTCAGTTATTAGCATGTGCACTCCAAAACCTATTGAGTTTTATTTTTTAGAAAAAGAGTCAACCATATTCTGTCACAGACACTGCACATTTATTATTTTAAAACAGTGTTTTAGGTATTTATAGACTCAATTAACAGGTAATTGAGAAAACAGTACTAAGAAACTACATGACGAAGTCCCCCTATAGCTCACAGCTTCTTTATGTACACATGAGCCTGGCGAGCAGCCACTTTCTCATGATAAATGTTCCGGAAAATATTCTGACATGCTCAAACACAGATGTTATTTAGAGGTTGTCAAGACGAATTATACGTAAGGTCAAAGGGAAGTTTTTTACAAGTGCAGCTACATATTCAGGACATTTTTAGGACATATGTGTGAGTGTGAAACAATAGCTAACAGCTCATGATCCTACATGTGAATTCTCTGAAGCACATTTCATCTTTCTTACTTTTATTCTATCCATTATCTTAACAGCGTGTCTCACTTGGTGCTGTAAAGGGATGGAGACAATCCTCGCTGTCTCTAGGGAATAGCTGGGTTACACAACCTCAACAGATGCCAGTCAATCACAGATCTGACATGAAGAGACAAACAATCATCCACAGTAAAACCTGGAGGCAATTCAAGGTCCACAGTTTATTACATGAGCACGTCTTTGAACAGCGGGAGAGAGCTGGAGTGCCCGGAAAAAACATACTGGTGCTGATGAAAACATGCACACACGGAGGACCATGGTCAGCCTCAGAAGCTCTTTCATGAGGTAATGTAGTAATTAGCAAGTCAATAATTCAAGCAAAAAATAAAAAGCATCTTTTTTTAACATGGAAGTGTCTGAAATGAATCAAGTCCTCATTGTTGTTGTTATTTTTTTAAAGTGCATTTGTGAGTTTGTGTCTTCATTGGTCTGGGTAATATGTCAATGTGGTGTTTATTTAACTGCAGAATTTATGTCTAAGTCAGTGTGCTTTGGTTGATGTCGTAGGATTTTCCATGTTAGTTCAGTCATGGTGGCTCCTTAACAGAACATTTATTTTATTTACCCCAAACAAAGTCCTGTCTCTGTTAGTGGAAAAGTAAAAACCATTAATCCCACTGCGTCAGAGGGTTCTTCTCTGAAAAGAGCCACACACCACACGCTGATGTAAACTTCCAACACTTCTGAGTTTAACATTTACTCCAAGTCTGCAACAAGGAATATATTCTGGTGAAGGTCTTTCTTTCTTCAGTCTGCAGTGTCTTTCTCTTTGCTTGTGTCAGGAGAAGCTCACTCATCTTATTCGTTTCTTACAAGCCCACGCTCTTCGCTGGGTGCTTCTGTCTCTCTCCTTTGTCCTTTGCTTCTTAATATTTCACAGGAATAAGAAAAAGAAAACTCTGCATCTCCTAAAAATGTATCTAAACCATGGCGGTGCTGGTATGGCGGAGTGGTTGGCAACCAGGCACCCCATGTACATGCTTCTGCCGGTCCAGGTTCAAATCCTGCCTGTGACCAGTTTGCGCAGTGTCTTCCCCTACTCTCTCTCCCCCTTTCAAAAGCCTATCCACTGTCTCTTTCCATCAATGAAGGCACAAAATGCCCAAAAAATACATTAAAAAAAGTACCTAAACCATAAAATGTGTAAATAGATGAGCGTCATGGACAGCAAAAACATATCAAAATCAGGCCAAAACATTCAGGGCTTGTCTACTTGGTAGCTTTAGTAAAGCTCATAAGCTCTGCCTTCCTACAGTTAACTAGCTACACCATAAATCACTAAGGCTGTCAGAAGGGGTGGGAGATATGGCAAAAATATCATATCATGATTTTTTGAAAATAAAATCACGGTCACGATTTTTTCCCGATTCTTTTTTACGTTGATTTTTCTAGACTAATTTGCATGTTTTACCATTTTTTCCCTATGTTTAACATATAAAACATGTAAAACCCTAAAAGGAAAAAAAAAAGACAATTAAAGCCAAAGAAACTTTCTGAAGTTTTTATAAATATGTGCAACAAAAGTAAACATAAAAGGTAATGAACAACAATATCAACATTATCTCTTTAAGTGCAACAATTTAGAACAAATGTTATCTAACTGCAATGTCTATAATCTGAGTGAATAATACAGCTACTTTAGAACAGATTTTTGTTCAGACATCTTCAAGCTTTTATCTCCTTTTCTCTTTCCGACATGGCTTCATGCTACATAACCGAACAGGAGATCCCACCATGCACTGTGCGTAATGTGCTACGATTGGCTAGTCGGGTGTGCATCAAAGTCTCTGCTGCGCCCACACAGACGATCTGACGATCTTTCTTCTCTATGAGATCATCCACACTTTATAATCCTTAATGATTTTATATCGTCATATCGCACACCCCTAGCTGTCAGATTTCCCAAAATCAAACTCGAATGGTTTTCAATAGGGGTGAAACGAAATTTCGTGCCACGAAATTTCGGGAAACAAAAAATGACGAAATAAAATTCAGAGACGCTCGAAATAAAAGGACGAAATAAACCCCCCTCGCCTCCCGCAGCAAAGCACTCGCTGCAATACGGAGGAGGACTTAGCGACGCTCCTTCATCAAAGAAATCGGTTGTGTGGACCTATTTTGGCTTCTCATGTAAAAGACGAGAGAACAGTGCGAAGATTTCGGACAAAACAACAACCGTGTGCAAAATATGCCGCTACAGTTCGCCGTATACGGCGGCGAGTACAACTAGAACTGAACTGCAGCCAGGCAGCGGCTGTATTGTGACGTCCGTCGGACGTAAATATAAAGGTGACTCCGACTCGCGAATACCTGCTTTTAATTAACAGTCAAGGTGGGCAGTGCCCACGCAAACTACAATTTTAATTCACGAACAAAACAGTGAGTAGTAATGTCTGAACCTCCTGCTAAGGGCTCTCTCCCTCCTCGCTAACACACACTAAGTCTCCTGTTCTGAACTCTGACCCGCTCGCCCCGCCTACCTGGCCCCTTCACTGACCGTCAATTTATAGGAAACATTAAAATCCACATTGATCACATAACAAACAGTAGAACTGCTACTGTATGTTTGTGTAAGTCTGCATAAAAAAAAAACAATGTTTGATTTTTGCATCTACTGTTGAGTTGACAGAATTTGATCAGACTTGAAGATCAGAAGTATATGCACTGTTATAGGCTAAATATTATAGTTCACAGTTCAGACATTTATAGGTCTAAACTGCTGCTCTGAGGACTGCTATGTGTTTTCCTTTTCATTCAAGAATGTAATTATCCTGATTGTTACAACAAAGCACTTTTTATTGAGATTTGATGTTTGTATTTGCACTGTAGTCTAAATAAGGGGAAAAACTTAAATTTTGTTTTTTTTTCAAAGAACATTTATTTTGCACTGATGCAGCAATATTTTTTGTATGTCTGTATTAGGAAGAAATCAAAGAAAATGCGATTTTTACACAACTTCCTACAGTTGGAAATTTATTTCATATCGTGAGTATTTCGTATCGTGAGCCCTGTTTCGTATTTCGTATCGTTTCGTGAGTTGACCATTTCATTACACACCTAGTTTTCAAACATACACACAAATAATCAGATGTTTCAGGGGCCGTCCACATGAGGCCATTTTCGGCTAAAATCCAAACAGTTTTCTTTACATTTTCACCTCCAGTTTACATGAGAACAGTGTCTGGAGTGCCTGAATCCCCAAACTTTTGAAATCCAGGGTCCAGGTCCAGTGGAAAGTTTTGAAAATGGATTTGTTTTGGCTCCATGAGGATGAGATACAAACCGTTTCAGGGCGAAATTCTGACGGCACGCATGCTCAGTACTCTGTCCCATGGAGGCTGCGCATGCACATCAGGAACAACAACAGCTTCGCCCGTCTACTGATTAACATGTGTGCTGTTTACTGTGCTCGGTTTGTTATCCAGACAAAACTATCCAGACAGATTTGTTGTCCAGACAAGAAACTCCTGTGTTGTCGTGCATCCACTCGAAATTGTTGTTTGCGAAAAGTTTTTATTCTTCGTACACGTGTTGTAACAGCGTTGCTTCTCTGCCAACCTACATCGCCATCTACTGGACTGGCATGCACACTACAGCATTTTTCAGGTGTTCTTGCGTTCCCATGTGAACACAGACTGATTTTGAAAATGTAAAGGAAAAATCTTTACATTTCTGCTGAAATTGTCATGTAACAGGGTCTCAGTACGGCACACATTTCATTGATGTCTCCACTGATGGATAAGGAGAGAAGGAACCCAAAATAACCAACCCCTGAGGTCCCACCCATCGGAAGGGGTGCTGAGCGTACCAAACTGATCCCAAAGGGCAGAGTTAAAAACATTGCAGTCTGTTGATTGGTCACATAAATTGTGAATTCCCATGTGGCAGTGGTGAAAACATAAACACAAACCTCACCCTGCTCAGATAGTGGGTTTAGAGTGGTTTGTTCACTGCTGTTGCTGTAAAGAAGGTCTACATGAACACATGAACAAGGCTCCATGGAGACATGGAGTCGTCCAATGTGGCTCTTTGTCAACAATCACAGTCGACTGTATCCTCACCCTCAAGTGAAGGTACCACTGGTGGTGAAAATGTGAACAAGATCAGAGATACCTGCTCTTAACCGTACCAAACTATACTGAACCAACCAGACTACTCAGTGGGAAGGAGGCACATGACTGCTTTAAACTGGCTCAGGGATCTGTGCGCTGTGGATTATATTAAACATAAGGACTGTTGCCGTGTTTTCAGTGAGTTAAATTTCTGAAAACATGCAGCTTGGTCTTAACATGACGTCATCAGCCCAACATATCAGCTCTGATCGCTGGAGTATTTTGGTTTTGCTTAATAGAAGAAGCAGTCCATGGTCTGGGCTCTATTCAACCATCAGGAAATACTTTATTCAAACAGCTTTTGTGCATTATGTGGCTGGAGTCATGGCTTAAGGAGGAAAAAAACATCCCTGCCCCTGCAGCAGAACAGCAGAAATATGAAATGTTCTTTTTACCATTGACGCACAGACTTTTGCCTGCACTAAAATCATCTTAGCAAACTTCATCATCCCAAACATGGCCTAAAATTAAATAATCTAGGGCTACAAATAAGACTCCCTGCATCATAAATCCTCTTTGCCTTGAGGTGAACTGGCCCTTTAACCTCACCACGCCCCTCCCCTGGAGCTTTAATGAGCTCTGCAGACACTCACAGTAACAAACACGCCTCCTATTCAGCCAACACATTCCTCCACATCAGAGAGCTGTCAGTAACACCGGGGATGTGGTGCCCTCGGCTCGTGATGGAGGCGCCAAAACTCGACATGATATTGAGAACATTACAATAAGTCCAGAAGTACAGTGCATGGATGTGATTTAACAGCAGTTCACTGTTTTAACAGTTAGCCAATGACTGTGAAATCATGAAAAATATATATCAGACTGTGGTTAAATGTGCAGATCTCATCCCCTGGTGGGTTCAAAGGGGGGTTGGGGGAGAGCACACACTCTCTTGTCATGTGGTCTCTCCGCTCAACAAAACACAACCTGGTGGGTCCACGCCTGCTGAGGAGGACGACCGCGAGGATGCTTAATGTGTCTCTTCAAACCCTCTCAAAGCCTGCTGCTGGCTGGATTAACTCTGTGTGTGCAGCAGGGATTGTGTGACTCTGTGCAGCACAAGTTCATCTTTATCTTTTATACTAAACATGGAAGCTGGTATATTATTGTACCTAGAAATGAGGAAAGCATGCCATGTGCCATGACATTTTTTTACTATGATAATTACAACATGGAGTAGGTGTTTATAATGTGTTTATCTCCTGTTCTTCATGTTTCAAACATCAGGGGTTTGAAATGTGTTTTCCTAATTACCTCCACCAAGAGATTGTGTTTTTGCTGGCGCCTGTTTGTTTTCTGTTAGTTTGTTGGTTAATTAGTTTGTTTCTCTGTTAGCAACACAACTCAAAAAGTTATGGACAGATTATGATGAAATTTTCAGGAAATGTCCCCATTGAGACAAGGAACAAATGATTAGATTTTGGTGTTAATCCGGATCACCGTCTGGATCCGCCATGACGAAAAATGCAATTTTCGTGAATAACTACTGAACTAAAATAGATATTATTATAAGTCCAATTGCTACTGGTTATGTTTTCATGGTCAAGGATTTTAAATATTTAGATGAAATAAAGGTAGGATTAATATTTATGGTCGAAATCACAACATGGGTGAGGACTGTGGCGCTGGTGGAGGTCTGCGCTCTCCAAGTGCTTTTTTAGTTCCAAAACTAAATCAAAAAAGCATTAATTTAACCACTTAGTAGGCACAAATATAAATAGCAGGTTGCTAGTTAGAGCTTAAATTAGGGTGCATGAAAATAGTGATGAGGAATTTTCATTTAAATTTTTCCTTCTTGGAAGAGGCTAAATGTGTTTAGTATTTAGTTATTGCTTGTTCACATAAAAAAATCTTAATGTGATAAATGCAGGCTGTATTATTCAGCTGTGCTTGTTATAATTACATAAATGATAAATAATAACAATAATATGAACTTTATTTGTATGTGTTTTAAAACAGAGTTTTACTAAGTGCTTTGTCAAACAGTCAAGAACATACAGTCAACAAAGCATGAGAGTTTCAGCGCAAGGAAATAAAAACAAAAGGTTAGTTCTAAATCAAGGCACTCTTACAGAAAGACACAAAGGGCATAAAAGACACGAGCAAGGAAGGTTGAGAGGAGAGCAACTCGCGCTTCTGGTGTAATTTTGGGCCTCAATGTCCCTTTTCCACTAGCACGCCTTGGCCCTACTCTACTCGGCCCTACTCGATTTGCAGCGTGTTTCCACTAGCCTGGTACCTCCTAAGACAAGCTAGTTTTAGTACCTACTCCGCTCTGGTTCAAAGCAAGCTGAGTTGATACTGAAAGATGATGTCACAGACTGCCGGCGACTGATTGGTTTGACGATGTTGTCATCCATGAGTCATGAGTGCGATTACCTAGCATGCTGGCGGTAGCTACCATTACCTTACCCTCATACGTCTTTTCTTTGCAGCTCGATTGCTCTTGTCCTCGGCTTCATTCTGTTTCATAGCTTCCAAAACTCTCCTGTGCTTCTCAAGGGTTATTTCTTCTTGCCACCTGCAGCCTTCTTCTGCTTTCCTTTTTAACTCGGTTCGTGACAAAAAGCCACAGATTGTTGTGTCGCGCTCAAAATGACATAATCCCAGTGCCGCTCAGCTAGGGCTGAACAATTTATCGTTTTCAGATCGAAATCGCAATTTTAGACAATGCAATTTTGTGATCGCCAAAGCAGCAATTTTTTGCAGCGCTCCTGACTGACTCAGGATCTGTTATGTCAAGTATTATACACATACTGTTTTACAAATTTGTAGACAATCTATATGTTAAAAGTGCTGGTAAGCAGGTCAGCAACACAAATCCTCTGTTTAGGAGTAGAAGTTAATAAAAACAGATTATTTATCATCACTATTGAAGGTGAATAATGTGTTAAGTGTTTTTCATCATTTATTTCCTTACTGTTATCTGTACTGTAAACAAAGTGAATTTTGCACTGAAGTTTGATTTGAAAAAAATTGTGAATTGCAATATCTGCCAGAAAAATAGAAATTAGATCTTTTCCTAAAATCGTTCAGCCCTACATGTGACTATTCCAAAGCTTGATTTGAAGAAAATCGTGAATCGAATTGAAATCGCAATATCTGCCAGAAAAATCGCAATTCAATCTTTTCTTAAAATCGTTCAGCCCTACGCTCAGCTGTTTACAGCGACACTGCACCCTGTTGGGCAGGCGACTGCGGCTAATGGAAAAGCAGCACAAGGCGAGAAGAGTAGAGCCGGGTGGAGTAGAGTAGAGTAGAGTAGGGCTAATGGAAAAGGGCCTCTAATGCACTATCATACTATAAACACAAACTTCAGCTGTATGTGTTAGATGATGTGTCCTGTCTATCGGTGACCCCTCGCCCCCCTTCACCACTTCTCCCCTTCTCCTCAAACAGGCCATACTCCCTGCCGGGAGGGGCAAGTGTGAACATCCATGTTTGTTGACAGGGAATTACCAGGGCGGGCTGCCCAGGTATTATCCTGATAAAGTCAGGGTTGCATGTGTGAAAAGGGCTTGAGTGATTGTTTTGTGGCAGTCTGAGGAGAATCCTAAATTCCATCTTCTACAGGTGGTGGGACGTGAGGATAAAGACATTAGTTTGACTCTGGTTGTGGAAGATATTAAAAGTAAAATCCAGATAATTTTCATTGATTTTAATGACCATATCACAACAAAGGTAAAAGATAAGTTAATAAATGTGGGTAAATACACAGTCCTACATTTAAAAAGTCATGACAAGGCCCAAAATAACTGGATTATTCATCATAACTCTGAAATAATGCACAGTAAACCTTTGCTGTAGCTCAGCATCCTCACAGTGTTTGTCACTTGCGGTCCACATCACAGCTCTGGTATGAACAGAGGAAATTAATCACAGCAGCAGAAGAAGCCCTGAATAGCGCAGCTGCTGGATGAAGAGCAAAAGCAAGCCAACGAAAACAAACACTGCCTCTGAGGTGATGGCAGTGTGTCCAGCCACGGGGGGGCTTGTGTTGTAGAGAGAGTAAGCCAGTTTATATTCACATGCCTCACTGCAACTATGACCGCGAGTGTGGCAAAACTGCCCAAACACGACAAGATTTCACTTTTACCAGCAATACCAGGAAATGCTGAGGTTTCCTCCCCTTAACCATCATGTAAGAACAAAAAACATCTGTGTCAATATCTCTACTCAGAGTAAAGGCAAATTACTCTTTAGATTTTACCTTAGCTGTTAAACTGCACTGTATTCTCAGCTTATACCAAAGGTCTTATCCTCATAAATTTTATAATATTGTGTTTAAAGGTGCACTAAAATACAATTAAAATTCATTTCTTTGTTTTTTTGCTGCTTTACGGTGCTCTTAAACCTTTGGGTCAGGTCTTATATTAGTCACGCTAAGCACAAAGAAAATGCTTTTAAAAATATTCTACCTTTACATTATCTACTGCATTCACTGAGCTGTTTTTTCAACAAAATTTCACCTAATTATTGATATCAAATACTAATTCACTTTCAGCAATTGTAGCAATTAAACGCCGGGTTCATGTCACGATGCCACCATGGTTTCAGATTAAAATCATAACAGAAAATTACAAATTCTATAAACTACACGGTATTTTTTTTATTAGTTTGGATTATTACAGCCTTGGATATACCAGTGAGTAGCAGCAACATTGATTTTACTACATTATTTTTTCTGTACAGATGAGGTAGCTACAAAAATTATTATTATGATTTTCAGCTGGTTTTAAAACCAACTCTACTCCTAACTGTACATCACACATTCATGATTCTTTTTAATAATTCGTGCCCTTTTAATGTCAGTTTTTGTCATGATGCCACCATCTTTTTAGATTAAAAAAATGTAAAAATAACATATCTTCAACATACAAAGCACTTTTACCATTGCCAATGAGGTTTTGCTGGTATTTGTTAGTTTATTTTGTTTGTTAGTTTGTGAACAGGGTAACTCAAAAGCTTAACTGTGGATTTGGAGGAAATTTCAGGGATTGATGGTCACGGCACAAAAGAGAAGTGATTCAATTTTGGTGGTGATCTGAATCCAGATGTGTACTGAGGATTTTTTGTGAGGATTTCATAACAGTGGGTGATGGGCAGTTTCCCACATTTTCCACGCTGCTGGAAATGCCTTGGTGAAGGCTTTTGTGTTTCATGTAAGACATTTAATGGCCCTAAAACTCAAAAATCTACTTCTAGACTATAAAGATTTTCCCAGCTCTTTACATCCACTATCAAGGATATGTGTTTCGCCATCATCTGTTGGATTTTCAACAGGAAAAGTCAAAAGTTATCAACAGAATTTGATGACATTGTCATGGTATGATGGTCTTGGCACAAAGAGGAAGTTATCTGATTTTGGTGCTTATCTGAATCTGGACGGGAGTTAAGGAAGTTTTTGAAGATATGGTTATCACTGTGAGATCGGGCAGTTTTGCCCATTTCTGCAAATAACCAAACAAATTCTCAGTAGATTTTCATGACAGTTCCAGTAAATGTTGGTCATGGCACTGCGGATGACTGGTTACACCTTGATGGTGACCCCAGATGTGGATCCAGGACTTCTTTAAGGATTTGTTTACAGTGCAGGATAGGGCTGTTTTTAGGGCTGGGTATCGATTCAGATTTTCTGGATCTATTCTATTCAATATTACAAGGTCTCAAATCGATTCAATTCACAATTCAATTCGTCTGGATTGGTCTGCCGCGGCTTACGTAGTGCAGGGAGCGCGCGTAGACGTGCACTGCGGAAGTACGATATAGCACTGTTTAGGCTCGAAAAATGTACTAAATGACCTCGTTTCGAATTAATTATGGACGTTACCCGCTCAGGACACTTGGATTACAGCGGACGAGCAGTATGAAGGAAAATAGGCACGTTTTTGTGGACTTTTATGGACCTTTTTCTTCGGGCTCCGTCGTCCCCTGTTAGATGGACGTTTGTTGACAGCGAAAATCCCCCCGGACCTCCAGCTGCATTTGAGACATCAAAAAAGTGCTCCAGAGTGTTGCTCAGCATGAGGGTGAGTAGAAAATTAAGGCATATCATTCTTTGGGTGTAATATTCCTTTAAGACTTAAGGCTGTATGAATTTTCACTGCTCATTTCCTCCACCAATGAAGCTATGTTTTTGTCTGTGTTTGTTAGCTAGTTTTTTTTATTATTATTTTTAACAGGATAACTCTGCAGGTTATTAACAGAATTTGATACAATTTAGGGAACGGTAGCTTTAGCAAAATGAAGAAGTGAAATGTTGATAGTGTCCCTTTAAATCCAGATCCAGGACTTTTCAAGGATTTTAACAGTGCGACATATAGCAGTTTTCCACAATTTTGCTAGTAACACAACAAAATTTTAAAGTTTTTTTAAGAACATGTTAACAGGCCAGTTTTTTGCATTTTTTTCTTGAACTTGCTCGACAATGTCAGACCTCTTGCTATTTCTATTAATTTAATACAGCACTGGGTTATGTCATTGATTTGCAGTAACAAAATGTAAACACTATTTTTTGTGCAGTGTCAAATACTCATACTCATTTTCATACGGTTATAATGGCATCATCTGGTCAAGAGTAATAAAATTGATTTACTCCAAGGCAAAAGTCCAGATTAATGGCAAGATGTAATAAAATTCATGTATCATACTTAAATGGCAGAGAGATCAGACACGGCAGTTTGACTGGGTTTCAATGGTACATTTTCTGCACTAAAGAGCACGAGTGTAACAATCATTTGTACACAGTGTATTTTAGACTTACTGGAGAAGCTGAACTGTAAATAACAAGATCACATAAAAATAAACAAGCTCACTAAATTCATGTCAAGCGCATGACCACAGCCAGAAAGATCAAAACATGAAGAATGAAAGGCAGAACTGCGTGTGAAGTATTTAAATATTAGTTGTTTTTCGAGAGTGACAGCAGAGTTTTCAGTTAAAAAAGCTCTTTTCTCTCTAAACTGTTCGTCTCTTCCCAAAGCATCAGCGCTCAGCTCGAAAAAAGGAAAGTTAAAAAGAACAAAGAAAGAAGCGCCGAGCCCAAAGGTGCAAAAACAAACACTGCTCCGTACCAGATGTGAGGGTGGAGAAGCAGCTCCACGCAGCCTCCTCCTCCTCCGCCGGGTTTCGGGCCTCGGACTGGGAGCAGGACTCCCACAGGGACAGCGAAAAGTGGTCCGCGGTGACCCAGGCCGGACTGAGCAGAGCCACCACGTCCAAACAGAGCGCGAGGAAGACGCAGAGCAGCGCGATGAGCTTGAAGGGCCGGAGCACGTGCACCTCGTTCACAGACATGTTTTCATACTAAAGACGCACGCGGAGCTGCAGGGAAGGCACGAGCTCAGGACAGAACTGGAGGTCCGAGGGTGTTCCGTCCTCACCCACCATAACATGCACTGCTCTGCGCATGCGCAACTGGGAAAAGTTAACGGGACACCTCCTGTGATGTGATTGGTGCAAAGAGGAGAAAGAATAATACAGACATATATACCGAGGGAGAAAGTCTGGTTGAGCACTTTAAAATGTTTGATGAAAAATACCTGAATTTTTCTGAATTTGTTCTTGATTGGGTGTTTAAACAGAAGTTATTTATTTTCATTCTATTTTTTTGGTTTATTTCAACTTAATTTAAACCATTTTGTCTTATTTAAGACATTTATTCTGGACATTCAATCTTATTTGACGATATCATAGCTTCTATTCTTGATGATTTGGCTTTAATGAACTTATTCTTAACATTTCAATTTCTGCTTCGCATTTAGACTAGGTTCTCAACTTTATCATTTTTATAGACATTTTGACTTTATTTTAAATTTGTACTTAAGTCACTTTTTTTTTCATCTATATGGAAGAGGAACAGGGCCGTAAAAAACAGAGTATGTTTAAATATTTTTTTGGAGTCTATGATAAATGTCATATCTCTGGGATTTAAGTCATAATCCTGAGAAAAAGTCTGATTAAAAACTCTCAGACTCTTGAGTGTAAAAGTCAGGATTTTAAAACAATCTGAACTCCAGGGGGAAAAATGGTAATTCTAAAGAAAAGAGACAGAATACTAACTTTAATCTCAGAATCATGAGATTTAAGAAACATTTATGAGATCAAAGTCAAAGTTATGACATTTAAATTAAAACCATGAGGGAAAAACAGAATTCTGAGATCAGTTTTGAAATTAAAAAAATCAGAATTCTCAGGGAAAAGTCAGAATTCTGAGATTTAACACATAATCATGTGAAAATGTTTGATTTCCACGATGATAGTCAAACAAAGAATTGTGAAGAAGTCAGAAGTCTTAAAACTCAGAATTTTTAGAAAAAAACATAGTTTTAAAAATTTAGAGATTACAGTCAAAACTCTCATCTGATCATATAATTCTAAATTTAATCTAAGAATTCTAACTTTAAAAAAAATTGAATCAATCTCTAAACCTTTTTTGTGTTTCGGTGGCTCTAATCTTTTTCCTGACATCCATAAACTCAATATTGTACGTTTCTTTATGCTTTAAAAATCCCATACAGATGTTGTGACTTACTGTGTTCTTTCCAATTATTTTTGTTTTTCAATATTTAAATAGAACAATAACAATAACTGATATTAAAATTCTAAAATAATAACAAAAAAATAAAAGACTAAAAAATGGAGAACAGGGCTCGGCCTTTGTTTCTCTTACATTATGGGCAATATGGTGTACAACTGTTTACTGGTCACAGCGGACAAATTACCACATAGTAAGGTATCCAATAATTCTGTCATTAAATATTCGTCTAATCATATATAATTTGAATTACAACAGTCACTTAGAGCTGTGACTGCATTCTGCTTTGTAAACAAGAAGTCAATAAGAGCGGTGCTTGTTGAGCTACAAGATGTATTGTAACTTCAGGCTTAAAACATCGGAGGGTTCGGGAATATGAATATGCATTCACACCTGTAAAACACGACCAGGGCCCAGAGTCCCTCCACTAATGGTCAAAACCATAGTAGGTGCAGAAATGTATAATTCCACCACAACCACTCAGCCCTGTTCAGCTGGGTCTGTTTTTAATTATAGTGTGTGCTCTGTATAATCTTCATTTAAATAATTTCTGGAACAGTTAGATTAGTTAGATGTTACTTCAATACTGCATCCGTCTGAGCTGCAGTAAGAGTAGAGCAAATGTCTCATTACTATTGTAATCTGGAGGAGTCAGAGCAATCTGAATTTGTCACTTATGTACAGCAGAAACAGTTCCTCAACTGATGCTAGAACTTCCTTCAATTTGCTTCCAGGACTATCTTTAGGTCCAGGTATGTTTCTTGAAGAAAAATGCTCTTATTAAGCACAAATCTTAGTTGTAAGAGTTCCAAAATCTTTAATCTGAATCAGAATTCGTAAAATATTCAAACCAAACTTGTGTAAAGTTTGAGTAATAATTTGTTTTTTATGAACTCTCTTTGTATAAGTGTGGCTCTCAGTTATTTTCTGTTGTGTCCCCATCCTAAATGCATATTAATATATATGCATTACATGTGTTTGAAAGGAGTGTAAAAATATGTTCATTTTATTTTGGAAATAAATGACTATAGTAGGGTTTAAAAGAACATTGTGATAGAAATGCAAGGACACGTATCAGCCAGCAGATGGCAGGATAATCCTTAAGCTGAAACAGCATCATGTCTGATTTTGAAGAACACACCTGTCATGAAGATAATGAAGATACTTGAGTCTTACAGTAGAGGTCGCCAGAGCAGAAGATCCAGTCCCTGACCTTCAAGATGTCGAAAAGAGGGGACCTCCCCAAAACCACTAAAACAGCAAAAAGAACATTTTTGTAGATATTTGTTTTCTTAAATCTACATCAATGCTGGGATTATGTTCCATTTAAGATTTATTTCATTTTATTTACTTATTTTTTTCAAAAGAAAATCTACTGCTGACTACTTTTCTTTAATACTGCTGCACCAAAGTATCAGCCTCCAGTGTTGAAATTGAAATCCAATTCATAATTAAAAGAAAGTTTCTGAAACGTCTGCTTGTTCATAATTTTACAGTAAAAGCACACGTGTTCTGCTTCATTTAAATTGTGCTTTTTGTGGGCAGACATTGTAGGAAACACATCTTTCTATCTTTTTTTTTTTTATGTGTTTTTGGGCATTTTGTGCCTTTATTGATAGGAGAGAGACAGTGGATAAGCTTGTGAAAGGGGGTGAGAGAGAAGGGGAAGACACTCTGCAAACTGGTCACAGGCGGCATTCGAACCTGGACCGGCAGAAGCAAGTGCATGGGGGCCCTGGTTGCTAACCACTCTGCCAAACCAGCACCCCACATCTTTCTACCTTGATAATGTTTTTTTATTTATGTTTTTCAGAACAGTTTAGTTGCAGACATATTCCAGTCATGGTCATGACGGGGTGCTTCATTACTGTCTGCCTATACACTTCTTATTCTTCTTTGCGTTATTGAAGAACAGTAAAAGAACACAAGATAAACTGATCAAAAAATATATAAAATAATAAGTAAATAAAAACACAAAAAAGCAATCTTAACCGGACCTGGTGAAAAAACCCTGGGAAAACAGGAAGAAAAAACTTGTGCAACACAGTGAGTAAGTCAAGTGTCTGATCTCAGCACTGGCTTAGCAGCATCAGTCCTTCATAGCCACCTGATGAGAAAAGAGCCCACACTTGGTGGAAATTGATCCTCTCTTCCAGACACTCTATAGCAAACTCGCCCATAGCTCAACATTGCATTAAATACTTCAATCCATCCTTTAAAAGACAATGGAGAAGTTTTCCAGGGATGCAGAGCTATCCTACAACCTGTAACCAGAGCTTAGCAGCATCATAGCTTTTTTTACATTTAGACATTTTAATGTTGTCTCTCAGTATTTTTAATCAGATTTACTTGGAACAAAAGTTTTATCACAGTAGTATAATATAAGCACTAAGCTTTGCTTCCCGAGCTCTTTCTCACATCTCCAGCACTTATCATTATCACTTAGCTTGAGTCCATCTTGATTATTAAGATTTTCAGTGCTGCTAAATCAGAGGCATGGTTGATATGACTACAGGGCTGAGCTGTTTCATCAGACAGCCTCAAGTTCTGCCTCATCTCTGCCTCCATGTCTGTTCCTATTGATCTACGTTTGTGACACCGCTTTTAAGATGGCAGCTGCTCTAAAGCCCCCTTTAGTTACCAAATGTCACCCACACTCAGTACATAAATTGGTAAAACTGTAAATACACAAACAGCCTGACTGATATATTAAAGCCCCTGGAACTCAAATAAACAGCTTTCTTCATATTTATGATCATAGATGAACTGTCAGTGATCTAAAAATCTTAAGACGGGTCTCTGCACAGTATTTAAAATATGCGCAGTTAGGTTTTTGAGTGTGCTTAGAAACTGGATGTAAAGTGGGTGGGCCTTGGGCAATTATCATGATATCATAAATAACTCAGCCAATAAAACATTAACACCAAATCCATAAACACCCATAGGCTGTAAAAGAATTGGATAAAGCTGTGTTATAGGAACATTTGGAACACTGTTAGTGCCCCCTAATGAACACTGCCATGCTGCTAACTTACCAACTCTACATTTCCAAAATCAAAAATTCTTAATACTCGATAAAAGAAAAAACAGTGGGATCTATCCCCCTTCCCCAACACACAGTGAGAGCACAAATATGTGGTATATAATCACACTGAAGACATTTTTGACATTCTCCCTGTATACAATCATTGCAGTGTCAGGTCACAGCAGGCAGCCTCAAGTGGACACTTGGGGTACTACAGCTTTTGACATGTCTGCCTGGGTCTCCACTGACAGCCTTAAGTTGTGTTCACAACGCAAGCGACCCAGCTACCAAAATCGCGTCGTCCACCGACGGTATTGTCGCGCGTCCATAAATACCTCATTTTGGTCACCGTTGCAGTTGGCTGTCGCTCGGCGACGTCACGTCCACTCGAGTTTCACCGCAATCATATCATATATCATATAATAGGATGTATAAGTGGACATTATTCCAGCTGTATCCTTTTCATTCACTCATCAAACACATAACACTGCAGCAGCATTATCTGCGAGTTTACCGCTGTCCGTCTAGGCGGAACTAATGTCCTCACTGACTGTTTCCCACACCGACATGGATTGTTACTCTGTAGTCCAGATGAATAGCTGTCTGGCTAGGGTACCGTCACATGTGCACACACTGCTGATTGGCTGTTGCCGCTCAGCAACGCACGACATCGCCTGAAAAGATCAACTTTTTTTACTTTGACATCACGCAACAAGCTATGTGGTAGTGTAAAAAGCGGCTGTCGCATCGCGGGAGGGTTAGCCCCGCCCCATCGCGGCTGTACATTGACTTTGCATGGAGAGTGATCGCTGACTGAGGTAGTACAAGTAGCATGCGGTGTGAACGCAGCCTTAGAGGTTGACACCTAATCCTCTCACCCGATCAGCCTCTTCAAAGCGATAGCACAAAGCTGTTTCACGAGACACAGCCCTGAGAACAATCTTACCTGTAAACGAAGATTTTTTTTAACAATAAGAGGGTACTTTTCTCTCACACAGTTTTGAGGATGCTAAATGAGATGTTGGACTTGGATATCCTACTAAAATTGTAAAAATGTTCTCATGTTCTCAGAGGCTTTAAGATTTTCAGTTTACTAAAATTTCTTCATGAACCATTTAGCTGTTAAGTGCATCACTCTGTAACTATTTCATTTTGATAATTTGAATACAAGAGCATGAGACATTATTTTAACATTATAATTCTACATCATTGTGTGATTTACAAATTCAGTGCAGCTCTTAAAGCTTTTTTGACCAGTACTGAAATGTGGGAGGTAGATCTCCAGTTCCCATGGTGATGGAGCTGGTTAGGAAGTGATCTCTGAATGAACAAAATACTATTTTTAACTCTAAAATCTGTCTTATCTATTTATGGATATCTGAATAGACGGACATGTATGAAGAGTGGGCTTCACACAACTATTTTAAATTCTGAGTACTGGAAGAATAACATGTCAGTAAGAAGTGTCTTTACCCCATATTTGAATGTATTTGTGGAATAAACTCAGAGCCAGAGCGGTGTAGTACAACTGTTTTAATTGTAAAAGGATACCGGTTAATACATTGAATGAAGCACTGAAACAAGCCACTGTGACATTGCAAATTACCACTAAAAAGGACATTGTAGATTCCCAAGAAATTAAAAAAAAAGTTAATCATTCATTCGATCAGAAAGGCATACATATGAGAGAGAACAGGAGGGGAGCGTATTTACATCATGATTAAGTGTCCTGTTACTCTACAAAATCAAAGCGAGTCTGAAGCCTCCTCATTCAAGACGTTAGAAATGTTTAACAAACAGCCGTTAACAAAGAACAAGCCTTCCATTCCCCTTTTCAGTTTTTATCAAAAGACAGTAATCGCTTAAAAAAAGGCACCACTGTAGGTGATAAATTCACACCGTCCATGTCACATGGAGGCGGGCCGGTTAACACAAGACAACAGTTTCTGTAAATGGTTTATACGCTGGAATAGGATCGAGAAAAATCAAGGAAACAAGACCAGTATTATCATGAGAGGTTATACAGAACTGATAGACGATGAACAGGAGTTTTGTACAAAATGGGCAGTAAAGTGAAGTGTCCCTGCTGTTGGATTGGCTGATAGTATTAGCTGTGTTTGTGCTGGTGTGACAGCACTCCCTGCAGGAGAAATGTGGAGCCTACAGCACCAGGTTAGTTTTACGTCTTAAGCAGTAAGAACAGAAAATATCTAGATCATGCAAGACTTACAACTTCCAAATCATCATTGCATTGTCACAATAGAAAAACTGCCTGAAGATTCAATTTCTCTTTCTGCTATAGGGAGTAAAAAAAAAACCCTCCTAATGATATTTCAGTCAAATATTTAATCCAAATGCATAGATTTTGATTTAAAGGTTGCTACATTTGCAGCATTTTTCTCAAACACCTTGAAGCAACAATGTGTAACCTTATCACCCTAGAATAAAGTTGGATAGCACAAGAACTCCAACAGGGAGAATGCATCACCCATTTCCACTTGTTTCAGCACCACAGCTTTGTACTGCTTAAAACATACAGGCCTCCAGTGAAGTGGTTGAAACTGAAGTTGGAGGTATACTTACTGTTAACCACGTGAATGTGTACACATGTGGACGTGCCTTCAGTCAATTCAGTGATGACATAAATTAAGAAATAAATAAGGAAATGAGTCCAGCACTAATTAAACTGGTGCCTTGGAGTTAACACCATGGTTGGTCATGTTTGTGTTGCGTGGTTTCCTTGCCTGTATTTTCCCACATATAAACTAATGAAGTAGTATTGGTAAAATAACTAATAAAAGTGAATCAGTGAAGGGTGCACTCTTCGCTTTTTCCCAGTGCTTTTTCTACATCTATCAGAACAGTTAAGTGCAAGTCATCAGTGAACACGGTAACTAATAACACCAAAACACTGAGACAGTCCCAAAGGTGCACAGAGGAAAATATTGTTGAGCTCAGATGATGCTTGTACTGAGGTTTGACCACTAGTCATAAGTTGTCAACAGATATTTGATGATGATATTGTTAATTGGGGTTTATTTGTTACTTTTACTTAAAGAATTACTGCCATGTTTGCAGTGTACTTCTAATACGGTAGGTTATAACATACAGTCTGAGGTCTTTTCCACTTTCTAGTGGTGGCCCTTCAGTAACAAACAGTGCATACAGGCAAGTATAGAAACAAAAATGCTCATTAGGCCAATGGACATGAATGCAGGGACAAACTGCAAGGATATCCAGCTATGAAGCTAAGCTAAAAGTTTGTTTTATTTCAGTGGTTCCCAAATAGTGGCGTAGTTGTAGGTGTGCCCTGAGAATTTATAGAACTATAATTTTAAGTAATTTCAACCACACAACAACTAGTGAGTCAATTCTTAAAGTGGCAATGTTTTTATCAACAGGTGGAGGAAAATAAACTTTGTCTCTCTTCCATTTAAATGTTCACCTCATTTAAAGAAAAGTGCTTAAATGTGTTCCTGAAAATATCAAATTTAACTGATTTTAAAATAAATAACATATTTATACATGAATTAATATTAGAAGATAAAACAGTTGTCTGTCAGCAATAGAAGATATGAACAAGCTTGAACAGACGGAAATATATTGAAACATATTTGGTGTTTTCAAGATTTTAGCCTGATTTTCCAAAAAGACGTTAAAAGCACTGTGTCAGGTCAACTGTCAGCTACAATTCCAAGGTGAAAAGGTGACATACTGTTGCTTGTACAAATGAATTGCACTCACGCATAAAATTATGGCAAGTAGATATTAAAGTGTCTGTCACTGTGACGATAATTACCTCCCTGCTTTGTGCTTCACTCGCGTCTCGTTCAGCGATTCTCAGGCTGGATTCTCTGCACAAATCTTAAAAACCTCTCACAGTAGATTTCTTGGACACTACACAAGTCTGACGGTAGAAAAAGAAAAAGTGGCCGTAAAAAAGTTGCACACAGAGGCTTGAAAAAAGTGTTTAGAGCTCATGAGAGCAGCTAGAAAAGGAATCCTAAACAAGTACCCTTGATATAAATTAATAGACTTTATAAAAATTTCAAACCCACACATAAGATTTCGACAACCATTGCGTTTTCATCTCCCCTGTAATCTACGGCGAGCCATGCAAAATAGAGGAGAAATCCCACTACCATTAAGCGCCCTGATAAACTGTAATGGCTTCAGATTAGCATGAATTCATTTTAAATGCTAGTTTGATCGATGAAAGCAACATGCAATAATCTCCAGGTGTGCTTCTAAAGAATTTTACAACTAATAAATTTACACCTCTATTATTATTATTGGTCTAAAAATCATACTTTGGCTTTGAGACCTTTATTTATTCATCTTAAATTTCACACTATAAAACATCACCTAAAGGGACATGATCGTGATAAAAAATGTATCATAGCTGTTAAAAAATGGGCCTGACTTTTTCTGCCATCCTTTGGTTGATTTTTTATGCAAGTGAGTCACTTGCTGTTTATTTTTTGCACTTTAAGGTCCTTCAAAATCAGCTTTTAACACGCCCAAAGTTTCATTCTTTTTATCATGCACTGCAATTTGAGAAAATCTAAAACACAGAGCCATGTGTAGCCTACTGTCTACGGTATGTGGAGGGTCAAAATAGAGGAAACACTTACATGAAGGGTTCACTGTGGGTCACTCAGGATGGATTTTCTTACATTTATGTCCTTGTCTCTGATTGGACAGGCTGAACTCCAATTAGTGCCAATACAGGATTTTAAGGCCCCCTAATGTGGTTCAAAGATTTCCTTTCATAGTTGATTATATAATCTCCAGTGTATAAATATACTGAGTCTATATTCAGTTGGGATTGGGAATTCTCTTTGTGGAGGCTTTTTACTTCCAATCAATCATCCTCTCAGCCCACACATCCTTACGCTCCGCAGTGGGACTTCATTTAAGTTCTTCCTCTTCTTTGACTGAACCCTGTTTTATGTGGATCAAATGTTGGACGGACACTGTATGGACGTTATGGAAGCACATTAATGGACGTTGGGCTGAGATGCGTCAATGGAGAACTATACACAGTATTTACAGCGGGTTAGAAGGACATTGTCTGGCTTTTACCATCAGCTTTCACACCTTTTACCAAACGGGGCAGGAGAACAGGAGGACATGGAGAAACACCACGAGTACAAGTGATACAAAAGTTGAGTCAGATCTGACTAACACCCCTAAAGTTACTCATTTGCTGCTTGGAATTTAGTGACTGAAATATTGACGTCAGAGTGCATCCTTTAAAAAAATGTGTAAGCCCAAAGTGATTCTTTTATACACCAGTGAAATCTGCTGGAACTGTGTGCCCTTTTGAGAAGTTGGGGTTAAAACCTGCACATTGAAACATATTCCTGAACGATAGTGAGCTGATTGTTGTAACGTGGTTGAATGACGGATATTAAAAAAGTGGTTTGTGTTATTCTCAAGCAGCAAATGTTGTCATAGCTCTGCTGGCTAAGGCCTTTAAAAAAGAGACAAAGAGCGGTTCTCCTCGACGAACGGGTGGCACTGTGAGTGGAGGTGGAAAGCAGCAGACGTATAAAAACTTCTGTGTTTCAGGCCGAGTGGAGGAGGGTCTACATCGATTCCCCGACTGAATCATCGTCATCCAGAGATAAGGGTAAATAGAGATCCTGTGAAACAGATAAAGTCGAATTAGTCACAAAGTATAATATACCGAGAAAAGGGGTCAGAAAAATCAATTCAAAGACAAACTTTCTTTGACTAATAAAATAAAAACTTGCAGGTTAGATAAATGTAATAGGCAACACCAGCCTGTTCTGGTAAGATCCTCAATACTGAGGGTTTCATGGATAGATCAGCACAAGAAAAGAAAAGAGGTCATGCTCTAGTCTGACCAAAAATTCCACAAAAGTCTTTATGATCAGGAGGAAGGCTTGCTCTTGATCATTTGGCATCTAGGAGGCTGGCCTGATGGTGCTTTCCAAAGTCTATTCAAGTATTATGGCCGCTGGAGACTTAAGGTAACAGTGAATAGTCTACTAGTTAAAGATCAGGTGAAATGCCTGGCAGTCATCAACATGATTGTAATAAATAACATACTACGAAAGGGAAAAGAAGAGGAGGGTTTTTTTAATGTCACCATTTATGGTGTAATGCCTGCCACGCCTCGTAAACATACAGCATCTCGATATGAAGCCTACATTCATTTGTGTTTCCCCCTTTGTCAGCTTAGCCTATTTTGGCAACCACTGACGTAGAAGGACTAACATACAAGAGCAGCATGGCTATATGTTTGAGCTGCATGTTTGAGCTGGTGGCAGACCAAGCTGACAGTTGTTCTGGTGTCTTCTTTATCTCATCACCTTTATTTAACCAGATAAGACCTGGCCAAGAGGTCAGCAGCACACATCTTTAAAAAAACATTACTGAAAGGTGACAATATACAGTCAGCTAAAACACACGTTTTATGTGAGTGGAAGGTGTCTCGCAATTAAGTGCACAAACTTTAAAATAAATAACAATTGAGAAACAAAGGCATCGTTAAAGGTTTCTAACGCTCCAAGTGAAATGAGCTCTGAGAGTTTCAGTTCAGTCTGTAGAACGATGATGCTTGGATAGCAACAGCACCACTGTTAGCTTGGTCTGCTACAGGCTCAAACACATATGGACGAGCTACTCTTGTTCCCAAGTCCTCAGTATTGTCTCTGTTCATGTCATCTTGGGTCAAATAACGCACAGTGTCCCGAGGGAAAAAAAAACACCTTCACCATCAGCAGTTCTTGTCATGCACACAACTCTCTTAGCACTCTAGGTTGAAAACTTTTGTGACAGCATCGTAGTCATAAGGTCAATACTCCCTCACTTGCCAATTAAATCAAGGAGGGGCAGAATTTCTGATGTAGAGTTTGACAACAGGAATGATGGGAGAGTGATTTGACTCGTCTTTTCCTGGTACTATCTGAATAGAGCCCTTTTGAAGGACTGAGAGGAGCAAAAGTTTGATATTTTTACCTCGCTACGTAAAGCACTAGGGAGAAGTGCTTAAAACTGGATTGTGAGCGCTGCCAACACAAGGAAATGTTACAACCTCCACTTTTGAAAATTAAAGCCAACAAACATATTAAAAACTGAAGCTCCTGATGTGTCCACTTGGGGCTGACTCCAAAATCAAGACATCCCTTCTAGAGCCCGTATTAAAATGTACAACTTTATTTTTACATTCTTTACAACCTGGTACATAAATAGCTGGGTTTGTAAAGATGACTGCATAATTTAATAGTAGTTTTTTCTTCGTCAGTTCAGAGGTCGGCACAGTCACAAAAACATGTCTGGGGCGACACAGACTGTCGTGGAGGAGTAGCCCAAGTGGACCATGATGAAATATTGGTGAAACTAATGAGTTTTTGGACGATTAATGCAGTTTAAGGAGCGGCGCTGTATGCCCCGTGTGCTACCATTATACGGATGTCCGCCGCTCGATTTTGGATCTAAATATCTCCTGAAGCACTGTTTGGATCAGGAAAGCCTTCTGGGTGAGTAAATTGTTCTACTTCATTCTATAAACAATGTGAAAGCTGTAGAAACCAAACTTTTCCTTTAAGTATACCTCTGCTTTAGCTTCTTGACTGCTTCCTGATCACCTAGGAGTTAGTGGAGCCATCATTTCAAACAGGGGAGACCACTGCTGTTTGGCTCAAAAATGTCTTTTTAGCCACCAGTTGATGATGTTACCTTGACTATGTCCGTTTTGTATCCTCCCATCCTAAAAACAACTTTTTTGTGTCCCTTTTTTTAGTGATTGCTTATTGATGGAGCATAGTTTGGACCAGATCTCTAAGTAAACTAAAACCGTTTGAATGAAAGGTAAGGGGTAAGAAAAAGGAGAGTAGTTGGGGTACCTTTTGCTTGTTGTTGAGGCCTGGACTGTTGGGAGTGGAGGTGGGGGAATGTTTGGAAATCGGGGTGGAGAGCTGGCTGCTGGAGCCCGTCCCGTTGGCTGAGAGGAGGGAGGAGGGATAATGGAGGAGGAGGGCAAGAGGAGAAAAAGAGGTAAACAGTAGTGTGGATTAGTAAGTGTGTAGAGACGCCTCTTTTTAGCCGAGCAGAAAAAGTCATCCTGAACCGTGTCCTCGTTTGGCTGCAGCATAGGGTGACGCCGATGGTTTCTGTTTGTTGGGTGACATTTTATTCACTCTCTCTGCGTCCCGCCATGTTGCTAGGATTCCCTCTGTGTGGGACATTGTGTTTATATCCAAGGGCAGAGTAAAGTGATGTTGCTGTGCGTGTAAAAGTGCTTTAGAGAGGTTTTTGTCTATAAGAGATGAAAAGAATTTTAAAGACTATGAGCCAGATGGTCAGTGTAAATTGGAGCCAGTGAGTGCTGGAAACACACCGAGGATAAAGAAACTTTGTTAACCAATTTAAAGCTGCTGGATTCATTTAACCACTCAGACAGATAAACAGGCACGCAGACACACTCTTAAAAATCAGTTCAAACACTTTATAAAGACCTGAAATCACAATCCTGGATACTAAATTCGAGAAAATCTAAACATAGGCAGCCCCCTTCTTTTACTGAACAGAGAGTGCAGCTGGTTTATTTAGAGAGCAAACATTCAGCTGCTGCAGAGATAGAACAACCCTCTCCCTCTCATTCTGCTCCAGCTCTGCCTCAATATTTCTACTTTTCAGGGATTTATTCAACCTTTGCTCATAGCAGAATCCTAAAGGAACATTTGAATGAAAGATCACTGAAGTTTCGGCCCAGTGAACCAAGAAAAATATATTTTAGAGGCCAGAGGCTGCAAGCATGTTAGGAAGCAGAGTGTGAGGGATACAAGGAAAAGGACTCACAATAGCAGACTGAAATGTGATGCAAGTCTGGTAAAAAGAAGAACAATGTCCTGACACTTTATCTGGTACACCTTTGACTTCCATTTGGTTTGAGAACTACTTTAATTCTGCAATTCATTGAGGTGAAACATTGACTGATTCCTGTTGTACTTATCTGAGACTCTGGCTCATATTAGCATGATAACAAAATATAGCGGCTGCAGATTTGTTGGCTACACATCCAATGATACTGATCTCCCATTCCCCCAAATTCCAAACGTGGGTTAGATAGATGATTTGAGCTTTGTGACATGTTGTGTTGCTTCAAGTAGCCAACACAAGATGAGTTCACAGTGGTCATAAAGGGATGGACGTGGTCAGCAACAATACTCAGGTAGGCTCCGTGTTAAAGGATGTCTGATGAAGGGCTAGGACCAAACATCACATCTGTGGTGACCTTCATTAAATTGACTTTGGAGCAACTTCTGGTAACCAGTGTTCAAGTTTTTGGGGTGTGGGCTTCAAGTGTGTAAGTAAAATAACTCCAAAGCCATCACCAGCCTGAAAAGTTGATATAACGCAGGGCTGATCAGTGCTTTATGTTATTATTTGCCAGATTCTGGAATAATATTGCAATATGTTAAATAATCATCTTCTCTTTTCTATGGATGTTTCACAGGCTGTCCTCTGAATCATCTTAATGCCAGCATGAGGACTTCATTGGTGGGAATACCAGGCCTTAAACATCCGTTTTAAGGCTTTTGATGTATGTAAAGTCAGTCCCCAAAGATAGTCGAGCCTTGCACAGACTCTCTGAGGTTTTAAGAATGAATAGTTTAGCATAATACTTAAAATAATCCCCCATCCCAGGTGTTGAGAAAAATAAGTAAAAAGGCAGAAATTGGAGGGATAAAGAGGTGAAATCCATCATCCTTTTTATACTGAATAATAATGGTAAATATTTAAATGCTTCTCCATTCCCTTTTATGCATTATAATCCCATCACACATAAAGAAGTCACACACAGCCCCCCTGCTTTAACCCTAATACAACCCTGCTGACCTCCCAGGTAACACAGAGGTGACTTCATGTTTAACTGTTAATTGTGTGTGTGAGGATGAACATCTGCTGCTCACAGGCCAGAGACCCTCTGGTGGTAAATCAATAAAATATTCAAGACCACTAAAGAGCTGGAGATGGTGGTGCTGCTCTGCTTGTGACCAATGCAAACACTGACTCATCTCTGATACTGAATACTGGTGACCCTAATCTTATGCTTTTGGTCTCTGGTTTTTGTTTTAGACTGTTCGGGGATGTTGGTGTTGACAGGCTGCTGCTGCAGACCTATGATGCTTTACTACAACAACAAACATCTGGACTTGACTTACGAGCAATTCCATTATCAATACAGTTCCTGATGTTAACTTTAGAGAGATCAAATGAAATTAAATACATGCTAGCTTCTGCATTTATCATGATATTAGTATACCCTTGCCTACCAACATGGATGACCTGCTGCTGTGGACCTGCTTGACTCCAAATGCTTTATCCTACATCAACCATCAACAGAAATGAGCCATTTGTCATAAATTCTCATTTTTACATAAATTCAATCAATTTCTTTTCCGGTCAATTAAAGGGACTGTGAGGAGAATCTATTACCGGCAACACAAAGACTCTGCTACCCATGAGCACGCACATCGACTGTCGTAATGCTGCGTTCCAGTAACCGCAGAACTGGGAGTGACATCATCTCAGAGTTATCAGCGTTCCAGTTACAAAGTCTGAAAACATGCCGATCTACCAGGCTATTGTTAGCTGTTGTTAGTGCGCCTGCGTTGTTGTTCACAAATATCACATGAAGAATGTGATTATCACTATGGCAGCATTTTTGTAAATATAAGTCGAACAATACTATGTATACAGCTGATCTAGAGCGACACACCCCAGTCAGAAGTGCAAATAAATAAATTTTTACAGGACTTAAATAACTGTTCACACTGGGGGCATCCATCTTCTATTGTCAGCTCGGGGGTGGCGAGGTTTCACCGCATTCCCCGGAGGAAATCCAGACTTTGGGGGACGTTCCAGTTTTAGTTTCCCACTCGGACCCCGAAATTCCTACTTCTGACTACAACTGGAACACACCACGAGACGTGACCGAAAGCGTGTATTTGTTATGAAGCTAATGAATGCAGTTTGGACCTTTATCAGAACTCTGCATTTCTTTACAACTTCTTTTTTCAACAACTTACAGGATGCAAAGCGACGAGGTAATGTATCTCTTTCTAGTTACGTAGCGGTAGTTTTTTATGTGTGAAAACAAGCAAATTTGGGAAAACTTAGTAGGCCTATCGTAGTTTTGTAGCCGGCTATATATGGCTACTTACAGCCCAGTGCTCTATGACATGTCTGAATAATATAAATTTGCTCTAGTTTTAATTGTCTTGATCCCGAAGTTGAGTATCCAGGCCAGTCCGGCTTGGCCCGACCCGACCAGAAGGCTAAGGAATAGCATTTACAGATAACCTATTTTGATGCTATAAAACTCATCTTAAAGTGTGTATTTCGATCAGGCATATATCTAAAAGTGAGACTTTTTTGTAATCTCTTAGAAACTCCTCACAGTCCCTTTAAGTGCCATTTTATTCATAAACATCAGTCCTATTTCACCTTATAATGGTTGCTGTATATTAAACCATAACAAATACCTTAACAACCATAAAGAGAGGAAGATCCTCCTGAAAATGAGATGTCACATCTTAAGGGCTAAACACGAATACATTTAAATTCAATAGAGACAAATACGATGAGGATAGATTTATGGGGTCTTGTAAATTTGTGACTCTGAATTCTTATTTAAGTCCCTTTGTCTCTGACTGCCCCCCAACCATTAAAAGTAATCACATCAAGGAATAATAATTCTAATTTTAAATGGATTCAACCCAATTTATTTAAAGCTCAACTAGATGCTGCAGTAATATTTAAAATCAGGTCTCTCTACATTGTAATTATTAAAGCTTTCCATGTTAATATTAGAACAATCCCCCTATCTGTGGTTTTTATTGATTACACCTCCATAATAAATACCTTTACAACCACATAGAGAGGAAGACCCTCTTAAAAACAACACATCTCAGAGGCTAACCTCCAATACATTTCAATCGATACAGACAAATACGATGGGGATAAATTTATGTTCAGGGCATCCAGAAATCTGTCACTATAATGAATTCTTAATTTAATCCCTTTGTCTCTGCTCACCTCTGTTCCCAATCACAACCTCATCAAGGCTTTGGTGAGTTGTGATCTAACATGAAGAGCATGGCTCTGGTCTGCTGTACTGCAAAATGTCTTATTGTGTCTTATTTCTTTGTTTAATATCCTACAAGGCCTCAGAGCTCAACACTGTTACAACCTAAAATGTATTACTTATTTTAAAAAAAAGACTTCTGCTTCCTCTAACAGCATCGACTGCCTGAATCCATCTGACTGCTGTATTTAACAACAGGCCCTTAGTTATGCTTTAGCAGTTATCTAGAAAACAAACTAAGTAAATGGAAAATATCCTCTAAAAACACTGCATATTACGTCTTGTTTCCCCTCAAAAGTGATAATAGTCAGTGCAAAAGTTGTTTAAGCTTTTTGTCTATCCTGCTTGGACCGGGTCAGATTTCACGGCACCAACTGTCCAGGAAACATCAGCACATCCATATAAACAACCGTCCCACAAAAGTGTTTTTGAGTGTCCCACTCTGAAGCTGAAATAACAGATTCAAGTCTGAGCAAGCACCAGTGTTTCTTCAGTGCTGTAGTGCCTCTTGGATATTATTAAATGTTAAAACTCCTGATTGTCAAACAAATGCCTCAGAGCTGTTTACACATGCTTTGTTTACTTTCCATGTTTTATTCATGATTTTCAAGAGTCCGCGAGGGCAATGTTACACAAAATCTGCTTAGATACAGTGTTGAAAACATTAGAATGGTGTTAAGTAGCAAAATGCAGATTTGGCTAAAGGAACAAAGCTCTGTTTGAATGCCCGCAAACTCAGGTTTAAGAGGATTTTAATGCCTTGTTATAGTGAGTAAAGAAGCTCTTGTCTTTTAAACTGCAAGTAAAATATTAGAAATGGAATACCAGGTATCGAAACACAACATGGTAACATTAACTAGGTCATTAACTTTTTCTTGGATGTGTATTTGTGTCCCCAAGTTGTGCTTTTGTAAGACATCTTGGTATCGTATATTGTAAGTCAGCTCCTTTAATATATGCTGTTGAGCCTAAAGGAAAAAAAATCAATATTTGATCCTACCTTCTCTCTCAGATTAAGGTCAAAAGTCAAGGTTAGCTACAAACAGAACCAATACATCATGTCGGGATTTAACAACATAGCCTCTGGTGCTGATATCTTTCACCCTGAAGTCATGTTTCATGCCGATTGTTGCATCTGAGCAACAAAAACAGTCACCTTCTTTGTGTGATTAATAGGACAAGCAGTGGCTAGTTTCATCTATCCTCCATACAGAAAATGTTGCTGTGTAGGTGAGATAATCGCGGACTTACTTGATTCGGCAGGTGACTTGCTGCGCTTGATCAGACTGGGGCTCTTTGTGATACCACGCTGAGCTTTGGCTCCCTTCATGACCCTGCACTCTGTGGAGAGAAGCACGGAAACAATCACAGCTGTTGACTAAAAAATATACCCACAAGCATGTTAAAGCTCGGCATGAAGCAAAGCATGACCAACATCTTGATAAGAATGAAATGATAATAGAAAAGTAACAGAAAAACTGCTAATTGATCCATTTAGCTTTTTAAGTTTAAAAATCTGGTGTCTTTTAGTTCAGTCATTGGAACTAATTACTCTTTTTCTGTATCTGATATTTGAAGGTATAACCGTGACCTACATACATAGTTAAGCTAAGTCAGCAAGGTAATCGTCTTAAGCTACACAGCCTTAATGATGTCAACCTTCAGTTCTTTATGAGCCATTATTAAGTCCAACCTTGCTAATTGACCGTTATGTTTGTTTACGCTAATTAACAAGACAACCAGAAGTGCACCAAGGTACAGTATTTTACAGTTGAGTTATTTTCAAAAATGTCAACTGAAAATAGAAATTATTCCTGGCTCCACACTACTAAAATATAATCACTTTTCCTTTGAGCTATGACAAACATTTTTTATAAAGTTACTGAGTTATTAGCAAAAATGTAGAAAGCCACCAGATTTCTCAATGTTGACATATCCTTGAAAAAAGTCCTGGATCTTCATCACTTATTTAGGTCATCACCAAAATCAAATCACTTTTTTCCATTTATCCATTTTCCAGTCCTTGAAAATGCCATTACTTTAGATTCATGTGTTTTTGAGGTATTCCATTAACAAACAAAAACTAACAATCAAATTCTAGGAAAACATCGCCTCCTGTGTGAAGTAAACAAGCTGTGAAAGTGGAGATGGTAAGAAACCTTTAGTCTTGGACGTGAAGTCTGTCGCCGAGTAATGTGCTGTGTCAACTATCTTGTAGAACAACACCAGAACAGAATTGTCACACGCAACAACAAACTCTCTTTTTTTTTTTTTTTTTTACAAATTTTACCCACAATTCCCAGTAAGGCAATGTCAACACCAGTTCATCAGAATTTGGGGACAGTCAGCATATGTGTGAGAGGAACAAACCCAATCTCAGTTACTGTCTCTCAAACATGTTTATCCCTTTTCAGCTGAATCTGGGCACATTTAGGTAAAGTGGACTGACTACCAACCAAATGGCAAAACAGGTTGCCAACAGTCAATAAAAAAGAGAAAGTGGGGCACAAGAAACCGCACCTGAAGACAACAAGAAGTAGAAGGATATCAAAACAGACTTTTGCCCTCCTTGTGGAATAGGTTGAAGCTCTCACTTGGTTTTAGTTGGTCTGACTAATCCTGTAGTCTGTAGTTCTACGTCAGGTGGAATAGTTAATTTATTTGATCCCTGAACTTTTAACCCCACCTTTAAAAAAAATAGATATTGAGGTCAATAGTGACAGTCTTCATGACCCCAAATTATAGTAGCATAGACATTCAAGATCTTTTTTGTTCAATTTGACCCAGAACTACATCTAGACTAAAGGTTGCCTTTATTAGAGTTTCTACGTCAAAGATCACTGCATTATTACATGCTATTGATGTTGACTTTCTGCATCAGTTCAACCCTATAATCTGTTTATTTGACCAGGCATGCACCCAAACTATTAAAGGTATAATATTTCTACCAAATCCACCAAAGTATCAACTACAGCTCTGTGTATGTTCACTTTCTCGTGACTGTATAAGAAGACCTTGTTATAAATGTCCTAGATTGTTGTGAACCAATGCAAATCCTGTTGAAGTAAGAGCAGAGGGTAAGTAGTGACCTGACACACCAGATGGATCATTCAATGTATTTAAAGGTGCTATGAGGAGAATCTCTTTCCGGCGACATTAAGACTCTGCTACCCATGAGCATGCACATCGACTGTCGTAATGCTGCGTTCCAGTAACCTCAGAACTGGGAGTGACATCATCTCCGACTTATCGGCGTTCCAGTTGAAGTTGGAGAAAAACATGCCGATCTACCAGGCTAATGTTAGCTGTTGTTAGCACGCCTGTGTTGTTGTTCACAAATATCACATGAAGAATGTGATTATCACTATGGCAGCATTTTTGTAAATATAAGTCGAACAATACTATGTATACAGCTGTATTTCGATCAGGCATATATCTAAAAGTGAGACTTTTTTGTAATTACTTAGAAACTCCTCATAGCATCTTTAACTGGTTCATCTGGTAAAGAGTCCTTAGAAAGTGTTTATGGGATAGGCATAAACTTTGAGGAGCATATCTGGCATGTGATTGGATGATTGTCCTGTCAATCACATTCACTGCGGTCCAATCAGATTATCTAGCAGGCGGGCAGCACTGTTGCGTTGTAAAGGACAGAACGTGAGCCACTTTGAAAAACAAACTTTAGGTAATCATGTCAGAAGTGGGGTGAAAATATCCTTTCTATTCAGAAGTTTTAGTGTTGATATTTGTTAAAGGACCACATTTGATAAAGAAATGTGCTTCAGATCTGTCGATTGGTAAGATAGATTCAATGTCTGTAATCAGGCTGATCTATTTGAATAGCAAGGTTAGGTGAGTCAGACTAAAGACTTAGTTTTTAGCGTCCTTATCATTGTAGGACTGTGGCACCCAAGGTCAGATTAGCTCTGTCTGTTTACCTCTTTCTCCAATCATACACCGATCAGGCATAACAGGAACTGACTACTGCAGACGGGGTACAGCCCACAAGAGCTGCAGTTATGGGGATGCTCCCATTACTATTACAAACATTTGACTATAATTTAACATTTGAGAAATGTGCCCTCTTTAAAACATTTACAACATTTTCTGTCCTAATTTTATAAAAGTATCATTTAACATCAGTGCACAACAGGCAGACATGGGCTAACTCAAATTTTTACAGTTCAGTCTATTTTCTGAGTTACAGCTGTTGTTTATGGCTCCACGTAAATGCATAGCAGTGTACAGTTAAAGATCTAATGAGAATGTATGCATTATATTCTAGGTCACTGTATTAATCAGGCTAGACAGACTCCAGACATCACTACTCCGCCCTCTGAATCCCCCATCTCTGTTTGTGCTGTCAGGCTCTCTCTCTCCATCCCTCCCTCTCTTCTCCACTTTTGATGCTAATTATACTATCTGTCCTCCCGTCGTCTCCTGGGATCCCACCATGTCTGTGTTCTCTCTCTTAACCTTCACACACTGGTGAGTATGACGAACATTCACTCACTATCGTCTTCTAGGTGTGCCATCGCTCTTTTGACAAAGCTGCAGACTGGCAGCTTGTCGAGTCGACTCAGGGGTCTCTGAATAGCCCAGAGTCCCTGCACACAGGCTCCCTCTGAGCTTTAAACTGATGCTGTCGCTGCATAAACTAGAGCTGCAGGTACATGTGTGCCCGCCTCTGTCTGCACGCCCATCTAAGGAGGGTACTGTTTAACATAAGGAGAGGAAAATAACCACAAGGGATTTATGTCTATTTTGGTGAATCTGCCAACACTTGAGTTTTGAAGGCAGGGTCTGTTTGGGTAAAAGCAAAGACGAAACACATTTATCTCATTTCCAGTGTGAAAAAAAGAATTATTTTTGCAGGTTTGTACCTAAACTTTACATAAACATGTGTCCCAACTCCTTTATTTTGAAACAAAGAACTCTGGTTGAAAGACTGGTACTATTAACAAAGATATTGCAAGTTGGCAGGCCTATTTCTGCTCAGAACAAGATGCATTATTGTAAATCCTTGTGAGCTGTGTCTAACCACGCCCCTCTTAAGAAGTGGATGCAGCTTTGGCCAGCTGTCAAACATCTGGCTGAGTCTCCTATATGGAAGGTGTGGCATATCCCCTAATGACATCATCGAAGGTGCATTTTCTAACAGACTGTTTGAGTCCACATTTTCAAGAAGATGTAACAAGCAAGTAGAGGAGGGATGTTCTTGGGTGTGCTGTCGGGTAATTGTCAGTTAGTCCCGTGGCTGCACAGTAAGTCCACCTTTTTTGGT
The DNA here is from genome assembly GCA_036419115.1 of Scarus forsteni. Taxonomy (NCBI): domain Eukaryota; kingdom Metazoa; phylum Chordata; class Actinopteri; order Labriformes; family Labridae; genus Scarus; species Scarus forsteni. Next base: position 15,605,236 of record JAZDUH010000011.1, on the reverse strand, counting down.
TTTTAAGATTTTGTCCGATATAGGTGTGAAATTCATAGTTTCAAAATGGTGCCAGTGCACAAACAGTTTTAGACTTGATTCTTTCAAGACCAAAAAAAATGTAAACAATGTTTATTCTCACGGTTTGCCAGTTTGATAATGCTTCTGCGATGTCCATTTTTTTGGCAAGAAGAAAATATTAAACAGTTTCCTAAGCATGTATGGAAGAGAGGGTTCAGTATCCTCTGCTCTTACATTTTACCAGAGGGAATTAAATAACGCACCATCTCATGTGCTGTGATTCTGTTTGGCAAGTATCAGACATTTGAAAAGATTTAGTCTTTTAGCTTGTTGTCTAATGTTCATAACTGTAGAATTAAGAGTTAAGGGACTTAAGATGCAATGATGGCATTTTATATGTGCTGTAAATCACTGCATACTTGTGTTTCAACATTGTGATCTGGGTATCTACCAAAATAATCACACTCATGTTAACATGTACATATATATAACTTGGTATGTAGGTAAGTAATGACTTCAAGGGGAAGCAAAATCTAACTTCATCTGGATTTGTAGTTCACAGCTCTCTGTTCACATCTATAAAGTTGCACTTCCTCTTTTAACTCAAACTTAATGCTAAATATAAGGACCCAGAACAAAAAAGATAAAATACCCAATTTAGAAACTACAGTTATTAAATTATATATATATATATATACACATACATATATATATATACACATATATATATATATATATATATATATCTATATATATATATATATACATATATCTATACATATATCTATATCTATATAGATATAGATATAGATATATAGATATTTGCAAAAATCTTTGAAATGATCATCAGCGATCAACTAAAGGATTTTTTAGAGTTGAATTATCTTTCACCTTCACTTCAATCAGGTTTTAGAAAACAGCACAGCACTGTTGCAGCTGCTCTTCAAGATTCTGATTGATTTTATTGAGGCTCTGGACAGTGAAAAATATTGTGTTGCTCTTTTTTAGCAATTTAATCAACACAGTTGACTACAGTTTGTTGATAAATGCCTGACATAACATGACATGTTTCTTTCTTTACCAATTAATTAATTAACAGAACACAATGTGTGCAGTTGGCTGGATCCACTTCTGGAAGTTACCAAAGGGGAGTCCTGGGACCCATTTTGTTTTCAATACCTGTCTATATTATGTGTCAAATGCCATGCATTATTTTTCACAGATGATACCATTTTTTTATTGCTTCTCATCCTTGCATACTCAGGCGTCGGAGTTTTTATAGGCAACATTTAACTTTATAAATTTCAAAATACATATATACCGAATCTCTCTTATAAAAGGCAGCAGATCTTGGAGATAGACATCTTTACTGTCAAAGGGTTTTTGTTAACAGAAAAAAAAATTGTTTTAAGTATAGATGAAGCCAGCATTTTAATTTACAGTGGAGGAAAGTTGAGGAAATAATCATGAGGGATCTGAATCCATTTCCATAACCTGCCATACTGAGCTTTGAAAGCAAAAACTGTGTAAAGGAAATGACATGAAATAAATGTTAAATAAATGTTTCCTGCATTGGTCTGGAAAAGAAAAGTGCTGGAAATTTAAACTCTTCTGTTATTCAGCTCCTGTAAATCCATTATGTTTACACATGTTTAGTTATCTTTGCAGTGATAAAGCCTTAAAAAACACAGCATTTCACCATAACTCATCCTGATGGCACAATGAGACAGAGCTCTCTCCTCATGTGATTCACTGAGGACGACTCATTGATGCCTGGATGCCAATTTAGCTTACTACAGACTGAATCAAACCATTTACTCTGAAATGGGGGAGTTCGCTGAGGAGAAAAAGCCCAGATCATTAAAAAACAACAGGCATCTTTATTACATCAAGATCTGACAAGAGGCTGGGGAGAAGAGAAACTGAATGGAGCAGACGACGTGTGTCAGCACTGAACAAGATTAAAAGACTTTTATAAGATTCTGAATGATCAGAGGAGGGGGCATCAGGTGGAAATGGGTTGTTAAAAATAGGGCTCTGGGTCTGTGGGGAGCAGAGAGACTCAGTGAGAGGTCTGGTTTTTACATTTTTTTCTCTCTACCTCTCAGCAGTATCAACAGAAACAGATCTGCTGGCCTAAACCTGTCAGTGGACAGATTAATGACTCCTTTTCTCCTCTACCTTTTTCTATCCCTGCTGCCCGCTGCTGATAACACTCCTCTCCGTGACTCCCATTTTCTCTGCTGTTGGCTCATAAACAGAACATCATCCTCCACTCCATATGAACATGTCTGCGTTATGCTCTCACAATAAAGGATACAGTCTAGTTTGTCCAGTCATGGCTTACTCCATGTTAAGTAATTACTGCATATGGTGTCTTGACATTTTTATTTTAGAAATGCTAAGGGACAAGACAAAATGGAAAGATTGATAACCCTGCTGACAAAAGTGGCTACTGCAGTGTGCACCTGATGAGTCAAGGCGGAAGAGCAGGAGGAAAAGTTGCACACAACAACAGTCATTCAGCTGTCCACGCCACAAAGAGCTGCTAAATGAGGGCTGGGCGACTGGCAGCCAAGGGCCATATGTGGCCCTCCACCTCACTCAATGCAGCCCACCCAAAAAATTGCAACCATAGGGTTAATAAAAATATAAAATGTTTAGTTTGATGGATGGAGAAAAAATGATAAAAAGTTGGTTCAAATTCTCCTGGCCGGAAGCAAAAAAGTTATGACAAGAAACTGGCTTAAACCACAACTACCAACTTTGGATGAATGGATTGATACTATTCATGAAATTTACACAATGGAGCGGTTGTCATATTCCCTCAAAGTTCAGAAAGACAGATTTTACAAAATTTGGAGTAAATGGACTGAGTATGTCAAACCTATAAGACCAGACTTCTCTTAAAATAAATAAAGAAAAAAGGTTAGGAAAACAGGGATTTCTTTTTTGTTATTATTATTATCATCATTTTTACCTTTGCATTGTGTTTATTATATATAATTATTATGTGTGTGTGTATGTGTGCATATATATATATATATGTATGTGTGTATGTACTGTATGTGTATGTATATGTACACATTTTTTTCTCTTTATGACCTCAAACTGAATCATTTTAATCTGTTATATATCTTATCTTTGTAAATAATTCACGTTAATGCTTACATAAAAGTCTAAAATCGTCTGGAAGAGCTATATGCAATGACTGATCTTCCTTTACTTTTTGAAGGAATTGGTAGATATGTTATAAAATGTTCTGTAATTATCTTTTATGAAGTATTATGAATATTTTCAGTATAAAAAAATCTAATGTACTTAAATTGCCATCAGTAAATAACATTTTTAGACCTTTGCTAAGTTACTTTTGTTCTCAGCTGCACTGGTTAAAATACATTAACTTTACAAGAAAGACAAAGAACTTGGTTTCTTTGCACTGAGAAGTACCTTTAGCTGTCTTTCATTCTCTGTTAATCTTATTTATGCAGCTTTACTGTTTGGTGTTGGGTTTGAAAATAGCTTTATAAATTATTACAAGAGTAAGATACATATTTTGTTTTGTTCGGCTTGATGATTGAGTCCATTGCTGTATGATCTGCCCCTTGGTAACCAAACCCCTGTGCTAATTCAACAAGAACATGTCCTGCTGTGGGCTGAATCTGATTTCAGACTGATCTGAGACTGATTTTTGAGACTTATTGACAAATTCAGTGCAGTTATCACCATTGATCCATTTAAATGATGTTCAACATTATAGTGTAAACATCATGTTTACAATGTATTTACAGTAAAACACTGAATATGATGTCTAACTCTACTGAGGGCCAGGCTCACCGTTCTCATCCAGAGAGAAGTCGTCCTGGGCGTAGCGGAATTTCTCTGGTCCACAAGCGATAAAAACATCATCGTCACCAAAGAAATCCTGAAGGCAAGTCACCTGTAAAGTCACAAAACAGATGAATTAGAATCCCTTCATAATCTGAGATAAACACAAAAAGTGCTGCTGAATGCTAAGTTTAAAAAAATACCCAAATAAAAATGGTATAAAGCTGGCTTGCCAAAAGTTGTGTATCATCAGACCAAAGAGTTAGCAAGTCAACAATGTAAAAAGGCTAAAGCTAATGTTAGCAGTGCTAACACTGCCTGCCTTCTGTTTACCCAGATTAACATCCATGTTTCTGTGCCTAATGCAGTTTTCTCACTGCTCTGGCCAAATGGTTTTATCAGAGCATAACTACACAACCTTAAAACAAAAATATCATTAAAATAGACATAATGAACCTTTTTGAACTTCAGTATTTCAGCCAACTAACCATCCCTTGTCCACAGGCATAATGACAGCTCTAGGAGGCTACATTCACACATTAGTCGTCCAACTTGGTATCTAGCTGAGCATCTTAAGTAGGCTTAATTGACAATTAGTGAGTTATGACCCAAGTTAAGCAATCTCTTTAGCAACATGCTTTGTTTAAAAACATGCAGCAACCTCTAATGTGAACATGAATCCAGTGTTGATGTCCAAAAGAACTGTACTTCCTCTAGTGTCCACTAGAGTCTGGCTCCAAAAACACAGGAACCCTCATTGCAGCCCATATGAACATATTCATTAATGCAGCAAGAACAAATATTTTAACAGCGAGAACAAAACAAAACGTCACAGGGGACAGCAAGGTTACCGACAAACTACATGCGGAAGACTGAACCAAAACATTAACACAGCCAGGATCTACTCCACTTATTTGGATGCTTTGAAATTGGCCAGGGGTTAGTCTGAGGCAGTATTTCAAATATGGTAACCACCATCATGGATTTTCATGTACATAAACTACTTTTTATCTCAAAGAAGAAATAATGGTAAATGGTAAACTGACTTGGGCTTGCATGGTTTCTTTCCCAAGTCTTTCTGGCCACTCAAACAGCTGACAACACAGGTCACATCTACCCATTCACACCCATTCACTCTCTGTAAATTGTCCATCAGCTCTAGTTCATACATTCATGCCCTTAAATATGCATTTGCACACCAATGATGCAGCAGTGAAGGCAACTTTGGGTTATGTGGCTTGCCCAAGGACACACTGTCATGTGACAGTTGGAGCTGGGCTCAAATCTGCCAGATTTTCAAACTGTGATAAATCAATTCATATTGATTTTTTATGTTTTAATACTTGACCCACAAAAATTGACACCTTTACACTTAATACTGCATTTCTAGTCTGTAGCCCTTTCTTAGCTGCATTAATATATTGGCAACGTTTAAACTAAGATTATTTTTTATCACAGCTTTAAATAACCTTGTCAAAAACTAATGGGTAGCATCACTGAGTCTACGTCTGTCTTTAATAGGCTTGTTTCAAGCTTTAACATGGCAATATTTCTCCATAAGCAGACATGAGTCATAACCATCTTCACATGCTTCAGTGTAGATGTTATTACTGATGTTGTATACTGGACTACTAGGTTAAATGATCAAGTATCATGGAGCCAAGCTGGTAGCATGGCTGACAATATAAGCTCTTAATGCCAATCAGTGCTGTGATGAGCTCAGGGGAACACTAAAGGACAAAGCTGTTGGATATAAAAGTAGCGACATTTTTTTATTCATGCTTTACAAGAAAGAATTTGAAATCTTTACCTTCAGTAATAAGTACAAATGTACCCCACATTAGCAAATCAGCATTATGAATGTTTGCTTACAGATGTGCAGACAAAGAACATACATTTGCAGATGTATTTCATTTACTTTCCTGTAAAGAGACTAACTTAACGCACAGAGGCTGATGTGAAATAACATACCAAGAGAAAGTGAGGTATGTTATTTGTCTGCCAGCCAAAGGATTTAGTCTGCTCGCGGAGCCACTGTGTCTCCTTTGTGTTTTACTTGTCATGTTAAGATGCCTTCGGCTACAGTGGCTGCATGAAACAACACACACACACACCCATAAAAGATAGAACAGAGCCCAAACAAAGGGTATTATGTTACACCTCTGCAATAATGTTTAAGTGAATCAACTTCCTTCCCCAGGGTCTTTAGACACTATAGCAGCTGTTGACACAATATGGCCTCAGCGGACAGATGTCTGCAGGACACACCTTCTCCTCTGCTCTCCATTATACAGACCCTGTTACCGGCTCAGACACGCCTATTAAAGCCTTTCAAACCCAAACCACAGCTTCCTCTTTTATTTTATTCTCGAGCTGATGAGATAATTTGTGTGAAAGCACCACACTTTCATTTACAATCCGTCTGTCAGCACACATTCAGATTTATTCTCCCCTGTTGAATTATTAGATCAAAACACTTTAGCTGATTAAACTTGGGTACAAAAGAGTCTGGTTCAGTTTGTGATTTACACAGAGGTAAATAAATGTAGTTATCTAATCATAACTCTTCTCTTAGGGCTGCTTTTAGAAAATGGGACCCCAAGCAAGCCCCTGATCACAGGATACGTACAATCTGACCTGACACACCAGATGGACTATTTAATGTATTTCACTTGTCCGTCTTGGCAACAGCTCATAGAAAGTGTTTGGAAATGGGGAGAAACTTAAATGCATATTTGGCAGGTGATTGGACGATCGATCTGTCAATCACATTTATTACAAATTGATGAGATGTGGTGGTATACAGGCACTTCTGACGCAGTTAGCATTGATGCTAATCTCTGTACGAGCAGTCACTTCCTGCTGTTATCTCACTTATAGTTCCCACCTCTTCCTGCTTTAGACGACTCTGATTGGGCCGTGCCACTTTGGGCAGAATGAAGCCTGGCAAGATGGATCTGTCTGATGACTGACACTTAGGCCCTATCTACATGAAGTCAAACCGAGGTCTAAACGCATACGTTTTTTGCCGAATCTGCATATCATCCAAAGGAAGACGGCATTTTGGGGGTCTGTATACGATCATTTCTGAAACCAGGTTCCAGAGTGGAAAGATTTTGAAATGCCATATACGCAGCTCTGTGATTACTGGCTCTCTGCAAGTTTTCAGATACGCTTACGTCATAGTTTCATAAGTTCATTGACACGCATGCGCCATACACGTCAACAACCAAGGCGGCATACGTGAAGCGTATGTGCTGATGAAGCTAGTGACCCTACTATCCCCGTTGCAGCAAAATCTCCTTCTTCTCAATCACCACCAAGTTGAACAAACAATTATTGAGGACACATTACGGCACTTTATGATCACTTTATCACAATCTCTGTTTTCTCAACTTTTTTTTTTTTTTTTTAAATGTATATTTTTGGGCATTTTGTGCCTTTATTGATAGGAGAGAGACAGTGGATAGGCTTGAGAAAGGGGGTGAGAGAGTAGGGGAAGACACTCTGCAAACTGGTCATAGGCGGGATTCGAACCTGGACCGGCAGAAGCGAGTACATGGGGTGCTAACCACTCCGCCAAACCAGCACCCCTCTGTTTACAACTTTTGACGCAAGTGCGCATGCCCACTGTTTTTTCATCTGTTTCTGCTTGTTTCAGTCATATCGTTACAGCGGCCCTAGAGATCTGGCATGTGTTTTACAGCGTTTTGATGCGTATCGAGTGCATTCATGTAGACGCACACATTTTCTGAGACGCCTTCGTCTTTATGACGGTCGTTTTGGAAACTGTTAAAGGGAAACTCCGGTATTTTGACACCTGGACCTTATTTTTAGGTTTGTGCATGCTCATATACTCACTCAGACAAACATCGTGCAGCTCGGAGTCCTTCAGAAGTTATTTAGATCCAACCGATGTAGCCGCACTTAGCGGGGCCCGCGGCTGCGAACTTCAGCGGGACGTAATCACTGCAAAATCGCTCGTCTCTACCACAGCCCGGTTTGTCATTGCAGAGAAATCCTCCAGAGTAGTCAGACATATATTCCTGGATAGATCCATACGCTTGTCAGCCGGTTTCAAGTCCCACTCTGAGCAGCAAACACACTCCTCTTCTGTTGCTATAGGCGAACACTGTCCGCAAGCGCACCACCAGTTAGCATTGAGTCGTGGACATGCTCCTGTTTGTTGTTCACGAGCCAGCTGTTCGTCTCTCTCCCTCTCCATTCTTCTCTCATGGAGCTCCTCGTCCGTGTACTCAGACTCAAACCGGTCGTCGTAGTCCGACTCTTCGGCATCAGATAAATATTCTGCCATGTTGCTCAGCACTGCCGGCTAAAAGTAGGTCAGCTGTACCTTTGTGTCGCGCGGCTATGACGTCATCAAGTTTGTTTACCAGGTCAGCTGACCCACCTGAAGAGGGTAGATGAGCTGACTTTATGATAACAACAATGATAACGAAATGAGCGATTTTGCCCTATAAGGAGCTTCAGCGCGGAACATAATCTCTGCAAAATCGCTCATTTCGGCTATATTTTTTCATCCATCGCCAGTGTTATCATAAAGTCAGCTCATCTACCATCTTCAGATGGGTCAGCTGACCTGGTAAACAAACTTTTGATGACGTCATAGCCGCGCGACACAAAGGTACAGCTGACCTACTTTTAGCCGGCAGTGCTGAGCAACATGGCAGAATATTTATCTGATGCCGAAGAGTCGGACTACGACGACCGGTTTGAGTCTGAGTACACGGACGAGGAGCTCCATGAGAGAAGAATGGAGAGGGAGAGAGACGAACAGCTGGCTCGTGAACAACAAACAGGAGCACGTCCACGACTCAATGCTAACTGGTGGTGCGCTTGTGGACAGTGTTCGCCTATAGCAACAGAAGAGGAGTGTGTTTGCTGCTCAGAGTGGGACTTGAAACCGGCTGACAAGCGTATGGATCTATCCAGGAATATATGTCTGACTACTCTGGAGGATTTCTCTGCAATGACAAACCGGGCTGTGGTAGAGACGAGCGATTTTGCAGAGATTACGTCCCGCGCTGAAGCTCCGTTGCCGTGGCCCTCGCTAAGTGCGGCTACATCGGTTGGATCTAAATAACTTCTGAAGGACTCCGAGCTGCACGATGTTTGTCTGAGTGAGTATATGAGCATGCACAAACCTAAAAATAAGGTCCAGGTGTCAAAATACCGGAGTTTCCCTTTAAGCGTTTTGTCTTCGTGTGGATGGGGCCTGAATCAGTTCAATAAAGATGCTGCACAAGGTTATAAAATCTTCTGTGTCCCTCTAAAACAAATAACAAAATGTGATTTTAACCTAACATGTTTCTTCTGTGGCAAGCAAATATTTAGGAGTTTGATCTTATTGGAATGACAAAATAAGGCATTTTGATTTTCAGATAAGTCAAAGGGTCAAAAATAGATATAACTGTAACTACAATAGTACAAAAAAATAATTTCATAAAATATAATGAATGATTTGATTAATTTGCTTTTGAAGAAGGGACATTTTCTGTATTGCCCCATATTAAAATTATACTAATAACACTTGAAGAAAAGACAAAACACTTGAGCAGTCTGGCGAAGTTTTTCCAGCTTGTTTGGGATCTGATTTTTACGAAAACAAGTTTGAACGACACAATTAGACTTTTTGCTGTTTCTCTTGTTGAAATGGAGACAAAATGGAGATAGATGTAGGGCTGAACAATTAATTGCAAATTCGTATCGTAGGATCGTAATTGCAATATTGGGGAAAAATATCACAATTAGATTATTTTCTCAAATCGTTCAGCCGTAGATAGATGTCCATGTTTTCTGATTAAAATGAGTTTTGATGCACAGTACTGGATTTTTGTCAATATCCAATATGCTATCACACTGACCATCCTCACCGTAATCAATGTAGGTCTACACTTTGTTTCATTTCAAGAACACCAAGTCTCTAATGTGCAAGCAATGAGTCTTCTCTTTAATTGTTATAATCAAGCTGGGTTGGAAACAGACATGAAACAAGTAAATATCTGATTCTTTAATTAATGTTATTGTATTAGTATTTAAATGTGATCCCAAGGGTGACGCAGCAGGTAGTGCACATTTCTCACAGAGAGGGGGTTGCTGGTTCGATTCCCATGTTGGTCAGGGCCTTTGTGGAGGCTTCGGTGTGGAAAACTTGTCCCCCCACAATCCAAAAACATGCTTTTTAGGTTGATTGGTGACTCCAAATTGACCTTAGGTATGAGTGTGGCATGAATGGTTGTCCGTCTCTCTATGTGGCCCTGTGATTGGCTGATGACCAATGTAGGTTGTTCCTCTGCTCCAACACCCTATCCAGAAGAGATGAGCAGTATTTGTGGTGGATAAATGTAGAAATTAAATGATAAGGTGAAGTATTAAGGTGTATTCAGCGATCTCACAATATAACAGCCAATATATGGGACAGTTAGTGTTTGTGTTGACATGTTTTGTCTACATATCAGCCGTCATCATAGTCAGTTTTTCATATCTACTGAAAAAGATGGTCAACTGATAGAGCCAATAATATCCGGCATGCCTACCACTGATGATTTAGGATACCTCTCTGTTCTTACCCTAACACACTGTCCATGGACCATCCATCACTTCAAGCCTAAAGCATTTTGTCTTCTTGTTTGTGTTTGGTTTTCACTCTCGCTCTCTCTCCATCATTTATTAAACCACTTGAAAACCAAAAACAGTTTTAATGAATACGCCTCGTGGGATGATTGTGTGCTTCAACTGATTGATTTTTAAGTCCCTCCAAAAACCAATAAATAATAATATTCACAAAATTGGTCTATTAATATGGCAATACCTGGTTATGATGCCAAAGTAAAGTGTAAGCTTGGGAAATAATGACTGTTTACTGCCTTGTATTGAAGCTATAACCCTAATGAGCGATAAGTTCAAGAAAAGAAACTTACACCAAAATGAAGCCCCATCGCAGAAGATGATGCCCCACACACACTGTATAGCTCTAGACTGTTGTTTAGTACAACTCTATCAAGTGATATGAAACTGCTTTGATTGATACTATTTGGATTGTTTTAAGTTTCCCTGTTTGAAGCGTCAAATCTGAATTATTGAGCAGTAAATAAATTTTTAAAAACTGACATGGATGGACTGGCCAAATGAATCACTGGTTATATTAAGGGGGCTGCTGAGTCAGTTGTCAGGAGTCTATGCGAACCAAAATAACCTCTGATCAGATATTTCCGGTCTAATCAGGGTTGGGCAACCTTAATTACCAAAAGGGCCACATAAAACTGTTTTGCCTGAGGGCAGCATTGTAACAAAGTTTCAGATACTGTTGATGAGGAAAAATAATGTTTGATAATCAAAACATGGGAATATAAAGTAGTCATAAAATTAGAATACCCAAATTCATATATTATAACACAAATACAAGCTGTTATGCATATTTAAATGAACTTTACATAGAGTTCAAGCTAATTTAGCAAATGTTAGAAGAATTAAAGCCAATTAAGCTATTTTAGATCAATGAAACAATCAGTGTTTATTCATGGGTGTTAAATATTTTACTGCTGCCATTTTTAAATACAGTATTGAGTACTTCTTGATATAATGTTCACATGCTTCATGAAATACATTTAGAGACACTATTGTATGATAGTAAAGTAGGATTTTTAATAACTTACAAAAGCCAATGAAAATATTAATCTAGATTAAACAGAAAAAGGTTGATTTTATATCTTGGTTTTTTTCACACTTGCTGATTTTTAGAAAGACTGGTGGGCTACATTTAGTGAGTTGGAGGGCCGCATGTTACCCACCCTGGTCTAATTGTTTACTTGTAAACAGGTGAGTGGCATAATATGTTCTTTAATGTATAAAATAATGGTGATTTTTAACAGTGATCCCAATATTGGTGGTGACAATTTCATTGATCATTTTTGCCCAAACTGTGCAGTTCTACTGGAAGCATAACAAGCAACCACATAATAAAAAAATTACTACATAGAAGGAGTCAGCATTGTTCTTAAAGGCTGTATTTACTTCTGCAGCTCATACAGATGCATCAGTGATTGTTAAACCTGTTTCACAGCAGTCTAAAAACTCTCCTGAGCTGTTGGTGAAGTTCATAAGCTAAAATGTTTCCTCGTGTTGGGATATTTGCCAAAAAAAAGTCAAGATGCATCATGGTTTCCTTTGTGATACACATCCAAACTATGAGCTGCTGATAATTTGGGAACACCGCACCCCAGCAGCTGCCATGTTGGTTCCAAGCCCTGCTAGACGAGCTATAAGTGTGCGGTGGTGACTGGATGGCGAGGCATCCAACAGCTGTACCCCTCTCTCTACGGCCCTCAAGATTCCCTGGATACAGGCCTGTGAGATGGTGTCCCGACTCCAGGGATCAGAGTATAATTGGTTTTTCAGCCAGGGCTAACACACATACTGCAAATTCAGTTATTTTGAGTCCATTACCATGAGATTAGATACATGTTACTTTCATTAGGTTAAACTGTTGGGCAACAAGGGCAACTGACAGTTAATCATAAGATGGAGGCATTGGGAGCGTTCTTCCCCTCATAAGGTTGAAGGGTGGAGGGGAGGAGGTGGAAAATGGACTAGAATGGGGCAGAAGTTTAAAGGCTAGTCCATGTTTTAATAGGTTTAAGAACAGAGCAGATTAAAGGGATAAAGTGTTTATCCAGCGGACCGCTACTTTAATCTCTCCTAACAGAGCCTCCATCGGAAAGGAAGACTGTTCTCTCTGCAGGCGTCTGTCTGTCAGGAAACAAACTCGTCCTTTCAGTCTGCTGCTCATCCACCTAAGTGGGGATATAAAATTAATGTGCATCTCACAGTGCAAGACATGGCAGGTTAGTTTCATCGAGCTCCACAAGGCCCACAATAAAAAAAAAAAACATTTAAGAGCAGCCATCTTCCTGAAGGCTGCTCAGCCAAAACATTGAATCCTTTTAAGCAGTCTCACTAATCCTAATCCCTACAGAGGTCATTTAAGATCCACATTATCTGTTAAGTAACCACGCAGGTCTTTGCTCCCACAAGCCCACAAATACTTCTTTACATTACAAATGGCCATCCCGTCCTGAGGGACAACTGATACGGTGGGCAAGCAGAGCTAAACTCCTCTATTCTAGATCAATAATAATGAAAGATCTTTTCAATTAGCTTAAAAGAGACTACTTTAAATCTTGGTGAAACCTTCAGTAGCTGTGTAACTTAAGAAAAGCATGTAATATCACTTAAAAGATGAATATGTTTTAACCCAAGAGAGACATTATCCTCTTTGATTCACATCAGTCGTGTGAATGAGTAACAGACGACATCACATGCCTGCTTGATTTAGTGAACTTTCATTCACCCATATTCACCAACTTTTTTACCAATAACTCAACAGTTGTATGGGTGGCACGGTGGCACAGCAGGCAGTGGTCGTGCCTCACAGCAAGGACGTTGCCAGTTCAATTACTCTGTTGGTCAGGGCCTTTCTGTGTGGAGCTTGCACACAGGTTCATCAGCATTCTGGCCTCTGCCCACAGTATAAAAACATTGTGTTAAGTCAATTGGTTACGCTAAATTGCCCTTATGAGTGGCTGAGTGCATGAATGGTTGTCTCTCCATGTGGCCCTGTGATTGGTTGAGGACTAGTCCAGGGTGTACCTTGCCCATTGCCCAATTTCAGCTGGGATAGGCTCCCTGTTGGACCACAGTTGTGGTTCGACGTGTGAATCAATATCGATACATAATGTATCACCATTGTGTCTAAATACTGTGCCTATATTTATGGCACATTACTGATGATCGATTGGCAATTTTATTTACTAGTGCCACGGGTCTGGGGATGGGAATTGATAAGATTTTATTGATACCAAAGCTATCAATGATCCTGCTAATCGATCCATTTCTTTATTGATCCTTTTATTGATTCCTGCAGATTTTCTGTGTGTGTGTGCAAATATTGGTCTGTAGATTTTCAGTGTCAACAATGTCAAACACATGTCACAGCATAGATAACTGCTTCTGCCAGTCGCTGGTGATTCCGCTCACTTAAGGTTGTGCAGTAGACACCTTTTATAAAAAACTAAGTCACAATTCTGATGCTTCTGAACCCTGTCAGTGGAAGGAATTGATAAGGGAATTGAATCGCAAAAATACTCACGGTATCAATACTCTGATGGACCTGTTAACAATTTAAAGCTGGAACAGGTTTACGATTCACATCCCTACATGGGTCTCCTGCAATCTCACTCCATTATCTCTTATATTAAACAAAAAAAAACACACACATATGTTTCATAAATGTTGGAAGACTTAAAAAGCCAAAAGAAAGACTTTATTATAATTATGTAATAAGTTAAACATTGACTTCGAGCCAATCAAAACTATATTTTGATTTCATATAAAAATGTACTGTTTCAATGTTTGAAAAAAAAAAAAATTCCAGAATACATTTTACCTACAGGTCATTTTTATACGAATACATTTTGTGATGCAATCGTAATGTTAAAAACAATTTCTAGTGAAGAATAAAATATATTCCAATAACCAAAAACTATAGTGGAAATATTGTGATTTGCATAATATTTCCTGTCAGTTTTTCCCCTTTTTTCATGCTTACATTTTTTTTATGTTGGAAATTTTATTGTGGACCACACTGAATAACATTAAAGTGTGAAAAGGACTGGTTATTGTTGATCTGTATTCTGTGGAAGAAGCTTGATGTGATTCAAACTCAGATTTTTGTCTCTACTGCCACACATGCTTCAAACATATCCCATCATTGCATGTTTAATACTTAGACAGCCCAGGTTTGTCTCTAAAATGTTTGTACTTTAAAAGTTCTGCATGCATACTCACAAAATACTGCTTAGAGTGACAAGGGTTAAATGATCCAACCACAATTGAAATTCTCCTATCCCGTTTTGTATATGTTAGTATCAAGTTAAAAAACAACCAATCAATAAGAGCTGCTAATTTGACACTTCAGGAAGCACCGAAACCGGCCAGGTAGTCCTACGATAATCAATTTCATCATTTGATTTATTTGTTTTAAAGTAACTGTAGCCCTCACTGAGCCTGGCTCCTTTCTGCATGTGAAAGACACATTACTGAAAGCCACTCTGTTTGAATGAGATCAGATCAAAAGTAAAATGTCAGAGTCTCTTTGAAACCACACTGCAGTGAGCCAAGAAACATTTGGACACAGGTTTTAAAGGGCAACTAACTGCATCATCCAAATCCGCCTGGCAACAAGGCATCCAACTTCTAGATGACCAGAACCCTGTCATATTGCGAATACATGATGGGAGGGGCTTCCTGAAAAGCTGGCCCCTTTCAGACTCCAGGTGCCCACCACTCTCTGCCCCTCCAAGCCCATCCTTAATCTCTGCCTGACCAGCTGTCAGGACCACATGACTCCCCACCAAAACCACCAACAGCACCAGCAGCTACTCAGGGATCCCCCAAACTACAACTGAATTATTCAGAGTTCCTTCAGCCAGACTCTGGCCAATAAAGCCCAGGCTGTCAAAAGGTCATGACGGTCAACTGGTAAATATAGAAAACGAGTGTTTTGTGACTCTGAACACACTGTTGTGAGAAAGGAAGCTGATCCATTCGTGCTGTTTGTATTTGTACTGTTTTAGTCATTAAACTGGCATGGATTTAAAAACAGGAAATTCTATTAATATATTATATTAACTATTCTTCTCTAAATATCAAAAAACGTCATACGATTTAAGTTTACTTCAGTGTCATTAAAAGTGAAATTTTGGCTTAAATAATGGCCTTAAAATTGAAAATAACCTATGTAAGGAACTAAAAGCCAAACATATGAGATCAGATCGAGTGTTTGTCTTATTATACAGGAGGTCCTACTGTACAAAAACTAGTTTTGATCTGTGCCTCTTCAGATAGTTATGAAGTAATTAATACTGTATTTATCATTATATAAGTACTTAAGTGGAAAATTACACAAAGAGACACAAGTAGATACTTTTTTTGTTTTCGTTGTCTCTTTGGGTATAAAGTCACCATTAAATGGATCAGGTTATACAGAAACTGCTAACAAGATTGCCAGTAGTAGCTTATTTGGTGGTTCCTTTGTAAATGGATGTGGAAAATGCTGTTTTTGACATTTTGGACAATGGTATCTGTTTAGCACTCATGTCCAGCATGGTATGTAGCATGTCTGATTTGCTGTTCAAGAAGAGACGGACTTAAATCAAGAGGTCAAAATTTATCTGTCTACACAAAAACAAATCACTATCCATTAGATACAAAAATGTATATAAATGATTCGTAATTCAATCAGTACAATGAAGATAGACAGGAAAAAAAAGTGTACTGTTTAAATGTGTGTCCATGGTTTGTCTACAAACACCCCAACACAAAAAAATCCCAACTCTCCCTCCACTGCATGCTCCATCTTTCCAGAAAACATAGCTCAAGCAGGCTGTTTGAAAACTTCCCCCTGATGATGTCAATATCAGATATGGCACCCTACGCTAATTGGAGACACCCTGAGTCAGGTATTTGCTCAGCCATATGGAAGTGACATGACTATGCATGTCTGGGAAGCCACAGTAAAGCCCCTAAAAGCCAAAGCCATTTCTTCGGAGATGTGCTGTCAGACAAAGCTCATAAGGATAAAGACTAAAGCAGCCATTTCTGAGCAGGGCTGAAACAGAGGGGTTTAGAAGCATGTTCAAAACAAATACTTGTTATGAAGTACATGTGTTTCAGCTAAAAAATTCAGGTGGCTAGTTGACTTTAGCCTTGCAGTGTGGTTGGATCCACCTGAATAAACATCTTTATTCAGGCAGATCCATCTTGCTAAGCTCCAATCTACAAAGACTGCTTTTGGCCTAAGCAGAACAGCCAAATTGTTAGTCCCTGCTAATGGGACTGGGGATGGAAATTAGCTGCTTGGCTATAATCTCATGCATTTATATGTAAATGTTCCTTAATGCATACTGCCCCAGCAAAAAAAAAGAAAACCTAAATCCTAAATCCAATTTAAGTTCTATAAATCAGGAAAAGTTGGGAGCTACAAGCAAGACAGCAGCCAAAAGAGACTGCTTGCACAGAGATTAGCATAGATGCTAACTTCATTATCAGGTTTATTACACCTGGACCACGTTTCTTTCTTAAAAAGGAAACAAATAACACTGACAGCATTTTTTGATAGAAAGGATATTTCACTCCATTCCTCACAGTTTGGTGACAGTTTGTTGTACGGATTGGCTTAAGTTTTGTACCTAATGCCATGGCTGTAGCACCTGCCTGCTAAATAATCTGACTGGCCTGTAGTAAATGTGATGGGAGAAACTACTTTCCAGTCACCTGCTGGAAATTCTCCTGAAAGGTTCTGCCCATTCCCAAACATTTTCTATGAGCTGCTTCCCCAGATAGACCAATGACGTACATTGAATGGTTGATGTGATTTGCTTCAAGGCTTGAAAAGCAATGATTATGGCTGTTAAATTTTAATGCAGGGTCTAGGTTGGGAAATAAACCAAAAAAGGAATTCTTCACTTTTAAGGTCTATCCAAATCACCCTCAACATGTGTAACATAATCTACCGTGTAACAATAATCTTGCCAAGCAGCATCTGAACTCTTTTTTTTTTTATTTGAATAGAATACTTTACACACTTTTGTAAAAGCTGATATTTCAGTAGCTTCAGCCAACTTGTTCAAATCTTCCCAACAGTTTGTGTGCAAAACAAAATCAATACACCGGGTCAATTTTGGTTGATCAATCAGCATTTAGTGGCCACAGGTTTTGTGTGAAGCAGCAGGAAATTTCTCCAAACAAAGCTCCTGTACCTTTTGTCTGTGACCAGCAGCTGCCAGTCCACCGCTCATCCTTTCAGCAGCACGGTCAGATGATCGAGCGGCCGATGATTATTCACTATCTGCCTCCCCTCTCTGACTCTGCAGCCGTGTTAATTGATCTCTGAACAGACACAAAGCTTTTTAATGATGCTGCTGTTTTCACTCTCTGTTGTGACTTGCGATCTGATTGGCTAAAAGGTTTACGTTAATGAGTCGGCACATGGCCGGTCAGTGAAATCAAATCTAATCTTGACTGCAGATCAGTGTAATTGGTTTTCTACAATCAGTTTATGAGTATTTCCTTCTGCTTACACTCAAACATTACAGACATTTATTTCTGTTTTTTATCTGATGCTTTAGAAAAATGAAATAAAAGGTTATTAAGTAAAAAAACACATGGTTCATTGACCCTCTTATTGCTGAGCTTTAAATGACTGCGCCCATGCAGAAGTGAAAAAAATAACACAAACAAAAAAAGGCTGAAAAAGAGCTGTTAAGACCTTGCTCTGCAGTCCATGGGGGAAACTCCTACACTGTTTCTTTCACCATTGGCACACAGACTTGATCAATATCTACTCCTCTGCACTGAGCAGAATATCCCTCAAAAACACAGGCAGGGTCTCCATTTTGCACATCTCTGAGGGCGCTCACAACAAGGTAGAAAAACAAGTCATGGTTATAAAAATGGTGTCAGGTTGTCTGCGTCTGTTGGAGGAAATTTAAGGACATGAGACACATTAAATGGAAAACTAGATAAAAATGCAAATTTGAGTCTCAGCAAACCAGCTGTAATAAAATAAAAGGAAGAAGTATAATGTTGAGGCATTTCATTTCAGTGCCTTTCATATTTCTTGTATTTCATGAGTTTAAATATTTGTTAAATTCAGGTTCTGTTTCCTGAACAAAAGAGGAAGAAGATAGGTTGCAGGAAAAATTTGGTTAGGTACAAACAGACGAGACACTATGGCACAAGCAGCTGAGTCAAACTGAATTTCCTTGTTCGCCGGAGCAAAATTTGATTCCTGCTATTTAATATCATACCTTGCTGTGGCGCCCACAGATGTTACCCAACACTGCACAGGCAGAATCAGGATATAATGACTAAATACCAGGTCAGAAATTCAGTCGAAGAGTTGTGAGCAGGTGATCAGGAAATGATCCTCAGTTACACTATATTGCCAAAAGTATTCGCTCACCTGCCTCGACTCGCATTTGAACTTAAGTGACATTCCTTTCCTAATCCATAGAGTTCAATATGACGTCAGTCCACTCTTTGCAGCTATAACAGCTTCAACTCTTCAGGGAAGGCTGTCCACAAGGTTTAGGAGTGTTTATGAGAATTTTTGACCATTCTTCCAGAAGAGCATTTGCAAGGTCACACACTGATGTTTGACGAGATGGTCTGGCTCTCAGTATGCGCTCTAATTCATCCCAAAGGTGCTCTATTTGGTTGAGGTCAGGACTCTGTGTAGGCCAGTCAGGTTCATCCACACCAGACTCTGTCATCCATGTCTTTATGGACCTGCTTTGTGCTCTGGTGCACAGTCATGTTGGAAGAGGAAGGGGCCAGCTCCAAACTGTTCCCACAAAGTTGAAGCATGGAATTGTCCAAAATGTCTTGGTGTGCTGAAGCATTCAGAGTTCCTTTGACTGGAACTAAGGGGCCAAGCCCAGCTCCTGAAAAACACCCCCCACACCTTAATCCCCCCCCCCCCCCCCCAATTCAAAGACTGTTTTCTGGAATCAACATAGAATCAGTTCAACAGGCAGAATCTTTAATGGCATTTGTGTCGTTCATTTTCATTATTTACCATCCCACACAAACAAGCGGCTAAATCAAACATTCCTCTTAAATACAGGACATACACCACAAAATAATCTGTATGGTTTTTGGCTTGATTGGATTTTAATGACTGTGGTTTGATTTATGGTGAACATTTGCATAGAAAAAAGCATGCAGTAGTTTCAGACATTAGTAAAAGCTATATGGTGACACTATGGTTTCAAAATAATTGTTTTGTTTGCTTTTGTGGGTTATATAGAGCTACAAATCTTACTGTAAGAGTAGGAACATTTGCCAAGGCATTTCTAACATATTTGGGGAAGTTATCAAAAAATGTGGACAAGTGCCCAACTTGGCAGTGCTAACAAATCCTTAAAAAAATCCTGGATCCATATCCAGAGTTGGATAACCACCAAAATATAATCACTTCTTCCTTATGCCAACATTCACTGAAAATGTCACCAAAATCTAAACTGACAAACCAGATGGACTGTTCAATATGCAGTATGTTACTAGTCCACCTGGAAAAGAGATCATAGAAAGTGTTTGGTAATGGGCTGAACCTTTCCAGAAACATATATTGAAGTGGATTGGACGATCATTCTGTCAATCACATTCATTACAAGCCAATCAGATAATGTAGGAAGGTGCTACTGCTGCGGTGTAAAGAACAAAACATGAGCCATTCCATAAAAACAAATTTTTGTCAAAACATGTCAGAAGTGGAGAAAAAATATCCTCTCTATAAAGAAGTTTGTAGTGTTATTTTGTTTTTCATTTAATAAAGATCTAAAGTCTCAATTTGATAAAACTGCTACTGAAGCTGTTAGCATCTATGCTAACCTATGTACAAGCAGATCCTTCTGCTGTCGTCATGCTTAAAGCTCTCACTTCAATTTGGGTCACTCACATTTGTCCAACCACCACAATCTAATCGACTGGTCCTTTGCCCATTTCTGACCAATCCCAAAAACTTTTACCAAAATCTGCCCATAGTGTTTTAAGCTATCCTGTCAAAGCAAACAAGTACTAGAAAATCATAGCATCTTGTGTGGAGGTAATGAGTCTGCTTGATAACATGTTATAACCTCCACATGGGAGTTTTAAAATCAAGACATCCCTAGTAAAGTTATTTTCTGATACATTATCTACACTTTTTATAAAAATGTCGATTGGCTGTATCACCAACTGCTGATCAGCCGTCATTTTCCAGGCATTTTAAGCATCCAAACAACCATAACCACTGCATGTTGCCGCTTTGACCTCTCCCTGACCTTGCTGCTCTGGCACAGTGTCTGTTTTCAGGGTGCTCTGGGTGCATTTGGAGCTCAGATGAGCCACTTAGGCAGCAATATATCTGCACAGTCATGGGGAGCAGCTGGTGCATGGTGCATGGTGCTGTACTAACCCCACCCCTCCCTAACCCAGAGGAAGCAGGCTTTTGGTTAGTCTGACTGATGTGGCCTCATAGCTTTATTAAATCCTGCTTCCTCCCCCCTCGGGCCATGCTCACTTGTTGATGTGGTACGGGGGGGAGCGTGTGCGTGTTTGTGAGGGGATTTAAGCGCAGACGCCTCAGACAACCATGTTTCCTCGAGATGCCTCACCATGAGCGACCACGCCCCTCTGTCAGCCTGATTGTGCACCAGCGTCTAACAGCATGTGTGAGTGGGAGTGTGTGTTCATGTGAGGGTGAAATGTGTCTGAGGAGCAGAGAGTGCAGGTAAGACCCGCGTGTAAAGAGCACACTCAGCGTATTACAGCCATTGTCACATGGCGGATCCATCACGGTAGAGCTTATTGCCATGACAACTGCTTCTGCAGCGTGGCAGAGAGCAGGCACACTGCATGAGCGCTGATAACGGAGGGGAAAGGCAGGATTTTCTTTCCCATTATGGATGTATTTTAGTCGTTCAGCAGCCCTGAGCCTATGCCTGTATCTGTATCCTTTTCAGCAAATTAGTCCTCACAATGAGTTATTTGCTTTTAAAAGCAAACTGGAGTCTTTTGTTCTCTGATAATCACAGTGTGACCTTGTGCCTGAAGTATCTGTCTTTTGTGGCTCTCTACAGGCAAATGATTAATAAATAAGACTCCATTGTCAACGTCTGATCCGATCCAGCTCCAAATAATGGGCACTCAGACCCATTATATGTCCCACTGAAATGCTGCAGACTCTGCAGGATAATAAAAAGGACAAACTCAATAGCACAGAGATGCAACAACTAGTCAACATACACCACAGATGTAATTGTTAGGTTGTAGTTTAATTATGTCATTTCATGTTTGTACAGTGTGTGGTCTTTTTACTGTCTTTTAAAGAGCTGCATCAGCAAAGAGCAAACCTAGAGACTTGGTTTTCAAACATCAGCCAGGCATAACAATAAGACCACTGACAGGTGAAGTGAATGACTGGTAATCTCTTCATCATTGCATTTGTCAGTGGGATGGATATATTAGGCAGCAAGTGCACATTTTGTCCTCAAAGTTGATATTACAAGCGGGGAGAATAATCAAGTGTAAGGATTAGAGAAAGTATGACAAGGTTCTTGTGTTGTGATTCTGGTCTGCAGTGTTCAGAATCCATAGGTGTGGTCCAAAAAAGGAACAACAGTGAACAAGCTACAGGGTCATTGATGCACGGGGGAAGCAAAGGTTGACCCGACGGATCTGATTGTGATCCAAAAGGTGAGTTAGTGGTGCTTAAATTGCTTCAATCTTTTTTAATACAGCACCACTCAAACATAGATTCTTCTTACAACCACCCAGCAAATAAACACTCAGCAGAGATCCACCTACTTAGTGTCATTTAATTGTGATTATTGCAATTATAATGATAGTAGGTAGGATGTCTAAAGGATTTGGAGACTAATCCACACCAGAAAAACAAAAGCTAAATTAAGAGAAGAAATAAAATCATGACTGATAAAATACAAAAGTACAAAAAAGGAGAAAATAGACAGCAATAAAACCATGAATCATCAAACACCAAAATAAAAGCTAAAAATGAATTTAAAATAAATCAATTAAAGTGAATACTGGTTCTGCTTGAAAGGCATCAGAATTTAAGGTGCACTGCAGTTTTGTTGGTCATAACCTTATTCCTGAAGAGTGTATTTTTACCGAAGCTAAAATCAATTATATGTCAAGATATCAGGTCACACCATACTCAATGCATGCCAAGTATTCTCTTTAAACAAGTAACAATCTGATTTGTTGGCACATTTATTTGTTTCTACCAATAGTTTGTAAAATTTGACAAACAGCAACATTACAAGTGAACTGATTCATTTGTGACTTTGTTAAACCTAACTGGTAGGCAACACACACCTAAACCAAGACAAGCTGTAGTTTTAGATTGAGAAAACTAATTTAAGTTGGAACTAAAAATTAAAGCAGTCTCTCCAAACACTTATTGTGAAAAGTGCAAAAATAGGTGTTCCCTTGGAGGCTTTTGATGACTGAACAAAATCCAAGCAGAAGCCATTTCTACACCACTAGGTTCAAGACTTTCCATTCTCTGAGAGTATGTCATCGCCTGTGCTAAGTAGCTAACTAACTAGGTTAGTTGTGGTTCATTTGAGGGCTAACCCCATAATGCTAACGTTCACTCTGCGGTAAGCAGCAGAAAGACAGGAGCGCTCAGATCAGGCAAACTGCTTCTCACCAAACACTCAACCTGCTGTCTTTCACAGTCATTAATTAAATACTTTTTATCTCCTCTGCATGATATAAGACCTCTATGCACCAGACAAAAGCCTGCTGGGGACTTTCCCCCCGCCTCCTTCCCTTTGCAATGCCTTAAACTACCTAAAACATTTTTTCTCCTGTTCCCCATGGCAAGACCCACTGGTGTCATATCTTGCCAGTGTTTAGTGATCCATTTAAGCCCACTGGCTCTTGGTAGCAGTGCATAGACCTTAGAATTAATGTAAAGCTTTGGACAATAAAGTGCCAAGCAGCGCTGAACTGACAAACTACCACAGGGGTAGCCTGAAGACCAACCAGAGCGGACTGGGCTCGCACGGGGAAGGTTAGCTTTAAAGGGGAGAGAACTGTTACAGAGGGTCTCTGACAAATGAGCAGCATTTCCACCAGACAGTCTGGTTCAGTTTACTTGGTATGGTACGCAACTGCATGTGCTTCCATGATCAAATAAGAACATATGATCAACCTGTGCCATCCCACTTTCCTACCAAAGTGACTATAAAGGGTTTCAGTCTGTTAACTGGTCACAAAATCAACAGTTCCCATGTAACAGAAGCAAAAGTGAAAATACATACCACACCATGTCAAAAATAACATGAATTCAGAGTGATATGTTCAATGCTTTTTCTGTAAAGACTGTCTGCATGAAGCAATAACCTATGGAGTGGTGGAGTGCTGATGGTTGCTCTCTCTTTCAATCAAACTCTATTTCAGACCACTTCACTATCATGCATTTACTTCATGATGTGACCTTCTCCTCTTCATAACCTCACCTTCAAGTGAAGGTACAGCTGGCAGTCAAAATGCAAACAAGATCAGTGTTTACCACTTTGACAACTAGATGTTTTTGATTGTGATCGTTATCTTGCATTTATCATAAATGAACAAATGAACCTGAATCATGGTCGAATATGACCTCTTCAAAAATACACAGTAATGTCTCAAAATTTTCATTATTATTTGGGATTGTATGAGTCATTAAAAACTTAAATTAAAATTAAATACATCATTTGACAGGTCGACTTATAGAGCCTATGGTCAGTGACTAGTTGATGATAGAAATAGTCACTGTCTGCATCCCTAAACAACATTACAGTGAAAACACAGCAGAAATGACATTTATGATCGGCTATGAAAGGTCAAAAATCCTCCTCAGGTGCATTCTGAATAACCAAGCAGTGGATCTTTTATGCAAATTACGACTATCCTCCTCTGCAGACACCTCAAACAAAAAGAAATGAGTCAAAATGGCTGCCAGCAATTAAACAAACTCTGATTAAATGCAGACTTTAGAAGCAGTCAGAGCAAATCACGGTTTCTTTTAAACACACAGAGTAATTATTACCCATCGGTGAAAACAAAATGATCCTAATTTGCTCTTAGGACAGCAAAATGCCTCCTGAAGCGAGTGGCCCCACCCTTCTCCGATTGAAGTGAAAAGCAGCAGCATTTGAGGGGAAAATGGGAGTGATTTTGTTCACAATGCTGACAAAGAGAGGAGGGCAGGCTGTCTTTAAAGCCTACACAGAGCTACAGATAAGAAAAAGAAACAGAAGTGAGCTTTAAAAAGGCAGAAAAAGCAGAATAAGGCAACCTGGATCACATATGAGCCCAAAACTGAGACCTGAAATGAAAGAATCAGGTGGAACGTTCAAATATGGCAGATAACAAAAGGTGATCAGAAAATCCTTACATGTGATTATCAAACCAAAGGATTGCATTGATAGTAAAACTCTCACACCCACTACAGGATGTGGTTTCTGACAGACCGGTCCGCACCAGCTGGGCTCTCTTTGTGCCTGGGATGTGGTCTCCTAGCAACCAGTCCCAGCAGCTATCGCAATGGCATGGGAAGGAGGAGGAGGAGGAGGAGGATCAGCGCAGAGTCAGGGAGGGGCGGGCGCTGCATCAATATTGCTTCTACCACCAAATCACCTCCACCACCACGCAGCAGCTGCAGTGTGCCGGCACACAAAGACACCGCAATAACGTGTGCAATGATCTGCCGCTATTCTGTGCAGTGCGATGCAGCCGGGGGTCCCGAGAGGCGGAGATCCGCAGACACTAATCGTGGAATAGTTAATCTATAACCACAGTGATGACAACTTAATCAATATGGTCTTTTAGGGAGGACTGCCACGTGTAGGATATGGAGTGTATTTTAGGGTGGTAGATGATTTAAAAATAACAACTACTCCTTTTAAAAAGGAAAAATTTAAGAAAGCATAGGGGATACATCAATAAAAATAACCTCCTTTTCCAATTTCCTCAAGACTGTTGCTCAAGGAAACCCGTCTAAGACCAGTAGCAGCCAGACTGCACCCCTGGGAGGAAGCATTAAAATCAAATTTGCCCATCCATCATCTCAGCAGCCCTCCCCTCCTCTAAGAGTTATGTGATTCCTTTTTTTTTTATACAGAGAAGGAAAGAAGGACGGAGCACAACAGGGCACGATCCTTGGCCCATCTGTAATGAATTATACAAGAAGAAGAGGTCCCCACAGGAAAATTAGTGAACATTTAAGCATATCAAAGGGAGGAGCAGATGTCCGTGTTCATATCCACATATGCTTTCACGCCTGCTCAGCATCCCTGTCTCTGCTAATTAAACTGTGATTCCAAACAGTAAAGAAGAGCGCAGGAATTTGATCCTTACATGCAGATGCAGGTGTGAGGAAACAGAACTGGCATGAGAGATGGCTGATTAATTTGTTGGCCTGCAAGATCCAAGAAACACATCTGATATATGATCAAAGTTGTTCAAAATCCAAAGCAGATGTCAATGTCAATATCATTCTTCAAAATCTTAACTATCATACAAAAGCCATAAATCGCCATTACTCAAGTGCAGACCCAATTAATTCTGATAAAATGACAATTAAGGAGTGGGAAAAATATGAATATCTACAGCATAATATATACAGCATATACTTTATTGGTCCATCTGGGCCACAGCCCACAGAAAGTGTTTGGGGAGGGCAGAACCTTTCAAAAGCATATCAGCAGCAGGTGATTGGAGGATCGTACCTAAATCACAGGCTAATTGGATAATTCAGTAGGCACGTGCTGCTACTGTGGTTTAAAATACAAACATGAGTGACTTTGCAGAAACATACTGAAAGTAGTGTCAAAATATCCTCTCTATCCAGGAATGCTTTCAGTATTGTTTAGTTTTCATTTCATAAAGAAATGCAGTCCAGATCTGACAAAAAAAAACTGCCACTGAAGTTGTCAACATCTATGCTAATCTCTGTAAAAGCAGTCACTTCCTGCTGTTATCAGACTCCTAGTTTTCAGTGTCCTTTAGTTTTTACAGGACACTGGTTGGGCCGTGCTGCTAACAGGAGCTTGGTAAGACACATCTGTAAGATTACAGACACTGGATCTGGCAGACTGGGAAATGGACTTGAGCTTATGTAGCGCTTTTCTAGTCTTTGACTATTCAAATCTTATTGGCATACTAACCCATTCACACCCATTTGCTCTCACATCCACTCACTCATAGTTCAGAGTTTCTATGTTAGTTATCCATCACTATCAACTGACACATTCACGCCCTTTCATGACCATTTACACACCACTGACGCAGCAACTTGGGAGTTTAGTGTCTTGCCCAAGGACACATCACCATGTGTCGCACAGAGCTGAGCTCAAACCTGCAACCTCCCGATCACTGATCACTAATATCCACCTGCACCACCAACGCCCCGAGATTCAGCTGCACTGCAAAGTTAAATGCTAAAACTATATATATTTTTCAAGCTTCAAAACTCTCTACTTAAGCTAAAATGAACCCTGGTTCTTTCATTGGCACAGTTTGCTTGTGTTAATCACAGACCTAAAACAAAGCAAACAACATTTTATTCTCTTACAAATTAAACTGTTGACTTTTAAATGGGGATATTCAGCGATAATAAGGAAGAGCATATTAAAACAATCTACTGATATTAAAGCCAATAGACAGAAAAGTTACAAGAGTATGGATTTAAATTTGAGGTATGGAGCAGGATGGTGTTTTAGCTGCAGTATGACGAGGGATGGGGGACGAAACACCAGAGCAGAACCAATGTTAAATTGTTCAGTGGCTGAGCTGTTTACTATTCAAAATGAGCTCTAGGTTATAGTCACTTGGTGTCAAGTACATCTTAATTCTTAGATTTCTATTTTAAAATGTAGGCAACTTGTTTATAAAATTGCATAGCTCCAAATGTAACATGCAACGTTTTGCTTTTTTTCTATTTTTTAAAAATGTGGTAACACTTGGCAGTACAATGAATAATAATAAAACAGTTCCCTCTTCTTACCAAAAAAAGCATTGCTCTAGCTACAGTTAAACTGGTTTTAATTGCATGACTATGTACTACAACATCCCCACCCACAGTTTTATGCTTATTAATGGTCATTCAAATTTCACATCAAACGTATCTGTAATCCATTTCAAATAAAGCGTCCATCAAATCAACCTCTTACAAATCTAATATACATTTTGAACTTAGGAAAGCTCAGATTTTTTTATTCCAATACAACTGTGATTCAATAACCAACCAATAGTGATAAGAGAGACCTATTCAATGTTTTTTACATCTTTCCTGTTGAAACAGTCACTCTTGTGTCTGAGAACTTTTGTTTTGGTCTAGTTATTTCAGTCAAACTGTGTTAGAGTCTTTTTTTAAAACTGCATGTCTCAATCTGTCAAGGAAAAAGTAGACAGTCCGTCCCAAACAGGTTTGTTTGCAGTCTTCCAGGTGAGTGACACAGCTTTGTGACTGTGGTTATCCCCTCAATAAAGCATGATCATGAATAAAACATCCCTCCATTTAGCTTTGCCAGACTGTTGAGAAAACAAGTCTCCCCGTGGGAGCAACTGCTGGGCACAGTTCATGCGTTTGTTGAGCCTTGGATGTATCACTCAATGTGCTGTCGCCATTTTGGTATTTTTGTCCTGACTGAATCGACAGCAATAAAAAACGTCTATTAAACATACTACCTTTAAACAGTGCACCTTTTCCTGCAGGAGGTGTTTTGTAATGTCTAAATATTTCTTGATGACATAAATCTGGAAATTTGGTGAATGCCATGCTGCTGTTCGGCAAATTCTTTTATGCACCTTCATGTCTTAACCATGGCTGATAAAAGCATTTAAAAATATCCCTACTGGAAAACAGCTGGTTTATTTTAGTTCTATGAGTAAAACTCTTATTATGCTAGCCAGTAAGAGCCAAGTTGCTGAAAAGGACACTTGAAAATTACAGGTCCACTAAAGACTCTCCACCTCAACGCCTATGAGCTTGTTGAGGCAGAAAACTGGAGCTGTGGTGATCTCACATAGACATGCATCATTATTCTTCTACCTGATAAACATCCGCAAACAGCTTTCTTTAGGCTGTAAGATTTCAGTTTTT
Organism: Scarus forsteni; assembly: GCA_036419115.1. Classification (NCBI taxonomy): domain Eukaryota; kingdom Metazoa; phylum Chordata; class Actinopteri; order Labriformes; family Labridae; genus Scarus; species Scarus forsteni. Next base: position 15,576,669 of record JAZDUH010000011.1, on the reverse strand, counting down.
TCTCTGTTTTGCCTCTGCCAGCTCTGCCCTGCATCAGTACTGCACTCTTGCTTTTAAGCCTTCAGCACCCCAAACATTCAAATGCTGTTTTTCTTGCTTTACATTTGTTTCAAGCACCGACTGACCGTGACTAGGGCTGAACAATTTGAAAAAATAATCTAATCGCGATTTTTTCCCCAATATTGCAATTTACTTTGCAATTGTTTTAATGTTCCACATCTTATGTATTCTTAAACAAACATAAGCAGTAGACCTTTTTATAGTAAAAACAATATGACATTAAATTAATCTAAGGATAAAAGATTTGAAAAAAAGTGAAGAAGTGAAGAACAGGAGCAAAATAGGTATGAAATTGTAAAAACTGGCTAAAAATGGTATGAAAGCGGAAAAAGGTTAATACATAGGTGCAAAATAGGTATGAAATTGCAAAAAATTGGGAAAAATTGGTAAAAAAAATCCAAAAGAGGCTTAGGAAAATTGATTATGGCAGCAAAATTGGGAATCAAATTTGAAATTAAATTTCAAAAACCATGTAAAAATTCCAAAAATGGTTCTGACAGTGGCCAAAAAAGATGAATGGGGGCAAAATAGGCATAAAGTTGTAAAAACAGGGTTAAATTAAAAAAAGGTAAAAATGGTCCAAAAGTGGGGAAAAAAGTGTATGAATAGAGGTGAAAAATAGGCATGAAACTGCAAAAAACTACATCACAATGCCAAAATGTTCAACACATTTTTGGCTAAAAATATTGAACATTCTGCAATTTGAAAATTACAACAAGCCATATTGCGATTTAATCTAATTTACAATTAATTGTTCAGCCCTAACTGTGACCATTAAAGGAACAGGCAAATGTAGTAAATTGGAGACTCTGTGATCTTCAGTATTGACAATAATGAATTCAGAAGTACTGTACATCAGACAATCAGCAATAATCCAACATCATGCATCCCTATTATTTTCCTTGCCTTCACAAAATTGCAGCATAAAATAGGATACACTGACAGAAAAACATAATCAAGCGGGCTCTCTTGTCAAATGCTTACAAAAACAAGTACCTACATCGATGTTCACTGCAGCAGAACTTTAGCAAAAACAACCACAGTCCCAAAAATATAAAAGCTTCTATTTGTCTTGGTGACATTACATTGGTTTGTAAACTTGCATTGACTGACCTTGGACTAGCAAAAAGAACATAATTACAAGCAAATTATTTCCCCAAAAAATCTGGCCTGGCCTCAAGACAGACCAAGAATACTGCTGGATCAGGGGTACTCTGTAAAACTAGAGGTTTTTTGAACATTAGCCTTCTAACATACCCTCGCAAAATGAGGGCTCTTTGCAACTTGAAATGTCTGCATCTTTATTCTTTAATGCCACTTAGGCATCATTAGAAAAAGGGAATCTTTCCAGTTGTGCCAGTACCATGGACAGATAGAAGCTCTAATAACGTCTGATAACTCAATTCTCCATGCAAGATTATTAATAACAAATACATTTTAAGGCAAAATGATAGTAGCCTGAGAAATTACTGTTGTAGGCAGTAGATTTTAATTAAAAAGTTAACCCAGACTCATGTCATCTCTGCTCTTAATTACACAAAAGTGTACCATCCCAAACAGCCACAATGCAGACACAATGATCAAACACAACAGTGCAGGGCTCGGCCTTTTGTACCCTCCAACAAAGACTGAACATCCGGCCACTTTTAAGCTTTCAATGACCGATGAACTCAAAACATACCACTGACCTAAAAACTAACCTCAAAACAAAGACTGATGGACAAGATCCTGATGACCTGAACCACAAGACAGAAGAGTTTGTTTCCTCACTCTGATATTCAGATAAAGACGGCGTACAATGAAGGTCATTGTGAACACACAGGTTGTTCTCATGGATGCTTGAAGTTCTCATGAAACTGTTGTGTCATCTGTGGGTGTAAAGATGAATGATTCTCTTTTTGGCCATTCTGAGTAAAGAGTACAGTTTCCTGCTTTCTTTGATACCTGCGTGATGTGGGAAGATATCCAAATAACAAAGTTCTTTCCTACATGACCACATATTTCCCTATTTTGCTGCTCTGTTTACATGTTGTACAGTAAACCATGTAACACAGATGGACTTAAAACAGAAAGCTGTGTCCTTTAAACAAATGAAGATAGGGGGTGAAAGCCACTGCTGCATGAAACATTTGGATTTTAGAGGCTAAAAAGTTTCCACACATACCTGCTTGCCATCCAGTGTGTAGATCCTCTTCACCACGCCGCTCTCCAGTTTAATGGCCTCTGTGATGTCGGTGAGCACCTGCTCGAAGGAGTGTGCTGTTTTCTTGTTGAGCAGGACACGTACGGCCTTGCGTGGCTTCACACCGCTGCGCATCACCGTCACCAGCTTGGGTCGAACAAAGTCCTTGCTCTCTCGGGGCTCGCAGGCAGCCTTGGCAGCTAAGGACTGCATGTTCTTCTGGCTGGCTGAGGCCTTGACGTTCACAGACCAGTTTGGGTTGACGTTCTTTGTGTAGTCGACCTTTTTGTAGAAGTTCTCTGATGCACAGACGTAGCTTTCCCCTGTGAAAGAGAAATTGGGTTAGTGTGTTGAAACACAGCTGGATTTGACACCTGAGAGTCCCAAAGGTGCAAAAGAGGAAACAGTTTAGACTGCAGAGATAAAATATGCATCATCTTGGGTTTCCTGTAGAGGTCCTACTTCATAAACTAAATACTTTTGAAGCTCCCAATGGAATCTTTGTTCATTTAGGCTCCCTCTGGAGAAACAGTTCCTCTTTTTCTGAAGTAGTTGAGTACAACTGACATTAATGACTTTTGAAAAAAAAAATGTTTTTGCTTTGAATCAAATTTCCATGACATTTAAACAATTATAGTAAAAAAAATTGATCTTTAAAATGGCCACTGTTATTGTTTCAACTGAGTCTTATGCTGCGTTCACACCGCAAGTGACCCAGCTACCAAAATCAAGTCGCCCACTGAAATAGCATTGTGCGTCCATAAATACCTCAGTTTGGTCACCGTTGCCACGGGCCGTCACTCGGTGACGTCACGTCCACTTGAGTTTCACCGCGATCAGATCATATTATCATGTAATAGGACGTATAAGCAGACATTATTCCAGCTGTATCCTTTTCATTCACTTATCAACCACAAAACACTGCAGCTGATGCCCTACAGCAGCATTATCTGTGGTCCATCAAGGCGGAACTAATGTCCTCACTGACTAAGGTTTCCCACACAGCCAATAATTTGTTCCTCTGTAGTCTGGATGAAAAACTGTCTGTCCCGGGCACCGTCACACACACACACACTGCTGATTGGCTGTTGCCACACAGCCACACACAACCTGCCTAAAAAGATTAACTTTATTTACTTTCACATCACGCAACAAGCGAAGTGGTGGTGTGAAAAGCGGCTGTCGCATTGCGGGAGGGTTAGCCCCGCCCCATCACGGCTGTACATTGACTTTGCATGAAGAGTGATTGCCGAGGTAGTACAAGTAGCGTGCGATGTGAACGCAGCATTCGACATCAAGAATGACAGTGGAAAAAAAAAAAGCTGTCATGTTACCTTCACCAAGGAGAAGGGCTGAGCAATTAATTGGAAAATAATCGTAATCGACATTTAGACCCTACTAGTGAATAATTTTACCTAGGATGATTATTTTGATTATTTTCCAAGTGCAAGTCACTTGACCGCACCCCCTCCATAAAGTCTACCTTCACTTTCACTAAAAGCGAAGGACGCACCACCAACATGGAGAAGAGAAGCATTATTTCTATCAGAGGACCTCGTAGTCAAGAAAAATACCGATTCTGTGCAGAGGACATCAAGCAGTTACGTGTAAATACTGCAGAAACACTATGTCGATAACCATTGGTATCACCACAAATTTGTTTCAGCATAGCATAAAATAATCATTAATTTATCGTGATCGAGGTAAGACCTTCAATTATTTGATATTGAGATTAGGTAATATCGCCCAGCCCTACCAAGGAGGTAATGATATCGCCAGTGTTTGTCCATTCTTTGTGTCTGTCCGTCTGTGAGCAAGATAATCCAATCAAATTCTTTTATGACAGCTCGTATGAATGTGTGGGTGCAGGTGTGTGTGTGTGTATGTTGATGTCTGCGAGTGTGTGTCTGGATATGTCTCTATATTTGTGGAGGGGGGTTCTGTTTTTATGTTGTTTTTAGCCTCTGTGAGGCACTTTGTGTTGCTTCTAAGTATGAAAAGTGCCTTTTAAATAAAGTTGATCTGATTTGATTTGAAATCCATTTTATTTATACAGCACATTTTAAAAAACATTCAAGTTTACCAAACTGCTGCACAGATAAATCAAGGGAACAAACACTGCAGACGTAAAAACAGAAACCCAAAAACATAATAGAAATACAAGCAATAAAAAACACCGGGATTAGTACCATAAATGATATATAAGGACAGAGACCGAACAAATGTCATGCTGAACTTAAAGCCAAAGAATAAAAATGAGTTTTAAGGCGTGACTTAAAAGTAGGATAAAAGTAGGAAGGGGGGGGATGTTTTGGTCTCAAGTGGCAATTCATTCCATATTTTGGGAGCCTCGAGAAAGTTCAGTCACCTCTGGTTTTCAAACAAGTTTTTGGGACGACAAGATGAGGCTGAACAGCAGACCTCAAGGAAGATAACTCAAATCCCCAATGAATTTTGGTCCATCTCTCCATGTGGCCCTGTGACCGGGGTGGTGATACAGACAATGGATGTAAATGTTACCTGAATTATTTGATTTGGTGTTGCTCTGCATTACATACTGTATCTCTTTTGGTATTAAAAATGCAGTTTCTGTACCTCATAGTCTGCACTCCATGAGGCCACAAAAGGGATGAGTCTAGCTCTGGTTTAAAGCACACACTAAGAGTAGGTGCAGCACTGTTGAGGGATATCTCCCCTTGTTAAAGATTCATTGTGTTTTGATTCTTAAAGCATGCACCTCTTGGTTTAGTTTGACTTGCAGTACATCATATCAGCTATGAAGCCTGCTGGAAGGCCAACAGACTTCCATGTTGAACACTAATGGAGGGCTTTCACCTTATAAGGACAAGCTTTTACTATTGCTCAAATCTGTCCTAGTGTTAAAATATTTCCCCAGTCTCTTGGCAAACGTACTTTCCTAAATTGGCTCGTATTCCCTCCTATGTTCAAATTAATCTTCCGTTTCCATCGTCATCACGGCCCTCCCGTCTCTCCTTCTCTACGGCAGAATGTGCAGCTCAGACAGCAGGATAATTTAAAGTAAAGACAAAATGCAGCGGGGGGGGACGAAGGACAGAGAGAAAGTGTAATTTCAACAAAAAGGGAATCCAGAAGGCGACAATTAGGCCAAATGTGGAGAAATTACAGCGAAGACAAAGGCGCAGAACGGGATTACACGGAGGGGAGGTGATGGAGCAATTAATTATAAACCGCAAGAGGAAACACAATGAAATGCCCCCACCCAACACCACCCACCACCACCACCACCACCCACAGCGCTGACTGTGCTGCGCCCTCTTCACCATACTTACACAGAATCACACACACTCATATTTTCTTTAAGCAGCTCAGACATGCAGAGACGATGATCCAATTCAGACAAAAAAATAAGATGGAGATAATCTTTTGGCTTTGCCTTGACTTCAGCCTCGTTCAACCCCTCAGAATTTTAGAGAAATCTAAAAATGTCAAGTCATGTATGGACTGACAGCGAGATGGACGCAGTGACACCCCCTGGGAGTGAAGCCAAAATCTGAAGAGCTCCCCCTGCAGGCAGCCTACAGAATAAGCTCTACCTCTTCCATTTAAAATATTGAGCGAGGGTCAAACTATATATTGTTAATTGTTCACATCTTGCCTATTAATGACTAATAGTTACTTTTTCTAAAGCTGCATTCACACACTGATGTTATGGGCAGTTTTTGACTATCTAGAGAAAACGTCAATCTGCTTCAAGCTAAGTCAGGCCACGCAGAACTAAGTTAGCATCAGTTGGGTGACGATGATATTCCGAGGGTACTTTGAAAAGTTTTACAGTTGGTTAACAGATCTCGATGTTTGTTTGTATAGGCTTGTAAATGCCAACAAGAGCTGACCTCTCACCTTTGCTACCCTCAGTTACAGGTGTGCTCATCTCTGCTGGCTGCAGCTGCAGGACTGGACTCATGTTTTAAGACTTGTACTTTTGGGGGTGGCCGTCTTTTGTCCTCTAGAACAGTGGTTCTCGACCTTTTTGGGGTCCTGGACCCTCTGCATATTTTTTGTCTGCCCTGAAGACCCCCCATCCAATCTGGGGAGAGGGAGATGTCCATGATCTTCCTCTTCTTCTTTGTGCAACTGTGCTTCTCATCTACATCTTTGTTTTAACAGTAACTTAACTTTGCTTAAATTTTGCTTCTAGTGCTAATCTGAACACCTTCCTGCAGAGACAAGCTTAGTTTAGGTAGATAAAGGTTTCAGTCACATTTGAGTAAAAGAATACTATTTATATAAATATTTTAGGATCTTTTTTTCTTTTTAATATTTTTATTTTTAAGGACTCCTTGCAATTACATCATGGACCAAAGGGGTCAACAGACCCAGGTTGAGAAACACTGCTCTAGATGTCAAAATACTGAGACCAACTTAGCTGTGAGTTTTCAAATGGCATACATATCCACTCTTTATGGCATAGTGAAGTGACGTCCCAATATGTTTGTACAGTGTGCAGTTGCACCAAGCTTCATTAAGCCAATATTCCCCAAAGTGGAGTGCAATTAACATGCATTACATCTATGCTGATGAACGTTCGTCATGGGAGTCATCAAAAAACTTCATTACACACCAGCACTATTTAATGACATAGTAAATTTGAAAACAGCTCAGGTGCTTTATAAAACAATACAAACCATGTTACCTGGTAATTAAACAATACTACTACTAATAATAAGACTACACTTTATTTGAAAGTGCCTTTCAAAACACTTAAGGACGCTGCACATGATAAAAACAAAAATAAAAAACAACAAAACAATACAACTACAAAATCAGCAAAATGCAACAGACAAAGATGGATAAGTGGATGAGAATGGCAAATTCATGGTAAAGAGTATGCAGTCCTGAACAGGTGTGTTTTGAGTCTGGATTTAAAAAGGGACAGAGACTTCAGGTTTCGGATGTCCGGTGGGAAAGACAAAAGATTTACAAAAGATGCTCAAAAATAGAGAGGGGGGCAGAATCATAATCTGGAAAAGCCAAGTGGTCCAAAATGCCTCTGTAAGCTGTAAACAAAATTACCTAAAAGGTCACATTTCACACTTCAAATAATCTGCTGCATAACCAAACATCTGTTTATATCAAAGAACTGATGGGGCCATTCAACACCAACAACAGGACTTTCTGGTTCTTCCTTGCACTAGTTTAGGGAGCCTGTGCATTTTTAGTTGTTGTTCCCAAAGCTCCTAAAGTTCCACTATGCGATAGATGGAGTCTTCCTTCAGAGAATATTGGGAAATAGCTTTAGTAATAGTGAACCAGTCTGGAGTGAAGCAAAACTCTAACTTTAGGCATATATCACACAGTTACGGACCTCTTGCTGCCTCTAAATGCAACACATTTTTCAAATCATATAAAATTCTTTAAAAAAAAGTTGATACGACAATAATGATTGCCTTCATTTTTGTACAACTGAAGAAGACTGAGGTATGTTGTTCTTCTTAATATACAGCACAAGTCCCAAAGAAAGTTAGCACAAACCTTTTTTTTAATTGAATTCCTTTACTTTATCCATACTTCCTACACTTCTTGATAAAAGTCTTTCTGCATCTTGGCACAGATTTCACTGAATATGGCTTCCCTCAGGCAAACCAGCACATGCTCATCTTGTCTAATGCCAAGCAAAGACTTCATTCATTTACCAAAAATTATTCCAAATCATCTTTGGCGACTTCTACAACATGAGTCTGTAAGCACATAAATCACTTCCGAGCAGCTTTCTGGTGCCAACTGTAGACCGCAGCAGACACAACAAGAACGCTGGCAGCTGCTCACGAAGCCGTCTGTCATTTGTGCCACTCAGGCTTTCAGACAGAGACACAGAATGAGTGAAAGATGTGGTTACATAAAACACCTACACTGCTGAATCACTTCACCTACGATTGAATTACAAGAATGGTCTTTGGATCTATCCAGTGGGATGACCATGTACTGGTACCGTTTGTAACTCATTAATTCCTCTATGGACAGCTTAAAGAACAAAAGCTTCATTACCTTTAGATCATCATCTTTGAACTTAAGTCTACTGAATTAACATTAAGCTTAGGAGAGGAAGGTGTGCAAACAGAGAAAATGGCCGTGTGTTTGATAAGCTACATCTAACCCACTTCAATTTCAAGGCACAGTGTGTTAAATTTGGCCACCAGGGGGCTCTCAATTAAACAAAACAACCAGCAAAGAGTCGAGATGTAGCAGCCCACTCACCACCCGCCTACACAGCTTACTGTTCTTTAAATCAAGGTCTGTTATATAAAATGTCATCCCATAAGGTGTGCTTACTAAAAAGAAAACCAGCTTTTCAGTTTGTGAAAAACTTTGCATGATAAAGAGAAAAGTATTTGAAAGAGCACCTCTTGGTAACGCTCATAGTTCACGCCATCAACTCACGAAGCACTATGTGGCAGACTTCAGGGAACCAGGACCACTTTCAGAGACTCTTTTCTCCTCACTATGTAAAATTTATCCAAGAAACATGAATGTTGCTTTTCTTTGCTGTGAATACACCTTATGGATTAATGCTTTGTCGACCTGAGTCCTCGATTCTTGAAGGTAGTAACACTGAAGACACCAGATCTCTCTTAAACTTGTGGATGTGTATTTATGGGGTTGGGGATGGACTTACCGGAGTAAATTTGGGTGACAGAGCAGACAGCAGACAGAGATTACAGGTTAGCAGCACAAGTGTGAGCAAAGAAACAAAACAGCAGCAGTAGAAGCAGCAGGTCCTGCTCACTTGCCCAGCAGCCTTCCATGCATTACTGTGTGTTTTCATGGCAACGACAAACAAAAGTAAGCCCTTATATACGCCCACGTCATCTATACAGTCAATAATTTCTGTACTTGAAGACTTAAGGAAATAATTGAGGAAATGTAAGCTTGTAGAAAACCTATGTACAACCTAGTGTTGTCATAAAATCATCATTTTATCTTTGATATAGCTACAAAGTTTGATATCACAACACTTGTGATAGATAGATACAAGTTTATTAACTGCAAACTATAGATCAGAGACTGGATTGATCATATGTTAACATTAGGTTGACTCCAACAGTACTGAGTGCTCAAAGAACACTGACATTACAATACATTCATTTAATTGTAATCAGGGAGAAACTGTGGTTTTACATTTATATATTAAGCAGACTATATCTGATAGGTCACTCCCTGTGGTTATGATCAAATTACACAAGTTATTGCCCCATTACTCTCCTGTGGATGAACATAACTCAAAAAGTTTTGGACAGATGTCGATGAAATGTTCAGGAAATGTCCAGATTGGGACAAGGAACAAATGATTAGATTTGGGAGTGATCCAGATCAGCATAAACCACCATGAAGAAAAATGTGATTTTCCTGAATAACTACAGAACTAAAATAGATATCATTACGAATCCAATATCTAATGGTATGTTTTCATGGTCAAGCAATCTAAATATTTAGATGAAATAAAGGTAGGACTAATATTTATGGTAAAAATCACAATATGGGCGAGGACTGTGGAACTGGCGGAGGTCTGCGCTCTCCAAGTGCTTTTCTAGTTGTATCTGTGACCAGTGAACGTCTGCATAATAATAAAAGTAATAAAACATGAAGAAACATCCTAAACATGGAAATCTTTCACATCTCAAAAAGACTTAACCCATACAGGCAGGGGAGATTTAGAAAGCTGTTCAGCTCCAACAAGTTTTCAAGTAGATTTTCAACCCTACCTGGCCATCATTGATTTAATAAAACAAATATATAATAATGTTTTTCCACATTAGAATTTATATTATCCCAAGAAAGTTCACTAAGTGAAGGGCAAAGTATTTACATTGCAACATATTTTGTAAAATAATAATAATAATAAAAAGAATATGGTGTGTTGCAAAGGTATTCAATCCAGGAAAGTTTATCATAAGAAGGTTAAATCTGTAAAACATTCTGTAAAATTACAGGAAACTCTACTCATTGTTGAGACATATCTATGTAATGCAGCTGTGTGATGGGATTAAATGATCAAAATTTTTCAAACAGAACAAAACCTTCACTTTGAACCTCTTGACAGTGTAAAAATAAAACTTCTCTGTTGTAATTCTGGGCCCTTTTCCAATCACTTCACCAAGAATATCCATCATCATCAGGGTTTTCTGCAATTTAATAATAAAACTAGGTGATTTTTTTCCTGCATCCTGACACAAATTCATTTCAATGAAGTGTTCTAATTCCTTTCTTTTACGATATTTTAAAGTCTTACATCAGTTTTAAACGATAGTGGGTTCGTCCTTGTTATGAATACTTCAGGAGTGCCACAGTGAACATTTAAAATGTCCTGCAGCAGTGCTTGGGAGCAGAGAAAGTGCTTGATTCATCCGATTACTTAAACCTCTTACCTTCCTCCAGTTCATCCAGGGCACAGATCTTGCGTGTGCCGTCGATGGTAAAGATGAAGCGGACGCCCTGTGGCAGGTTGATGTGGTCAGACAGTGAGCGTGTGAGGTCGGCCAGCAGTGAGTCAAAGGTGCGAAATCGGTCGCTGGCCACAGCGTACACGATGCCCTTGAAGTAGCGGTCTCCGTTGCGGTAGAAGCGCACCTTTTTGGCCTTCTTCTCGTTGGTGAGGGCCTGCAGAGTGCGCGTGCGGTAGAAGCTGCAGTGGGCGCTGTGGGTGGGGCTGGGGAGTCCATTCATGCGCCCACCCCGGGGGGTACGAGAGGCCTTGTCTCGCTCGTCAAAATGTCCAAAGTCTAGCTCCATGGTGACTGACAGCTGTGATGGTTGTGACAGTTGTGAGGTGGTGACCAGCTCCGGAGAGTCTGTGCAAAGAGGGAAAAGGTTGTGATGTCAGTTACAAAAGTAGACCTTACATGTAAAACACTGAGGACATTGAGTTTCTTAATTAGAGTCATTCCAAAACAGGGCAAAGACAACCTTTTTCAAAGACAGGGGAGGTAACCAAAATGTTATGTCAGCTTTTAGTGTTAACTTTAGGTCATGCAGGCATCAGGCCACCAATCACCCCCAAATTCTTCTTTTTCTATATGATGCAAGTCTTGTTTGCAACACAAGCGATCTTAATGCTGCAAACTTAGTTACCTCATATCAAAACTGGAAATACACAAATCTTGTGCCAAGGCATTTCTAACATTGTCAGGCAAGTTACTGCCAAAAATGTGGGAAACTGCCCTATCACCCACTGTTAGCAAATCCTTACAAAAAAATCCTGGTTCCACATCACCACCAAAATCTGATAACTTGTCTCTGGTACCATGACCAACATGTCTTGAAAAATGTCATTAAAATCTGTTGTGAACTCACAAGTTTTCAGCAAAAATGAGCAATGCTAAAGAAAACTTCAACACAATCCTGGATCCAGACAGTGTCCACCACCACCTAAATCTTATCAATTGGTCCTTGGTCCTTCCTGATTCATCCTCAAAATGTCATCAAATTCCTGTGCACTAACTAACAAATGGTACCAAAAACATGGCCTCCTTTACAGAGGTAACAATAAGAAAACTAGCTGCATAAATTGTTCCGATTTCAACTTGGGCAGAATTATCTATTGTTTTAGCAACAGCAACTCTCATGTGCACATGCACAACAGTCACATAGCAGTACCTGCTAACAAAGCTACATGACCCTAAGCACATCATGCCAAAACTTTCATGTTGCCAAATTAAAATCAAAATTATTTAAATGACTATCTAGAAGTGCTCTGAGATCACAAACCTTTGCCGAAGTATTTAAAATATTATAAGGCAAGTTATGTGAAAAAAATGTGAAAAACTTCCCTCTCACACACTGTTAATGCCTAAGTCACACATTCCCGTTTCTCATGGCGATTGTGCACCACTGTACACGATTGACGAGGATGGTGTGATCACTATGATACGGGATGAAATGGCTGTCTCACCCCTGGACACACCCCGTAAATACACCGTCAGTAGCGCTGTTACAGCGCTTTGGGGGCGTTCGTCCCGCTCCAGCTAGGTTAATACAGCGATATAACGAGGACTCCTTGAATTTTCATCCCGCTGACACGACGTCAGCCCCGCTCGAGCTCAGTTCACGTCAGGTAAGCCCGACTGAGCCCCGTCGCTTGTGCCGTCTTGAACAGGACACCGTCGGGGCACAAACGGATACATCCTTGTAAGTCATCCTCATAAAGCTTTCAGGGTTGAGCCACGATCAGCCCGACTGAGCTCCATACATGCCACGCTAATACCATTTAAATTAGGACTGCGTTAGGCTTCCATCCCGCTATACTGACAGCAGCGATTCTCCACTACAGTTTTGAACAGTTCAAAACTGTCCCTTCCACGTTCCCCGCCGTTCATCCGCGACTATACAAGGCTGATCCAGACCAAGTAGCGCATGCACCACGACCAAAGCACGTTTTATCAGGATTATGACAATCGTGCACAATTGCCATGAGAAACGGGAATGTGTGACTGGGGCTTAACAAATCTTTAACAAACCTCTCGGATCCACGTCCAATCTGATCACCTCTCCCTTGTGCCATGACCAACACTCCCTGAAAATATCACCCAAGTTTGTTGAGAGCTTTCAGGGTCCAGATGATGTGGTTTCAGCCACAGACGCACAAATATGACATGGTAGGTGCTCTGTTGTGCATGGTGGATCTTTAGTGAGTGTTTTCCCACAAGCAGCAGTATCTTGCCTCTGCCCAAATATATAGTCTGGTAATAGTAGAAATGTGATGCTCAGATTGTTTATATCAGTGCAGCAGAAGATGCTAATGTTTCTGAATTACTGAGTTACAGTTTAATGTAGAGAGATTTTTATACAATTTGAGAAATGTTGACTTAACCTAACTTTTAATATAATGATAAAAGATGCAAATACCAACACATTTACAGTGATCAAGCATAACATTATGACCACTGACAAGTGAAGTGAATAATACTATCTCCTCATCATGGGACCTGTTAGTGGATAGGCCACATTAGGTAGCAAGTGAATAGAGTTAGTCCTCAAAGTTGACATGACAGAAATAGGAAAAATGTGTAAGCCTGAGGATTTGAGAAAGTTTGTCAAAGGCCAAATTGTGATGACTGGATGCCTGGGTTAGAGTATCTCCAAATCTGTAGCTCTTGCGGGATGTTTCCAGTCCAGTTCCAGTGGTTTGTATCTATCCAACATGGTGAACCAGCAACAAGGTCATGTGCAGCCTCATTGATGAGCACAGTGACCAAACGCTGGCATACGTGGTCCAATCCAACAGATGATCCACTGTTGCTCAGATTGTTGAAGAACTTAGTGTTGGTCCTTAAAGGAAGGTGTCAGAGTACATAGTCCATTGCAGTTTGTTGCATTGAAGCAAAAAGCAGGACAACACAATATAAGGAAGTTGGTTGTACTGCTATGCCTGATCAGTGTATTTGCAAAGCTTAATCTATAAAGAATCATGACGCTTCACCTTTAATGTCTTTTAAACTTTTCCTCCTCCTACTTAGTGTGTGTTTTCTGATGCAACTGTCAGACTTCTGCACTTGGTGGCTGCTATCAGGAATAAGATGAAACCAAAGATGCATAAAGGACTGCCCAAATGTAATGAATCTACATCAGAATTAAAACTGCACATATCTGATGTAGTGTTCGCTTTTTTCTCACAAAAATAACACAATATGTTCGAGTAAGTATGAAGTATTGCATTGTAAAACTCTATTTTAATGCACTCTTGAGTTTGTGGTGCCTACATAAAGATAAAAAATTAGAGTACAAAAGCCATTTGTCCCTCTAACTGATCCCAAATTTTGCCAACCTATAGCATTTATGGTAAAGATTCAGCTAATAAAAAGGGATTGAGGTACATTGACCTCTTACACAAAAGTTGACCAAAAACTGTGTACATAGATCTACTTAATCAAACACATCTTTCTTTGAAGTGGGCAACTTGTTTGAGGAATCACAATCAAAACCACTTCTATACTCTCAGGTTAAATCATTAGTGGTTTTCATCATTGTACTGTTGTATGCAGACGATACCATTACATAACGGTCAATTTACACAATCCAGTTCCCATGCTCAGATCACAGAGTCCTAACAGGCCCTGTCTTTTAAAATGACATTGTACAGCATAAGTCTAACAGGAGTTCACACTGGTGTTGTCACAATAGCAGAACTTTAATGCAATATTAAAAAATCTGAGGCAGCACAAAAACAAGTCTTCAGCACCCAGTATTGGATAATACATAGTTTTTACCAAACAAAAATATACATAAACCTCAGCAATCCTTCTAAATCATACAAAAGCGGAATGTTTCTAATTCAACTCCTACAGAGATGATTCAGACAAATCCTTTCTTCCCACAAATGAATGCAGGATGAGGGCTTAACACTGTGGACATGATTTTTTTAATAGGACACATATACAGGCACAAGATTAACCAGCTAATGAGAAACACCGCAAACATTGGCTACATTTTTCTAATCAACACAAATGGGAAGAATACATTAGCACCATACAGCAGTGAACTTAATTAATTCATGCATCAGACTGATAGAACTGCTTAAATTAACATGACGATCAAATGTTTTGCCTGCTTTGGTTAGCATGGTGTTCATATAACAAAGCTTTAAGGCTCGTCCTGTGTCTAATATCTAAATACACCGAGAAGCTGTGTGTCTCAGGTATCCTAATGTATCATGATGGCCACTGCCAGGGTGAAAGGAGTTCTAATGAATAGAAATGTTTGATCTATATGACTGAGTTAAGCTTAGATGATATAAACAAAAAAGTAGGATAATTGAGACAATTAATTTTATAATGACATTAAAGGAAACACAGACGTCAAGCCTGAAGCTGGGTAAAACACCGTTCACAGGAAAAACCTCTCGCAGTAGCACCACTGAAAGTCCTATTCAGTATTTACACCCCTGTTACATTTTCACTTGAAGCATCGTGAAGGTGAAAATGGGGTTGAGTTGACCTTTGCATTGCTCCAAGGGTAGTGCCAGGGGCAAATTACTGATTAGAGGGAAGCAAGTGGAGCCAGCAGGGGAGCACAGTGCCATGTGTGTATCACACAGTGATTTGACACCAATATTGTGCCTTTGTGGAATTAATTTGAATGTCTAGAGGCTTTTAGACAGTGGACCTTTGTTTTAGTGCTCCCGCATAAATGCATATTAAACGAGACAATCTGAAATATGTATACTTGATAAGGAATTGTTGGTTTGTTTATTTTTCAGTAAAGGGAGATTTTTTCCACAAATGGGTGAATTAATTTGTAGTTATTTTCCATCTAGGTATTGCCTTAAAGAGCTGGCTGTTATCAATAGTGCCTGTTTGACATCTGGTCAATGAGGTTAAGACTATCAATTTATGCCATACATCCCAATGTGGTTCAAATGGTTTTAAGTCAATACTGCACAGATGTATTTCCAAAATACTTTGTTGCCTCGTGTTTCATAACAACACAACTTCTGCACTTTGAATGATCAATCATATCAAAATGGAGGGCTACTTCACCAAAGCTACAGATCTTCAGACAAATTTCAACCTAATATCCTGGCAGCACATTGACATGAAGATTTTGTCACCATGAATGTGCAATTTAGACAGAGTACAGGAGTCTGCTTGCTTTTTTTGGCAATTAAAACAAGAACAAAACTATAAAGTGTGTCCTGGACTTCTGGTCTAGTTATCAAGATCTTCAAACACTAAAGTTTGAGAAAGTCTGGGTTTATTTCAACACCAAACAGATCTTTTAAAAGCTTACTGGGCAGAGAAGATGTGTCATCTCTTGCTCTGACACTTAGTGGATGAGATGATAATTAAAAAGATCTCATTGTTTTCTATGTCATTATTAATTCTGCTTATTGATCCAACCCTCTATCCACTCCCTGATTTCTTCTTATGGATTTTCTGTAGAGGAAAGTTGGCCTTGATAGGTTTTCAGAGGCAAAGATGTTTGATAAGGGAGGAATTGATAAAGGAAATGTTGGGCAAAAAGACATATCATATCACTGCCTAGCTCTTTGTTAATAACACTGACCTAGAATTATGTAGTAATTGTTTTGTTTGTAGTTCTAGAGAGTTCTGTTCAGGTGTCCACCCATGTTCTTCACAGGTCTACATCACATGTTCTACATTCATAAGTAAGAGAAGTCATCATCCAAATGCAGTAAAATCTACAAATTATGATAACAAATAATCAGTGTGCCTTTCAGCAGATATAAGCAGCTACAAACATTCTTTTGTGGGGTGACGGTGTACTCTATGGCAGTTAAACAGCATTACAGACCTTAATAATGATTGTATTTTGAAAGACTGATGCACATATCAGCAGTTATGTGCAGCTTTTGGTCTGGAAACCATCAGATGTTTCAAGCAACACTGGTTTGGATTACGTCTCATTTGGGCAGCAGCCAGACAAGAGTTGGGATAGACAGTTGTATCATCCCTGTTTCTTTGGTTCCAACACTGGAAATGTAAACATACGATCCCGTGTATCTTTACATAACTCCATGAATCCATTTAAGTTATGTGTGTGAAATGAAATCCTCAAGTCCTGTCGACTGAGCATTGGTGAATCTAAAGTGCAGATGAAGTTGTATCTCATTATTCAAGCAGGAAAAGAACTTGTAGGATCACGCATGTCATTTTTCCAGAAGTGAATCTAAAAATAGGTTTTAAAATAGTGTATGCATTATTACATCCAACAACTATCCATCCTGTTTTCTCTTTTTCCATGCCTTTTGTCCAAATTAGCCCGGATTAAATCTGACAGGAGATCCAGTCCTTCCTGCTTTTTAGGAATTATGCAAACGACGCATCTGTTGAGCTAAAAAACAATAAACCACTTATGCTAAAAGGACGGACTGGCCAAAGGCTGGTGCAGCTCTTCCTGTCCAAAGTCTGGCTTTTTCCTCTTATTAACCTCAAACCTCATGACCACAACTCAGCCACAAAAAGCCACAGACACACAAACCATTTTTAAGCGATAAACACCAAAACAAACCCACTACCACCCACAGTAAAGAAGACATGTGCCATGTTAAAGCCCTGATTTCCAATACACACCAAGTTCTATGTGAGTTTTTTTTCTGTGTTATAGTTTATACTTGTCATCTTAGCAATAAGAACTTTGTTTATGAAGCACATTTCATTGCAGGCAAACGCAATGCACTTAACATTACCGGTGAATTTAGAAATGCATGAAGCAGCAATTATTGTCCATAAAAATACAATCAGACAACAAAAGTTGGAAAATAAATAATGTTCAGAGTCTCAAAAGACCAAAAGCATTATAAGAAAGAAATCAGGAATATCAGGTCAGAGAAACATAACAGCAAACCCAGTATGCACCACAGATAAGGTCATTTTTTAGTTTAGTTTTAAATGAAGAACCAGTTGTAACAGACCTCAGATCAGCTCTTAAAAGAGGGACCACAGTAACTAATGGCCCCCTCTCTGGACTTGGATGATCAGTGGGGTCAAGGGGTTCACAGTGAGCAGGTCAGAAATGTTTTCAGGAGCTGAACTATTTAGTGTTTTACAGACTGTGTCAAACTGACTGAGATCACTCGTCTTTGAACACATCATATATCAAAGTGTTGAAGCAAGGCAGCTTTTCCATGAAAACACAAGTCAACCCAACAGAGCTGTTGAGCATCTGTCATTGGGGGGAAAAAAATGCATTTATGACTGTTTTATTTCCAAACCAAGATGGCAAAATTTAACCCGATCACCAACGATTGTTATTGGAATGATGTTTTGAAATTTTGTGGGTTTAATTTCAATTCACTCTTTTGTTTGTTTCTATGTGGCAAAACAAGGACATTTAAATTGAGGTTCTCGACCTCGTTTTAAAAGTCAAAAGTTCACAGACTGCTGCATGACTGTAGCAGAAAACTACATGCTTGGGCTATGTTGTTTAATCATAAATATAGCTCTGTAAAAGCATGAAACTAAAGAGCTTCCTTAAGTTTAAATTCAAACTTTGGTACTCAGTAGGGCAACAATTTAATGCTTTAAACAGATCTGATTAGGTTACTGAATAAGCTTCTCAAGCGCCTGTTAGGGGCTTTTTTATTAGATTGTGAAAGTCAATTAAATTAATAAAATGCCCCTTGGTGATTTTCAAGAGCATCACTGAAAGGATCAAGACTTAATATATTTTGATTTGTTAACTGTGTTGTTGAGTAGGTGTCAAACAAGGTTCCCAACGAGTCGAAGCCAAGGCTGGGGAAAAAATACTTTACACATGCAGACAAAAGTCAGCAAAAAATTGAGTTGGTGATTCATTCACAGAGAGCGCCAAAAAATCAAAAATCCTTCTCAGGAGCTGTGAAGTACAGAAAAGGCTTAGGATGCAACAGCAACGTTTATTATTTTCTTTTCCAACTAAAATGTCTGCCCACCTTGTGATAGTTTCCCCCACACACTGCAGCTCCAACGCTGCTTTTTTTGTCTTTTAGAAAAAATGATTAAGATTTTAAAAGGTCTGCACAGAGTTCGACTTTTCTCATTGTTTTAACTCGATTACTGACTCAGAAATTCCCGGGAAGAGGTTTGTATGAGTGCCTGACTGAAGAGTGGTGATGGGAATTGAGAACAGGCCCCAATTGAGGTTCAGTTCCCACTGTTTCAATATAGTTTGACTTGATGTTGGACAGTTTCCTTATAAATGCCTCCCACTGTGTTCCAGGTACCTTTCAGAACAATGTTTCCATGCTGTTACAGGTAGACAGCTTAAACTACAGTGAAATAATCAAATAAGTAAAAGATGAAGACATGACAGGAATGGTACAAAGTAGTGGTGTGCGATATGACGATATTAAATCATTAAGGATTATAAAGTGGGGATGATCTCATAAAGCAGAAGGTCTTCAGATCGTCTGTGTGGTCGCAGAGACTTTGACGCGCACCCGACTAGCTAATCGTAGCACATTACGCGCAGTGCATGGTGGGATCTCCTGTTTGGTTATGTAGCATGAAGCCATTGCGGAAAGAGAAAAGGAGACAAAAGCTTGAAGATGTCTGAACAAAAATCTGTTCTAAAGCAGATGTGTTATTCACTCAGGTTATAGACATTACAGTTAGATAACATTTGTTCTAAATTGTTGCACTTTAAGAGATAACCAGTTACTTAAGTTTGCATTTATATTTAACCCTTTTCAATAAACTATTTGGTGTGTTTAGTTCTTATGTTACAAAAGTGCACTTTATTGTTGTTCATTACCTTTTATGTTTACATTTATTGCACATTTTTTAAAAACTGCACTATTTAAATTAAAACCTGCTCAGAAAGTTTCTTTGGCTTAAATTGTCACTTTTTCCTTTTAGGGTTTTACATGTTTTATATGTTAAACATAGGGAAAAAATGGTCACACATGCAAATTAGACTAGAAAAATCAACGTAAAAAAGAATCGTGATAAAATCGTTATGGTTATTTTATTTTTAAAAAATCGTGATATGATATTCTGGCCATATCACCCACCCCTAGTTCAAAGTTTGGATCAATTTGTCTGACATAATATGATACCAACAGCATGATGCAGCATTACAGGGATTTTCAGGCTTAAATGGAAACACCAACAACATACTAAAACACAAAGTGACACAGGAAAGCATTTAGTATAAAGACTGCCATGTGTTTGAGGTTCTTGACACAGATGCCATCCGTAGGCTGGAGCTGGCTATTTCAAGTACCTTCACAATTGTAGACACTATGACCCAGACACTTGAATATCAAGTCTTCAGAGTAGTTCAGTAATTTGCAACAAGCACTGCATCTTATGGATTGGCTTCTACTGCCACCAATCTAAATTTTGGGTTACTCGTTCCTTATTTTCTAAAAGTGTGTTTTACAGCTGATGTCATATCATTTGGACAAATTGGTGCTATACAATCCATTTTGCAACATTTATCAGCAAGGGGTAGCACACATTATTAGAACAGGCTTTTGCTCCAAAGAAAAAACACAAGAATCAATATGGGAATTGGTAAAAACTGAATTGATAAGCAGAATTGTAAATGCCATTGGAATAATGAAATACATCCTCAATTTCCAGCCCTGCTAAGAAGTCTGATATTTCTTGGTGAGGAAACGCCCCCTACTGTTTCATGCTTGAATAGCTGTCTCACCATTTTTTTGTTGTATTTTTTGTTTTGTGTTCATCAAACCTCAACAAATTTATGTTTACTCCCTTAAATAATCCTGAAATGCTCCTTTAGGACTTTGGGAGGTTGCTGCCTGTTTCAAATGCATCAACTGATTATCTTTCACGTGATCAGATTATATTAACAGATGCAGCTACTTCAAACTTCCCTACTTTCTCTGACATGCCCATGACAGGACCTGCACACCCTGACAGTCATAGGCTGTAAACTCTGGGCCATATTTGTTAATTTTTTGGTGTCAAGTTTGCTTCCAACTAATTTGCCAGCTGAATAAGGGTTGAGGCTATGTCAACTTGTGAGGGTAGTGCCAACTCATGCTGACACCCTACACATGCATGAGTAGGCGTGTTTTCAGTGGATTTTTGGCACAACCTCAGAGAGGTGGAGGGGCTTCCAGTGGCTGGGAGTTGGCTGGTAATTGGCTGGAAGTTGACAGGCAGCTGGCAGGGAGGTGATAATTGAGAAGTTGGATCTGTATAGTGATGGAGATTCATAGGTTTCTATTTATATGAATGCCATTAACAATTCTGCTTATCCATCTGAATCTTTAACCATTCCTTTATCGAATCATACTGATGTTCTCTCTACATAAGTTTTCAGTGACAACAATGTCAAACACACACCACTCCTTATAAGCCAATGCTAAATAAAAGCTTCTGCAATTGCTTGTGTTTCCACTTACTGAAAATATTGCAGGATAACCTTTCAGTACAAAATCCAGACATAATTTTGACCTCTTCTGACCCTGTCTGCATTAATTTTTGTCTTCTTTGTTGTCATTTCTGCTCACTGCCTCTGATGAGATTGGCAACCTTGACTGGCTAAGGAAGCAAAACAAAGTGACAAGAATTGATATGAATACTGATCAGCAAATAGATGAATGATAACCATCCCTTTAGGGAGTTATCAATTTTCAACTGGTATTAGATTCACCTATTTGATCTCATATATAGAGTAATAATTGAGATATCTTAAACTCATTTGCCCAGTCAGTAATTCACTTGGTCCCTCTTCATTGTCCACCCCGGATGGTGCTCACACATACAGTATGAAGGACCACACTGACAAACAGATGCTCTTTAAACGAAACAGAAAGAGCCATGCTGCTGCCGCCACCCATCCATGTGGTGAGGCCCCTCCAATCCCCCCTGCTAACCCCTGTGCTGCGCTGCTGCCTGGCGCTTTATGACAGCCACACACACATACACACTGACATGGGGTGGGACTTGAGTGGGATGGGTGCTCCTCAGCTGACAAAGGCCAGGTTTCAAGCCCCATCTGCCGCACTAATGGGCAGAGCTCGCAGTGACCCTTCCCCAGTGGAGCATCAACTAGGACAGTCCATTGTCTCAAACAGGGGGTCTGCCTTTGGAGTGACATCACCGCCTACTGCTCCTCTTTCTGCTGCAGCCACAGAAAGTAGATCCTCTTAAAGATTTATCCCTCAATTAAGGCTCAAACTACAAACACATGGCTTTCCCATACACCCTTAATGTTGATGATCCACTGCAGACCTCTGAATGAAAGAAACCACACAGACACGCGCGCTGACTGAACTCAATAAAACCATTTTCTGGGTATTTAGCAGCACTGCAGTGAGATTATTCAGTATCATTGATATTTCTGGCATGTTTCTGTGTTCCTGTCTGAGCCACCCACACAACAGCCCGGTGACTACACACTTCATCACCACATTCTGACCACCAAAAGCTTATCTGCATGAAAACAGCCTAGTCAGAAAAGGATGGGTATAAAATGAAGCTCAGAAAGGAAGGAAAAAGTTTGATGAAGCAACAAATCCCATTTAAGATGAATGGGAGCAGCCACATGGCAGAGAAGCAGCAACACAAAATGCAAGTTTCCAATCAAGGAGAGAAAAAGGAGGCACACACCTACCCACAATCCACCTGCTCAGATGGAAAAATCTAAAATAATCCCTCCCAAACAATAAAAACTACAATGTCACCTTTCAATGCGCACTAAAGATCCAAACCAGGCTAATTAAATCCCTCCATTAATGCGTAAAGTATGGATGATCCCACTTAGAGGAGGACTCACCTGCGTCGCTGCTTGCGGAGTGAAGGGAGCGTGTGTGTGTGTATGTGTGTGTGAAGGGGGAGTGAGTGTGAGTGAATGTGTGAGTCGATGCTGCAGGATAGCGGCACGCCGTCTCTCCCCTCGCCTTTGTCTGCCTCAGTCTGAGAGCCGAGCCGCTGCCTTCCTCTCGGAGCCACTGGGTCCTAAAGCCAACGAGCGCCGGACCCGCCCACCGACAGACAGGAGGCTCACCGGCGGAGGGGGGAGGGAGGGGAGAGGCTGGGGTGGAGCCGATAACCCCACCAAAGGTATGGAGCAGTCAGTGCTGAAGCAATATAAGGGTATCATCTGGGGCAATTAGAAAAAGAGGGAGAAAATGAGGGAAGTGAGAGCCAGGGTCCAAAAACTGCAGCCCCCCTCATGTCCACTTGATACTGTCTCCAAATTGCAGGAAGACCCCCCTCCCCATCAGCCCCAGTTAAGATGCACATTGTTTATGATTGCAACCTGGAATATACATGCAGTTTCTATAGTTGTTGTTTTTTAGGTAAAGCGTTAAGTTGTTTTTAAGAAATGTTTCTCAAATAGTGGGGTGTGACCCCCAAGGGAAGCATGGTGAGACCCCATGGGTGTGGCAGAACATACCTGGACAGGGGTGTGGCCAAATTGAGGAAATATGATGCATTCCAGTTGTACTGGGAAGACCGGATTTCTGATTTTCTGATTTCTGAGGGGGAAATTTCAACTAGAATTGCCTACAGAAGTCCAGGGATCCTCACCCCCTCCCAGTTGACAATCAAAGATGGCTACCCCATGTGTAAACAGTTATTAAGCTCCTGTAATAATCTGTGTATTTGCACTTTGGACTGTTGTTTGCTACACCAAGTCAACCATATACTTAGTATTGTTTGACTTATATTTATGTAAATGCTTCTATGGTGTTATTTGCATTCTTCATGTGGTACGTGCAAACCACAACACAGGGCAGGCTAGCAGCGGCTAACACATCGACACAATAGCCTGGTAGATCAGTGCGATTTTTCTATCTTTGTAGCTGGAACGCTGATAACTCTTCCCATTTCTGAGGTAAATGAAATGGCAGCATTAGATCCTGCCCACCCCTGAGTTGACAATCAAAGATGGCTGCCCCGGGCAGCCTGATGGAAATACACACTTTAAGATCAGTTTTATAGCATCAAAATAGGTTATCTATAAATGCTATTCCTTAGCTTCACGGTCGGGTTGGACAGGGCTTGACTGGCCTGGATACTCAACTTCGGGAACAAGACAATTAAAACTAGAGCAAATTTATATTATTCAGACACATCTTAGAGCACCGGGCTGTAAGTAGAGATATATAGCTGGCTACAAAACTACGTTGCTAAGTTTTCCAAAAATTGCTTGTTGTCACACATCAAAAACTACCGCTAAGTAACTAGAAAGAGATACATTACCTCGTCGCTTTGCATCCTGTAAGTTGTTGAAAAAAGAAGTTGTAAAGCAATGCAGAGTTCTGAGGAAGCTCCAAGCTGCATTTATTAGCATCACAACAAACACACGCTTTGGCTTGGGTCATGTCTTTTGGTGCGTTCCAGTTGTAGTCAGAAGTAGGAATTTCTGAGTTCCAAGTAGGAAGCTGAAACTGGAACGTTCCCCGAAGTCGGAATTTCCTACTGGGAACTCGGTGAAACCTTGTCACCCCCGAGCTGACAATCGAAGATGGATGCCCCCAGTGTGAACAGTTATTTAGCTCCTGTAATAATCAATTTATTTGCACTTCTGACTGGGGTGTGTCGCTCTAGATCAGCTGTATACATAGTATTGTTAGACTTATATTTACAAAAATGCTGCCATAGTGATAATCACATTCTTCATGTGATATTTGTGAGCAACAACGCAGGGCGTGCTAACAACAGCTAACAATAGCCTGGTAGATCGGCATGTTTTTTTCCAACTTCAACTGGAACGCCGATAAGTCGGAGATGGTGTCACTCCCAGTTCCGAGGTTACTGGAACGCAGCATTACGACAGTCGCCGCGCGTGCTCATGGGTAGCAGAGTCTTTATGTCTTCGGAAATAGATTCTCCTCATAGCACCTTTAAGCTCCTGTAATATTCCATTTGGCATTTCTTGCTAGTGTTTGTCACTCTAAATCTTCTGTATTCATAGTGTTGTTTGACATTTATCTATATGGTATACTTATATGGTTTGTGCAAACTACAACGCAGGGCGTGATAACAACAGCTAACAATAGCCTGGGAGATTGGCAAGTTGGTTTCAGACTTTCTGACTGGAATGTGACAACTCAGATATGACGTCACTCTAATATTCTCCTTTCAGGCCCAGTGTTACTGGAACACAGCATTACTGGCCTCTGAAATCTTGATTGGCCACACTTTGTGCAAATCCAACACTCTACAACTGTAATCAGCTCCTTGTCTTAAAAATAAAGTGGGCTGTTGTTTAGTGTGGACAATTCTAAGCTGTGTTCACACTTACCGTGAAAAGAAGTTCGCTTTCACTCCATCATGTGACAAAGTTTCAAGTGTTATTTATTGATGTTTATTTTCTGTCCATCCATCCATTCTCTATACTGTTTATCCCTTTCAAGGTTGTGGGCGCTGGAGCTTATCTTAGGTGTCCTCGGGCAAGAGTTGGGGTACTCTGAACCAGTTGCCAGCCAATCACAAGGCCACATAGAGAGACAGACAACCATTTACTCTAAGACTCATGCTAAGGGGCAATTTGGAGTCACCAATTAAATTAATAGCATGTTTTTGTACTGTGGAAGGAAGCTGGAGTGCCTGCACATGCATGGGGAAAACTAACATAGAAAGGCCATGACCAACACAGGAATACAACCACCAACCCTTTCTTGCTGTGAGTCATGTGCCCAATATTGATATTTGTTGGGGTGAATTATTACCCGCCTTCAGACCTCTAGGGGATGGTAGAAGAGACAGGCCTGTGTCCATGTTAAAAACACATGCTCTCTATCCATGATCAACCATACTGGATGTTTCTACTGTCTCTCCCATCCTCCTGTTTTCATTAAAGGAAGCTAAATGTCCCAGAAAAGATGGAAATCCATTTGTTGTTGCAATCTGTACTTGTCTTCATTCCCAGTAATACCCACTCCTCCTTCCTTCCTGATCTATTCTTTGTTTTGTGGGTGCCCCAGCAGTTCTTCCACGAGGTTTGGCGTATTTTCTCTGGTTAAAAAACATGTGAAATCTCTGCTAGAAAACCAGGAAAAACACACAAGAAGCCAGCTAACAGTTGTGCTAGCTGCCGAGAACTTTTTTCAAGGAGTGAATATAAATTCAGTGAGCTCTGGTTAAATCTTTTTCCAGATTTGGTTTGTGGGGACCCTTTCCAGTGCAGCAGGATCATTTTTGTCAGAATATTATGATGGGGAAAGCAGAGGGGAGATCGCAATGGTCAGTCAAATGACTCATCCAGTCATTGTGTTTTCTCAGTTTGTGGTGATGGATGTGAGGATTGTGGCTGGCTAGTTTGCTTGCTGAATCTTTTAATGGTTTGAATGATCCAGATCATAAGTGTCAGAACTTTCTAGTGATGTGTGGCATGAGCAATAAGTACACAAAGCACTTGTGTAAATAACTATAGGGAAGTGAACACTTGGATGGTCCAAAACATGGCTTTCCACAGACATATGAGGCGGTCAGTCAGTGGGAAGAAGTTACCATGCAGTGTTCAAACCTGTGTAACATAACGGGTCAAGTTGATAAATTCACTATTGTGCTCATGTCTAATGGATGGAGCCCCCACCATTCATCAGGACTGAGGCTTTGCATTGTAACAGGCAAAATGCTACTGTTAAATCACCATAGGCAGAAAGTACTGAGAACAAAAAGAAATACTCAAAGAATTATTAAGGGGTCTTTTTTTACCTTTATTCAGATTGGTAGAATGGTGGGTAGAGTTAATTTGTGGAGGAATGACAGGCAGGAAAGGAGTCAAATTTTGGACTTCATCATGGGCCACCTGTGTTGAAGACAACATCAGGGCACATGGACTTAACAGTAGGCGCCCCATATTTTTGTTTTTTTCTTAGTTTTTTATTAACTTTATCATAATTCTTCATACATATGAAGCCTGGTTGAAAAACTTCTGTTCAGTTATTTCACCTTTGAAAACCTTGGATCCAAAACACGAATTAGGACACTGAAGGTTTTTTAGATTGTTCTAAAGTCAGTATATTATTTTAAAGAGATGTATTAAAATGTCCCAATTTACACATGAGAACAACATATCCAGGGAGACAGAGACGGCCTCTGTACCATGCCACAAATCTTGGCTCATGTCGGCAGACTGTATAGATGTACTTTGATTATTTGCTTTATTTTTATTGAATATGTGTATTCATAAAATGTCACAATAAAAGGAACAGGTCAATTTAATAAGAGTAGAAAAACTTCTTAGAAAAGCAGAAAACTTCTAAGGTCATATATCCTGCAATATCAATTTCCTTTGCTTTTAATTCTGCTAGATGGGGCTTGAAGAGCAGAAGAACATTTTGATTCCACTCCAGACATATCATGTTTAGAGTTTGTTTTACTTTACACAACAGCAGTAGTGCCTGCCTACTGTATCATCTGATTGACCCAAAATGAATGTGATTGACAGCATGATTGTCCAATCGCCTGCTTGTTTTGGTTTGAAAGGTTCTGCCCATTCCCAAACACTTTCTATAGGGTGTTGCCCAGATGGACTAGTGAAATATATTAACAGTCCATCTTGTTTGTCAGGTTACACATCCATGACTCATTAAAAACAGCTTTGACCCACCCTTGGGTCCTGGCTGACCAGCAAAAGTGCTATAAGCATTTGTAAGAAGTTTTTAAAAACAAAAATTCAAACTCTGTTTGCTTGAAATTATTCCAGAGGACTTTACACAAACGTTCAAACAGACCAAACATACTGTATAGACTTTGGACTTCTACTTTCACGGAGAGCTATGTACATGTTGGAAAAGTATGGAGGTTGAGAATGGGGACCACGGAACTTTTGAACGTATTGGCTTGGAGCAGGGGTGGGCAAGTGGCGGCCCGAGGGCCAAATGCGGCCCTCCACATCACTGAATGTGGCCCGCCATTCATCCCCAAAAACCAGCAGCTGTAAATATGAAGAAAACTCAGAAATCCAACAGAAATAATTCTATATTATCTTATGTAAGTTATTTACAACCGTACTTTGCTCTTATAGTGTTTCTAAATCTCCTTCATGAAGCCTTTAACATGGGGCGGACATTAGCTCATTTGGTAGAGCGTCCGCCCCATGTACGGGGACTGCCAACCCCCAGCAGCGGCTGCTGGTTCGAATCCCGGCCGCAACCCGTTGCTGCATGTCGTCCCCCCTCTCTTCACCCGCTTTCCTGTCTCTCTCAGCTGTCCTATCAAATAAATGACATAAAAAGCCCCAAAATGAAGCCTTTAACATTATATCAAGTATTACTCAATATTATATTTAAAAAATGGCAGCAGCAAAATATTTGAGCTCTAAAAATTTGAAAAACACATTTTATTAATTTGAAAATAGCTTCATTGGCTTTAATTCCAGGTATATGGGCCAAATTTGCTTGAATTCTGTATCAAGTCTATTTGATTATGCATAATAACTTAAATTTATATTCTCATTTGTTGTTTATCCAACATTCTTTTTCATTATCGAGAGTTTCTGAAAATTTGTAACAATGTGGCCCTCAGGCCAGGAAAATGGTTTTATGTGGCCCTCTTGGTCATTAAAGTTGCCCACCCCTGGCTTGGAGAGACTAACATACATTGCTAAAGGCAAATGGAAAGATTTTGTCCAGCTCTGGCAATCATATATGAATGTTATAGAAGCCAGGAATATAGGTTTTGATGAAGAGAAATGTAAAAAATATTTCATTTTATTATTTTTATATCTAAAAAAGTTTGCAATTTAGCTGTGGGTATGTGAGTTTGCATAATATGTCAATACATGTATGAGTTTAAGGCCTGAAACGATTTGATTGTTAAGCTGTGTTCACACCAAAGGCAAATTTGCGACCATAAACGTGTCTCCCACTGAAGTCGTGTCATATGTCCATACATACCTCGCTTTGGTCACTGTCGCCATAACCCAGTGACGTCACGTCTGCTTGAGCTTCACCACAGTAATACCATATATCATGTAACAGTATGTATAAGGTGACATTTTTCTAACTGTATCCTTTTCACTCACCTACGAACCACATAACACTGCAGGTGATGGTCCTGCTGCAGCAGCTAAAGTCCATCCAGGTGGACCTAATGTACTCAATAACTAATGATTCCCACATGGACTTGGATTGTCACTCTGTGAACCAGACAAAAACTGTCTGTCACAGGTACCATCACACACCCACACAATGCTGATTGGCTGTTGCCGCACAGCCACACAAGACATCACCTGAAAAGATCAACTGTTTCAACTTCGCTGACGAAGCAACGAGCGACATGGTCGCCTTGATCGCAGCTGACGCGTTGCTGGAGGGTTCACCCTGCCCCATCGCGTTTGTGCATTGACTTTACATGGAGAGTGGTTTCCAAGGTCATATAGTAGTGTTTGGTGAGTAGGGGGTAAATTAAGCTTTACTGTGTGTTTCTCTTGTGTTCACAAAAAGAAATGCCAATGAAAAATATTGGGGAAAAAAGAAGTGCTATAAAGCATGCATGTCTTAGTCTGAAACATAGCCATAGTCAACCACAGCTCCTGAAAACCAGCATGGCTGCAACTGGTTTGCCAAATATAATCTGTTGTGTCCTAAAGAGAACACCCAAACCACCTCTAAAACCAGCTTTATTTCTGCTTTATTCATCCGCACACGGGGTACCATCACACTTTTATCAGTGTTTTCTGCTTTTTCTAAATTATTTGATTTGGACAAGGATGCAATCTGTGTTTGAAGAACAGGTTAGACCTCTTATTTAATTGAATTCCCCTCTTTTGAATGTATTGTTTATCACTCTGAATGATTGAGGTTTTCATGTGTGTCCGTAACAGTCAGTTGAGTCTCTTTGAGTTAAACCAGTTTGATGCTCTCGGTCTGGTGAAGCTCTTTGTCAGCAGCACATAAAAGCTTCAATGTCACACTGGTTCGGTCTGACCTCCCTGTCTGCTGCCCTTAAAGGAGTTTGTCTTTTCCAGGGAACCACATATGTGCTCTTTTAACTTAAAGTCAATAAGTCAGCATATTTGTACAAGCGACACATATCAGCCTACTTTTATGCTATTGTGTTATTGTGACAGGACACCTGCTCTGTAGTGTGGCAGTATCTCCTATAACTTCAAAGGCCAGCACATTACAGAAAAGATGTTATATTTCATGCTCAATCCACCCTTTAAGAAGTAATTTTAGATGTTTTGAAGAAATAGTGAAGTATAGAATAACAAAAATATGGTGATAGAATCGACAACCAATCTCCCATGGCCAGAGGAACAACGTCACTGATTGTTTTTACATGAATCTTTGTGTAGTTAATATGATAGATGAAGACAATTAATATGTCAGCGGGTGGGTAAGTCTGCCCTGTTTATTCTTCCACACAAGGGAAACTTTCAAACTGTAGAAACCAAAACACCTCACACTTTAAAGGCTGCACGGGCCATAAATTCTTATTAAATTTCAAGCTTAAGGATGTAAACTCCACTCAACCCCTGTGGTTATGGACCGTCTGTGATAAAAAGGCTTTGTGTTAGTTATTGTAGAGTGATATCTATTTCACGAACTGCTCCGTCAGGCCAGTGGAGACTCTACATGCACCGTCATACATCTGGGGGGAAAGGTGAGCTGTAAAGCTTGAGAGGCGTTACATGATACTCCCAACAGGCTCAATAACAGCAAGAAAAACACACTAACCTAACATCTCCAAACAAACGAAGTCCACTGTTATGAAATAGCTTGAATAGTAATGACTTCTGGGCCTGAAAAGTGGGCCACACAGATCATGTGTAAGATTTCACAAAGTTCATCCATGGTTTAATGCTCGCACAGTCATGACTTCAGGCTAAAAGGTGAATAATGTTTGTTTAACAAACAAAAACACCGTATTGTTATGCTCTGATATGTGTCAGAATGTGTGTATTACAGCCATAGATATGATATAAGAAATAAATAGCTGTAAAACTACAGAATAAACCATTAACCGTGTATTGCAGCTGGATCTGCCTGATTCAATGTCTGTAATCAGGCTAATCAATCAATCAATCAATCAATCAATCAATCAATCAATCAATCAATCAATCAATCAATCAATCAATCAATCAATCTTTATTTGTATAACGCCAATTCATAACAAGTGTTATCTCAAGACACTTTACAATAGAGCATAAAGCTTTTCATTTAATGGATACACATATATGCATATATACATATATACATATAGAAATAAACATATACATATACATACAAATACATACACCCAACATGAATCCATAGGGCCAATCATGGATCCCTCCATCATGGCGGCAAGACAAAAACCTTCTGTTAAGCAGCAGGAAATCTTGAATGTGGATCCCAGTCTCATGATGAACAGCAAATCCACTGTGTTAAAGGCTTCTTGAGATGTGACATCCCATATTCAAGAAGGACCTCATGACTATGTGGTATTGAAAATAGATGCTATAGATGTATCAACCATGGATAGAGAGATCATGCTAATATCTACATTAACAGCTATAATGAATGTTGCCAAGCTCCAATCTGAAGCAGCAGACCAAAGCGGTACGACTCAATAAAGGAAGAGGCAGGAACTAAGAATGAGACAACAGCAAGAGTTGACTACTCTTAAAAAGATTAGCATAGATGCTAACAGTTTAAGTAGCAGTTTTATCAGAGCTGGACCACATTTCTCCCTTAAATTAAAATCAATACTACAAACCTCTCAGCAGAAGGATATTTCTGCTTCACGTCCAGCATGTTATGTCTTTAGATTTTCTTATAAAATGGCCCATGCTCTGTTCTTTACATTGACGCAGTTATCATTATCTGACTGGCCTGTAATGAAAGTGACTGACAGAACGATCATCCAATCACCTGCCAGATATGCCTATGAAAAGTTCTGTCCTTTCCCAAACACTTTTTATAAGCTGACTGGTGAAAAATATTGGCTCATGCTCGGAGAAGCTGGAAGTGTCTCAGGGTGTTGCTGATAAGCTTTAGCTTTGCATGGTAGAATTTTAACTACTTGTGCTTGAAGATGTAGCAATGAAGTGTGTCAATTGACATTTAGTTTCTGGCCTTGCCCCTTACAGTGAATGCAGAGATTATTCTCTAAATCTTTTAATGGTATTATGGACTGTAGATGATGAAATCCCTGATCTTTTTCCTGCTGTCTCCAGGGGAAAGCAGTTCTCATACTATGAAATGATTGGTCATGCCGGGCCATACAGTATGTTATTCATAGAATCCACCATGTGTGGAAGTTGGCCCTCAGACCTTAGTTTGGACACTGTAACCTACTTCAGAGGACACACTGCCAGCAGCCTGTAAACCCCCTTGTCAACCAACCTTTATCCACAATGTTATTTCTCAGAGTATTTTACATCTTCTTGGCATTAGCTCAATCAAAGTAAGAACCCCTGTTCGTAATGGGCTGCAGTTGAACGTAAGCATGGCTGGGGCAGCCTCATGCTTGTGTAATGTTGATGAATATACTGTGGCAGACATGTTCATTAAGTGGATGTTCTGCTTTAATACCAGAGACAAATCTGAATAGAGCAGTGCTTTAAACCAGGAGACCAGCAGATAACAAGTTTCTGTTTTTAAAAAGGAAAACAAAAGGACTCGACTCTTTTCACAGCAGGCTGCACTCTCTTTGTCATCTATTCCTCTCCCCTCAGGCGTAAGCGCTTCACTTTAAAACTCAGCTGTCGTCACATTCTGGAGCCTCTCCTTTGCATGTCACACATAACTCTAATTCACTCTGATCACTGGCTGCTCCGTGTCTCCCGCTCCGATCTCCCGGAGGAGCTTCTGCCCGCTGCCTGCAGCCTGTCAGAGGGGACGGGGTGGAAAGTGTCGATGCAGGAGGTACTTTACCAGACTGAGGGCATACGGGGAGGGGAGCAGATTTGGATATTTGGCTCTCAGTTGGGTGCTGTGTCACATAATGCCTCTTGCCAAACATGTTCCCGGAGACTCTCCAAATCTGGTCACATGAGTCCCTGTCTAGCCATGCAATACTTGGGTTTGAGTCGGAGGCGTTTCTTAAACTGTCTGACTTTACTTTAGAGATAAAAAAGTGCCCTCTAAATATGGAGTGTTTGGATTTTAAGATTTGACCTGAAGACCTTAAATTTATGTCTTTCATAATGGCAGTAAAAGATGGCACAATTACACATTTTATACTAAATATATAGTAAAAAATGGGGCTTAATGTGGCAATAAACAGCATGAAAGATCCCATTGTACATCTGCAAAGTGTTCTGGTGTGCAGCGTAGGTGTCTTTCAAGTTTTCCACCTGACACAGGAGTCACTTTTATTCCCAGTTGTCTGGTTGTTTAAATATCCAATTTACTTAAGGCTGTTGAACAGCTTGACCCTGATTTTTTGAGGAAGCACTATAGATTTGGAGAAACACCTGCAAAGTCAAAATAAGCACTTACTGTGCTTGTTTCAGGCAGGATTCACAACAGCATGGACACTGCGCAGTTTAATATAAGATAATTTGTCAATAGATTTTATGATAGACCAGAGGACTAAAAGACATTGTGTCTATTTGTACCCCTCCATCGGTGATATATGCCCTGATACAAAAACAAGCACAATCTGAGATTATCATGCAACAAGGAGATACATCCATTATATACAGAATGTAAATATTAATGGGCTGTTGCGAGTGGTAACACACATGATAAAGAATACAGACAATCATTAAAGCAGAGGGAATGAGAAAGATGTTAACAGTCATCAGTTATTTGATGTAAAGTAAGTGGGTCTACCTATCTCACAAATCTATCTGCTACAGTTTATTTAACCTGGGTAATTTAATATTTAATGAGGTTTTGTCTTTATGCTAAAGTATAACACCTCTTTTCGATTGTTTCTGTTGTTGAAGAAGAAGAGGAAGACATTCTTATAAATCCTTCATGGTGAAAGTCATTTTATTTCTTCCTACACACATACATAGAAGCACACACAGGCCCTACAATCATGCACTGATGGAGATGGCAACATGATGGCTTGCTGCTTCCCAAGAAGCACTACCGAGCGGTTTCTGTGTGCCAAGCTATCCTGAAGGGCGCATTGGCAGTGCACAGGAAGTCAATTTCAATTTCAATTTTCAATTTATTAAGACATAACTCCTTGAGATGAATCATCTCATTTTCAAGGGGGTGCTTTACACCAATATACTGACAAAACAAAACATACGAAACTATTACAGCGCAGTCATTACACTGACATTACAAAAGAAACATTACAATACTGACAAAATACAAAACAGACACAAAAAGCTCCCCCAACCCAACCACCCCTCATCCACCAGTCCATATTTGATATACGGTTATCAACAATAAAACTCAGATCCACATGGCAACGTACAAACATTTAAATTTTTAGGTACACATACAAATATTTCGGCACAGTCAGACATTTTACACATTTAGTTCCGAAAACAGGAGCAAGGTGTTTGTAAATAAATAAAGACGGATTTCTTGAAAGTAGTCAAAGATGATATTGGAATCGGGCAAATTGTTCCCATCTGATGGGGCCTCGAATTGAAAATCAGAACGACCAGTTTCTTTATAAGTTCTTGGAACAGACAAAAAAGGATTAGTTGTATGACCAAGATTGTGCTGTGATCTATATGGAGTTATATATTGCTTAAAGGTGCAATGAGGAGAATCTATTATGAAATAAAGACTCTGCTACCCATGAGCACGCGTGGCGACTGTCGTAATGCTGCATTCCAGTAACCTCGGAAATGGGAGTGACATCATCTCCAACTTATCGGTGTTCCAGTTGAAGTCGGAAAAAAACATGCCGATCTACCAGGCTATTGTTAGCTGTTGTTAGCACACCCTGTGTTGTTGTTCACAAATATCACATGAAGAATGTGATTATCACTATGGCAGCATTTTTGTAAATATAAGTCTAACAATACTAAGTATACAGCTGATCTAGAGCGCCACGCCCCAGTCAGAAGTGCAAATACATTGATTATTACTGGAGCTAAATAACTGTTCACACTGGGGGCATCCATCTTCGATTGTCAACTCGGGGGTGACGAGGTTTCCCCGAGCTCCCAGTAGGAAATTCCAACTTCGGGGGACGTTCCAGTTGCAGTTTCCTACTCGGAACCCAGAAATTCCTACTTCTGACTACAACTGGAACACACCAAAAGACGTGACCCAAGCCAAAGTGTGTGTTTGTTGTGATGCTAATGAATGCAGCCCGGACGTTCCTCAGAACTCTGCATTGCTTTATAACTTCTTTTTTCAACAACTGACAGGATGCAAAGCAACAAGGTAATGTATCTCTTTCTAGTTACGTAGCGGTAGTTTTTGATGTGTGATAACAGGCAATTTTTGGAAAACTTATTAACGTAGTTGTAGCCGGCTACATATATCGCTACTTACAGCCCGGTGCTCTGAGACGTGTAATATAAATAATAAAATAATATAAATTTGCTCTAGTTTTAATTGTCTTGTTCCCGAAGTTGAGTATCCAGGCCAGTCTAGCCCAGTCCTGTCCGACCTGACCGCGAACCTAAGGAATAGCATTTATAGATAACCTATTTTGATGCTATAAAACTCATCTTAAAGTGTGTATTTTGATCAGGCATATATCTAAAAGTGAGACTTTTTGTAATTACTTAGAAACTCCTCACAGTCACTTTAAGATAAGGAGGGCAGTTATAGAGGATACATTTAAAAACAAAAAGTGTTAAAAGTG
This sequence comes from Scarus forsteni, assembly GCA_036419115.1. Taxonomy (NCBI): domain Eukaryota; kingdom Metazoa; phylum Chordata; class Actinopteri; order Labriformes; family Labridae; genus Scarus; species Scarus forsteni. Next base: position 15,541,299 of record JAZDUH010000011.1, on the reverse strand, counting down.
TCGTCTGAATATGCACACACAAGCCCTACAATCATGCGCCAATGGAGATGCTTGCTGCTTCCTAAGAAGCACTATCAAGCAGTTTCTGTTGTAAGCTTTCCTCAAGGGCACATTGGCAGTGCCCAGGAAGTCAGCTGGCACCTGTCCAGATACCAAACTTACTTCAAACATTGTTCTGTCAGGACTTGAACCAGCCCTCTGGTACCAACCCAAGTCCTATCAAGACTGAGCTACTGCCTTGTGAATTTGTCTTTCTATGCTCTGTTAGATAATGCTGACCTTTACTCTTTACCCCTGAATAAATGGTAATGGTTTCTGAAAGTAAATAGAGAAAATCGAGTGACTCTTCTGTCAGGGTGCTGTGTTGGCCGTTGTTGGTTTGACAGGACTGAGCGGGTTGGACTGCAGAATAAGCATAAGTGGTTCACAGCTGGTGTCTGGGGGAAACACGAGAGAGGGGTGGGGAAGACCGGCCAAGGAGAGGAGAGGAGGGGAGGGGTCTGGTGGCAGTAGTGCGGGGGTTTGGAGCCATGACGACGGATAGAGGAGGACGTAAACAGATGTCCACAAGCTGGCAGAGCGGCCCTGAGAGACAGGTGGACATCCAGGGACACAGTGGGACCGCAGAGAGACTGTGAATTCAAGCAAGAGCTCTCATAAATGCATCTGTCCTTGTATTATTTGGAAAATAAACCAATTAAAGCCTAAACTTTACTTGTTGAGAGCAGCCAATCAAAGTCTTTGTTAACTGCTACAGACTCAACATGTTACTCCATCTGCTCCTTCAATAAAAAGGTCAAATACAACACCTATAAGACCCAAACTGTCTCTTCAAATCTCTCCTCGGTCATAATAAGACATTGATGATGATGCAGCCAGAGAGCCTTCGTCTCCTAAGTCGACATTAATCCATCAGTGTCCTCCTTATAACCCGTGTCAGCATTTTGCAGACTCACAGCAGCAGCAGCAACAGAAGTCCTGGTACTTAAAACCGAAAAGCCACAAGTTTAAATCCCCTTGCATGTGAAAAACAGAAAAAAATCAAAGAGCAGGAGCTATGAGAGACGAGCTGTCGCCTCTCTTAACACCACCTGTCATCTCCGTGAGGCAGACTCTTCAAACCCAGCTGCTTTGACATGAACTCGTGAAGGACAAGCTGAAGAGGAGAAAATTCACCTGTCATGACAACATTTGGGCAGGTTGAGGATTCAAGGTGACTTAGGAAGAAACTCAAGTGAGATCCAGTGACAGTCATGTTCAGGAGAGAATGATAACTACGCTGCCACATGCCATTAAGGAAGTGATATCAAATAAGAAGGGACAGTGATGAGCTGGACAGTTCAGAGAGGACCAAAAGCTCACTGAGTCTGTTTTAAGTGGGAAGATGAATAAAGGGCTTAGCAACAATGTGGAGGTGAATCACTCAGTGAATTTACATGCTCTCAAAATACTGAATATTACCTGAAAAGTTAAGGTGCATATAAACATGTCAATCGAAACTAAAAAATATTTAAGCTCAGATATATAATGAAGAGAATTGCATTTCCCTTGCATGTACAATTCTCCATCCTCTAAAAAATACTGTCTTAGCAGAGTTATTCTTTTTGCTTTTGACTTCTGACTTAAAGGCAGGGTCGGTAATCAGATTAAGATGCACTTTTTGTTATACTGGTTAAAATGGTCATTGAATCCCAATGGCAATCAGGGCATGATGTGTTTTTAAAAGACAACAAAAAATAGCCGCTGTCTACATCAGGAATAAAACAAGGAAAACACCAAAACATTTTACAGCAATTTGGACCAAATTTATTGAAGCTGGGGTTGGTAATCTGATTTAGATAAACTTTTTGTAATACTGGTTAAAATTATCTTTATAACCTGATAGCAATCAATTCATAATGTGTTCTTAAAACAGAACGAAAAATATCTGCCATCTACAGCAGGAGTAAAACAGGGAAAACACCAATCAATAAAACCTCTGGACTCCACATTTTTAAACCAATCAAATCCCATCGCCGTTCTGCCCCCCTACTATGCGTACATTTTGCTGGCGTGCACAGACTCTGATTCAGTGCGTGTAGCTGAGCTAAGAGGGATCCAAGTCCGCTGGAGAATGCTTAGCTGTCAAGTTTGGTTTTTGAAAATAAGAGAAGCCCGCTACGAACCGTCCCACAACCCCAACCAAGCTCCAGTATCCCTCATATTTTAAGACAGGTGTACAAGAAATCTAAAATAAACACTTTGTTTTTCTTGGTTTGTACTGTTTGCTCTTACCTCGTGACAGCTGCCACCCAGGTTTCTGCAGGCCTTTTCTTCTTCTTCGTTTTTACACCGGTTGGCCTCCATCATTTTGGAGCATTACTGCTCCATTCAGGCTAGTGACAGAGTTCAGTTTGGAGAAGCAGAGGAATGTTTTTATTATTATATTGTTACATGGGTGATTTACCGGAGAATACTAATACGGGAGGACGTCGGGAAAGAGGATAAAATACGGTAGTTTCATGGCCAAAACAGGAGACTTGACAGCTATGTTGAGAATGGCAGAGGAACTACCTATACCCCAATCAACATCGGGCTGTGAGTACTAACTAACTTTCCATGTTTGTTTTTTTTACTTTACTATGATGATAATGTTTTGGTGTTTTTTTCTATTACCTTCTTGACTGAGACATGTCTTGGTGTAGTGTAAAACAAAAACTTTGTGCTGGGGGACAGTTTGGAGTTGATTCAGTCTTCTGGTTGTGAATCAGAGCGGAGGGAGCGTCATTTTGGAGGAGGCGTGGGAGGGGCTAGGCGGAGCCCTGAGGAGATAATACATTAAAATTTATGCTAGTTTTCCAAAATTACTGACCCTAGTTTTAAACCAATCAGATCCTATACTGCTGTTCTGCCCACCTTCTGTGCATACATTTTGAAGGCATGCACTGATCTCCATTCATTGTGTGTAGCCAAGCTGAGAGGGATTGAAGTACACTGGAGAGTGTATACCTGTCAAGTCATGGCTTCGAAAATGAGTGACATTTTCTGGAGCCCACCACCCCATCAAAGCTTCAGTATGAAAATAATCACTTTGTTTTCTTGGTTTGTTCGTGCTGTTGGCACTGATCTCGTGACAAGTGTAGGTGGCAGGTTTCTGGAGCCTTTTCCTCCTTCAATTTTATGACAGTTGGCCTCCATCATTTTGGTGCATTACCACCAGAGCAAGAATAGAAAGACTGAGACAGAGAAGGACAAAACAAAAAAAGAATTTGGACAACACCAAGAACAGAAGAGCATCCACCTGGAGCTCACAGGATGAGTGGACGCTGATGAACTGGACAGCATTGTGGATGACCGGGAGGAAGAGACCGTTGAGTTTTTGTTTTTTTTTTTATCAAAGAAGAAATCATTCCCCTTTGAGATCTATGTACCTGTCCCCCTGTGTGGACAAAAATAAAAATTCAGACTTCAGGGTGTTCAAATACAGCATGTCTCTGGAGAAAGAGAATATCTTCAATATTAAGTTGACTGTGCTAATTAATCTATTGCCTTTTTGTTTGTTGTGATGCTAGTTTATTAAAGCTGACATATTATAACAAACATTGGTACATGTGTTGATGTATTTGAGATATCCAGTGACTCTCAAGGATAAAAAAAGCTAATATGATCATTTTTTGTGATCTACTTAGGTCTAAATGAATATGTACATGTATACATATAAATAAAAAATGTGGTAGTCTGTAGTATTTGGAGTCAAGCAAGATTATGGCTTATGCAGGATTACGGCCCCAACCGACAGTCGTAGTGTTTCAGGACCTGTCGTCCATAAAAATCCGTCCGTTGTATCATTCCATCTCACACTACACATGACTTCACAACAAAAAGTATTCGCTTTTTGTCCTGCTTTCTATGTTTGTTCTTCAATGTAAGAGTCACTGACCAATGAGAGCGCTGGGAGCTTTGCATGTGCGACGATCTCAAATATGTGTAGGGAAGTCAGATGAACAGAGGGGCGTTGACACACTTAAGCACTGATCCAGGTGGATTCACCCTCCACCTTGTTTGGTCAATCAACCTGCTGCAGTCAGATTTTAGATTCACTTCTGTTCTCTCTCCCACTTTAAGTGGCAACCTGCTGCAACCCCAGACACCACTAATCATCTCATCAGTGTCCAGGTCCAGCTCTACTCCTCATTTCATCATGCATCCCTCCATAACCACCTCCACAAGGTGGGCATGCTGTGTACTAATGGTTCAGGCTGGTGGTGGTGGTGTAAGGGGATGGGGGTTATTGTCTTGGCACTCATTGGGCCCCTAAGTACCAACAGATCATTTGTGAAACACCAGCCTATGGAGCAGTGTGTCTATCCCTTTATGACCACAGTTTACTTATCTTTTGAGGCCTACTTTCAGCATAGAAAAACTTCATTTTATGAAGCTCAAACTGGTTTCTTGAACATGATAATTTGTTCACTGTGCTCCAGAGGCCTCCAAAGTAACAAAGTCTTAATCAAATAGAGCATATTTTGGATTTGGTGGAACAAAAGGTTGTATTACAGACAATAAATCTGTAGCAACCGCATGATGTTGTCATGTAAATATGGACCAAAAACTTGAAAGAATGTTTTAGCATCTGGTTGAATCTATGCCACATAGATTGTAGGCAGATTTTAACTATTTATTTGTTAATTACATAGAGAAAAAACAAGCAGGAGATGCATTCCCAGTATGTTCATTATCTTAACATATATCCATCATTTCTAGATAGACAAGCATCATTACTTTTACTTTCTTAATGTCTTATTTAACAATATATACACATTTTATGCATTTACATGAATTAAACATTAAATACAACTGAAATTAACACAAATAAAATATGAGAGATGATCAGAGTTCAGACATTGCATGTATCACTGATTCCCATCTGTTTTGACCTGTTACCTTGCAGTGACTTTTTCCATAAGACAGCTTTAGCTCTGTTTTATTGCATGATGCTGGGGAGCAGGAATCTCAAAAAGGAAGTTGTTATTGTTTATTTTACTATTAAAAGCAAAGTTCTCAGTAAGAAAATTAAGTCCCTATTATAAATATTATCAGGTATTATACCCAGTATAGCGAGTGGAAAATTTAGAAGAATTTTGATGCCCAAAATTTGTTGAATCTCCTTTTGAATATCAATCCAGAAATTAACAAGCCATGGGCAATAGTGGTAATTTTTCTGACTAGTTATTTTCGTCATAGGTTTTGTCAACAACCTTTTTACCTCTGACAAAAACTACGATGCAACTAAAAACAAGTTACATGGACTGAAAGTAAAACTAAATGAACTGACATTTTCCTCAACAAATAAAAACCAGACAAAAATGTTTGACAGATACTTTTAATCCAATCAGACCTCATTTCGTCATGTTCATCACAGCTACTTTGGTTGTGTGGAAAGGTTGGACGAGTTAAGAGGGACGTCCAGTCACAACCGCCTTAGTTTCATGGTGGAGGGATCCAAGTGGAAAACATGACTTCAAATATTCAACGAAACGTAAAAAGTGTCTTACACTTTATGCTTAACGTTTTAGTTGACTAAATTTACAGTAGATTTTGTCGACTAAAATGTAGTGAAACTTCATCAACTTACTCTAGACTTAAAATAAAACAATGTAGATGACTAAACTATGAGTAAAGCTAAAATATGTCGCAAGCAACAGACTATAACTAAAACTAAATTGAAAAGTGGTTCCAAAATTAACACTGTTGGGCGATCCCAAAAATATGTGTGTAGCTCCAAATTAATCCACAACGCCTCCAGCACAACACAGATGTATTACTGTATGACTGAAGACAGTTTTTAAAGAATAATTGACATTTTGGTGATTGTAAATATTGTTGCTTACACTGAAATCTGTCCTTAATTAAATGCATTTCTGTTAGACCTGTACCTTATACAACCCCATTCCAAAAATACTGAACCATACCTCTGAAGGGAGGTTTGTTACATTTAGACGAGGTCTGGGATGTCAAAACTAAATCAAAAGTTACAAAAATCTATTTGCTATACCTGTTTTTTAATTTATGAACACATGAGTCAAGTCTGCTAGTACTTTTACAGGTAAGACTACAAAACTGGGTCATTCTGCTCACCAGTCTGACCACAGTATGACTCGTGCTGGTGTGATGATGATGATGTTACCGTAAAGAAAGATGAGCAGCACAGACCCTTGTAATACCGACAGGGGGGTTAAACTCAGCCTCATCAGTTACCATGGAAGCTCATTCACAGCCAGGAAAAAGCTTGAGAGGCTTATTGTGAGCCTAATCAGCTGAATACACTGCAGGAAGACTATGAGCAGCCGAGGGTGACGTCATGTGGTGAGTAGTTTGTGAAGAAGCCTTTCCTTCCTCAGAAACAATAAAAGCTTCACCATCACACTAAAATATGCTGAGTCACAGATGTGAGTCATCTGCATATGTGCTGACTTTTTAAGACCCTTTCCGTCCTACCTCGGTACCTCCTGTTATCTTTATCATGAAGGAAATGTGGCAGTATTGTAATGCCAGTGTGAGTCCGAACAAAGCCCGAACAGTGAAAGGATGGCTGATAAAACCAGACAGAAGGCTTTGCAGGTGGGTAGCTCACTGGATAAGTGAAAAAAGCGAGAGAGAAAGGATCCAAAAAAGTCAAATCTGACCTGGATTCCCTTTATGCTCTTTTAAAATCACCATGTGGGGAGTCACTATTGTGCCGTCTAAAGTAGCTTTGTCTGTGCGGCAGATTTTCTAATGAGGGGCTTTTGGAGGAGGATGACAGAGAGTTCTGCCCGCTCTGTCGGGGAGAGGAGGGGCGTTTAAAGGAAATAAGCGATGCTCGGTCCATGGATACGCCTAATACTAGAGTCCCCCTACTCAGACGGCCTGCTGGCAGCTTGGCAGCTCCATTAGGACGGAGAGGGTGGCATTAGTCTGAAACTCTCATCATGTCAGATACACTGAAAACCTCTAATCTGGGCTCCAAATGATAGGAGGAGAATTAAACCACTCTGGGCAAGGAGGCAGCTGAGGAGGGGGATTCAGAGTGTTTAAATCTGTTTGTTTGTGCTCTTTAGGCAAACTTTGTTCTGAGAGCAGCCTCTTTGTTAAGAGTATTTACCTCTTTGGAGTTTTATAAGTCATATGGATATGCTTCTTAGCAGACAATTACCCAAGTCCCTCCAATCCGAGTCTCGAGCAAGTCCCAAGTTTTTTCTGTTGTGGGCAAGTCGAGTCGAGTCGAGTCACAGGTCATGACAGGTCGAGTCCCTCACCCTTGTTCCCCAGTCCACCCATAAAGCATTCAGGTTTTCATCTTGAGGACAGAAACCTTATCTTCCCACACATACAACACGTACACCCTCTTTACTAATGTTAGCTTTGCTAGCTTCATATTGACCACAGGTTGGGGTAACGATCCTGCCATATTGACCTATGACAGGAACGTTAGCTACCTGGCTAACGTTTGCAGGTGTCACTTACTTGGCCTCATGTGTCCTCAGGTGGTGGATAAAGTTTGATGTTGTGCCCTTTTTTCGCTTATTGAAGCGTTGCAGGTTGTGCACTTGGCGTGTCTTCGTTTGCCATCTGATTGAAATTCTTTATATACAAAGAAATAACTTTGGGCACAGAAGACATAGCGGTTGCCCTGCCCACTGATCATCACCGTAGCAGAAGCGGGTGTGTAGTACTGTGTCGTGTGCGGGACAAGTGTACTGTGGATGGAGCATCAATAAAGTGAACCTAAAGGAAAAAGTGGTGTATATCTCTTGTCTGGCTCTTCATATAAAGCCTGAGTGCGTGCAATTTTCCGAATCATGTTGTCTCAAGTCAGGCCGAGTCTGGAGACATTTTCTCCCGAGTCCGAGTCGAGTCTCGAGTTTTTACCTCCCGAGTCCGAGTCGAGTTTCAAGTCGCCTCATTAGCAGCTCAAGTCTCCTCAAGTCCGAGTCCCTATGACTGGAGTCCAATTGTCTGCTTCTTAGTAGCTTCGGTGCTATAGGTCAACATAAACAACACAGATAAAGGCAAAATTGTCAGGTGTAATGAGGCTGAAGAGTTTCTTATTTATGTCCCACACTTACTGCAAATTTTGTATTTTTTCCAAGAGGCAGCATTGTGCTCCAAAAAGTAAGGACAATGTGTTAAGTGTAAAAAGAGTACAATATTAGGATTTAACTGAAAGGCGCTCACTGATAATGGACCCCTGATGGTGTCTCTGACTGTGCGCAAAAGTGTTGGATTGCACCTGATTTGGGCAAATCTAAGGGTAAAAAAAACAGAGACATCCAATTTGAAGAAAAAAAAAGGTGATTTTGCCACAACAGAAGTGTAAATGCTCAATGGAGAGACCCCTTCTCTCCCTTATATCTTAGTTCACTCCAGAGGAGTTAATAATCCAGCACAGTGGGTCTCAAATAGTGTGGCAGGTTACACACTGAGGTAAGTCGGTGTGCGCCTTTGGAATTGGTACATTCAGAAGTTACTTCCACTCTTAACTCCTTCAAGGTGCAGGTATTTTTATATATAGCAGCAAAATCTGTATCAATGAATAATTTAAAACCTTAAGGAGGATCAGTGTCTTTTGCAACAAACAGAAAATAAACGTAAGGTGAATTTTCGGGCTTTTCTCCGTCTCTGTACCTGCCAAATATTCAATCTAACTTACATGTTTAAATTATATCATTTTGTTGCAACAATGTTCTGTCCTAACTGTCTTTGTCTTATGTTAGCTTATCTTAATTTTCATTTTCATTTGACACTTTTTGTTTTATCTTGTTTGCTTGTCTTTTTAAACCAGTACCTGAGCTTGTTAACCTGTTTGTTTGTCTGTAATATTTGGTTTGAATGATCTAATTTGTGATTAAAATTAAACAGATACAAAATAATCAAAATATAACCTGTCAAGTTTTAATGTGTGCTGCTGAAACGGTGAAAGTTTTCCACAGTACAATTAATGTTTGGAGTCTGTAAAAATAATTCATAACACAGATTCTCTTGTGAATTTTAAGGCCTTCAGTTTAAAAAAGCTTGCACAGATAAATATGATACTGTGATTCAGATGTTACTTCTACTATCATAAATACAAACCCAAAACCAGTGAAGTTGGGACGTTGTATAAGTCGTAAATAAAAACAGAATGCAATGATTTGCAAATCCTTTTCAACCTATATTCAATTGAATACACAGCAAAGACAAGATACTTAACATTCAAACTGGTAAACTTTGGTATTTTTTGCAAATATTAGCTCATTTGGAATTTGATGCCTGCAACATGTTTCAAAAAAGCTGACACAAGTGGCAAAAAAGACTGAGAAAGTTGAGGAATGCTCATCAAACACTTATTTGGAACATCCCACAGGTGAACAGGCTAATTGGGAACAGGTGGGTGCCATGATTGGGTATAACAGCAGCTTCCCTGAAATGCTCAGTCATTCACAAACAAGGATGGGGCGAGGGTCACCACTTTGTGAACAAATGTGTGAGCAAATTGTCCAACAGTTTAAGAACAACATTTCTCAACCAGCTATTGCAAAGAATTTAGGGATTTCATCATCTATGGTCCATAATATCATCAAAAGGTTCAGAGAATCTGGAGAAATTACTGCACGTAAGCGGCAAGGCCAAAAACCAACATTGAATGCCCGTGACCTTCGAACCCTCATGCGGTACTGCATCAAAAACCGGCATCACTGTGTAAAGGATATCACCACATGGGCTCATGAACACTTCAGAAAACCACTGTCAGTAGCTACAGTCTTTTTCATGGACGCCCCTGCTTATTTCAGCAAGACAATGCCAAGCCACATTCTGCACGTGTTACAACAGCGTACTAGACTGGCCTGCCTGTAGTCCAGACCTGTCCCCCATTGAAAATATGTGGCGCATTATGAAGCGTAAAATACAACAACGGAGACCCCGGACTGTTGAACAACTTAAGCTGTACATCAAGCAAGAATGGGAAAGAATTCCACCTGAAAAGCTTCAAAAATTGGTCTCCTCAGTTCCCAAACGTTTACTGAGTGTTGTTAAAAGGAAAGGCGATGTAACACAGTGGTAAAAATGCCCCTGTGCCAACTTTTTTGCAGTGTGTTGCTGCCATTAAATTCTAAGTTTATGATTATTTGCAAACGAAAATAAAGTTTCTCAGTTCGAACATTAAGTATATTGTCTTTGCTGTGTATTCAATTGAATATAAGTTAAAAAGGATTTGCAAATCATCGTATTCTGATTTTATTTACGATTTACACAATGTGCCAACTTCACTGGTTTTGGGTTTGTACATACAATTTTCATTTGAAAATGTGATATTGAAAAAGTTTCTCGTATTAAAACTCCTGACGTTTTTGCTTTTCTGGCTTCACCTGTAGTATGAGTTATCAAACCCAGCCAGATGTTTACTCATGTCAAATTGGTTCGAATCAGTCTTACTGCTTTTGCTTTAAGCTTTAAACATGTTAACATAGCAGAGTAGGTGATTCCTCCACTTTCCCAAGTGAGATCCTGTTTCAAACTCCATAGCCTGCAGTTATTTACTTCACCAGGAGATGGAAATATTTTACAGAACATGTTCTGTGATTGAGCAATGTCATCGAATCAAGTTTTCTTTCATGCATGTCATTTTATTTTGAGGATTACTGTGGTGTTTCTAAATTCTGTTGCTGTTTTAAGGAGATATTAAGCTCTAAGTATGTGTCAGGTGGATTTAAACATTATTTCCCAAATGGATTAAATATATCAGAGAGCTCGGCCCACACACTTCTTTGTAAAGAAGCCAAAACAGGATTAAGAGAAAGACCAACAAGCTCATAGACAGCTCTATTCTCATCACGTCACTGTGATTTCTAAGTGAGCCTGGGATTTTTCATGCCTTTTGTTTTCAACATGTCCACATTATTGCTGCTGCTGCTGCTCAAAAACAGCCATCTATCAGTTATAATTTCATGCCACGGTGTGTGAGTACAGTAGGCTTGAACACTAATGTACTTGGGCTGATTGCTGTGACATCAACAATGTCACAAGTCTGCCACCTGTTGGACAATAAGCACACTGCAAGAGTAAATATAACATTCAGAGCAGACATTTCAAACTCAAGGATACTTAAATACAAGATAATAACATATGTCTGTCATTAACAACCCTGCATTAAACAGCTATCCCAGCACCCATACTACAAGTCCCACAATGATACCATGCAGAATCTGGGCACCAACCCCTCCTCGTATTGATTTAACATCGCTCTGCTCAGTTGTCAGCATGTAACTGTGTTGGTTTGCACCTTTACAGTAACTTTTAAGCAAGCCAGAAAATAAATGTACTCCTCAAATCCATGTTTATAAGTAAGACATAGTCCGTTTTAGATTAGATTAGGTTAGATTGTACTTTATTAATCCCTTTGGGAAAACTCCCTCAGGGAAATTATGATTCCAGTTGCATTATATAATAAATAAAAGATAACACTTGTAGGCTACTGCTGCTGCTCCTTCCTCTCCTCTGTCTTCCTGTTACTCCTCATCCTCCCAGTTGAGGAGTTATACAGTTTGATGGCCTGAGGGACAAAGGAGTTTCTCAGTCTGTTGGTCCTGCACTTGGGGAGGAGCAGTCTTGTGCTGAACAGGCTCATCTGGTTGTTGATGGCCATGTGTAGAGGGTGATTGGCATCATCCAGAATGTCCAGCAGTTTGTCCAGTGTCCTCTTCTCTGCCACCGTCACCAAAGAGTCCAGCTTCATGCCAACCACAGAGCCATCCCTCCTGATCAGTTTTTCAATCCTGGATGTGTCCTTGGTCCTTGAATATCTGATGAAACTGGCTCTTGGTAGCTGATGATAATGAAGCTGGCAGTTGGTGGCATCTTTCAAAAAAGAACACTCTGCTGGTATCCTCAGAAAAGCCTCCTTGCAGCAATGATGATTAAAAAACATATCCATAGGATATATAAGAAAAAAGAGTCTTGATAAGAAGTGCGGGAAGGTCAGAAAAAGATCAAAAAAGGAAAATTTTTGAAAATTGTTTGAAAAATTAAGGAAAAAAACACAAAAAACAGGTAAAAATTATGAGAGCAAACTGGACAGGCTGCTGCTGTTTACAGCGCCATGGCAACTCTTTTAGACTGTTTGATAAGCGTTGATGCTGTTTGGCTCACATCTTAGACTGTATTGTTAATTTCAGTCCCTCCTGTCATTGAGTTTGACAGCCTGCTTTAAAGTGTCCTCCCCCAAACTTAAGTGCACTGCAGCTTATATGGAAACCTGAAAATTATTAGGACCCATCAAGGGGATCAAATAACCAATCAATAAACTGAACTTTATTTGAAGAACAGCCTTCATACTAAAAATGTAGCACAAGCATCAGAATAATTTTTATTGCCAAGTATGCGACACGTGCAAGGAATTTGACTTTAGTAGTTGTTTTCTCTTGTTCAAAGGAAGTAAAGAAATAAAAAGTAATTAAAAATAGAGAATAAAAATAAATTATAAATACTTACATGTCCATACATGTATATATAAAATGCACATCAGGAACATATACAAACATCCAAGAATATTTACACTGATGGGAGGAAAGTGCAGCTGTTCACTGTTTAACATGGTGACTGCAGACATGAAGAAACTAGTCCTGTGTCAACATGTCCTGGTCTGCAGGGCTCTGAGGAGATGCATGAAATTATAAAAACACAAGCAGAAGAGTTAGAAAGAATAGAAAATTAAAAAACAAAACACCACTCATTCTCCAAATCCACAGACACACACATTAAGAGGGGACTCTGGAAACAGGCACAGGTGTCTGAGGAAATGCTTTCCTGAATTAAAACTGAGGAAACACAGGAGTTAAGGACACGTAATATTGGAATTTGCTGATATCCAATGTCACCATTTCTTAAGTCATTAATGCTGATGCCTATCCTGACATTTTTTCAAGAGCACAAAGTCATCACTTTAGGAGAATTGACTTTTTCTCTTAAGGTTCGAATCTATTAGTGCAAATAACAGATGTAAAACAAAACAAAATGTAACTCTTAAAACATGAAGTCTTGATTTTTAAGGTTCCCCAAGCAGTGATGATACAGAGAAGCACTGAAGTAGATTTTTGTATTTTGTGTATTACATCCAACATATGGCCATTATGTATGGCTGGTATATTAATGCAACAAATATTACAAAAAAATCAACACCAGCTGTTAACAATGTTTCACTTTTAGACTGATATTGCATCAATATTATTGTGCATCCTTGACAGAAGCTAAGACTTAAGTTAAGAAGTAACACCCTCTTATCAAAGAAGTGTATAAAAATAAAATAAAACACAAAATGTCAAATAAGATAAAAATGATTGAAAATAAAATGCTAGTTCATTTGTAATAAAACATACTAAAATGATAAATGAAAACATAACATACTTGAAAAAACTACAAAACACTAACTGAGACAAAGACAGAATAAGAAAATACATAAAACAGTTTAGGGGATAAAAATCAGCTAAAAGCAGGACTATAAAGGTATATCTTAATTTTGCTTTACTATCATTTACAGCGGGTATAGTTAATCAAAGGGTTGACACAGTGAGATAAACTACCTGCTTCCACAATATTAAATCCAGAGCCTATAATTACTTTGTATTTTTTCTGTTTGTCTGGGAGAGAGCCTGAGTAAACGGCTCTGGTGCTTTTACGGGGATTTTACTTGATCTAAGAGCTCATACTTGTAATTCCTCAGGCCTGATAAAGTCAAGAACAATCAATATTTGTGAACAATACCCCTGGTATTCCTGAGCACACCTGAAGACATTCTGCTTTCATTTGAGACAGATATTTATCTCGAGCTGCAGAATGTTCCCTTTGTCCAAAAACTCTCTCAGTCTCATATTTCACATTTTGATGGCCGACTGGATTCAGTTCATTGTTCTCTAAGCCTTGAGATTCAAGCTGAAAACATCTTGACTCTGGTTTATTCTGTTCTGATCAAATTAAAAGAAACTTCAGTGTAGTTTAAAAATTTAAGTCATATAAAACTGACAAATAAATAGTGAAGCAGTGAAACAGAACTGTGTGAGACAAGTTGAAAAAAACAGATCACTAAAAGGTAAAAATCCTTGCACAAAGAACTATATGGTGTTTTCTTAAAATATTTAAATCTTATTTTTATTTTTTACTTTGAACAAACAGTGACACAAACAGTATTAGAGAGTGAAGTGCATACTCTGTCCTCACAGTGGCAGTAGAGTACCCCATTACAAAAGGTTCAACTCGCATTTCTGTGACTTAACAAGTTTATTTGAATATTTTTGGCTCAAGTGTAACCCCTTAAGTGTAAAATACTTTAAATAACAGAGATATAGTTCCCAGAGGAGCACAAGTAAAGACTCTTTATCTGAGAAAAAGCCTGTGAACCTCAAAGAAATACCAGTGTGGTTGTGACAGAGGAAGAAATATCCAAATGTCAACAAGAGGATTCATCCTCTGGGGTACTTTTACTTTTATGACTCTAAAGTACAAATAAATATGAACAGTTTTGGACTTGGAATTTAGATGTAGTTACAATTAATGTCCCCAACACTCATGTAAATAAAATAATCATGATTAAAGATTACTGTGACATGTGACCTTATGCACTTGTTTTATCATTATATTTAGATGATTGCTTATTTTTTATTGTTTAAAATGATGGTGTTAGGAGTGTCAAAGCTTCGTCTCGTCTTGTCTTCTCCCGCTTATCCGTGGTCGGGTCGCGGGGGCAGCAGCCTAAGCAGGGAAGCCCAGACTTCCCTCTCCCGGCCACCTCGTCCAGCTCTTCCCAGGGGATCCCGTGTCAAAGCTTAAAGATTGAAAAATCAGTAGTTGTTTTATCACCTGATCTTAACATCTATCAAAACAATCCAGATTCTGACTTCTCATAATTGGGCAGCCCTAGTGAACAATCACCTGCTTCTTTATGCCTGATTATTTGCAAAACAGACCAACACATAAATGGTTGGGGTTGAAATAAAAAAATGACGAAATAAAATTCAAAGACGCACAAAATAAAAGCATGAAAAACGCAAAGATTGCGGACAAAACAACAACCATGTGCAAAATATGCCGCAACAGTTCACCGTATACTGCGGCGAGTACAACTACCAACTACTGGAACTGGAGACAGGCAGTAACTGTATGTTTGTGTAAGTCTGCATAAAAAACAATATTTGATTTTTGCACCTCCTGTTGAGTTAACAGAATTTGATCATACTTGAAGATCAGAAGTATATGCACTGTTATAGGCTAAATATTATAGTTCACAGTTCAGACATTTATAGGTCTAAACTGCTCTGAGGACTGCTATTTGTTTTCCTTTTCATTCAAGAATGTACTTATCCTGATTGTTACAACAACAAAGCACTTTTTAGTCTAAATAAGGGGGAAAAAACTACATTTTTTCAATGAGCATGTATTTTGTACTGATGCAGCAATATTTTTGTATGTCTGCATTAGGAAGAAAATAAAGAAAATGAGATTTTTGCACAACTTCCTACTGTTGGGGATTTTCTATAATCTTTATTTTGTATCGTGAGTATTTCGTATCGTGAGCCCTGTTTCGTATTTCGTTTCGTTTCATGAGTCGACCATTTTGTTACACCTCTAATAAATGGTGATAAGCACTGACCCTGCCCCTTCTCCTACACCCTGTGGTTTTAGTTGTGTGACAGAAGGTAAAGTGTTTCTAGCTAAATCCAGTTGACATGAGAGCCCCCCAAGTGGATTATTATTGAATTTTTTAGGGACTTCTGGGCATCTCAGGGTTTTATTTTGGAACATTTACTTCATTTCTCTGCAGCTACAGACACTGGTGACAGATCTATGGTTCTCACCATGAGCTTAATTCCATTATCTGTGGCACTACACTCTTAATCTGTCCTCATTCTTTGTTAAAGGAGAAGTGGTCATGGGGTGCATAATTCATTGCCTATGGCTGGGGTAGATGTTAATTTGGAAAAGGATTGGGCTTGGGGAAGAGTGCAGAAAGTTTGCCCACCATCACTTTTGGTGACTGTTAAGGTGTGTTCACACCAAACATGATTCGGTCGCCACCCAAGTCACTTCGCCTGTCCAAAGCTCATTTTGTCACCACTCAAGTTTCACCACGATCATATCATATCATATCATATCATATATTTCATATATTTGTATGTTTTAGCTGATATTATTTCAACTGGATCCTTTTCAGTAAACTACCAATTACAAAACACTGCAGCTGACAGCACTGCCACAGCATCATCTGTCAGCTGCACTTCGAGTAAGGAGTTTTCTGAGGTCCAGTCTAGGTGGAACTGATGTTCTCATGACCTAATGTTCCCACACGGACATGGACTGTCACTATGTAAAGCAGAATATAAACAGTCTGTCATGCTTGTCGTCACACTCACACAGACACACACAATGTTGATTGGCATAGCCACACGACATCTCCTGAAAAGTTTACATTTTTTAACTTTGGCGACTAAGCCAAGCCGAGCGCTGTGACCGATCGCTGCGACCGATCGCTGCGACCGAGCACTGCGACTGAGCGCTACGACCTGGCCACATCCGTCCAAAGTGACCCCTAGAGCATCCATCTGCAGGTGCAAGGGCACCGTCTTATGTCTTCCAAGACCTGACCAACAAGTCACCCAGATTGTGTTCGTGAGATCTGGTCATGCCTGATTTTAGCTGTACATTGACTTTGCATTGCACTTCCCATGACACATTTAATGTGAAAGTGGCTTTAGAGTTAGTTCTGACTTTCTAAACGATTGAGTTAGACAACACCAAATGTGTTTCATGTATGTGCTGTGACTAGAGCAATGAACTGGGCTACTTAGGACAGTTATGTAGACTCTACATCATCTACTCTTTTGGTCTTCAGCTTAATGTTGGTGAGGAAATCAAAAACCAGACTCCTGCTTCTTCCAGCTATCAGCAGAGACGAGCTGTTTGTAGAACAGACAGTAGATTCTTCTCTGTCCTATTTTTCCCCTTGTTTGATTCGAGGGACTATACAGAAGTTAGACAAAGATGACTTCCTTCATGAAGGTGTGCTGTGCAGAAAATGGACCCAAGTTGCTGACAATGTCACAATCAACTGAATGACTCAGGTGGTGCATTACAAGGTCATGACACTAGTGTTAAGTATTTCACATAAATAGTAAAGCTGTGTGTCACGTAGGGGTTAAGAAAACTCATATGTGTGTCCTTTGTAACTTTTTCTGGCCTCTCTTGAAATGTGATGCTTCTGTTTACAGTAAATAACGCGGCGTACGCAGCAGATGACTGGCACACCTTTTCAGAAGACCAAGCCAGCCGCCTTTTGCCAGATTACAGGGACTGAGAATCATTTGAAGGTTTGCTTGTTGATTGTGTTGGTCCTCTGCCTAAAAGTAAAACTGGGAACAGCAACTTATTTCCTATTATGTGTGAAGCAACTAGATATCCAGCAGCTTCTTCCCTGTGCTCTGTTAAAGTTAAACCTGTTTTTAAAAACCTTGACTTGCTTTATGTCTACTTTCAAAAGCTGAAACAAACAGATCAGAGAACAAACTTTATGTCTTAGAATTTTGCCAGGGGGTTAAAGCAGACATGATGTCTCATTTGCACACCATCTGGTATCAGATTGTTGTAGCAGTTCTATCACATGGGACTTTGAGGCGACTGAGAAGATCTGCCTTGGCCTTCACTTGCAATGTGTGAGATTTGTCAGCAAAGTACAGGCTAATGACTTGGTTTTCGGGCACACGATCTCTGGCTGTGTTGAATGATCACTGGAAATCAGTTGATCCCCCAGAAAATATTCTGGATGACTGTCATCATTTGTACTCTGTTTGTGCTACTGCCCAGAGAAAGCTTCAGAAATCAGGAGATCAAGTGCTGGTGTTGTTGCCTGTTGTTAGTTTCATGTCAAGTTTATACGGCCATACAAAGTTAAGTGTCGTAAGTTTGACTGTGATTATCTGATTCATAACTCTGATAGGAGAAAGCAGGTTCAGTGTTGTGAATCTTCTTAAACCATATCAGCAGACTCTAAACAATTCTTAACCCAAGTCTGTGTCACTTGTAAAGATGATATCCAAGTCAACGGAAGATTTTGTTGTTCCATCTGAGCAGACAGTTGGGCAAAATGAATAATTCAGCATAGTTGAGCTATTTAGGGGCCATACTCTGGGATTTGTCAGACAAACAAACATTTGATACAGCTGATTAATTCCTAACTTTTTTTTGTTTCCTGACACTCCATCATGTGCCCTTCAAGTGCAACACAACTAATATGCTGGTGACTAAAAACCATCAAGCAACATTTCTGTTGTATCCCTCTAGAGAACCAAAAGTGTATAAAAGGAAGCAGAGTACATGATTGAAAATGGTATTGCAGAACCAACCTCATCCTTCTGGGCCTCACCATGCTTACATGCTCCAAAATATGATTGTTCTTAATTTATTTTGATAGGAACATAGCTGTCTGCCGTGCTGTGTCTGCACATGAAGAAATCCTGAGATTCTGAAACTTAATGCACAAACACATATCATGAGTGGATTGTGCTGATGTTAGGAGTGAATTTTGAATTCACAGTCACAACTTAAGAAGATCTAACAACCTAGACATTCATTTGGTTCTCCTTAGCCCTGCCTCTGTTCTGCTCTTTGATTAGCTTTGACTTACCTGTAGTCAGTGTTCCCAAATAGGCTTGGTGACACCTCTTCAGAAACTAGTGAGTGACGTCATGAAAACTATTTGTCCATGTTTAATTTTGGCTTGTTGAACTCTTGAACTTTCACCCCTGCCCTCACCAGACCTAGCCTGATTCACATAAAGCTGACAATAGCACTACGCTATCTTCTTTTTATATACTACTCTTTACATCTTAAAGTTTTACTTTTGAGTTTCTCATGAACTTTTGATTGTATCAGAAAACTTTCAGTGGATCTCTGTTAAATCCAAATGACTCGACTGAGCTCCTGCATGGATTTACCCCATTACTGTCGGCTCTCTGTTCCAATCTTCATCAGCTTTTACTTTGGGCCTCTGTTTTAAAGCAGGAATAATCTTGCTGGGATTTATCTGTGTGGCAGGAATCAAAGTGCTCCTAAAAGTCAAACCCTGCTCTCTGTCTGGCTGATGGAAAGTTTTATTACCACAGTTAATTACAGTTCATGTCCCTTTGCTTTGTTTTGTTTTTAATCTTCAGTGAATACTTGTTTTACTTCACTAGTGATCACACAAACTCTGTTTTTTTTCTTCAAGATCTTAGTAAGTAAATTAAATCTTAAGAGCTGCAGAGAGTATTAAAAAAAATAGAGGTTTGCATCACCTTTTTCATGTTTCTAGCCACTAACAGGACAAAACAATCCTTCAGAAGCATGAGCCAGTGTTGGCCTTCAAGTTGTCTTTAGCTTGTTTTTGACAATCGCAGATGATTTTACAGGTTTCTCTAGATATGTGAGGTCATTAACTTTCTGGGACAAATAATATGGCCTTACAAAATATTAACACTAACTTGAGATGGTTTTCGTTTTCTACTCTTACCCCTTTTTGTTTACATGTGTTTCATAGATTTACATCTGTTTTGGGCATTTCAATATCAAGTTGATAAATATAATAATATCCAATCTCACTGTTTCTTCCTTTTAATAAAAACAGTTAGTATTGTATTTGATGTTGTTGTATAGCCTGATTATTCACATTTACCATGAGGTAAAACTTGTAGGATTGTGCATGAGCTACACAGCTACAATGTGAGTGGGGTGTTTTCCACTCCATAGTCTGTCTTTGACTTACCCAGTCTCACATAACTTTGTTCTAAGTTTGAAAATAGCACCAAATAACGCTGCCCCTCTGTATACCTGAGCACCAGCTTCCAATTGTAGGGGGTTTTGGAGCATTTTTTGGGGAGGCGCTACCTTCACATTTAGCTGTGTTGTTCAATCCATGAATGCATGATCCTTACAGGTTGTACCTCTTTGTAAATGTGACTGATCAGGCTTTCCAATGATATAAAATTCAATAATGATTGGTATTATTAAAGAGGAGAAATAACTGACTGAAATAACAAGTTTAAGGGTGAACTAGCCTCAAGCAAAGAGGCCAGCAGTGCTCTTTGACAACTTTTCTACTTTTTTTAAATGTATTTTTTAGGCATTTTGTGCCTTTATTGATAGAAGAGAGACAGTGGATAGGCTTGTGAAAGGGGAAGAGAGAGTAGGGGAAGAAACTCTGAAAACTGGTCACAGGCTGGACTCAAACCTGGAACGGCAGAAGTAAGTATGGGACGTGTATGGTTGCTAACCACTCCGCCAAACCAGCACCCCACAACTTTTCTACTTAATTTTGACACAAAACACACCATAAACAAAAAGTGTGGGGTGTTGGTAAGAATTAAATGACATCTAAATTCAAAAAGAAAAGTGATGAATGAATATTAATGTGTGGTTTATGACGTGTTATGAGCGAATCACTTCCAAGAGCAGACTCTTTAATGTGACACTGGAACTAGTTATCGTTTTCAGAGATTTGCCTCTTTACAGTTCTGTCCCTGATTGATGTGAAAGCAATATGGCACTACATGAAGAGCCACAGAAAGTCTCAAGACTAGTATAATATAGTTTATAGTATTATATATTTTTGAAGTTGATAAAAATGCTAACCTTTAAGGGTCATAATAAGTCTTTAGCCCTAGTGAGAAACTTGCAAGCAAGCATCCATTGTAAGACAAAAAAACATTTAAAACTTTACAAGTGGGGCAGAGTAGTAAGTTTTTAATGTTGTGGAAATGAACTTTTGAACGTCTTAAGCTCTGATCAAAAACTCATTCAAAAATCCCAGACTTTGAAATAAAGGAACCAGATGTGCAAAAATGCAACTCAATACAGCACCTCTCATGACGTGCTGCCGTCTGTCCCATTGTCTGAATATAGATGATGATGTAACTGGAGCGAAGACATGCACTGATTAAAAACCAATCTAGTGAGGGAGCTTTACAAATTATCTCAGGCTGTAGTAAATGCTTTGGTGTGCAAGGAAGGTTTACTTGTCGCATACTTGTCCCAGTACAAATAAACTTTAAATGAATGAAATTGGATCAGGCTTGTTGAGCTATAGCCCTGATGCTTATCGTAAATATTGGTCCTTCAGCTCTTTACTCAAGCATTTGGTACAGCATTTGAGAAATTCTTGATAAATTGAACTGATAAATTGGAATTTAAAAAAAATAAATATATTCAAAAACAAAAGGTACTGCATCAATCTGTTTTTTCGTAAAGTGGCTTGAGATCATAAGCTTAAAGACCTGAAATTACACGATCAGTATATTAGCATATCATAGGTCCCGAGACCTTACTCATCTATTCATGTAATTTAATACAATAAAATCAAACATACCTGAGAATAAAAAAATGAAATTTGTCTAGCAGCTGAAGGTTGAACAGTTGGTCGTTTGCAGCTAGTGTATTTTAAAAAGAAGGAAAATTGTTATAACTAATAAAAGTTGTATGTTGTGACTAAACTGTCAAAAAGTGGTGTTAATAAAAAAAAATACTTTTACTCTTTTTTTTAAGTTGGGGACATTGCCAGAGGGTCCAATGGGGGAACCAGGCTTAAATATGCAATTAAATACATCTTTTAATTCAGTTGTAAAACACTAAAGGCAACTTTCTTCACTTTTTTAGCACAATAATGTGCGTTTAAGCCTTTTTAAAACACATTTTATTCATAAAACCCTTTAAGTTGGGGTTTATTTTGCACAGTTATGTCTCGATTTTTCTACATTTATATTCCATGGAGGCTGGACTTTTTTTAGGTGCAACAAGGGGAAGCTGGGAAAAAAGATTGGGAGGCAGTGTACTAAAGCCCAAGAGCAATACATGTAGTTCTTTAAACATTTAAGAAGTACATAATAAACATAATAAACTTATTAGACCAATGAATTTTCAGCTTATGGCCGATTTCAGAGTTAAATGTTGAAAATGCATTAGCCTGATTAAGTTTTTACCTGACACACAAGTGTTGCTGGAGCTTTTTTGATCTCTCCAAGTCTCTTTTATTACAGAAGTTGTGCCAGAACATCTGACTCTAGTTAAACTGGACAATAAAAATATCAGTTTTCCTTTTTTCATTGTTTGTGGTTTCTTAATGTGTTAGTTAGATGGTTAACCAATTGGCCAACCAGAACATATTTTCAACCTGCGGTGGATCATGGAAAAACAGAAAATATAAAATGTATAGTTTATACACTGCCAGGGTTTTGAACACCGATAGCTAACTTGCATAATTTTCCATTTCTGAGCGAAGACTCCTGTGCCCATACCCAAGGTAAGATCAAAACTGTATAAGATGGGATTTTTCTTTCTCATTGTGGAGGATTAGATGCTGACAGTGGACAAGTTTTTGCTTGTTTCACCTCTGGGTGGTGGGAGTGAAGGTGTTCTGTTTCAGGCTCCCCTCTCCTCCCCGTCTACAGTCACCATGTCAGCCTTAGTTTGGGAAACACCTCCAGCTGCAGAGAGGTGCTGGTCAGACCAGTTTGACTCCCTGTTTGTGAGCATGACGAGCGTATCCTGGGAAGCCCTCGCAGACTAACATCAGGCTGGAGTAAAAGGGTTTGGTTCTCTACATCTGTCGTCAATAAAATAGTTTTCCAAAAAAGGAAATGTGGGATTGATTTGAACTCACATCAGAGGAGCAGGAGCGAGCACTGAATGTTTGGAGTCATCACTGTGAGGATTATTCAGATCACCACAGGTGAGTACTCCAAACTTCACACTTACACTCTTGTTATTTGTTTCTACTTTTATATAATTCTCCTGCTGGGACTTCTTTATGGTAATAACTGGTTTTCATTCATTGTGTTTTGATACATTAAACCATCATTTTTAAATAAGACTATGAGTTTCTTGTTTGGGAAACATCTTTTTCTGCAGCATGATATAATCTGACTTGTGGTAAGAGTCTTAAAGTAATGTAGGTCATTTTAAAGCTCCAATACAGAACTTTTGATGTGCGCTGATTTGTGTAGTTTAAGTAAATTTGGGGCCTTGGGCAAAAACCAACATGAGGCCCCTCCCCAGTATGTCTGTGTGGATACATATAACCATGATTTGACTTGCATTAAAACATTTTGAGGTTCTTTGAGGACTTTTTGAGGTCAGATTTTTCACCAAAGTAAAGAAAAAACTGTCAAAACTGCACCAATATGCAGAGTTTGGTTTGAGCACATAGGTGAAAATCACTGGTTTCAGTCACTTGTTCAAAAACTGCAAAATTTTTCATAGACTTTAGGAGTTTGCTTGGCCTTTTTTCAGTCTTGTAAATGTTTTTTACTTTATATGTTTCCTTTATTGCCTCTGTCAAACAAGTTTTGTTTTCCTGGTGTCCATTTATTGGTTTCTTGTTTTTTTTTAGTTAGTTTGTTTGTGGGCATGATAAACTCCTGTGTGGGTTCTCTTTGGGCATTCTGACTTCCTCCTACACCCCATAAAACACAGTCATTGGGTTAGCTGGTGACTCCAAGTTGCCCTTTGGTGTGGATACTTTTGTGAATGGTTGTCTTTTCCACGATGTGGCCTCAGGCAAAGACTGGCTGACAACTATTTACATCAAACACTGGAAATCTGCTTCAAAAACATCACACAGTAACTCCACAAAGACTAGTTTCAGTTGCAGAGTCATCCTTGCTTTTAATATTTTCATTTTTTGTTTGATTTTTATCTATAGTATTTCTTAATTATTTTTTAATTCTTCTTGTCCTTTCCTGTTATCATGAAGTTTCTGTTTACATATATCCACTTTTACATATGTCTTTTTATTTTCTTTTATATTTATGCCAAATGATCTTCATGCATCTCTGCTGCTGCTTTCCATCAATCTGTTTACTAAGGATTTAAATGGGGAGGTAGAGAGTGAGTGCAGTACTGTGGATGTATGTCTCTATTTGTGTGTGAAAAACATGCTGTGTCAGGCTCTCTCATGCTCCCCCAGAGCACAGCAGGACAGTGACGACAGCATCAAATCCTTGTTTAATTAAGGTGAATTTATCATAATGAAATCACAGTGGAGCTTTGCTACAGCTCAGGTGGCTATGCTTGGACTTTGGCAAAAACTGGCAAATGTAGTTTCACAGCTTGATTTATTTTTGAAAAATTGAAGTTTGTGGCTTCCTATACTGACACTGCAGATTGCTTTATACTATATCTGCAGTATCAGTGGTTGTAAACATCAAAATGTATGCAAACATCGTCAACCAAAATTATATCAGACACTCATTTTGCAAAACAAAGCACTGATGTATTTCCTTTAGGAAAACATCTCTCCTTGTATCTATTGAGGAAGAACATACAGAGAACAGAAGAATCCATTTGCATAACACCATTTGACTGCAGAACACTTTCAACCTCCAAATCAAATCATGTGGACTATAAAAGATGATAAAACTGTGTAACAGTAGGTAGGTCTGCAATATTGTGTTTTGGTTAAGACATGAAGAAAATGAAGAAAACCTGCAGCACTCGTCTGTCTGAAGTGGACAAGAAATATGCTTACAAAAAATGATCAGAATGAATAATAAAAATATACTCATCTGATTCAGTACTCAAGGTCTCCATGCGTAGGATTTTTATTTATAAATCAGAGTAATGATCTGACAAACCTATTGAAGATGGATGCATAAAAATGTAAAAAAAAAATCTCTTCCTGCTTCATTTCAAAAGTCAAATACTTCATTCACTCAGTGAGGAGTTTTGCCACTGAGGCTGTTGAGAATTTGCTCTCTGACATCGACCACTGGCAGACATTTATTAAGTCTATAATAACCAAAAAGAATGGAAAGAATAATCTCACATACTTCTGTAATCATCAGTTTAACTTTTAGTCAGTTTTATAACCATATAGGACTTCAAAGGAGCTTTAAGCTTAAAAAAATAGTTTTCTCAGGTAAACACCTGCACAAAATTCTCATGAATGTTAAATATTAACCCTTTCATGCATGATGTCCACTACAGTAGACAGATATTTGGAAAAAAAAGGTCCAGCCTTTATGCCGCAGTATCATGTCCAACTACCAGGCAGTGAATTCCCAAACTTTTATCACAAGTTTCATAAAAATATTATCTTTGCACATTTTACAATAACGAGATATTTCATCAAAAATCCAAAATTTCCGATGAAGAGCAAAATGGGCATTACACCTATATACAGATTTCACATTTTGGTGTAATTCACATGTGTATAGTTTGATTAAACAGCAAAAATTCGTACACTTCAGATTTCGTTTTTTCTTTTATTTACTCTCAATAAATGTTTGTCCAAGACATATCTGTGAATCTTTAATAAACTCCACTAAATAACTGTTCATGCTGTTAGTGCAGGATGTCTACTGTAGTGGTCAGATGCATAACTTCCTCAAAATATAACATTGAAAAACAAATGAGTGTGATTTTTAACATGTCTGTAAGTAAAACAATTACTTTTAAAAAGTATTCCTTGGTGATTCAATAATTCATGCATGAAAGGGTTAAAACATGGCACTGTACAGATCCTGATCTGGGTTAAGAGTGTATAAGTAGCAGCTGTGATTATAAAGTCTGTGTGAGAAAACTCTGGTTTTGTGTTGACTTTAGCCCACAAAGCCATATGTTTGACTCTTTTACGATTTTGATGTTCAAGACACAAGGCATGATACAAGGCAAAAAAAGAAACCAAAAAATCTGTCTTGACTTGTATGGTCAAATTCCCAATAAAATGACTGTATGTTTGTTTGACTGCCTTTGAGGAAGAAACCTCAAAAAGCTCTTGTTGGATTTCGATGACATTTTCCCAGAATGTTGGTCAGGGCACAAGGACGAAATTATCAAATTTAGTTGGAAATCCAGAGCAGGGCAATTTTAAAAAGAGTCTTTATTGTGAGATAGAGTTGTTTATGACATTCCTGACCAATAACTCAGCTATTAATGTCAGCATGGCTTTGAAAAAACAATCATTGATGTGCATCCTGTGGGTCCATGCAAAGAGTTTGGGTCAGGATCCAGAGTAAAGCCTTAGTTTGAGCTTTATGAGATAAACATGCAGAAACTCAGAGTGTGCATTGGCTCTCATGCCCCCGTGGACAAAACAGTTCCTCTTATCTCACAATGTTATTGTTATGTGAACGTGTAAGTTGTGCTTTCTAAACCAAAAACATACTCTTTTAAAGAGTTAAATATATTACTCATTAGCAGACTTTTCCAGAGAAATAACTACAGACTGAATCCAGCCATATCAAGCAATCAAAGTAGCTATCAAATATTTAATCAGTTTTGTCTCTGATGCTCTTGTTTGGTTTTGTTGTTCATAAATAATTATGATATTTTATTTCAGTCTGTTAACAAACAAAAGAGTAACAGAAGCTTCAAGTTTTACAAATATTTGTTCTCAAGTGCAAGTTTTCCCAAAGTTCTCTGAAAAAACTGAAATATTTAGAAATATATAGTCAACATCAAAAAGAAGTTGAGAACTTGAGGAAAAATATTTCATTTTTTACCACCAATCAGTTTTTATTTAGTTCTGAGCCACTTTTCAAGTACTTATAAGTAATGAAATGTTTTAAGTACGTTACTTTATTCACTTTAAATGGGTCAGAAACAGTTTAATGAAGAAACCTAACCATTCTTCCTTTTTTTAAAAAAAAAAAAAAAAAGGGGGAATGGGCTTTTTTCACATCCACATCCTGCCCTAACTTGAATATTTCTTGAGCAAGAAGTTCCTTAAATCTTTATAAGTCTGTCAATGAGCCAAATGTTCATGGTGAACTTGAAATGGTCAATAAATTGCAAATGTCTGAAGGGAGGTACTTGGCTACTTAACAGTAGTAGGGAGCAACTGGGTCCCAATGAGAAATGATAATGGACTTGAACTTATATAGTGTCTCTACGTCGTCCTCAGACGAGCCCTCCATCGGCGTCTCCAGTCATCTCGACTCTCCATACATCCGGCCAGCTCATATGTGCCCTTTGCACCAGCATCTTTCTTTAGTACGTCCACAAAGGTTGGTGTGGGGCGTCCTCTTGATCGATGCCCGTGTGTTGGTTCCCACAGTCTAAGGTTTTTGGCTGGGAGATCTTGGTGTCGGTGGCAGTGGCCAACTAGTCTCATCCTCCTCACTGCTATCTTTTCTGATACACTTGGTAAGGCCCCATACAGACACTTGTTGGTGATGTGTTCACCCTGGTTGATGTTCAGTGCCACACGCAACATTCTGGTGTAGCACCCGCCCAGGGACTTCTGCAGGGCTTGTGTTAGCATCCAGCATTCACCGCCATAGAGAAGAACGGATTCCACGGTCGCAGAGAAGAGACTGATCTTGATGTGCCGGGGGAGGTTGGATTTCCACACCCTGGTCATGCGACATGCTTTTTAGTTTTTGACTCAAAGAAGCTTCACACCTCAGGTCACAGCTGCCCATTCACACTCATTCACTCTCACATTCACTCACTTGATAGTTGGAGATTCAGTTATGCACAACAGTGTATAACTGATAAAACCAGAGCCCTGTAAGGGGGTCTAGGGGTATCCTGCCCCAGGAGAATTTTATTGGCTTTCATATATAAATGAAGCATTCTGGTGAATTCTGAGAAAATACTTCGGCAAAATACAACCTTGCCCTACAAACACAAATGAGGTTTGTGAAACTGTATCTGACAGTAGCCTACTTTGTACACATTCACCTACATCTCAACAGGTTAGGCTGCAGCACAGGAGCCCACGAAGACAAAAGCAGAATGATAGTAAAGAGCAGGCCTACATTTAGAACAAATTAGGCTGCATATCAATATGATCAGCCAAAGGAAAAGAACACAAAATGGACTTTAAATAAATAAGTTTTATCAAATTAGGTATTTCAGTGGAACTGAATTGAAACTGGATGATCTAATAGTTACAAAATAAACTACAATAAAAAAATATGAATATGTAAATAAATAGACAAAATCTTCAAGTATGGAAAATAACAAACTGGTTATTAAGTCTGTTTGTGACCAATCATGTTATCAACAGGTTTATGTTACGGGCACTTCTCCCTGCCCAGCTCCCTTCCTCCACCACACACCCAACACAGCATAGTGTGACGGCTGTTCATCATGACACTGGGATCCACATTCAAGATTTCCTGCTGCTAAACAGAGGTTTTTTCTTGCTGCCATGGTATAGGGATTCATGTTGGGTTTTTTGATATATGAATGTATTTGTATATATATGTAAAATAGTATTTTATATATGTATGTATCTATACATTTATGTGTATAAATAATAGAGTTTGTCTTCAGCCTGCTCTATTGTAAAGTGTCTTGAGATGACACTTAAGAGTTTGCATTATACAAATAAAGATCGATTGATCTATTGATTGATTCATTGACAGAGTAAAGCTGCTTTGTGTAGTCAAAGAGACAGGAAAAAATTGACATAAGCTCAAGTTCTTTTACCATGTAGCTTGTGTCTTACTTGTCTTATTGTGTGACATGAATCTGTCTTCCACAAATTCACCTTGGTTGCAGTTTTTAGGCTCCTACAGCTGTTTCAGTTTAAGTTAACGACTGTGTTTTAACCAACAAAAATGATGATTATTAGCACATGTTTGGTGTAACTAAACAAACTCCTGACTAATCCAACAAAATGACAGATTTTGTGGAAGTGAGGAACTGATCCTGGTCTAAGAGCAAAGGCTGGTCATACAAAACATTAGTTTAATTTACATTTTTTCTTCTGTTCATGCACTTTTCATTTCATGAATTGAACAAAATAAGCAATAAAATGTTTAATTATATAAAATTCTTTCTTGAAATTGTTTTTTCACAACTACCTTTAATTTTTGCACAGCATTGTTTATATGAGAAATTATGAATAACTTTTTTTTTACTAAGATAAAGCTATTTCTTAAGTATTAGCAATTATATGGGACATAGCTTATTAATTATTTAAAATATGTATTCTGCAAAGTTAAAGAAAATAATGACAATTGTTTAGAAGAGAGGAAGGATAATGAAGAATCAAGGATAAGTCCTTCAGGGAGAAGGGAAGGAGTTAAAGTCGTGTGAATCCATCATCTTTACTTCTTAACCCTTTTGTGATCATAAGGGCTGCAGCCTGACATTGGTCAAGAAGAGGGGAACACCATAAACCAGTCTCCAGCCAATCACATGGTCACATATAGAGACCGATAACTATTCATCCTCACACTCATACCTCAGATTGAACATGAATAGTCACCGATCCACCAGATAACTTTGTTTTTGGCCTGTTGGAGGAAGCTGGAGTGCCCAAAGAGAACCTGCACATGCTCAGGAGAACATGGAAACACTACACAGAAAGGCCTCAAACTCCTTGCTGTGAGGCATGTACAATAGCTGCTGTGTCACTGGTTTCTATTTATTTTAAATGTGTTTACTTTGTGACAGTTCTGGTTTATAATACATCATCAAAATAAATAACTCAATTCAACGTAACATTTCAGTATTTTAAATGTGTCACCTGCATAGAAAACTTTAAATAGTCTGTAGCTAAATGTGTTTGAGGAGGACATTACATGTAATTTAAATGATGTGATATCCCTTACTAAGAGCAAGGGGCATATATTAACTTCAGTTAAACACGTTTATACAACACATTTAGGTTTTCTTGGACTGCCTTTGTTTGCTTCTTCCTATGTTTAAAAGCCCTAATGGCTCTGTTTGAAGTCCACACTGAAACAAGAGTAAAGTTCAATCCAGGTGAGTTCTTATGAAAAGCACTGAGTACGTCTTATCTGATCATATGCATTAACTTCCTTTGCATGTAAACACCACTAGAAAACACTTAGCACTAAACAATGTGTGTACGTCACGTTTGTGTGTGCCGGAAGCATCTGGAGAGTGAAATTAAATCACCTTAACATATGCTTCAAAGATTAATCAGAGGAAACAGGAAAGAAAACAATAAATCATCATTTTCCTTCGAAGAAACCAGCTTTGACTGACGTCTCCCGCTGCCCTGCTTGAATACAGAGGATCAAATATGCAACCAAGAATAGCCTGTTTGTTTTAGCCCAGCAGCCAGAGGCTCTCACACAGATAACACACAAACTTACGCTGTCGACCCCGTTTACCCCTGAACAGAGTGTGTCACAGTGATTTAAGCTCCTCATCAGAAATGTGTTGGCATCAAGTGCTTAACTTCTTCTTCCTAAAGTCAAAGTGAAGAGTTAAACAATGCACGGAGGTAATAAAATCCAAACAAGCACGGTCTGGGCGTGGCTCTGATCCTGTATATGTAGACCAGTGGATTACGTGGGAGGGCGAGACAGGCAGGTAACACACCTGGGGACTTCCTTGTTGTGGAGCAAGACAGAGTCAGAGTCAGGCTGAGAGGTACGGGGTATTTTATCTTTACCACATCTTTGTTTTTTCCTCTCTATATATGAAACTTTCTTTATCTCAAGATTTTTAAAACTTATCCGACACATTGACACCTACTCCTGTTGGACTTGTTTTTGTTCCAGTCATCACTTGACTGCCTGATTTGGTAAATATTCTGCTTTAACTTTACTCTACAAAACAAAATTAAGTCAGAGAAAAGACCAAACAAACAAAAGTTAAGGTCATTTTTAATACATCTTGAATTTTAAAGATGTTAGATGCAGGGATAACTCAATGTGTTTTTTAATCAATGAGAAAGAAAGAATGATTCAGCTGTTTTGCTGTGATACTTTGTTTTGCATTTATGATCTGTTTTAATAGCTGATGTCTTTTCTTTAAGATCTTGCTTTTAAAAGGCAGCCTCGATCTGTTTGTGGACATTGCATGATGTGCCCCTTGGCTTCATTTCATTCCCTCTGTTGGACGATATCAGACATTCCTGTGCTTTGTGACTCATTGAAAGAAAAGTTCTATTAAAAATACACATAAAAAGAATGATTCAGCTAAATGTAGTTACATAATCAAAGCTCAAAAATGTTACATAATTGAAGTATTTTATCAAACTACTCTTGATAATAACTCTAGTTTTCTTTAGACAAATAAACTAAATTATTAGAACTTTTTTTTTTTACTGTTTTCAAAGTGAAACCAACTTTGTTTGTGGTATAAAACAGTAACAATCTCCAGAAACAACTTAAGCTTAGAGAGTAAAACTAGAAGTCCAACAAGAGCTAAGTTTTGCCAAGGCATTTTCAACAATGTCAGGGAAGTTATAGTCAAAAATGTGGAAAACTGCCCTTTCCTGGAAAATCCTGGATCCACATCTGGATTTGGATCACACAAAAATCAAATATCTTCTTTTTAATGCTGTGATGACTAGTATTCCTTGAAAATGCCATCAAAATCTGTTGAGAGATAATTGAGTTATATGTGGAAAATTATCCTAACTTGAAATGAAACAAATCCTTCCTGGATCTGCATTAAAACAAATCACTTCTTCCTTGTGCTATGATCAACATTCCCTGAAAAGTTCCTGAGTGGGTTTTAAACAAGGTAAAAAGAAATGATTACATTTAATTAAGTTACTGTAATTGGTTTGCCTTTTCAAGCCCAGATTTTTTATATACTTAACTGATTTAAATGGGCTTACCCCAACTACCAATTATGACAAAACAGTTTACATTTTATTCATTTTTTTTTTTGTTCTATTTACATTTTTATTGATATTCTTTTCCTTATTTTATACACTGCAACAGGAGAGCTGCTAAAGTGCTTGTCACTCTGGAAATGTTGTGACAGTGACAGTAAATATATGCTGTTTTCTATTCATTTATTTATCTAAAATAAATAAATAGACAATGTACTTTCTATTAATTTTTAAAAAGTAATGATTTGGGAGATGCATGGTCTCTGCCAGACAGCACTGAATCGTTTTTACAGTCCTGTCACATTTATGTACATATATTTGTTAGTACTGACAAAACCACAAGTAGATAAAAAATGGGTTCAGCGAGGAACTTTCTTTTTTTGGTTTGAATGAAGACATATTCAAGACAAATTATCCCATATCTTTGTTCAAGTCTAACAACAACTTCTTTTACAGTGTACATGTTTGATATGAAAGAACGGGACAAAAAGATGAACATTTAAAAGGAAAACTTGTCTAGACTTAGAAAGAAGGCCAGACTACATAGTCTATCTTCGAGGGCTGGGTTAAAAAAATCAATTTAATCGATTTAAGCCGATTTTCCTTTAACTTGTTCATAATCGATCCATAAAATCCAAAGATCGATCTTTTTACTTGGGTAATTTTTTCTTCTTTGGATGTGCAGAGAAGCAGCCTGTGGTATCAACCCTGCTAGTCTGGTGTGATCAGCGTTTAGCGTTGCTTTCTACTGAACAAGATCTCATGAGATGTTACTGCAGACAAACATGGTGGAAGCTCTATATGGGCACCACTGGCAAGTTTAAAAGCTGATGTTTGGATGTACAGTATTTTAGATTTAACAAGTACAAAGGAAAATATGAGTCGGACAAAACAATATGCATTAATGAATATCATTAAAACATGATTAATGTAACTGCTTTGGGTTTAGTTCTTCATGTTAAAACAATGTTTAATGATGTACCAGGTCAAAAGGTCACTTTTTAAATTTACAGCACTATTTTAACTAAGATATCCCAGACTGAATAAATATGGAATTGAATCATGAATCGAATCGATTTGAGACCTTGTAATATCGAATCGAATCGATCCAGAAAATCTGAATCCATACCCAGCCCTACTATCTTCCCCTCTTTTTATTGTAATTGTGTCAGATTATGCAATTTTTTTAAAATATATTTTTGTAATGATTTAAATGTTTAAGTGCCAAATTCTAACATGCTATGTCTTAAGTTTGATTCCTGTCATTTTATCTTAAACTTCTGGGCAGCCTGAACACTTAAAGTTCTTATGACTAACTGTCCTTTTACAGTTTTTTTATTAAAATGAAACAATCAAACAAAACTGCACGGTTCTAAATAGGCTGAGCATGACTAACTATTTTTACCTTAAACTCAAGTTCCATAGAGTTTTCTCCTCTCTTGTGCTTTTCCATTGTTGTATCATACATCCACTTCTCAAGAAATACTTTGTGGTCTTGTTGAACTTCCTCTCCTGTCTGAGCTTGCTGCCTCCACTAAATTGGATATCATGCTCAGAATTGTGTTAGTCTTGGCAATAATAAAAATATTAAGATTCATCTGATATGATTATTTTGGCTCATAGTGTCCAAACACAGCCTTGAGCGGTCACTGTGAGGACACCAAAAGATCAAGAGTTAAAATGTTTTTGCTCTCCAGAGAATACAGCTGAATTTCTCATCACTTATTGTGACTTAAATGTGTCTCTGCAATTCACGCCATGCTGAATACATTTGTTCTGTGCTCATATTCTGCAAGTCTTACATTTTGAAGGCACTTGGATTTAACAAGATGTCCCACAGCATAGGAGAAAGTTCTTTAGATTAAATTGTTAACAAGTTTGGCCAATGTAATCATCCCCAGGCAAACAGTTGCCCCTTTACCACCTGGAAGTTTGTTCAAAAGTAGACAGCCAGGATTTCGATAGACTCCAGACTGAGGGATAATAGTCTACGTTTTTACCCCTCAACACAGGCTTCCATTATGCGTATTATCTATTTCTGACATCAAAACGATGTGTTCAGCTCCCTAAATGATTGTGTTTCCTCGCATATCAGATGCCATCAGAAATATCAGAAGCTTCGACACGATTACTTCACTGATGGTTTAACCTTTAGTCATCAGAAGCCAGAAAAACAAACATCTTATGTTGTGAGCTCAACAAAAACTCATAACACAAGAAGCATTCTCTGGCCCCATGATCATCCTGAGGGAGATTACAGTGGTGACTCAGGGGAAAGAAGTATTCATAGCACAGCTTTAAGTTTTTGTGTGCGTAAATGATTGACTGTGCTTGTCTTAAGTGTCGCAAGCTTATATTGTATCAGGTTATGTTTTTTTTTTCATTTGAGTGCAATACAGTGTATAAAACAGAATATCAGAAGGTATTTGACCACCAAAAGACAGTAAAAATACAATACAAGATAATCCAAAAAGAAACCTTGACCACTGGCTAATCTTAAAAGCTCAATAGTTTCTGGTAACAGAGCCATACCCTCCCAAAAGGCAGAGATCCACAAGCCTGGAATGTATTTATGATGATTTAGGCTCACTGTTTGCTCCATCAGTGTTGGGAAAAGTCCCAAGTTGCCACAGAACCACCTCAAAAGGATTTTTGCAACACCGTGAGAGCAAACTAGGAGCTTATATCCCCAGAGATACAACCTGAGATGGATTTCTAAACATAATCCATTTCAATCAAAGGCAGACCAGCAGGTGACTAAGTACCCACGGGCAGGTGTAACTCTGTATTCACAGACTGTAGAGTACAATAACACTGAGATGTGATGTGTAAATGCCAAGATTAAGGAAATTTGGATCATTTGGTGTTTTCATTTTGTGTTTGTATAATGTCCTACATACCTACTCCCCTTTGCCTTTGCATTAAAATTGATTTCCTCTTTATACGTCTCTATTGCTAAATGGCATGTCTTTAAAAGGTCCTATATTTGCTCCTTTTCTGCAGTGTAACATGGATCCTTGATTTCTTTATGAAATGTTAGTAACATGCTTTGGTCCAAAAATGAATAAGCAAAGCTGCATTCTTTCCAAGCTCACATAACCTCTTTGTTCAGAATGGCTGGTTTTTAGGAGGGTCCCCCATCATATGCTAATGACCCAGGGCAGAGCTGCAGCAGACAGTACACAGCTTGAGGTCTTTCTTTGGTCTTATGTCAGAGATACTGTAGCTGACACTGGTCCCATTGCCTCACTATCTTTGGTAGACCTGAGAAGGAAGTTAGAATGACAGTCGAGCAAATTAATGTCATCTTTTTTGCCTCATTGGTTGCCTGACATCAGATTCTTCTTCTATGGAAAAACTGTCTGCCCCCTTCAAACACACGCTAACTGCGGGACTTACTGTCATTTTTGAAAGTTAAAAAGATCAAGTTTGCTCTACGTGGCTCCACACAAATTCTACAAACATTGCCAGCCTCTCATCTTCCACTTTGAAACAATGTAGCCTGGACTAAAATATCAGAGTATGTCTGGTTGGAAATATTTCTAATATTTCTCTAAATACATGCTGACCCTGTATTACTATGGCCTCCCCAGCACTACCACTTTTTTTCTCTCTTTTTTAGTGACAGTTATGTAACTTCTATATTACTGTTGGAGTCATTATTTGTGGTATGTGTTTACTTTTGAATTATAAGTAACAATCAGGGAGAGTCTGCATATGAAGACGAGACATCTTTTTTTAACTTTAGGGACCTTAAGCATACCTTCACAGTTATCAAGAGTAAATATACAAACCAGTGTTTATTTTCACAGCACTCTTTAATTAAGTTTTAGTCTTTGGCCTGAAACGTCTTTTAGTTTCAGTCATAATTTATTCACCTATATTTTTAAAATATCAGTCTAGTTTTAGTTGGCGAAATTTAACAACAGTTTCAGTCAATGAAATCTACTGTAAATTCAGTTAACTAAAATCTGCATTGTAAAGGTAAGGCACCTTTTATGTGTCCTTGAATTTCTATAGTCATGTTTTACATTTGGATCACACCACCATGAAGCTAAGGATGTCCCTCTTAACACATCCAACCTTTCCACACAACCAAAGTAGCTATAATTGGATATAAACCTGACTTGTTCCTACTTTCTAAAAACTGAAATTAGGTTTGATTGGATTAGGTCTGTCCAAAATTTAAGTCCAGTTTTTATCTGTTGAGGAAAATGTTAATTAATTTAGTTTTTTGGTAATGTGCACTTGTTTTGTTGAAGTTATGGTTGAGTTTTGGTCAGGGGAAAAAGGCTGTTGACGAAAACTGTGATGAAAATAAGACAAAATTAACACTGATATGAACCTGATTTAAGGTTAAAAAGACTTCTCAAATGTTCTCAATGTTTTGTTTAACATTTCTTTGACACTAAAAGAATGCTGCATGGATGAATTCTGCTCTTAACTCCATCTCACAGCTCCACAAGCCCGTGTCCACTTGTTATTTACTCCTTGTTATTGCTTCAGTTTGTTTGTTTAGCTCTATTCAGCAGTATACAGGACTTATCCAGCCCTTACAGTTTTAGAGGCTGCTTTGACATAACAATCTTGTTGTCTGCTATCAGTGTCTGAGGGAAATGCCACTGATGCTTGAGCCTTAATTGTTTAAAAAAAAAAAGTTAGTTACCATTTGGTAACCTGTTATCAAAAATGTCTCTTGGGAATCCTTAAGGAATGTTGCTTTCCATTGCGTGGCTCATTAACACTGACTACAACTGTAGTCATACCCCAGTGTGATGACAAACACAGAGCATCTTACCATAAAAGCACAATAACTTCATTCCTGTCTAGAGGGACTTTGGGTCAGAGGCTGATCTGTTGTTAATCTGGGAATGAAGACGCAGATTTACAGCCACCACTTTGTCCAAAAAACGCTTAAGATCGAGGGTCAGGGTCAGATCCTGCCCACATGAAGCTCAAGAAGCACTAAATAAAGTCACAAACTGTCTGTGGTCTGTGTCTCTGCAGCTGCGAGAGTTCAGCGTGTGCACCATGTTCTCCTCGGCCGTCCCGTACAAAAACCAGCACTACAGTGAGCTCAGGAGGGACTGCATCAGAGACAAGACGCTGTTCGAGGACCATGAGTTCCCAGCCAACAATTCATCGCTTTTTTATAGGAAACCACTTCCTGGATATGTGGAGTGGAAACGACCGGGGGTGAGTGGCACAGGGACCAGCAGGGAATGCAATTAAGATTTAAGAGTTACTGCTCATGAACTTTAATACACTTACTGTACACAAAGACTTCAAGTGTGCTAAACAATAGGCTCATGTGTTTATCTTAAAGAACAGGAGATTCTTACTGAAGAAGGCATTTTAAACTATTCTGAGGGCAGATTGAATTTATCTCATTCTATTTAATTTTAAAATTATCACCTATAATCAGCTAACATAAGAAGTCAGTGATTAAATAGTTTTTTTGTTTTTACAAATGTACAATTAAAGTAGTTAGTAAAATAGTGATGATACAGAGACTCTCAGTCCACATCATTTCATACATTTTATTTCCTGTGATAATCACATATTTTCCTTTTTCTAGCTTATTTATCTTGTATCTAAATTGCAGAAAACCTGAAGAGCATGACACATGGCATGTTGTCTATAGAAAACAAACTTTGTTGTCACAACTAAATGAATAAATAAGCCGACATTTTTAATAAAGCTGAAAAATTCATGTTATCGTAGGAAAATTGATTTACTAAAAGTAGTAATGCATGTCCTTTTTAGGTATCCACATTTTTCCCAGTCGAGGGTATTAGTCCCCTCCAGTTGGTGCCAAAGCTCTTCAGAGAGGCATGCAGCAGAGGACAGAGGCAAAATAATTGAACTGAAGTGCCGTACATTTTTTACTTTTTGTACCTCACTTGAGTATTTCTTTTTGTGGAATCTTTTTAATTCTACTACACTTTGATACACAAAAATCCTGCTTTTTATAAATGTTTTGGAGTGCGCATTATTTTAAATATTTTTATCATTAATTTTTTTAACATCTGATCCAAAACAACTGAGAGTGTTTGTATGGTTTGTTTAGGCGGTGTAGCTGTACTAGTTCTATGTGTCATATGTCTATCCTAATGCAGAGAATAAGACGCCCACAAGACTCAGGTCAAGCTCTTCAGTTTAAGTTAAACAGTGGTAATTATATAACCTGACACGCCAGACAGACAGTTGCATATATCCATATATTCGCCATGAAAATATTTCACTAATCCATCTAGGAAAGAGACGTTTGAAAATGTTTTCAGTGACAGAACCTTCAAAAACAATCATTCAGCTTGTCACACCTATTACAGACCAATCCATATTAAGCATCTCTGCTACATATGACGTAGCGGCTATATGTTGCGGCTAACAGCTAACAACAGTTAGCAGTTAGCTTAAACTATCCTAGACTATCGCCTTACATTAAATTATACCAAATAGATGTATCATTTAACACTTCTATGTGACACGAACCCCATCAAACACAATCCCTACCAAGTCTTCTCTGTAAACTTCTGAGAGGAGCAGATTTAGCCAAGTATCACTGAGTAACCATGACGATGACGACCATAGACTAACCAGCATGTCCATGGAGGATTTCTGCATTCTCTCCCAGTTTCCCAGCAGTGATCCCCAGTAAGGAGAACAGCAAAAAATATTGGTTTCTCATAAAACAAGCTTCATGCTACGTTCTTGCTCTTTTCAAAGAAAAATTGAGTCAATTTTTGATAAAAACAGCAGATATTGAGACTTCTTCAGAAGCTGCCATTGTTTTAAAACATGCAGTCACTTAGGCTGTGTCCGAAATGGCATACTAACGTACTACATACTACAAACTCATGTGTATATACTGTATACTACATACTTTAAGTATGATTAGGATGCAACCATTCACTCTGTAGTATACTACTAAGTTTCCTGACAAAAATCAGAAGCACACCAGGCTATCAAATATCTCTGTTGATTCGCCACATTTGAAAGTTCAGAGAGCATTATAGATGAGAAAGTCACCTCGTAGAATACCAGAATGCAGTCATTTGAGCCATAAAACGCACGGATACAAATTTCATCTCGGCATTTCGGACATTCCGCTATGCGCACCATTATTCTATCGAAGAAACTTCCGGTCGGCTCAAAAACAAGAGCCCATTTACAAAAGCATTAAAGAACTAAAGGGAGATAATAAAAGACGCGTTTATTTTGGAAACAGGAAGTTTGCTAGTTGCCGATTGTTAGCTGAATGCCGGTCGGTCTTGCATGGCACAATGCATTATGGGGCTCGCAATGCATCATGGGGCGTTTGAGTGTGACTAGTATGCCCACCTCACATACTTAAAATTCTTTCCGATATAGTATACATCCGGGTATTTCTCACACACCCAATTTTCATGCTATCTAATGTGAACACACTACAATCTCATTTTGACGTCACACTTAGTATGAGTAGGACGTTAGTATGCCATTTTGGACACAGCCTTACTGTTGTTGTCACGTCCTTAATTCTCTCTTCCCTGATTGGGCCGTTAAGCATTAGCCAAGTGAAGTCATTGGACAATGGAGGATGGCAAGAAGGAGGATATGCTGGATTTCAGAATCAGGCGGGTCTCATGCGTCTGCAAAGGTAGTAATGATGGACAATGCAGAAGAGGATGATGTTTTCTACCTGAGCACCATAAGGGTTTTATCCAAATCTTAACAGTCTATGATTTTGACCCTTAGAGAAAGTGACAATTTCCTGTTAGTCTTATGGCCCAATCACATGCATTCATTTTCTTCTTTTACTTTCTTGCCAGTAGCTTCCAATCAGGAGCAGCTAAAAGGTCAACAAGAGAAAAGACAGTTACCCGTCACTTCCCAAAATAACTTAAAGTATTAGTAAAATTATGTAGCCCTTTGGAATATTTTAGACAGAAATTGCATATAAGGGTGGCTATGTTATGCAAAGAAATGTCAGGATAAAAATGGTGAATATCTTAGCATGTTTTACTTTTTTTCTCATGAGTAGCTGTAAGTCAGGTTATTAAGAAATCTATTAAAATGTGCACTGCTGACTGGATTACTTATTTGTGGGCGTTACCTGGAGGTTCAGATATGAGTAGAGGGGCTTCATGGCTCAAAGAAAAGCCAGAACTTAATTCACTTTAAGTCAAACAAACTCTTTAACAATACCTTTTTTGTGTTGTAGGATATTAGTCCTGACCCACGTCTCTTCGTGGAGGGTATCAGCGCCCATGACCTGAACCAGGGACTGGTGGGGAACTGCTGGTTCGTGGCTGCCTGCTCCTGCCTGGCTCTGAAGCCAAACCTGTGGAAGAAGGTGAGATTACATGATCAGTTTATTCTGCATGTTTAAGATATAGAACTGGGTAATTAATGCGAAACAAAACATGTTGATGGTTGCTGCTGGTTTAACATGTTTAAACATGTACACAGCTGACGGCTAAGTTCAGATCAGGACAGGAATTCACCTGAAGGCTTCACACGTGATTTACTGCAGGACCGAATACCACAGAGAAATAACTGTTGAGGCTGAACAACCTTTACTGGTGGACAGCATTGAAGAAACTATAATCTGTTCCATTTCCATTCACTTAAGCTACTGTTGAATGTTTTTTCAAATATAATGCAGCAGTGAGGTTTTAAAACAAACACTAATACCAGACAATACATAAATATCTTTTAAAAGATGTCTTGGTTTGAAATTTAAGTTCCATATCTTATATTTTGTTACAAGACCCAGCAAAAATGTTTTATTTAATTTCCCCTTGATGTGCATTATAAGAAAAGTGAGCAATATGAAAAACTGAACACTTGTGACTGATCATTGAGGTCCAGCCCCAAACTTCATGTGCAGCCTTAAGTAGGAACTTTTGTGAGAAAAATGTCACGAGGCATTCATTCTTGTGTAATAAGAGCTGTTTATTAAAAAAAAGTCACAGATAGAGCCAGGGTGAGTCTTTGGATGCTTTCCAGTGTCACATTTTTGGTCTTATCACTTAAAAGTTCCCTCTGGTTAAAAGTTCACAGACGGCCCTGTTGAGGACTTGAAGCTCTAATAAAATAAAAGTCTGATACTTAATCATTCAATGAGCCTGAAATATCGCCAGGAAGGAAGCATTTAAGGTTATGAGCAACACTCTAGCAGAGTAATATTCTTCATAAACCACAGCAGCTTAAGTTGAAGTGAGAAAAATGTCTATATTTCCTCTTCACTCCAGATGCTCGGCAGATGGGATATGTGGAGAGAGACATTTAACTATGAGGGCAGTATGGAGGAAAAGTTAGGATGATTCTCGGGGCCTGTGACTATAGGGGCCCCTAAAAGTATCAAAACACTGCCAAAGGTG
The DNA here is from genome assembly GCA_036419115.1 of Scarus forsteni. NCBI lineage: Eukaryota > Metazoa > Chordata > Actinopteri > Labriformes > Labridae > Scarus > Scarus forsteni. The sequence goes on along the minus strand of JAZDUH010000011.1, from coordinate 15,500,367 downwards.
TTTTAGGGTTCTTTTACTCTTCGCTTACAAAAGGTGAACATGGCTTCTTTTTTATTGCAAAAAAATATCCAGGCATTACATTGCATTATATTGCTTAAGTGACATTTAGACAAAAGGAGGACATTTAGATAATTAAATAGAGGACGTTAGTTTTGTTCATGCAATCTGTTGTATTTCTGAACATCTGCATGTTAAAACATTTTGGATTTGAGAATAACAGTCATGCAGTGAGGCATATGTATAATCTGCAAAAATATGAAATCAGAATAAGAATTTCTATTTATTACCAGGTATATCTGCGCATACAATGAATTTGTCTTGTTAAATTGATGCAAATCAATCAACAAATTATTCAAATACAAATAAAGAGTAATCAGGAGAAACAAAATAACACAAAAATAGATAGAAATGGTGTTAATTAAATAGATAGATTCAAATTAGTGCTATCTGACGATTAAAAAAATTAATCTAATTAATTACCGGATTCATAATTAATTAATCTAATTAATCGCATTTTGATCTCATATCTGCTTAAAGTACCCAAATAAAGAATTTGAATTCTAGGATTTTATAAAATTGTAGTGCATGACTAATCAAATGAATATACTAAGAAGTGAAGATTTGTAAATCTACATTTTTATTGGTGACTAAATAAAACCAAAGTCAGGGCAACTTGTCCAGAAAATTCTAAGCTCAATCAGGCAACTCAAATTACACTTTAAGTGTGTTTCATAAATCAAATTCAAGATAAGAAAAAGGTTGAGGACATCCAGCAAAACAATTAGGCCTGATGCATTATTAAAGAATGTTGTACGAATATAGATAAATAAATTCAAAAATAAAATAAGACTAAGTCTTAAATATGCCATTCCTGTTGTCACCTGGGCTTTGTTTGGTTTGACTAGAGACGCATGTGTGAAGTGACGTGCCACTGCCATGTACGGGTCCTCCAGCTGGACAATATTAAAATGTTTGTGTGCTATGATTAATCTTGCTATAAATTTTTATAACGCATTAATTTGCGGTGTAATTAATTAATCTATTTGATGCAATAAAGTGACAGCCCTATTGAAAATATATGTACAAATAAGCACAATACAAATACAATGTATTATACATTGTATTTGTATTTGTACAGTGTCTACATTGTATATATATAGTGTAGACACTGTATGTTATAGGCACAAAACAGAACAAAACACAACTCAATGATGTACACAGAAGATGCAATGAAGGAGCTGTCCAGATAACAGTGAAAACATAAATTTAAAACTAAATAGTCTCTGATATTGTTAAAAACTGATTTAACAGGATTTATTACATCCTAAATGTAAATGAGAAATAAAAATATGTTCAATGCTTGTAATAGTCATGCCAGAGGGTTGATTATATTGCATTGGTTTTTTGTTTGTTTTTTTTAATGTATTTTTGGGCATTTTGTGCCTTTATTGATAGGAGAGAGACAGTGGATAGGCTTGTGAAAGGGAGTGAGAAAGTAGGGAAGACACTCTGCAAACTGGTCACAGGCGGGATTCGAACCTGGACCGGCAGAAGCAAGTACATGGGGTGCCTGGTTGCTAACCACTCCACCAAACCAGCACCCCTATATTGCATTGTTAAACTGACCATTTATGGGATAATTTCATCACTCTGCTCCTAGATTGATAGTCGGAGATCTTTACACCACTCACCACTTTACCCTATAGGAAAAGTTGGTCATATCCAGCACAGAGGCACTTGTCTCTTTCTTTCTATAAATTACTTACATGATGATCACCCATATCATCTATTCTGAACTGGAACTTTAACAAACTCACTCTATTGACTGACTAATGCTTCGGTCCCATGGGCTCTGAACACAAAACATCTGCCTTTCACAACTGTGCTCCAAAAATGTTGAACGATTTACTGCAGAGATTCAATATTGTCACATATGTTTCTCCTGGACAGTTTAAAGCAATGATTGCAAACCATTTAAATCAGTTTGTTAATGTTTTAACTGAGCTTTCTTCTTCATTTTTCTTCTTTAATTGTGGCTTTCTGTAACTTGATATCATTGTAATTTGGGGAAACTTCAATGATTTTTGAGACTTAAAGACTAATTTTTATGATAATAATTCTAAGCTAAAGGTTGTTTCTCTGAGGTGGCTATTAAAGCATGTTTCTTTAAAAAGAAAAACTCATCCATGATAATTTAAAGCTGTCCATTGTTAAATTTTGACACATCACATTATTTTTATTTGCTTGATAGATGCATGGTTTTAGGGGCAGGGCCTGGTGTGATATCTCCTCATGGGCAGCGCCCCTGCATTTAGCTATCCAGTAGGCTGGAGTCAGCATAAGTGTTTGGGTAACATAATAATTTCCCATCAAGTAGGCTAGTTAGAAATGATCTCCAGACCCTGAAACATTTATTTCTTCCTAGAAATTTGAGGAGAAACAAAAGAGAGTTAAGTAATTTTGAAATGACAAATGACAAGCACCAAGTCCAATAATTGAGAATTTGCTTTATCATCTACAGTAGGCCTATGTATGTTTTAGACTAAAGGATGATCAGGATTTTTATGGGACCTTTTTAATAGTGAACTTGTTAAGCGCACTTACTGATGTCTGAATTCTGTCTAAGTGATTAGCCTTTAATAATGGTTAGCCTGCTTAAGCTAAAATGTCACATTTTAGTTAGCTGTTAAATACAAGTTTCTAATATAGTTTTGTTTGTGAAAATGAAAGGATCTTTTATAACTTTATAACTGTTTTCATTGTGTTTTTACTGTGCTTAATTTTGGTGCAACTTCTTTGTGACTGATTTATGCTAATTTTAGCTAGATGGCTAAGTTACATTGTTGGGCCTTTATAATTTGAAATGAAAGGTTTCTGGTAAAATTTAAAAGCTTCACTCATAAAAACCTGCCAAGTGATCAAGCTTAAAATGTATTAGCATATTTTAATCTATTGAATTGTTAGGAAGGATGTACAACAGGCTTTTAAACATTAATGTTTAAATGTGGTGCTTGTGCCAGAGTTAGCACAAAGCTTATTGAGTGCTAGTTACTGTGGCAACAATCAGGTCCAGTAAATCATGTATTATAAGCTTAATGGAGTTAAATTTATCATTTTTCTCTGTAACTCTCTGCCTGAACTGGAAATGACCCACTTACTTACTGTTCATACTGACACCTGTATGTTTCTTCTTCTTATTGTGTGTTTCCAGGTTATTCCTGACCACAAGGATCAGGAATGGGACCCCAAACATCCAGAGAGCTACGCGGGAATCTTCCATTTCCAGTTCTGGGTGTTTGGGGAATGGGTGGATGTGGTGGTGGACGACCGGCTGCCTACGATCAACGGGGAGCTCATCTACTGCCACTCTAAAGACAACAATGAGTTCTGGAGCGCCCTGCTGGAGAAAGCTTATGCTAAGTATGCTAACTGCTAACATACACATACAACAAGTTTATTTTTAATTCTGATGTGTAATATGAATGAATTTTACAGTCTGTGTAAGCATTTAGCCCTGAGTTGTGTATCAAAGCATCACTGACTATATAAAGATGGACAACTCATCTCCAGCTCCTTCTGTTGTACTAAAGTGAAGCCAAAATACTGATATTGTTTAGCCTTTTATTGGTATTCATTGCTCTTATCATTTTAGATCCCACATCATTGAGTCCTTCCTCTGTTGTTGGTTCTTTTATATTACTTTTACAAATTTGTTGTTACTTTTTATTGATCCAAGCTTCATTGTTTTACTTTCTGATTATTTATTCATACCATTAATCTTTATTAGGTTATTTTTTGGCTCCTTTTTTCTGTAGTTCATTGTTGTTATTGTTAATTTATTTTCATTGTTTTCTTATCTTACATTTATTCTATCCTATCCTACTTTTACTCCTTGTTTTTTGCATTTACACTTTATTGCCTTTTCTTTTTCTGACTTTTTGTATGTGTTACTTCCTGCAATGGAAGAGCTGGGGTAGAGGAGGGGTTTTTTATCATGACCTGATAAAAAATAACACTGATTTAAAACACCTTTTTTGGTGCAGTAAATTTTGACTAAAATGGGACACAGTGTCCAAAAAGCAGATATGCCAGAATAACAAGATAGTAACACTTTGTCTTACGGATGGCTTGTCTGTTGGATGGCTCAAGTCTTGTTCAATAATAATTATTGAGTTATCATTATAATCCCAGTGTTGTCACATGAAAAAATACACTGTCCAAAACAATAAGAACATTAAAATTCAGAAAACTTAGTCAAACTGCACATCTGTGTGAAAATTCAATGACATAGTTTTAGAATGACAAAATTTTGATCAAAATAAGTTTTGAAGTGTCCTGAAAGTAGACATCGGGCACCTAGGAGTTAAGACCAAACTGCAAAATTATTTATAAAATAACAATAATTAAGTAAATAAAGTTTAAAACTGTCACAAGTCCTGGTTGCAATCCCTTCTTCGGGAGGTGTTGGTAGGTTAGATTGTAAACTGTGCAAAAGCTGTTTGCTTTCATTACAAAGTAAAAATATGAAGCTTCAGATGTGCCAGACAAAACCAGGACTCAGACGTGTCCCCCCTTCTAAATCCATGTCTCCTAACTAAACCCTCTGTGTGCAGACTGGCAGGCTGCTATGAGGCCCTGGACGGAGGAAACACGGGAGATGCTGTGGTTGATTTCAGTGGAGCTGTGGCTGAAGCCCTCAACCTGGAACAAGAAGCTTACTATAAAGACGAGAAAAAACAAGAACAGCTGTTTGAAGACCTTCTAAAAGTCTTCGATCGTGGAGGAATCATAAGCTGCTCTATTAAGGTCTGTGCTCTCTGTGTCTGGGATTCAGAGGAGGTGGAAGTGACTAAATTGATTTCTTATACGATTCATTCTTCAACTTTAGGCTGAGCCTCATGAACTCGAGGCCCGGATGGCGAACGGGCTGGTGAAGGGTCACGCATACTCAGTGACCGCAGTGAAGAAGGTGCGTTTAGGTCACGGGCTGCTGGCATACTTCAGGAATGAGACCATTCCTCTGATTCGCATGAGGAACCCCTGGGGCAAGACGGAGTGGAAAGGAGCCTGGAGCGACAGGTGAGAACAGGTTAAAGGTGCAGACCGTATAAAACATCTCAGGGATATCACCCGTTACTGCTGACATGTAATCATTACATTGATGTTCCTAAAAGTGTAAAACTGGGTCTATTTGGTATGGAAAACAGTTTAAGCATGAAATTGATGTCAGTGATGTAAACAGTAGTTCAGCTTTACTAGCACTAAAATGTGGAGTACATGTACTTGGTTTAGGTCAACTAGAGCCCCAGTAGACTTTACCAGTGCTATAAGAAAGCCTGAAGCTAGTAAGGGGTGTGGGGAAAAGCAAAGTCAAACTTCCCATTGGTGTGCAAGTAGACCTTGCAAGTAAAACAAAATGACCTACAAGTAAACAATTTTGTTGCTAGTTCTTCTTGAAAAGTTTTTAGTTTTCACTGTTAACATTTTAGGAGTCTACTTGTGGGATTATAACCAAATCCAGCACCCTGTAATATTTTTGAAAGCCAATGGGAAGCATAAGTTTGTTTTTTCTTGCCTCCTTATTAGCATATAAGGGTTATTAGTAGTTCTAATAAACATTTTTAAGACTACTAGTAGTACTTGTGACACATTTTGCTTCACAAGCCTACTCGCACTAGCTGACCAAAACTGAGCACATGTACTCAGAATTTGAGTTCTGTAGAGCTGAACTACGGCTGAAATCACAGATTATTTTATCTCTCCAATGTAGAGACAGAGAAGATTTTTCTAGGGATGAAATGAGTTACTGCCACTTGATAAAGTTCTAGCAGGAGTTTGGTAATTCCTTCAAAAATGATTTTACTGAGTCTCTCAGAGTAAATAAGATGCTGTTATAATGATAAACATAATGATTATTTTTAATGTGCCATGATTAAGTTATCTGAATTCTAATCTTGAAATATTTATTGTTCAAGCTATTTTTTGAAGGAAAAAAACTGACTGATGCCACCCCTTATCTCTAGTTATTTGTTTATATTTAATATTAGCCCTTTTTCAGTCTGATTATTTGTACACTTGCTATATATTTTCTTGTCCTGTTGTGGTATTGGAATTAAAATGAGTATTTCGGCACAAATATAAAGCCACATGACTGATTAATGAAGCACAATGACATTATTATGTTGTGAAGAACCATAAGTCAACCATTTTGTGTGTGCTACTTACACATTACAGTATTTCTATTTTTCCTGTTTTGTTTGTTGGTTTTAAGCTCTGAAGAATGGGCAAAGGTCGGTGATTTGGAAAGAGGAAACCTTGGTATCGTAGTAGAAGATGATGGAGAGTTCTGGTGAGTTAGTGACCCTTATCAAGTCCTGCCTGTTACAGAAAGTGATCCTGATCAACACTGTCGTCTTTGGTAACTGCTCCTGAATGAGCCTATTTTGTGTCGGAGACAACTTTAAATAACTTGATTGTTTTTTTTGTTTTTTTTTTGTTAAATTGAATAAATACATTTTCAAACCTAGTCTCAGTGTGAGAATAAAGAAAAAATAGGTAATTCATAATGTTTAAAAATATAAAATTAAAACCTGTGTGATTTCAGTGATGCTGTCTGTCATTAGCTGTAGGGAGCAGCTTGAACTGTTTCCTAAACACCTGCAGATGCCAGATTTTACAGAATATGGCCAATAGAGTCAACGCAGAACTGTGTTAGCATTTAGCACTTCCTGGTTGCCAAGGAAGCGGGTAGGAATTTGTCACATTCCAGTTTGATACGTTCCAGCTGCAAGCCGCAGGACATGCAACTTCAGAGTGGGAATTATCAGGATCACCACCAAAATGTAATCATTTTTAAGTTGAGCCATTACCAATATCTGCTGAAAATTTCAACCAAATTAACATGCCAGTAAAAATATAACCTCCTTGGCGGATACAGATAAGACACACATTTACTTAATGGATTTCTTTTGACATCCAATGTCAAAATTTGTTTTTAAGTTAAAGTTCAGTTCTCCCTGTAACTTTTTAGAAAATTTTCCATTTCTGACTGTGATTTTTGTCCACACCAGGATGTCATTCACAGACTGGTGCAAGTTCTTTACAGATGCAGACGTGTGCCGTCTCATAAATACCTCTCTGATAAGCATCCACAAAACTTGGCACGAGGTTGTTCACTATGGCAGCTGGACCAAAAACTCGGATCCGCTGCTGAACCGCTGTGGAGGCTGTGGGAACCACAAACAGACGTTCCTGCAGAACCCACAGGTACTCCTCCACAGACTGTTTACGCACGCCCTTGTCTTACTGCACGTGTTTCATATAAGCAGAACAATAATACAGATATTTACATAAAAGATAATTCATTTTTCATCTTTTCCACAGTACTTGTTTGATGTTACAAAAGACATAGACGAGGTCCTCATCTCCCTTCAACAGAAGGACATCAGGGTTCACAAAAAAGTTGGTCAGGGGGAGAATCTGAGCATCGGTTTTTCAGTACTGAAGGTAAGACACAGTGACACACTATTAACACATCAGGGCTCTTCATCATATCAAAATAGTAAATCTTGATACGATATTAGTAGAAAATATTCAAAAGAGATAGCCGTTTTTACACAAACACAACACATTCACACAAAGCCCTTTGTGCCATGCTCTAGTGGTGAGCAACTGGCGGCCCGGGGGCCACATGTGACCCTCCCACTATCTCAATATGGCCCACTAACCAGTTCAAAATTCCCAAATAATGTCTCCACATGAAGACATCCTGATAAAATCTGCCCAGACATTATTAAATAGCAATATTTCCAGGAAAATAGTGCTGTAGTCAGCTGTATTTGTTTTTTTAAAGGCCCTTCTATGCAAACTGAAATTTCTGTAAACTAACTTAGATCCCCGGTAAATACGTAAAACTGTTCATTTAAAAGTAGCTGCAATTGGCTTTGCTGCTTATGTTTTAGCTTAAATATTAATGTTTACAAATACTGATGACTCGCTTCTTATAATGGCTCTATATGTGTTGTCTCTTTTCTCAAACAGAGTAATTTTAATTGTCATATTCCAATAATTTAGTCCTCTAATGATGATGAAGATATTTTAATGTGTCCCTCTTGGAAACCAAAGCTGTTCAGCCCTGCTCGAGCCTGTGGTCCAGTTTGTTAGTGAAGAGTGAATGCTTTAGTTTAACCCTTTATCTCCCAGCTCAAGTGTCTGGCAGAGGTCAATAAATTCAAGATATTTAATGTGTTAAAAAACGTGATTCATCGTTGTTTGTTTCTGTCAATGTTTTAGGGCACAGAGAAAACTGAAAACTAACCAAAAGAACTGACATTTTCTTTGTGTGGGATCTAAAGTTTTAAAAAGTTACAAACTATTGTTATTATTACTGTCATTATTATTTTAAATACTTAATTTAACCATTTGATGATATGATGATTTTAAATATAATCTGCCATTCATCCCCCAAAAAATGTTTGTCAAACTCAGTATCTTCTATTTTAAGTTATTTTTGCTTTTATTTACAAACATTTCTGCCTTTTCTGATTGATTTTGTCCCTAAATGTGTGCATTTTTATGTCCTCATGTAATCAGCTGTAAGCTTTGAAAACTTTTAAATCCAACACCAGGTAAATATCTGGTTCTTGGTATTGTTGTAGTTTTCTCTGTTCCCTGAAGTCTTGACAGAATTAAACAGTGATTTGATTTGTTCTGTTTTTTTTTTTTTTTACATTTCTCTGAATTTATTGATGACCTCTGCCAACAGTTGAGCTGGTAGTTAAAGGGACATGCATGGTACACGTCCCCAGCCCTTTCAGGAGGTTTACTTATGCCCCAGTCACACAGTCCTGTTTCTCATGGCGATGGTTCGGGACTGTGCACGATTGGCCAGGCTGGTTTGATCGGCATGATACGGGAAGAAACGACTGTCTCTCCCCCCGACACACCCTGTAAATACACCGCCAGTTACGCTTCTGCATCACTTTGGGGGCGTTTGTCCCGCTTCCATTAGGTCAGTACAACAATAAGATGGGAATTCAATGAATTTCCACCCTGCTGACACGACGTCAGCCCCGTTCAAGCCCAGTTTGTGTCACGTAAGCCTGAGGACTACATTAGGCTTCCACCTCACTATACTGAGAGAGGCAATTCTCCATGACAGTTTTTATCAGTTCAAAACTGTCAGGACTCTTGCCCGTTCCCCAGCATTTCTACGACTATACAATGCTGATCCAGATCAAGTAGTGCATGCACCACAACCAAAGCACTTTTCATCAGGATTATGACAATCGTGCACAATCGCCATGAGTAAAGGGAATGTACACACTAACTCATTCAAAACACCAGCATAGGTGCATGATGGGAATCCAGTACAGCTGCTCCTTGCAGGAATTATTTTTTAGCAAAGTGTTGTGTTCAGGGCCGTGCTCCGTCATAGTGAGTCAATAAGCCACAAAAGTTGTAGTCATACGCTCTGTTTTGCTCTCATTGAGGGGATTCTGCTGCTTTTCCATTTGTGGGATCTGCTCACCTTGGCTCAAATCCACATGGTTTGGATTCAGTCCGCTTCCTTTTCCATTACGGTATAGACTGTCAGTACCTCTCTGAGGTTGGCTGAGCTGTCATAGAGAGGCTGAGTGAAACTACCACAATGTCCTCACAATGAAGGAGAAAACAGGCAATAGAGCTGCTGGTTCCTGTGTGGATTTTTGTCATGGAGATTTTTCCCCCCTAAAAGGTGGTTGCAAGCAAAAGCAGTTAAACAATGTAAGCTCAGAAGTCATTTTAAAAGTTTGTCCAGTGCATCCATCTTCAGTGTGATACTGAATTCCAGAAAGAGAGCCCACATCACATTGATTTGAAAGTCTCTGCATTTCTACCTGTGTCTCTCAGATTAGATTTTAAGATTTTTCTAAAGTTATTTAAATCCCTTAATGGTCTTTCTCCTAATTTATCTGATTTGCTTTGACCATATGATCCCAGTAGAGCCCTCAGGTCTTCAGGTAGTGGGCTTTACATAAAAACAAGTGTTGAAGCTTCTTTTCATTAATTCGCCCCGTCTGTGGAGAAGTCTACCTGAAGACCTACTGTTAAGATACACCTTTACAGTCTGGCTTTAAGCTGATTTTATCGATCATTGTTTATCTATTTTATCCTCTTAATAGGTAATATTTCTCCACTTCGGTTCAGATTTAATGTTCTGTGTTTTATGCTCCATGAACTGTTTTATAATCCTACATTTGGAGTTCCGTCCCATTTGACTCATTTAAACATGTTTATCAGTATTTACATCGAGAGTTTAATTATATTTTAGTTAATTCAGATTTTGTCTCTTAGTGTTTTTCTCTTTAGTATGGTTTTATTTCTCATCATGATTTTTACCAGTATAGTCTCAGCTCCAGTGTTTTCTCATTTTTAAATACAACATAGTATTCGCTGAATCGTCTGTTCCTGTTTTCTGTTAAAGTTCCCTATTAACGTCTTTGTGTGTCTTTGTGAGTGTGTTTGTGTGTGTGGATCGGCAGGGTGGACAGAGGCTTGTATTTTCAAAGTATTTAAGTGCTTTACAAATAAAGTTTGACTGATTAAAACAATCAGTGTACGGGTCGCTGCACAGATCCTGACCTGCTGACCTGCCAACCAGCTGTTGCAGTGCACTTTGGGATTTTTAGTACGAGATGTAGAAGTGCTTTTTAACGAAGGACCATTAATAATAGACTTCTGAATTGTTTTCTTGTGACCAGATTTGGCCCACAGGCCTCGAGTTTCACACGACTGCTTGAATTGATTGTCAAACCTGCTCAAATAATCATTTGTCCATTGAGTCCAGTTTTAGATTTGGGAGAGTCAAAAGGTCATAACTAATTGTTGTTTCCTTGTCAAAACAATTTTGTGAATATGAAGTCACAAGAGTTCTTAAAGGGATATTCCTGAAACTTTACACGAATGTTTACCATGACAAAAGAAAAACTGATTAATGTATAGATGAGCCTCTGGTCAAAGTTTTAATTCAATTTTGTGAAAACAGTCTCCTAATAATACTTTGTACATTTTTGTACAATTCTGCTTTTTTAACTGATTTCTGAACAATTACCTTTTTGATTCCTGCAGATTTTCTGTGTGGGAAAAAGTTAGCCTACATACAAGTTTTTTTTTAGAGGCAACAAAGTGAAACACATGGTTATCCTGAAATTCAGTAACGTGCTACATAGAAATATGCTTCTGCAAGCTGCCAATTTTTCCACCCAAAGGTGCAGAAAGCACAATTAAGTCAAAATGAAGAATTCTTAAGGTGCGTTGACACCGGACGCTACTTGTACTACCTCGGCGATCACTTTCCATTCAAAGTCAATGTACAGCCGCGATGGGGCGGGGCTAACCTTCCTGCGATGCGACAGCCGCGTACAAGATGATAACTTCACTCGCCGCGCGATGTCAAAGTTAAAAAAAAGTTGATCTATTCAGGCGATGTCGTGTGTGGCTGTGCAGCATCAGCCAATCAGAGGTGTGTGTATGTGTGACGGTACCCGAGACAGACAGTTATTCATCCGGACTACAGGGCGGATGAGGTCCGTCTAGGCGGAACTAATGTCAGTGAGGACATTAGGTCCGCCTAGACGGACCACGGTAAACTCACAGATAATGCTGCTGCAGGGCATCAGCTGCAGTGTTTTGTGGTTGATAAGTGAATCAAAAGGATACATCTGGAATAATGTCCGCCTATACATCCTATTACATGATATATGAAATGATTGCGGTGAAACTCGAGCAGACGTGATGTCACCGTGCGACGGCCGACGGCAGCAGTTACCAAAATGAGGTATTTATGGACGCGCGACGCTACGTCAGTGGGCGACGCAATTTTGGTAGCTGGGTCGCTTGCGGTGTGAACGCAGCATTACAGCTTCTGAAAGTAGGAACTGATAAAGGAATTGTTTAGCAAAAAGACTAATGATATTGATTTCTTGAGGGAGCTGTTGTCAATCATCTCAACTGGAATAGGTTTTCGATTCCCATCCCTTCATTTCGCTCAGGTGTCTAATCTGTTTTCAGACCAGTCTCTCTTAAGCTTGAGTAATTTCAATATTAGTAACCATCAAAATTTTGAGATTTTAACATAAAAAATTGCGTAATCAAAATCATCAAAAAGTATCAAATCAATTAAACCTCACAGCACACAAACATGACTAATTTAATGAATTATCTTGAGTTGTGATAAATTATCACCGACACAAACAATAACAAGGACAAATTATGTCTCATATTTAAAGGGTTAGCTAAACATTGGCGAATGATTGCACTGAGACTAAGAACAGCTCAGCGGAAATGTTTTTCGTCTGGGACAAAGTGGTTGGTCAAAGGTCAGTTTAGTCTGAAGGAAAAGAGTTTAATGTCATCATTTATTTGGCTCTTTTTGGTCAAAATGTTGGCTTTGTTCAGCGCCTCACTTGTTTGGTTCACAGTTGATAAGTGTTTCTAATGACTGGCGGACATAACATGATAAGTTTATCAGTACTTAAAACAGCATTTCAACAAGAGGCTAAATCATGCAAGATTCAACAAGAAAAAGGCTCATACTTCACTGATTGCTTCAAAAACACTGAAACAGCACCCATTTAGACTTCTAGGAAGAGTTTAGAGGATAATGTTCTTGTGTAAGGGGCTCCTGTGGGGAATTCAAACTTTTCATGGGTAATGGGTAAAGCTGATGGTTGCATGAGTAGAAAAAAAGCAATGCCATTACATTCTTTCCAAGTCAGGATGTGGATATTTAAACCACAACCTTCCAAAAAAAGCAGGAAAAGGTTGACCTATATTCGAGTGAGGAGTTTTACATTGAAGATTCATATGCCCAACACAGATAAGAGTTACAAGTATCATATAAAAAGACTCGGTGATGTGTTTTAGTGAAGGTCAGAGCTGCTTTGTCACTGTAAAGTTTGTTTAGGTGGCTGCAAAACCTGCCAAACCAGCTCTTATCCCGCTGCTGGGATTAGATTGCTGTGTTATAATGAGGCCTTGTAACCTTTGAGGCACAACTGACTTCACATTTCCTGTAACGTGACAGTGCTCTTCAGAGGTCTGGTTCAGTTCAGACACACTCTGCACACACTTATCATCCAAAGACAAGTGTTTCCAAAAGAGGAATAAAAGCTGCTGCTGCTGTGAGAGAATGAGATTAAAAAAAAGACTGGACCTGAATCTAACCCTCCTCATTTAAAGACATTTTCCACCTTCATCATGAGGACAGTAAACCTCTTTAAAAACACTTCAGCTGAAATGTAGATTAAATGGAGGATTGAACTTTGTACTGTAAAGAAATTTCTGGTATTTGGACCAATTTCAGCTATTAGAATAACAATTCATATAATCTGTCCTAATGAATCTTTGGTCTCTTTGTCTTGCCCTAAATCCTGTTTTTTTCTAAAAACCTGAATATTTTAACCTGCTATTTGGCACAGCTAACTTCATAATTCCAATATTCTCTTTTAAATGTTCAAATGGGACTCTTTTCAGTAAATAAATGTCATTTTATTGGAGTGAACCCACCAGAAGATACCTGAAACTGCCTTTATTGTAATCAAAAACAAGAAAAGTAGGTTAGGTGAAGAGGAAATATTTGGCAGAAAGTTAATAAAATTATATATAAAGAAAGCAGACAATATGAGGGCCCATACAGCCAGTTATGGCCCTGAGTGTCTTCCTAAGCTTTCTCCCCCTTAATGATCCTGCCTGTACATCAAAATAAACCTTAAGTGTTTTTTAACAGAACTTCATTGTAGGCTTTTTAACCAATAATCTTTTAAGGTAAAAATGTTCTTAGTGTCTCATCATAACTAAACATTTTACTTTCACAAAGTGGTAGACACAAGCCCAGTATTTTATCAGAGCTCTGCCACCAGAGGGCAGCAGATCTCTCTGGGCAGCAGATGAACTTTTAATCCTCCTGGTGTTCTTAAAATGTTCTTTAAATTTGACTGTCACACTGAAACCATGATTAATTGCACAGTCATTCATTTGAGGCATTATTGTGGTTCTTAATATTTTGTACAAACACCCTTTAGATCAACAAGAGTGAGTGTGTTTATGTGATTGTCCTGATGTTTAGTCCATACAGGCGATAAAACACAAGAGGGAGCGATTATAAACCAATCATGAGCTCTGCTGTGATGCTGTCCAGAGCTCCAAAAGTCAAGGCGATGATGACCGTCACAAATCACTACCCCTCATGAGATGTTGGATACGGCAGTTCAACAACTAAATCACAGAGATGAATTATTATTAAAAAGTTAAAGGCTGTGTTTATAATCACATATATGATGCACTCCATCCTGAGTACACCATCTTTAGTGGTGTCCAAAATATGAGTGATTAGCTTCAACAGATTATCATCACATGAGTTTATGTGCAGCTCCCATGAGGACTTTAACCCTAATCTGAGACATCTCTTATGTGTTAAACGGTTATCATACTGAATATCAGGGATGGGCAACTTTAGTGTCAAAATGAGCAATGTCAATTTTATTCTCTTTGCCAAAGGGACATGAAGTTTTAAATCCTATTACACTCTCAAAATACATTTAAATATGTCTATTATTTAACAAAATAGAGAGGATATACTGTATGGCTTTAGGACAATCAATATTAAAAGGCTTTTTTGATGGGAAAAGAAAAATACCTGGCAAACATTAGAATTTAATCATTTGATCTCTTTTTTGATGCAATGAACACATTACATGCAAGTACAGAAGAGTATAAACGCCATTTTAGGTGGAAAAAAATAATTTTAGGGGAGGTTGAGATTGAAGTTGAAATGATGAGAATAAAGTTGAAATTTTGAGATAAAAGTCAACATTACCAAATAAAAGTTGAAATTTCGACAGTAAAGTTGAAAAAAAAAAATCATTTTAAATGTCAGAACAATGATATTCAAGTTAAAATGTCAGAAAAAAAGTTGAAAATCAAGAATAAAGTCGACATACAATGTATTTTAACTTTATTCTTGACATGTTGACTTTATGTTTTTCCAAAATTATTTTCTCTGTCTAACATGGCCCTTCCACTCTTCTGTGTGCTATATATCTGCTGTGATATGGTTAGAGTTATACATGTTATATCATTAGAAAGCCTGATTATCACCTTTACAACGAGGTACGACTAGTGTGGATCGTACACTTATGGATACAGTTTTCAGTGAAGCAAAAGTGAGGGACTGGTCTTTTTAGGGTGTTGTCTGTCTGGGACGCCCACCTCGGGGTCTGTCTTTGACTTCCCCAGTTTCACAGAACTTGGACAAAAGTTTGGAAATGGTACCAGGCTGACAACAAAAATGCTGCCGCTCTGCGTACAGGAACACCAGCTTCCATTACCTGCCTTTAGCTCATTGCACGAATGCACGATCCGTCCAAGTTGTACCTCATTGTAAAGATGACTAATCAGCTTTCTTACTAAATAACATACAATACCAATTGTTTCATTGAAGGGGAGAAATAATTAACCTAAAATGTGTTCCCAAACCTTTTTGAGGAGTATATACTTTAGATTAAAACTAGAGGATGTTTGTTATGTGCAAAAACAAAACCAGGATATTACAAACCCAGCCTTGGGTCAATGATGTTGAATACACTCACTACTTGATCATAATTTTCTAATGTGCTCTGGGTCACATAGGTGGAGCTGAACAGGAAGTACCGCATGCATGACATTGTGACTCAACAGTCTGTTGAGACGTCGACCTACATCAACGCTCGGCATGTGTTCCTGAGAAGCATGCTCCCTAAGGGACGCTACGTCATCCTCCCCACCACCTTCAGACCTCAGACCCTGGGGGACTACATGCTGCGAGTTTTTACTGACGTGGACTCAGGGTGCAGGTATGAATGACTTCAATGAAAACCCAACAGTTGAGTGTTTCTTCAGGGACAAAAAAAGTATTTACAGTAGGGAAGAGCCTAAATAATACTTCTGTATTAGTATAAATAATATTACTAAAGACGGACAAAGTACTACAAATACTCTCATTTACATTTTCATTTTAGTGATTAGTTGTAGTAAAATAAAGAACAATTCTACTGGAGAAAACAACTACTACATAACATATCAACACCCCAAATAAATAGTATAAAGCTAATTTAAAGAGATTAATACAGAATTTAAGGCGATTAACTGCTTTTCAGTGCAGTCATCAAGTGTATACTGAGTTTAAGTAAGATTTGACTTTTATGTCCTGAAAGATTTCAATAGCACAAAACACTATTTTTATACATCAACTTCATCTGTATCCAGAATCCACTTGACAGTCACAAGATGTTGGTTTTGTGGATTTCATGTCTCCACACGATAATATTATGTCTTTGCATAAACTGGATTTCACCTTCAAAATTTTGGTAAATTGAAAAATTGACATGAACATTCTGACAATGTATTGAAAATCTTCATAAAAAGTCCTAACAATTAACCAAGAGTTATCAGTTAATGCTAAAATATAATAATTGTTGTCCATTAATTTTATAATTTATAGTTTAACGAGAAGAAAAACTAACAGAAACAAGTCATTCTTATTGTTTTCTCTTGATTGAGATGTGAAGGTTTAATTATTCACTACAGAAAAATAAGTATTGATGGTTGAATGATGTGGTTTAAAAAGATGAATTTATTTTGAAATTCCTCTTTCCTGTTCATAATGTTTGTCAAATAACCAAATATAATTTTCAGTTTTAAACTAGTTGTTTTAAAGATCTTTTTTTTTTTACGACAGGTGGTCTGATTAATTTGTTAAAGATGATTTCTGTTTTTCAAGAGAGGAAAAGAGAATAGCTCAATCCTTTATTATTTCCTTTTTTTTAAACTTTTCTATCAGTTCAAGGACATCATTACAAATGAACCGGGATGTATAAATGATTGTGAAAGAAGATGGATTACATTGCTGCCATATTTAGAGTAATAATTGCAACAATTACTGCTGTAAAGTCAAAATGAAGCTAATGCAGCAGTTCCCACAGTGTAAAGCAATCCTAAAGTATATGATTGTGTGCAGGGATAGTTTTACAGCTTAAATAAAACATTCACAGCCTGGTTCATCAAGCATCTTCACAATATATTTCAAATATTTTAAAGGGTTAGAGTGTGATTTATTTATATTGTGCCTTTTTTAATGAGGATTTCCAGCTTAAGAAAATTAGGGAAACAATTAACATCACTGCCAGTCTGATCTGAGATGTGATTGGTCAGGGAATAGAGCCTCTCTGTCTGAGAGTAGGTGGATCTGAAGTTTGACTAAGGCCCTCCTCACACGAGAATGGCTTCGTATTGTCTTGGCGTTGGCATCAATACATGTATCGCTGTTTACACATCGTATTGTACATAGACTTGTGCATTTACATGACAACGCAAAATCCACGCAAAATCCTGTCGGGTTGCCCATTTGGTTCTGCTCTGAGGTGGATTCCACGTCAACAAGTGCTCATGCACGCGTAACATGCTGCGTCTCTGCATGAGCACTTGTTGCTGTTGTTGTTGTTGTTGCTGTAGCCGGTGTTGTTGGTGTTCTATGAGCAAATGTTGGTATAAAAGTCGTAGCAATATTTGTAGCTGCTGGAACAAGATCAGAATCAGCCCGGCTGCCGCCATTATTGTTGTTGGTGTGTGTGACAGCGTGGGTTGGGGGGCGGGGAGGAGGAGGGGTGCTATGAGGTCACCGTCATTCTTTCGGACTTATCTGTTTATACCAACTACGGCATGAAGACGAATACCCAGATATCCACCTGCAGACCCGTTTTCAAAAAAGATGCAGAGTCATGGACAAATACGCGTCTCTGTGTGTCAAAATCACCAGATCGATAGTTTATTTTACCGGAGTCTTACAAATTCATACTCGTGTAAAGCCCACCTTAGTCAGCATGAACAGTTTGGTAGCATCCACAATGTTTCAAAGCTCTTTTAATTGTTGAGGTTTAAAAGGGAAAATAAAAAGAGGACCAAAGAGAAGGAGAAAAGCCGAATTGAACTAAAAATCCAGGATACAAGAACAAAGTTACTCTAATTTAACAAATCCAAGAACTTAAATTCACAGGGGAACTTACCAAAAGTGATCAGATCAGAGTAAAAGGATACGCAGGGAGCTGCCAGGGTGAATGACACAGAGCAGCAGACACACAGAGGTGATCAAACTCAGGTGAGACGATCACACAGGTGGACACCATCAGAGTAATGAGGTACAACAGGAAACACTGAGGATCAGGGAAAAAAATAAAACATGACACTGAGACAAGAAACAAGAGGATGGCTCAAACTCAAACCAACTCAGAGTCAAAATAACTGACATCACATGGCACAGACTTTGGTGTGAACATAGATAAACAAGTTTTTCACCACTTTCCTCTTTCAGAAATCAGAGCTGTGACAGAAGCAGGAAGGAAAACGGTTACTGTGATTGTTTACAATAATAATAATCATAATAGCAATAATAGGGCAGCACGGTGGCACAGCAGGTAGTGCTGGAGGTTGTTGGTTTGAACCCTGTGTCTTTCTGGAGTTTGCATGTTCTCCCCGTGCATGTGTGGGTTCTCTCCAGGCACTCTAGCTTCCTCCCTCAGACCAAACACATGCTTATTAGGTTGATTGATGTCTCTAAATTGCACTTAGGTATGAGTGTGAGAGTGAATGGTTGTCTGTCTCTCTATGTGGCCCTGCAATTGGCTGGTGATTGGACCATAGAGTTCAGCCCCAATGATCCAACGAGGGATAAGCTTAAAGGAAAAGTTCGGTTTCTACAGCTTTCACATTGTTTATTGAATGAAATAGAACAATATTCTCCCTGATCCAAACAGTGCTTCAGGAGATATTTAGATCCAAAATCGAGCGGCGGACATCCGTATAATGGTAGCACACGGGGCATGTATAGCGCCGCTCCTTAAAGTGCATTAATTGTCCAAAAACTCATTAGTTTCACCAATATTTCATCGTGGTCCGCTCACGCTACTCCTCCATTACAGTCTGTGTCGCCCCAGACATGTTTTTGTAACTGTGCCGACCTCTGAACTGAAGAAGAAGAACGCTTGCCTCCGCGCATGCGCAGTACTCTCTGGAGCGCTGCCTCCGCGTCCTCCTTTCGATGAGCTCCTCATCTGTAAACTCTGGCTCGAAACTGTAAGGACACCCATCATATTCAAAGTTCTCCTCCCCAACATCTTCATCCGATAGATTTTTTTTTTTGCACAAAACTGGAAGAAGAAAGTCGTTGTGTAGCCGACGGTCTTCCCCTGAATCAATGAGCCGTACTGCGCATGCGCGGATGCCCCGTGTGCTACCATTATACGGATGTCCGCTGCTCGATTTTGGATCTAAATATCTCCTGAAGCACTGTTTGGATCAGGAAAGCCTTCTGGGTGAGTATATTGTTCTACTTCATTCTATAAACGATGTGAAAGCTGTAGAAAACGAACTTATCCTTTAATATATAATGGATGGATTTTCTAATGCAATGGGTACTGTTGTGTTACTCGAGATCCCATTTATAAGGTCTTGGTCTTGTCTCGGACTTGAGAGCATTTTTACTCGGTCTTGTCTCAGTCTTGGACTGGCCGGATTTGGGATTTTCCGCCAAGACTGATCAAGACCAGTTCTGATCTGCTGTCTCTCAACTTTGTTAATGTGAAAAAGGAGGAACACTTGGTAAAACTACATAAAGCTTCAATTCATGTGTTATTTCCTCTTGTGATGACTGTAAGCTTCCTGGTGTTGTGACTGAGGGACACCCCCTTAACTGCCAGACCTTGTCATGGTTTATAAAATTGATTTTGATCTCGGTCTTGGTCTCGACTCAGTCTTGACCCCCGAAAGTCTTGGTCTTGTCTTGATCTTGGTGCATTCTGGTCTCGCACAAGTCTTGGTCCCGGATTGTGTGGTCTTGAGAACACTATCAGTGGGTCTGGTGTTGGACTGGCTGACATAATTCCCGGTGGACCTTGTTATCGTCTTTTTGTCACGTTGATATTCAAACTGACAAACTGCATTTGGCCCCCGCTCCGTTGGTTCCTCCATTTGCCCTGATGTCATAGTTTACAATTATGAGGTCCGCAGAGAGGCTCCAGACAGGGTGAGAACACAGCTGTTGTTTGACTGCTCATCTCAGCAGGACAGATCAAATCCAAGAAAAACACTCAGATGAGTGTTCTGGGAAAAAAGACGTTAAAATTATATTTATATTAAATTACTCACAAAGTAACAAAATCCTCAGACTGCTTTTCTTGGACACACATGTTTGTGTCTGACCACCTCATTGGCCGACCAGGATGCAGAACCAAATTATGTTTGTTCTTATAAAGCTCATTTTAAGCTGATGAGTCCCCAGAGCAACGTGTCTGTAAAGCAAAGGAATGATGCTTTAATCAACATGGAAACATTGAGATCAGCCCATCATGATACTGAGAATAAACTTTATCCTGGTTCTGCATCTCTCCTGTCCTCTTACAGGGAGCTCACAGAGGATAAGCCCAGGGTCAGATGTTGGAGTTCATTCCTTGGATATCCACAAGTCGTGTCTCATGTCTACGTCCATGCAGCTGAGGGGCTGCAGAACCAGGAAAATCCAGGAGGTAAGAGGTCTCCACATGAACCAGACTCCACCAGCTTCGGTCTAATCGGCATGTTCCTCTCCAGTTATGTTTGCTGACACTGGTCTGTGTTTTCATGCAGGTGCAGATCCGTATGTGATCATATCCTGTGAGGGGAAATCAGTTCAGTCCACTATCAAAGCGGACACCTTACAACCAGAGTTTGCAACCTCGGCCATTTTCTACAGGAAGAAACCCAGAAAGCCCGTAACTGTGGAGGTAAGACCTTCATTATTCTGAAGACCATGGGCACAGAGAGAGCTTAGGTGATCGTCATTTGAAAACAAATGGTCCAAAGAGTGAAATGAACAAAGTCTCTTTGAGCTGTGAGGCAGCATGAAGTGCAATTTAGAAGTTGACTTCTGTACAGAAAGTTTATCCATCAAAGGTTTGACAAGTAGGAATACTTTGCCTATGGCAATCAAAGTGTTTGTTTCTTTAAAGAGACAGCTTAAATCATGGCAGAATAATAATCAAAACTGTGAACATGACAAAAACTTAAGCATGAAAAATAGGCACTTTTATAACAGGTACGTTATGACAGGCACTGCATATTAAGCATCTAAAACTAGCACTTTCAGGTAGGTTTAGCCCAGCTAGCACCGTTTTATTTCTGCTTTGTGGTAACTGTAACTGTTGTTGTTTGTGGTAGTTTACTGATTTTATCAAACAGGAACATCCTGGACTGTAAATGGAGGCCTATGTGGAAGTGCCAAAACCTGTAGGACCACGAGTGGCTGCAAAAGCCTTATTCTAGTCCTATTTAATTAGCAGCCCGTGGGCCACATGCGGCCCGAAAGCAACCCTTAAGTGGCCCAAAATCAATGCGATTGGGACCTGGTTCGGGCAAGAAAAAAAACAGACATTTTTTTTTACAAACACTGAAAAGGTCTTAAAAAAATTCCAACATTATTACAGACATTGAATGCAACACATTCTGAAAAGTTGCTATGAAGCAAGTTACTTTCAATGCACTTTCAAATGTGACCAAAAGATGATGTTTTTTAATTTGCACTTTTTCAATGTTCATAAGCACTTTAATATTTGCTTTTATTTACCTGTCATAACGTGTTGAAGTTATCTGTTAACGAACGAAAGAAACAGTATTTCAGCAGAAGTTTAGTTTAGTACTGTTCTTTATTCAGTTTTGCCCTTTTGGATGTGACAGTGAATGGATAAACATCCAGTGTGTGTTATCTTTGTGTTTCTTTTAAGTGGTAAACTTTGCCCACTGTCTGCCAAAAATGTCCGGCCTAGCTCATGTCCTAAGTCTGAAAATCTGGCCCAACTAATTTCTAATTGAATAGCCCTGCCTTATTCCTTAGTGACTGTATACAGAGAGAAGGAGTTTTTTTTTTACTGCCAAACTCTGACATACATATTTACAACCTGGTTTAGAAAATGGCTTTAGTAAGCATCTACAGCATGTGCTCTCACTGTGAGGGCTGCCTGTTTATCCATGTCCTAAGTCCTGAGAAATCTGGCCCAACTAATTTCTAATTGAATAGCCTGCCTTATTGCTTAGTGACTGTAACACAGAGAAGGTTTTTTTTACCAAAACTCAAAGCATACATATTTACAACCCTGGTTTGAAAATGGCAAATTAGTAAGCATCTCGAGAAAATACAAGCTTATGTGCTCAAGATAACACTGTCGAGGATCTCGAAAACTACTGAAATTTAAGTCATATCACAAGAAAACGGTGCTAAAAAACAGAGCATGGCCTTTTGAATCTGTAGTTTTAGGCTTTCCAACAGCACTGTTATCTGTCTCTCTCCTGTGCTGCCATGTTTGTTTACTAATTCTCTCCTGCACAATGAATGTCACCTCTGCCAACTTCACCTGTAAAATGACTCATCAGCACCATCATGGACACATAAAAATTGATTGATTTAATTTCCATAGAACCAAAGGCTTTATTAAATGTTATAGAAATGCATATATATTAGATATTGATTTTGGTGGCCATGAATCCATATGTTATCAACAAGAAAAATGTAGCAGTTCTGTGGTGTATTCATTTTTTATTTTCATTATTTTTTTTAGTTCAGTACAAGCCCTCTCAACTGAACTTTAGATCAACCTACTGTTAGACCAAGAGGCCAAACTGAGGCAGAACTAAAAAAAAAAAGAAAAATCTGAATTCTGACTTTTTCACAAACTAAAAAAATTTAAGCCTCTACAAATTTTTCCAGAAGCCATTATTCTTCGTACAGGTGAAACATATTAAACTAAATACAGTTTATCCCATAGAATATATTCAAGTAAAGGTATATGTTAAATAAAACCCTACTACACAAAAATGCCACTTACTTACTGAACCCTCAGTAGATGTAATAAGTTACTTTTCACTCATAAGCATAACTTTAGGTTATTATGTCAGTTATATGAACAGTCTAAGTCCATTAACCACACAGGCTCACACATGATGAATAACTGAATGCACAGGTGGTCATATTTGCCCTTTGACCTGCTAACACGTCCCCCTTCCTCTTCTTGTGCAGGTGTGGAACAGCAACGCGGTGAAGGACGAGTTCATGGGTCAGGTGGTGCTGTCCGGATCAGTGAAGGACTCCACGAACCCCCAGAGACTCCAGCTCAGGAAACAAGGACGCAAGATGGCTGACGAGATGCCTGGGACCATCACTCTGAGGATCGTCAGCGCAACGCAACTGACCGCCATGTGACGGGAGTGGGCGGAGTCAGCTGGATGTCTTATTACAGAGTTACATGGTTAAATGCACAGTGATGATTTGTGTTGTATGTTTTTGTTCAGAGGGGGGCAGGGCACATCTGGGCAGCCTGAATGTCAGAGTTTTTAAGGTGTTAAATCTTTTGACTATTTGTACTTTCTTTTTAATCATTTTATAAGTTATATTTTTTACTGACATTTTACAAGCTTCTTGTAAAAGTATCATTCCTGTCCTTAAAGATGTTAAACTCCCTGTCCTTAAAGATGTTACACTTGATACTGTGAGAAAATGACAGAAAATTGTCATTTTAGTCTTAAAAATACTTTGGTATTTTGTTTGCAATGTTGGGAAATCATGGAAGACCAAAGTGGATCAACGACATGTACTCCTTTTTCCATTTAAAGGCACAATATGTTAAGTTTTTACAATAAAACTTCTCTTGTACTTACTGTTTAAAATGACTAATCATGCTTTATTTGTCTTCATTTGAACACTAGCATTACCTCCAGTTACACATCTGTGTGGATCCTCAGTCATCCAGCTTAAGGTAATCCAGTGCTGACCCAAAACTGGACTGGACCTGATTCTTGAAGATGTCTTCCCTCTTCTCTTAAAGACTTCTTCAGTTTTAAATCAGCCCAAAGAAGTCCCGAGGAGACAAAACATCTTCAAGAATTAGACCTGGTCCAGGTTCTTTTTAGATCAACAGTGGATTACCTTCAGTGCTTCAGTTTTTCAAATGAAGAGCAGTTTTTAGTTATTTAGGACTTAGTCATCAGACACAAAATGCTTCTCAGTGCTGTGGAAACACCAAATGTTGCAAATGCATTGGCAGTCATGGTTACATGGTTGAACCTTGGGAAATTTATTAACCCTATGTTATTAAACAAGAAACTCTGGTTAGGTATATTCATCATTTTCATGTACAGCTGCGGATTCTGTAGCTTTCAACAGTTAGTGAGTTTTTGTTTTATGTACAAATTCTCCAAGGAGGAAGGGCAATGTTTTTAAAATTCTAAGGATCCATAACTAACCATGTAAATATTAAATTATCAGCGTTTCATTCGAATTTATAAACTAACTTTTTGCCAAGGGCCTTAAAAAATGTAACATTTCTTTATATTTCTTTTTTAAGTTGAAGAACAGCATTTAGGCGGGTTAGCTCCCATAAATAACAAATGTCTAAACATTTTTTTTAAAGGCTGTTTTGAATATCTTTCAGAGGATATTAGATACATTAATGCATTTTTTCTGAACCTAATAGCAATTTAATACAATTTGGTTACAGAGCAGAAAAAAATTTATCTTCACAAATTGTAAATGGTTAGAGACTTACAAGGGCTAATATAATAAAGTACAACAGTTTAATACTTAATTGGTCCACCTGTTGCAAATTTCTCTATAGTGTATAGTTTAATTCAACATTTATTCTTTAATCCCAGCAGAAGAGTGGTTTCTTCCCTGTTTTAAGCTTATTTATTTAATTTCTCCTTTTCACTATGCCAGACTAGGATGCCTGTAAAGCATTTCTGCCCTCAGTACAAGTCATTTAGTTCCTTCATTGCCCCACAATAGCGTTCTCAAAATCCTCATTTTAGGCCATTATGAAGCGCTTGTTGAAACGCTTGGTCTCAAGGATGACCTAAAGTTACCTCGCAACGTCACAGCCCTTTGTGCCCTGATTGGTCAGTTCTATCGGGGGTAGAGCCAGCCTGTCCTTCTTCTACTACTGTATTTTCCGGCAGGCTCAAAGCAGCGACCGCGTATTGAGTCCCCCTACAGGCCAGAGCAGGTAATGAATGAGTGTGAGCTAGGGAAGTATAAACCCCTGCTGGACGGATGTGTTCCTCGGTGAGGGTTTGGGGCTGACGGACATCACAGAGGAGGAAGTGTTTTATCAGATTACTCCAATAAAAAGAAAGGTACCTTGTGTCGTCATGATGTTTGAAATCTCGCGGACATCTCGCAATGACCTATTTTCAGAGGAATCAAGTCTCGTTCTAGAATATCAGAAAAAATACAATCTCTCATTTTTTGAAAACTAAGGGGGTGTAAGGTCTTGTTTTCAAATTTATTATATTATATGTAAGTATTAAATCATGCATCAGCATGATATGTCTCCTTTAAAAAATAAATAAATAACATGGCTGTATTTATCCCAAGGGGTCCATCAGAAAATATATAAATCATTTTTTTATTCATAAATTTGTCTTACAGGTGCTTGGTTTGAGAGACTTTCCTTTTGGGGAGGGGGCTTAACCCTTTAAGGCCCAGGACCATAGATTAGAGCCAGAAAATTCTAATTTTTTGGAGCTAAAATGTTTGTTTCACTTTCTGCTAAAATCCATAAAAATCAACATATAGATTTTTCGTATCTTATTTGATACATTAGGTGTTTTTGGCAACTGATTATCCATTTGAGGACATTTTTTTATAATTTATCTGATTGTATTCAGATGTTTTTTTTTTTATTTGTTGATCATAATGAGTAGATAGAGGTATTATAAAAGTATGTATCAAATATGATACAATCGGCTTTATAGGGTTAAAATGTCAGGCAGCGCCCCTGCTCACCACAGGCAGAAAGCATCGTCCCTTCACTGTGTTGTTTTCCATCAGAACATATTTTCACAAACAAAACAAAAGAAAAATCAATGCAAGAATCATGAAATCCTTCAAGCAGGAGCACAGCTCTTGGTTTTCTTCCTCTTTTTATTTCAGTCCAGTTCCCAAACTGCAATATTTTGTTGATTTTTTTTTACACTCAAGACACAGCCATGCACAATTCAAAGTTCAAAAAGTCTATTGCTTCAACCACAATTAAAAATAGTTTATCCAAAACCTCACTTCCCCGTCGCTCGCTTGTCCTTTTTCAAAGATGGGGAAAGGCCTGCTGAGGTATGCCCGATGGATCAGCAGTTCATTTTTTTTACAAAGCTAGACAATAATAAGAGTAATAATAATAATAATAATAATGATAATAATTTAAAAAGCAAAATTTTTTGTCTTTGTTCCATTCTCTTGATACACATTAATAGAGGAATTTTTCACACCACGTGTACAGGTTTACACATTCAGAAGAGAGGAATGTACAGGAGCAACCACAGAAAAAAGGGGAAGGGGTGTGGGTGGGAGGGGGGCACAGCAGCGGTGTCTCTCGTCCTGAAAAATCCACCTTTGTGCTCATAGTTCAGACCTGTACATGGGGCAAAAAAAAAAAAAAAAAACATCCCGTCGGAGCTTCCTGACAGGCCACGCACACCTACCTACACACGCACACACATGTACTCAGAGTGCTGCAGTCATGGGGCGCTCTGTCCCGATGAAGGAGTGTCCCATAAAAAGCCCAAACAGGAGATCCAGGAGTGCGGAGACGGCGCGTGTGTGTTTCTCTTTTTACCCAGGGTGCAAACATTTATTGACACATACCATAGAGCAACCTGAATATTGTCATTTTAAGTTACATAATTCTAAAAAAGGGGGTGTTTCCCGCCATATTTACATACATACATACATATCCTAACAATCTTAACCTATTCGAAGATGAGATACAGTGTATAATTTTCGTTTTACATGCATGATTTCTGCCACGTCCTCACTCCTTCATCGTCTGTACAAATGGAGGTACGATAAAGCAGCTACCTCAGAGTCAAGGTGGACGACACGAGTGAGGCATCTTCTAGTGCACATTGAGGTAGCCCCCTGACACAAAAACACACATACGTGGAGAGATGCTACGTGGGAAAAGCCGGACAAAGCTACTAAATGTCCACAGGATGTAGATTCCTCTGCACGGGATGAGGGAGTCTAACCGGGTAGGACAGACACAGGTACGGGATGAGGTACAATCATGAAATGGCACTCAGAACTCGCTCGGTGGAAACATTCCCCCTCTTTAGTTTGCCTCATGTCGGAAAAATTTACTACAGAAGAACTAAATGGCATGAAAAGGAGACAGAAGGAAGAAGCAGAGCCGGCGGACCCATTAGGCAATATAGGCAAATGCTAAGGGCCCTGTGGCCTCCAGGGGGTGCCACAAAATTAGGAAAAAATCCCCTTTAATAGACTTAGGCTGTGTCCAAAATGGCATACTAACGTCCTACTCATACTAAGTGTGACCTCAAAATGAGTATGTAGTGTGTTCACAGTAGATAGTATGAAAAGATTGAGTGTGCGAGAAATACCCGGATGTATACTATAAAAATAAAATTTTTTAGTATGCAAGGTGGGCATACTAGTCACACTCAAACGCCCCATAATGCATTGCGCCATGCAAGATCGACCGGCATTCAGCTAAAAATCGACCACTAGCAAACTTCCCGTTTTCAAAATAAATGCATCTTTTATCATCTCCTTTTAGTTCTTTAATGTTTTTGTAAATGGGCTCTTGTTTTGGAGCCGACCGGAAGTTTCTTCGATAGCATAATGGCGCGCATAGCGGAATGACCGAAATGCTGAACTGAAATTTCTATCTGTGCGTTTTATGGCTCAAATGACCACATTTCGGTATTCTACGTCGTGACTTTTTTGCCTAAAATGCTCTCTGAACTTTCAAATGTGGCGAATCAACAGAGATATTTGATGGCCTGGAGTGCTTCTGATTTTTGTTGTCGGAGGTTTGAAATGCATCATGGGAAACTTAGTAGCATACTACAAAGTACGTTATGTAGTATGTAGTACGTTAGTATGCCATTTCGGACACAGCCTTAGATTAAAACGAGTCAACTCTTAAAATGGAAAAGCTCTCATCGAGTAAATGTAAGGCAATGCTCAATTAATATTATCGCAAATTATAACACCAAATTAGTCTCTGTTGTTATTTAAACTTTTTGACATTGACCGTAATATTTACAATTTATCATTAATTGTTTTTTCCACTTATTTAGGTGTTTTTTAATTTATGGTACAGGTACTTATATTGTATTTCAGATTTTTTTTGTATTTATGTGCAATTTGTTAAGAACGTACATTGGGTAGCATGTTACCTTATAAGTTTAAAACAATGGTAAAAACAATGCTATTCAATTTCTTTTCTCAAACATATGTAAACTGTCAATTGAGGTCATATAATTTTGCCTTTTGGGTAGGGCCGGCTCTGCGCTGAAGTATGAGCGAGCAGCATTTGAAACACCAGAGGAAAAGACGTCTGAAGACACAATGGTCTGTGTTTTCAGCCAAGCTGTGGCTTCAGTCTGAAAACATGTTGTCACAGTCATATCAGGACTTCTACAGGAGAATTGATCACTATTTCGTCGACTATAAATCCAGAACCCAGCATCCTATGTCCTTTTTTATCGTCTTTAGTTATAGGCCAATCTTCTCTGCTTAATCACTTTAATGCAGGGAAAGAAACCGAGACAAAAGCCCAATTCACAGTGACTTTACACAACAGTGCCACAATGAAGCCAATATTTACACGTCAGGACATTCAAAGACATTCACAGTAATTCATTGGGGCTGTAACAGCTGCAGAAGAGCTGCAGAACACCCTAGATGCACGTGACACGGCGAGAACCCTCACAAGCACACGAAGGCAGAGAGTCTCACTTGCAGCGCTCCTGTCTCCCGCTGAGTCCGTGTGCCCCCTCCCCTGTTTAAACCTCTGGAGATGGAGCAAAGAGGGGTCAACCTGCTCCCCTTATTCCTTCTCCATAATGTTCACAGCAGAGGGGAAAAGCCACAGGGGCGTAAATATTAATCCTTGGAGTGACAGTGTGAATTGGGCTGATGTGTTGCACCACAGACCTCACAGCTGATAAAACCTTGACTTTGGTCACATTTGAATGTGAAAGGTCATGAGGAAGTCTAACAGTGATTCTCAACTTGTGGGTTTCAAGGGATTGTGGATGCCTGGATAACAAAATCGTTAGATGTGTCCCAATTCAGGGGCTGCACACTTTGGAGGGTATATCTGAAGACATTACATCACAGAAAACCATCTTTGAATGCGAATATCACTGCATCAAAACAATTTGCTGAGATGTTCAATGAATCAACAAAGGTGGTGCACAAGCTGAAGATTTTGATCCATTATGGGTGCAAGAGTTTATATTTGAAGGCAGGAATTAAAAAAATGTCTGAATTATCACCTAAAGTGCTTAAATCATAAGTAATGTGTTGCTAATCAAATTGTTTTCTGATTATTTTAGTAACAAACATGAGGGATTTTCTCTTCAGTCATGTGAAGTCTGTGTACATAAAAGAAGTCTAAAATAAACATTTCCATGTTGAATCTACTGTCCAATCACAGTGAGGATGCTGTCCACACCTAAAAGGATAGTTCAGGACTTTCGAAATGGGGTTGTATGAGGACTTTAACAGTAAATATGAAAGTCAAAGTGATTTGATCAGCTCTGCCTCTGTACTAATCAGACTAGCTAGACTTTACATTGCTGCAAATGGGGCAACAAGTTGGTGTAATTTACTGAATTTTTGATTAGAACAAATGGAAAAAAAACACCTGAAAATGAACAGCAGTTGGGTGATTATATTCATGTACAAAGCCTTACTTTTCCAACAGTAAGCCCTTTTGTGTTAGTACTTCTACCCAAAACAAAAGGGCTTGCTCGCAGATAAAAAAAGCTCAGTAAACATGTTCAGTCCTGTAAACCAGGGATCATCAACTACTTTTGTGCAAGGGGATATTTTTGACATACACTACAAAGGCTGGATTTTTCAATAAAATGAAAAATTAGTATTTTGGTCTAATTAACATAGCATTTTTTATTTTTCCACATTGATAATCTCAGCCTGTAACAGTTAAGGTCCTATCACCCATGAAGATGCAAACCACAGGAGGCCAATTAAAATTTCCCACCTACTTCAGACTGGAGCTGCTATGTTTTCCACCCCTTGTTTAACTCTTTAATACTCACACTCCTGGTTGAATGTTGGCTAATTATAGTAGACGCCAATTTATATACAGATATATATATCTACATAAATATTGTCTACATAAACAGATCTTTACATAACAGATCAAAAGTGAAATCATTCATTACAAACACGTTTCTATTGAAATTATTTTAGGGATAGAATAAACAAAACCCTTCAAACCACGTCACTTTTCAGAGCTTGATACTCGAGGGAGCCAGATGATAGGCTGTGGGGGGGCCTGATGTAAACCTGAGGGGCTGTCCACACAGAAACGAGTTCAGGCGTATCCTTACAGGTTTTTTATTGTACAGGTATTTTATACATATGGATATGGCGTTTAGGGAGAATGAACATACTCATTTTTGAAAAGGGGTCCCAGAGTGGATAAATCTGGTATCGCCGCTCTTGCATTTCTGTGTGGACAGAGATTTTTAGAAACTATGATGTCAGCCCCACCTCTCCCTTAAACTTCACGCCCTGACCGTGACAAAAGAAGCAATGGTGTAACACAGCGTCACGTTCGTGCTGCTGAAGCGACTGAACTTGTTTTGACCTTTACAGCAAAATCTACTGCATCTCTATGACAACTGGGAGCAACAAGTTGACACAGAGAACAGCAGAATAGTGTTTGTTTACATTTCTCATGCCGTAAGTGCATGCTCCATTGCTCCATGTCTGTCTGCAGCGGTGTACAGCGCCACCTACAGGCCTGGCATATGCACTATGTACCATTTTCACAGATCATGTCTTAAAACATGTTTGCCTCCATGTGGACAAGGCCTAAACTTGAATTACACAATTCTCCAGGCCCCACCTGCTGCAATGTAAAGACCAGCTTCCATGTCAGTTCCCTCCTGATCAAAATCACTGTGGCTTCTGGATTTACTACTGAATTGAACCAAATACAACCCACTTCAAACATACTGAGCTCTGTCTTTAAGGTCAGTTCAAGGATTTATGCAGGCAACAGTGTTTTGGTGCTTCTAGTATGACTCTGCTGCACAGACTGTCAGACAGAATGAATGTGGCACCTTCCTCTCCTCTCTGGTATAAAGCAGATTAACGAAGGATGATTAAAGCTGGTTTGAGTCACTCTCCACTGTAGCTGCACCCCACACCCATTCACTCACAGACACACGGCTAAATATACCACCTCGGGGTGTGTTATCTGCAGAGGAGTAGCGGTGTTTCTCTAGAGAGCTGAAGTCATGCAGGCAGAGGTCGGTCCGGAGACCCAGAGTCACTCTCTCACATCAGCGGGTGTAGGTGTGGCCTGACTTTGCTCCGTGGACTGACCAGAGGAAAGAAAACTGCCCCCCTCACTGAGCACTTCATCACTTTCTCCTCTTCACTCCTGGAGTTCCTCCTCGATTTGAGCACATTTTTCCTTCTGAATTTTCTGTTTTCTCGTTTTTTTCGGAGAGACTTTTGCCAAACTGGACGTATCACACAGAGGGATGTGCACAGGTTTCGTACACGCACTCACGCACGCTTGCTCGCACACACACTTGTGATGGACTGCTCTACATGTACAGAGTGCTGGAGAAGTAAACGAGGAGGCGAAGTCTGTTCAGCAGCATGGGGCCGAGAGGCTGCAAGGCCAGATGTCCGTCCAACACGTGAGGCCCGGGGAGGGGAGGGGGGGGTCTTTTGTCCTTGTGCTGTCACTGTATGTCGCACAAACATCCCCCCCGCCACACTCATCGCCCCACCCTACTTGTGCTGTCACTGTCGCGTCACCCACCGCGCACACACCCAAGCCCCTGCCCCCATGAATGTGCACATCCCAGGCAGGACTCCAGCCTCAGGTGGGGACAGAGGGGCTCAGCCTCAGCGACTGCTGTTCTTTATGGCTTCCTTTGCAGCTACAATCAGAGGCGTCAGGCTGGAGAGGGGCTTCGCCAGCTTCAGGAAGGAGTGCTGCAGAGGACAGGAAGGAGAGGGATCATCATTAGAGTCTGATTGAGTCTGCAGGTGTGCTTGGTCATGTGAATTAAAGGTGCAGTGCGTAGAAATTGGCATTTCAGCAACATCTAGATTTTGGAATGAGCCTGTCCATTACTAAAACATCACATCACTAAGTGAAGAGATCTGATAAAGACCAAAAAGGATCGTGAACAGTGCAATTTAAATCCTTCAGTATAAAGCCACACACTATCTTTTCCTCTTCAACAAAAACCACGCCGTCTTCTCTTGTAATACCCGTCTCTCTCTCTCTTCTTCTTGGCATGCCATCCAGGTAGGTTTCAACATGGCTGTCGTTATATAAGCCTCCACAAAGGGAGATCTGTGATACATAAACATAAAAACCTTTTTCTAACTTGATAAAAAGATAACAGAAGTTTTTGTGGGGATGATTGCTCACCTATTTTGATGGACTTTACACACAAATAGAACCATTATACCCTGGATTCACGTTTCTGTTCGACGAAATGCTACCAACTTCTACACACTTCACCTTTAATGTTGGGTCTAAATAAAGCAGGGGTGGCCAACTGGCAGCCTAGGGGCCACATGTGGCCCTTTTCTTCACTCTATGTGGCCAATCCAATCATTTAAAAAAAATAAATTGAAAAATCCAGAAAACACGTATGATTCATCATGAGTAATCACTTCTACAAAATGCACAAATTAGTATAGGAGATCAAATATTTAGATTGCTAGTAAATGTTTTGTTTGTTTTAAAAAAACTTATTTTACCTTTATTGAACTATATTTGGAAACAATATTAAAGTACTACATTTGAAATGTAAAAAAGGGTGGGCATTCATTCTTTTATTGCATTAAAAGGAAACTTCAAACTGGCTTTAGTTATGTGTCATAGCTTTTAAAATTTTTATTCGTGTTTGAGTCAAAATATATTAATGTTGATATGACTCTTTTTGAAGCATTATTTTTTTCCTCATTAGGAGTGCCTGACAATATGTAACAGTGTGGCCCTCTTGGCAGTCAAAGTTGCCCGACCCTGTTTTAAAGCATGTCCACGCAGAGGCAGGTTGTTTTTTTAAACTGAGGTTTTATGTTTGTACCATTCATAAAATATTTTAAATGAATAGGCTAAAAATGTCTCACCAGCTTTCAAATACTCTTTCACTTTACACACATCAGTATAACAATTTAATTTTTTTATCCAATTGGCTGTAAGGTGACAGTTACAAAGTATAATTTCATATGATGATCTCTTTTGATATGCTCAAAGCTTGATAATCAATAAAAATCAAAATTCTTGGGATTTTTGGGTGCTGAAAAATGATGAATCTCTTTTAACATCTATTTTAACCTTCATACTCTATAAACCGCGGAATTTTCTAATTTTACAAGAGTCTTTACAGTTACTAAATTTACATTTTTGTACAAAAATTAAAGCAAACAAAAGTCTGATAAAAGTAAATTAAAAGTGAATTTTCAGCCACTGAATTGATGTAGTAATAATAGATGGTTTCACAAATTCTCAAGACACACCAGTGTGCACCATCTGAGAGACACGAGCCCCTCAGGCTACCTTAAATCAAAGTTACATGTGCCCCGTGCCCTTCGTTTGACCTTCTCTGAGTTCTATCTGTATAAATATCATTAAAGCACTGAGGAGCCAAGGCTTCTCGGGCTTTTCTATGGGACTCCTGCCTGAATGTATTGTGGCTGTAAGACATATGATTGGTCCGTCAGTTGAAGGTAGGGGGACGGTGACAGGTCAACTGGTGCATTTGCAAAAGGACCTTACTAATATATGTCTTCTGCACACTGATGGTGATTCTCAAGGAATTCTTTAAAAGGAAAATTGGCAGACAAACATGTTTGAGCGGGCTGGCAAATACTGTCTGTTTGTGTGAAACACTAGGCTGAACCTCAGACGGCTCGAGCAAGAGCATATGGCCTTTATTACCTTAAAGGGTTAATGAATAACCTCTGCATCGAGTGCCTTTACTTTAACAGATGTGAGTCCAGCCCTTACTTTGTCATGTAGATTGTTCTACTCCAACAAACCAAATTTTGGGTGGGTCAAAAAAGACAAACAAGAATTTAGATCTTCCTTTTTCTTTTGTATCAGAAACAAAAGAGGTATCCTGTTTTTACATAAGAAGCCAAAGAGCTGAGACGAAGCATAGGTATTTTATGTTTTAAGACCACGAAAGTCAATTTCTCACATGTGCTTCTTAAAAAAACGCATCCTGATAACAAATAAAGCAACACTCTGATGCTGTAATGATTGATTTTTACCTTCGTAACAAAACTGTGTGTACTCTGAGATATTCACACACTGCAAAATTCAGATCATGCCAAGAGTGTTTATTTATTCTCAAGTCAAAAATATCTTAACACATTTTCTAATCCACATTCACTTAACCAGTCCAGGTCTTATTTTTAGGAATGAAAGGCAAAAATAAAGCAGTGAATTGCTTGTAATGAAGAAAAAAATATCTGCCAATGAAACAAAGAAAGTTTGACACAGTGAAGGTCTAATATTCAGTTTTAATATCTTTTAAAGTTAAATTTTCTCATCTCGTTGGCAGATTATTTTACTTATTATTACAAGCAATTCATGCCTTATTTGTAGTTTTCTAGCTTCAAATAAGCTCTTAACCCAGACATGTAAGGAAGTTGTGGATTAGAATAAGTCAAACGCTTCACCTAGATCTGAGTATTTTCAGTGCAGTAGTAGGGTTGGTTAGAAAAGAGCACAGTTGATTAGGTAAGAATATAAAGCTGAAGAAAGAATCAGGGGGCAGCAGGTAAGTCTGGGTGGAATATTCAGCCTTTTGTGTTCACACATGCAAAATGAAAAATGTCACTGGTTTTCTTAACACGGTCTGTAAAGATGCTTTCACGGTCTAGCTGTAACTTTTCATTTATCTATACCAAAAGCTTATCTCCTAAGCAAAAGCGTTTGTGTGCATGAACCTACCTGCAGTAGCTCTTTAGCAGAGCCTCTGCGGTCCACATCCATCTCCAGACAGCGATTCAGGAAGTCTCTAAACACAGACGAAAGCCTCTCCGGGTTCTGCAGCTCTGGAGTGCCATTTGTAGCAATCAAGTACAGCGCCTGGATGGATGGAAACGGGCAGTCATCAAAACCAACAAGCTGGCTTCAGAATGGCGCTCATACACATTTACATGAAGACAGAGATATTCAGTGTTGATTTAGAGAATAATAATCACACTCTGATCTTAGTCAATGTGATAAAAAAGCTTTTGTATCACAGTGTTGTAGCTGCTTCTCACCCTGAGTGGATTTTCATTCAGGTAGGGTGGCTCTCCCTCCACCATCTCTATCGCCATGATTCCCAGAGACCAGATATCCACTTTCGGGCCGTAAGCCTTCCGGGTCACCACTTCCGGTGCCATCCAGTACGGCGTTCCCACCATCGTGCTGCGCTTGTTCTGCTCAGGGGTGATCTGAGCGCAGAAGCCAAAGTCGGCTGTAGAGAGAGAAAAAAAGTCAGTGGGTTTCTTTAACAAACCCATCTCTCATGTTGAATTTGACGCCTGTAATACGTTCCAGAAAGGCAAGGACAGGTGCATGTTTACCGCTCTGTTGCATCATCTTTCCTTTAAACAACACTCTATGAGTATTTTGAAACTGTAGACACTGATCGTCGAAGCTTTGTAGCTGAAATTCTTCCCATTCTTGCTTGATGTATCACTTCAGCTGCTCAACAGTCCGTGGTCTCCATTATCATATTTTGTGCTTCATAATGTGCCACACACATTTTCAACAGGAGACCGGTTGGGACTGCAGGCAGGGCAGTCGAGTATCTGCACTCTTTTAATCTGAAGCCTGTTGTAACACATGCAGAACGTGTCTTGGCATTTTCTTCCCTAAATAAGCTGAAAAAGATGTTGCCTGGATGACAGCATATGTTTCTACAAATTCTGTATGCATCTTTGACTTTCGTAGATATGCAAGTTGCCCATGCCATGGGTACTAACACCACCACACACCATTACAGATTCTGTCTTTTGAACATCCCTTACAATTGTATAGAGGTGGTGGTGTTTTTTTTTTTATCTCCATCTTTACTTCTGAATGACTGAGCCTTTCAGGGATGATCCTTTTATACTCAGTTATCACACTCACCTGTTTCCACTTAACATATGGCAGATTCAAAACTGGTGATTTTTGAGCATTCCTCAGTTTTCCCAGTCTTTTGTGTCCTATGTCCCAGCGTTTTAAACAATTAAGTTTATCAATTTAAACATCAAAATCCTCTCAGACATCAAACGTAAAATCTCAATGTAGTTTAAGAGTATTTGTCAAATTTCTACATTAAAACAGTAATACGTTTTTTGAGGCATAATTACAAGCAATTATGTCTATATCATAAGGTTCTAGTGTCTCTAACGGCAAGACTGCTAAACAGATAGATTGTTTTTACTTATAACCAGAACTTCAGTGCAAACAGGTGATCAGCAATTCAGCATATTAAGGTACAAGAGTTGGAATAAAAGGCAGACTTACTGAGCTTGACAGATCCGTCCATACCCAGGAGGATGTTGTCACTTTTTATATCTCTGTGGATCACCTGGTTGGAGTGTAAGAAGTCCAAGGCTTGGAGACACTACACAGAGAGGGGGGTGCTCATAGGTTAACAGAAATAATACCAATGTTTCAAACTGGTCTACACAAAACACAAGGTGCCTCAAACCAGCCTGATCATTCTGGAGGTGTCTCAAGAGAGCCTCCAGAAAAATAGTCTAACTTTTTACTATATACCGAACACTACAGACATTTAAAAGAAGAAAAAAACACCAAACAAGAAAATCAAGAAACCATATCCTTGAATTTACCTGTACAAAAGTCAGGCTCTTAAAATGTTGAATTTTTCATGTTGCAGTTAGACTTTTAGTTGTTCCATGCTTTACTCTTCTAGAAATAGTTTAAAATTAACCCCAAAATAGTCTGTATGGGTTTGTCTGCAAAGGGTGTGACTGACAGTGTGTTTTTTGCTATATTCAGTGCTTTACACATTTCTAGACCATCTGCTATAAAAACAAACAAAAACAAAACCTACATATTTTGGGGATCATTCAAAAACTTATTAAAAAGTCAAAATATTTTTTAATTGGACACATTTTGAACAGGAATTAATAATTTCCAACTGAATTCAGCTTTTATGCCCAAATCTGAGCTGCTCACTGGGCTTTTCTGAGAAGTTCAAAATTAATAAAAGAACATTCAACCACAAAAACTGTTTTTTTTTCTGTTCAGGAATGCATGTAAATTAATATAATTTGACAGCTTAATCATCAACTGAAAATGACTTTTGCATTTTTTTTCTGCTTTTTTTGTAAACAGTTAATTTGGGAAATGAATGAATAACAGCAGTAATTTATATTTTAGCATTAAAACTATAATTCTGGTTAAAGTGCTTCAACATACTGGTGTGTTAACCATTACAGAAATATGAGAGAGGATTTTAGTTATTGCTAGTGCTGTAAATTTAGGGCAGCTGTGGCATAAAAAATATATTATGTGGTGGTCTAATAAACTTATGAAGCACTGCATAGCACTGTGGGAAAAGTTTGTGAATGACTGCCTTAACTTTTGATTGAGGTGTATGTTAAAGTTGAAATGTCAGGGTCACACTTCCCTGGCAGCAGACTGAATGATTTGTGTTGCTGATGCCTGAACTGTGCCTCTTACCTCTCTGCAGACCGCAGCGATCTGGCCTTCATCCATGCAGGTCTCAGTCACTACATCTGTCAACGAACCACCGGCCAAATACTCCATCACCACCCACAGCTCGTCTCCTACCAAGTAACTGTGGAAAGACAAAAGCACGGTTTATTCACAGAGGGGCTCTGGTGCAGTTGTTGTTATTTAAAATGCAATAATCAACGCCGTCTGGTTCATATTTGGGATCAGACATACAGAAGTCTGTCTACAGTTTACGATGCCCTTTGTGTTTTATGATGCAGAGTCTGTTACAGCTCACAGCAGGTGCTGCAGCATGTAACAGGCAGCTGTGAACAACAGCAGAGAAACCACAGCCATCAATTCAGAGCTGACATGAACAGATGCTAAAATCTGCATCCAAACCGAGTGATTATGTAGTTATAATGTGAGGTTTCGGACAGTAGGGGGCAGTGATGCATGTTTTGAAAACTTCTTCCTGCGGTTTAAGGGGCAGGAGGGGGAAGAAGAAAGAGATGAAGAGGAAGAAAAAAGATCTGCAAAGAAGGCTCAGAGGATCCCTCAATGACACCGTGGTAACGGCATGAATTGACCTTGAACTCTGAGTTCTGACCACACATCAGGCGCTGCGGGCAATTTAACAATAAATACATTCACACTGCTGCATCAGTTTGATCCTGTTACAACCTTTAGAGCAAAAAATGAGGATGCAGAAATAAATTGCACAAGATAAAAACACACTAAAATAATCTATCTAGTATGTTGTAGTTAATCTATAAAAATATGTTTCAAATGTTGTGCAAATACTTGATGGAGAAAAACAGATGAGTCAGATTATGTCTGAAGGATGCTCAAATATTTGTCCTTATGGAGGAAAAATACCAAACATTTCTCCTTTCCTGCATCTGAGTAATTATTGCTGGTTCTTACAAACACTTTTCATGATATTGAATATCTCTGCATAACACAAAGCAGTCCATTTGAGGAGGTTACCCAAGGCTCACAGAAAATGTGATGGCCTTCAGGTTCATTTTGAGTCCTTTTGAAACAGCCATTATGAGCACTAACTGTGATTTCAGCTTTGAAATTTGCTGAAAAAAGGATGAAATCAGGTTTATCCGTCAAAGATCCTCAACAGGTTTACACCTGGTTCAAATACAGTTGGAAATAATCACATACAGAAAGATGGAGAGGATGTGTACAGCTTCATTTTATAGTGTATATAAAATGTTTAAAGTGATTTTTGTTGCAAGGTTAACAATATTCTTGTATGCCTGCACCTTGATATCTATAATACATACGTCTGGATTTGTGACGTCTGGATTTCTTTAACAATCATTCTTTCTTTCTTGAAATCTGTTTGTCTGTATTTCAGTCTGAAGCTCCTTGAAAACAAAATACTTCATTTCAAATATCTTATCCCTTAATCAATTTTTGAGATGTACAAATATTTATCAGCACTGCATGATTCTAGTACAAGCAAAGACACAATTTAACACCAATTCTATGTGACACTTAACAGCTCGCATGATGTTACCAGGAAGGAGAACCTAAAAATATGTTTCCATAAGAACAGAAATAAGAAAGTGCAACCTCTCAAGGTAAAAGAGTTTTATATTTGATGAAAGTTTTATTAACATTTGTCTTTGTTTGTTTGTTTATTTTAATGCTTGTTCGTAAGTTTTGGTTTTATTTTGCTTAAAGTTATGGTCTAGGATTTGGAAGCTTGGTACATCTTAATAACACGGTTTTTAAGGCTGTTATGGTCCTATGGTCCGATCTACGCAATATAAAGACCAAAAAGAATGAAAAAAATCCGTTCAGTATATCCGCTGCAAAGTGGCATAATAGTTGACCAATCTGAACCGCCGTTCCTCGCGGTTCAGATTGGTCCGTGAGTCCATCCAATCCCCTGTCTCCCCTACTTCGCACCGTCCCGCCTCCTCCCCACTCCCTCCCTAATGTACCGGTGAGCAGCTAGCTGCACAACTACTGAAGCGTCATGGAGCCCGAGAAGACCAGAACTGAAACCGGGAGGCCGCCTCTGTTACCCTCCACATTGAAGGGAAGGAAACGTAAAAGTTTCGAGGAAAAGGCTGAAGTAAGGAAGATATATGTATATGTATATATATATATATATATATATATATATATATATATATATATATATATATGTATATATATATATATATATATTGTTAGGAGGCACCACGAGCTGGGGGGTGGGATCTTGTAACACGGAGGGGAGGGGTGAGTGAAGGGGGGGCAGGCTGCGTTTTCAAATCTGTCTCAACAGCCAAACTGGTTTTCAGATCGTAGACCCTAGCTTTGAATGTTAAATTGTTGTTTTGCCATAGGCCTGGACTATATGAAAAAAAAAAGTGCAACAAAATTGTTAAGTACTGCTATGATAAGAATTGCAATAAATATTGAAGGTGATGAGGATTGCACATAAGCTCTTTACAGTTCACATATTATAATTCATTTTTTCTTACATGTGGTATATGCAACCTTTATTAATTAATTTAAAAAGTTGCACAGAGGTAAAATGACACGATGCACATGAAAATATATACAAAAAAGTATGTGTATTGGAGTGGTAGAAGCCGGCAAATTGCTTATATAACCTAGAAAACACACAGAGAGCACAAACCTCCACCAAGGTAGCTCACATACGGCTTTTACATCTATAACTAATTTTTATGTGATAAAGTAACCATCATGATGTGACTGCTTGACCCTGAAAACCCTCAACTAACACTCAAAATCATGCTGATATCATTATTAGTTAAGACAGTTTTTGAGCAAAAACTATTGTTTGCATATGGCAGTTTTCTAGATCACCACCAAAATCTAATCAATTTTAAGTCGGGTCATTATCAACATCTCCTGAAAATTTCAGCAAAAACCACTCAGTAGTTTTTGTGTAATCTAACAAACAAACAGACAAACAAATATACGCTGGCAAAAACCTAACCTCCTTGGAGGTAACCAGACCAAAGAGACAAATAATTAAATATCAAAATAAATCAAATATTGCAACAACTTCTTGAATAAAAGTAAAGAACAATAAAGCAAGAAACAGAATAAAACAAGAAAGGTGTTTAGGATCTTGCATCTTGTACATTTCTGTTCATTCATATGTGATGAAACTTGTGAAGTAGAGTCTTTATAATAACAATCCAAAACACAGAATAGAAAGAGAACAGCCTTCCTCTGACCCTGTTTTAAGATCTTTTTGTGTAACTAAAATGCCAGCTGTTGCCTCTGATTTTGGACTTTTCTATGCTTTTTTCTCTTAAGTGTGCCAATGCCTGTGAAACTGACCTGTCCAGGTAGTTGACTATGTTGGAGTTTTTGTTTTCCCTCATCACCAGGATCTCGTTGATGATCAGCTCTTTCTTCGGCTGCTGCTGCAGGTTCATCTGCTTGATGGCCACCTGAGAAAACAGAGGAGGAATGTGTTGCTCAGAGAACGGGTGAGCCTGCTGGCTTAGCGGGGAGGAAGAGAAAACATACAGCCTGTGAATGTTGAACCATAAACATGAAAATCTGACTTACCTCTTGGCCCGTTGCTATGTCGATGGCTGTGTACACAGTGCCAGACGCTCTGTAAGAACACGAGATACAATCCCATTAATCTGAGAATATCTGTTTGACATATCTCACGCATACAAACTGATGGCTGAGGAATATGTTTAATAACTGAGCCTAAATTTGAAGGAATCACACACATTACTGATGTGTATTAGTGACAGGTAGTTCTGTACGTTTATTGAAATTTTCAGAAACAGATCAGATACATAATTTGTACTTAAAATGCAGGAACAGCCTTGTTATATCTCAGTCTAAGCCAAAGGTCCATGGACATTTCATCTCGAGGTACAGAAAAATAAACCTATGAGAAGAATACTGACACCACTACCTATAGGTTTATTTTTTTATCATATGTAGGGATGGGAATCAAAAACTAACATGACACACCAGATGGACCATTCATTGTGCTCTTTATTTTCAATGTTATATTTTGAGAGAGTGACATGCATCAGCAGCATAGATAGTAATTTAATGAAACGTTATTAAAGTCCAAAAACTCATCTTTGACAAACATTTATTAAATGTAAATTGAAGAAAAAGCAAAATCGGAAGAGCATGTGTTGTTGCTGTTGGATCAATCTATTCACTTGTGATTACTCCAAAATTATTAAAGAAAAAAATTATGTGAAATCTGATTAAAGGCATAATATCCAATTTGCCCTTTGTTGATTATTTTGAATTCATGATGGTAAAAATGTGTGAAGATGATATTTTTATTAAATGTAAGACAAGTTTTTTTAAATTTAATTTTCAGCCTGATATTGTAACATGGTAATGCAGCATAAAAGGCATAAAATTATTCCAAATATTTGTCTACGGTAGTGGTCACCATGCATGAAAGGGTTAACAAAGAAATGCATTACAGATGTGATAAAACTGTGACTGAAGCTGTTAGCATCCATGCTAATCTCTGTACAAGCAGTCACTTCCTGCTGTCGTCTCACTTGTAGCCTCCACGATGCTGAGTTGGCCGTGCCACTACAGGCTGAGCGAAACTGTTATAGACTGGAGCCTCGCAAGATGGATCTAGCTGATTACAGTTATTGAATCGAGAGGATCCAGCTGCAATGCAGGATGACTTTACTTGTGCTCCATTGCGATTTTTTAAAGAGTGTCCCTGAGTCAGCAGAGTCGTCCATCTGACTCCATCTAATATTCATTATGGGAACACAAAGCTGTAAACAACAAACCACAGCAGTAGCACCCGCCTACTACATTAACTGATTGGCGTGATGGAGCAATTGTCCAATAACCTGCTAGATATGCTTTTAAAAGGTTTTGCCAATTCCTAAACATTCTCTGTGGGCAGTTTCCCAGATGGACCAGTGAAATATATTGAGCAATCCAGTCTGGCTGACTAAAATATGGTTTGTCATAAAAAAATTAAATGAAATAGCAACCCATGCAAACTTTCGCTGCATATCAGAACGAAGCTTAGCCTATAAACGAATGCGCTGGGATACACTGGTGTGACATCGACTTGATTAATACTTGCATATCATAACTTTAAAAAATATTCTGTTGAACTTTTATAAGCTGCAGCAGTAATAAAGTTGTTAAATTTATCACCACTGCACAGCTGCATGAAACAAGGGAATAAGTTCCTTTAGTAATTTATTCACAAAAATAATTGCAATTAGTGCCCCACATCTGCTATTTAAATAAACCTGAGCAGCTCTGAGCACACGAAACCGGTTACAGGAATGGTATGCTGACAATCTGTCCTTATTTGGAGGTGAAACTCCCGGTACTCCAAAACCTTGAGTTTCTGATTTAAAGACTGTGGTATTTCTCTTTTCCTCCTGTCTGCTTCACCTGCGTGCTGTCAGAGTCTCTGAATAATGGAGCACAGTTCCTGCAACTAATAAGCAGACAGTTATCTCCTGTTTCAGATAGCAGCTTCCTGATCAAATATAGAAACAAGGAGGGTGAACAGATAAGAAGCACACAGTTTAATCTGCTGTGCGGATGTGGGGTGAGCAGGGAGAGTGAGCAGAGAGCAGCCTTTAAAAGTGAAAGTCAAGAAGAGAGAGAGGGAAAGAGAGCGAAGTAAAGAGGGCTGCTGCCTTCTTATTTAAAATACAATGTAAGGACTTTCAAAACTCAAACAAAAATATGAGTTAATCAAAAATTGTCACCAAAAAGGTTCAGTGCAACTGTGACTGTATGAAAGCACATGTGTGGATGTGTTTGGTGACGTCAGTCAACTGCCATTATTCCCAATTTAGTTTATTTTTTAAAATTTCACCACAATCTGATATTTCTTTGCATATTTTGCAAAATGCCTGAAAAAAGTCAATGTTGCCCCCACCATGCTTGGATTTGATTTTATTATTACATTTTGGGACCCTTCCCAAACGTTGCCTTTATCCTCTCCAATTTCGCTCCTTAGTATTGTGCAGGGATGAAAAGCAGTTAAATACTGGGCTGTAGATCACGTGGTACCAGGGCACACAGCAACAAAAATTGGAAAATTTTTGTCATTTTTGAATAACTGAGACTTCAAGATTTTTTAAAAATAAGTTTATGTGGGAGTTTTGCATAGACGTTGCTGGACAGTTAGACTGACAACTGACAGCTTAACATATCCATGAACATGTA
This sequence comes from Scarus forsteni, assembly GCA_036419115.1. NCBI lineage: Eukaryota > Metazoa > Chordata > Actinopteri > Labriformes > Labridae > Scarus > Scarus forsteni. Next base: position 15,456,355 of record JAZDUH010000011.1, on the reverse strand, counting down.
CAACAAGAAAACTCTGTCACCTGTCAGGTTATGTTATCCACAATATAAAAGTCAAGTCTATGCAATATCTCATTTCATCAAATTGTACTCCCATTAGAGTCTTTTTTTACTTTTTACAACATACACACATAGAAGAAAAAAAGATTAAAGAAATAAACTGGAGAATATATATTTATGAAATAAAATCAAATAAAAGGTTAGACTACTACGTAACACCTAATAAAAAAGGAAAGTAAGAAGAAAGAGCAGTAGGGAGAAGCAGAAGAAAGAGAGTGAAAGAAAGCAAGAAGTGAATAAGTGGGGGGGCTTTATGGGATTAACAGGTATTTAAAGAATTAAAATAGGCTTTGAAAGAGTCCCATTTCTTGTGAAAAAAATATTCATATCACCTCCAAGGATATTTCATTTTAAAAGAATGACTGAATCCTTGAGCATCTGTCTGCGTAGCTTGATAACCATCTTCCCCTGAGACTCTGTCCCCGTCACTGCAGTGATGAATGCAAAACAACCTGAGATAAACTCAGTGTTAATCCTTGTGCTCATGCACACCTCCACCTGTGCTCTGAATGTAGCTGTACAATATCTGACTCTGCATGATGAGTCTACTGGAGTACAGTTTAACCACATGAGAACGCTTACTTTCCTGTTGTGGAAGGATTCAAGTTAGAGCTCAGACCTAATAAAATACCCATTAATACTCGATAGAGACATTAGATCAGCTCAGACAACAGCACCATGTTTACACGGTATTCTTCCAGCATTTTGTGCCACGCTTTGAAGGTGTAGTGGTTTAAGTTTTTACCATGTCAGCTTATGACTTTTAGCTAACTATATTCTTAAATGTCATTGTTAAGCAGCTGATGAAAACAGAGTGAATCCTTGTGCATGTCTCTTTATTGGAGTTTAGAAACAAGCACACAGCTCCCTCTGATCATACATTATAGTGAGTTATACTATGCATAACGTGTGTGTTTGTTTGTCGCTCCTGTTGTTACTGCTGCATTGCAATGGCCAGTCTGTGACTACCGTAAAATACCAAATAAACGCTGAGTTCCAATTAATCGCCCGTTTCCAAATAAACGCTGAGTGTAGCAGTACATTTTGAAAAATAGACGCCCCTTTCAAATAAACGCCCGGTGTAATTTATTCGGCGCAGCCTTTGAGCTGCGGTCGAAGTAACAGAACACACATGCGAGCGCTGAGCTCACAGCTGACACTGCACGCTCGAAAAGAAGCATTATCAGACTGAACCTTAACAGTCCACATGGTTTATTTGTTTCTCTGGACGTCCTGTCAGCTGGCTTCTCCTCCCTCTGTATGTCAACAAAAGGCACGTTGGTGTACGGCGCTCTGTTTCACAACAGTGCAGTTACACTCAATGTCCACAGAGGGCACTAGAGCGCCAAAAGCCGGAATCTTACATACTAGGGCTTTGCAAATCCAAAGAAGAAGACATTGCCGCTGCTGCTGCAGGTTTTTGAGAGGGGTCTGGCTGCAGACCTGCACTGACAGGACCCTACGTTGCAGACCTGCAAGGAGAGGACCCGACGTCACGTTACGCCGACGTCACGTTACGTTTCCTGCACTGACAGGACCCTACGTTGCAGACTGTCACTACCTGATCCGTACGGCTACCCGATTTGTACTGCGCATGCGTGAACACTGTGTCACTTCCTCTCGAGCCGTGACAGCGATATAGATATACACACGATGGATTCAGACATAGAAATATGTACGGATCGGGTAGTGACTCCTGTCATAGATACTGAGTAAAACTTGGCGAAATCTGCCCTCCTCAGAAGTTTACTTGTAAGGATTGTCTTTGACAAGGTTCATGTTACATATAAGAGTTAAATGAATCATCTGTGTGATACAATTTAGTGTAAGACGATAGTATAAGGCCGTTAGCTGTTAGCAGCTAAGTTAGCGGCTAACGGTCATTAACTGTCGTTAGCTTGTCACTACCCGATCCGTATATGAAAAAGAATTTAAAAAAGTATTAAAAAAAAACGTAACGTGACGTCGGAGGTCTGGGACATCTGCAACGTAGGGTCCTGTCAGTGCAGGCAACGTAACGTGACGTTGGCGTAACGTGACGTCGGGTCCTCTCAGTGCAGCGGGTCCTCTCAGTGCAGGTCTGCAGAGCTGGGTCCGGTCTGCAGCCAGACTGTCTTGAGGTTTTTTGCCCTTAATGTCTGGAGGCTCGACACGTCAGTTAGCGGTACATTGCTGCTTATCTCCATGGCCCCGGTGCAGCCAAAAAAAGAAGTAAGACCTTAACTTAACTATTTACCACTGGTAAGATAGTTCCTTACCAGTTTTAAGAGTGTTCACAGAGAGCTGAGTTAAAAGAAGAAGACAAGAGTATAACTACAGTACTGTAATCTTGCTGTAAGGCTGATATTCATACTGGTGTAATAAATACTTTGATTATATTTACCATATGTTTTAGTTTTTTGCTAAGCAAGATTTTTGTGGGAAAGGAATTGAACGCCTGTCCCAAATAGTCGCCTGGTCCCAAATAAACGCCTGGTCTGCTCAGTGATTGAAACAAATAAAAGCCCCGGCCATTATTTGGTATTTTACTGGTATGTTGTGTTATACCAATCCAAGCCGCGGTGCAAAATGGTTGGGGACCACTGTGTTATGGCACCTGAGCTCTGAATAAAAACAATGTAATGATATTAAAATATGAGTCCAAGAGACTATTTTGTAGGTCCTGGTATGATGTATAGGTTCATCCTGCTGCTGGGGGAATACTTTTTCAAAGTCAAGGTAAAAAATGTGACAAAAATAATAAAATGGTTCAAAGCTTTTACAAATGTGTTCCTGAAAATTAACGACAGTGTGATTGTGAACAAAGTGTGTATATTTACTTCAGTGACATGTTTAACAAAATGTTTTGCCATTTAAGTTGGAATCGGATCGAGAATGGAAAGAGAAAGGTAGAGATAGAAAGGAGGAAAGACAGAGACTTAGAGGCAGAGAGAGGGAAGGGATGGCTGAGCTAATCTGGCTCTGGGCCATTCGAGGATACTCTCCTCATTTCCTCTCCTTTACTTTCTCCTCAGCCTTCCAGCCTCCCCCTCCCTGGTCACCACGGCTTTGTCTCCCCTGCAGAGACCAACTGATCCCTAATATGTCTCTTTTTCAGTACCTGTGACCACTGCCTTTTCATCACAGACAGACTTACCCTTGTCCTATTTTCTCGAAGCGTGTGTACTTCTTTTTGGGATCCCCCACGCTCACGATACTCCCTGAGCCAGAAAGAAACAGAGAAACACATAAAGATAAATAACGATGAAGCCTGAGCTTGTGTGGGCGCACACAGCCATGACGGCCCCTCGCACAAACACACACAAACACATCACTGTGAAACCTTTCTGCTCTTCTATTTCAGACGTGAGCAGCTACTCTGACTGTGTCTCTACTTCACTGATATGAATCTAGAGCAGTCCAGGAAGGGAAGGACACGGTCAATAAAAAGTTACTCTTTTGACCAAATCTGATTATATCTGTGCTGCTTGTCTCTTTTTGTTCCATGTTACTTTGATAAATATGCAGATTTTCTCCTCTAACAGGATATTAGGTAGACAAAAGATCATATTTCTGCTGATACTTCCGAAAATGTTTTAACTGATATCCACTAGGGGTGGAAGAAAAAATCGGTTCACATAAGTATCCAGATTTTTTTTTTTTTTGAAGATTTTTAAATCATTTTTTTTTCTCAAAAATAGTTTTTTTTCCAAATTTAAATGTTTCATTTTAGTCTGTGTTAATAAGCCACTTTTAAATGCAATCCAGGGTTTTGAAGAGAGAGTATAAACAGCTGGTTAAAATATATTGCTGAATAAATCCTAAAAACGGACTCACATGTGATGTGTATTTTTCCTGATAAAGTCTGTAGGCATCATCATTGTTCATCTTTTCGCTGGTGTTAAAAAAGCTAACTAAAGATTGCAAAAATTAGAAATATCGAAGATTAGAATCGCAATTTAAATCAAATTGGCACATAAAAATCGTAAAAAGCGTGTCGTCCCAGCCCTAATATACACACTGATGGGAAAACTCAAAGCAGTTTTTTGGATCCACCCTTTATTACAGTACCAAAAACACAAGCTATAATTGACCTTTTATGAACAACAAACAGCACTGCTGACAAATAAGCATACTTGTTTTTATAGAGCTTATACTTTGTTGTTAGGAACTGTGCAGTTTGGCAGCATTTTGATATCAAAAATGTAGAATAAGTAGTTTGTAAGCTGTGTTAGCTTAAACATACCTACAACTACACAGTTAAAGCAATAAGAAGTATGAAAACATGGATGTTCAATTTAAAGAAGAACCAGATGCTAGCAGTGTTAGCACATATTCAATGATACACAGACAGAATAATAAACAGAGAGCTCAAGATTGACTGTTTTTCATTTGCTTTGTTAACTTTAGACAAGTTGGTTCCTCATTTTGTTCCCATGAATTTACAAGACGTTTCAGCTCTGGCAAGTGCCACCACAGCTTTCACACCAGGTACATGAATGTCCTGCAGCCTCAGTGCATCTTCCTGCTGTCACAGCTCCATCTCTTCATATATACTAACCCAATAATGAGCACTGAAAGGTTAGGAAGAGCCTGATCCATTAAATAACTGACCTAGAAACCTGCAGAATGAAAGCACTGTGACAAACAAGGGGAGTTTCCACAGAAAAGCAAACTCAAGCTTTAACTTTGAGATGTACAGACAGGAAGAGTAACCGGACTGTTTCTATTATTTCTGTGACATTTCCCCCCCCCGTGGACATACAGTCCGGCTGGGATAAGGTAAATATGTCTCTTTGTTTGTCACTGTCCGTCTGTTTTGAAAAAGAAATGTGTGCGGCTGCAGGGAAAATAGGCAAGTCTACTATTACTGAGATTCTCAGCATGGGAAATGTACCTGAAACGGGCGTCTCGGGCTTTCAGTCTGAAAACTCTAACTTGATAGCATGCTAAATGAAATGAAAAGGCGTGCAGATCAAACAAAGACCCTTTTCCCACAGTGCTAATCAGCTTGCTTTTATTCTGCAGGATTCCCAATTCAGTCGTGCACTGAATCATGTTCCTTGTGATTTATTGTGGTTCTCCCTAAACGTTCAATAGAAGCTCATATAAAGGGTAAAATATATAGCATGTATAGAGAGAGCTGTGACAGCCGGAGATGTGCTGAGGCCACAGGACATTCAAGCACCTGGTGTGAAAGCTGTGGTGGTTCTCACCAGATGTAAGTGCTGTAAACAGTGTTAACTTTGCAGACTAATTATTTTCTACATAGTTTTCATCAACAACCTTTTTTCCTCGACGAAAACTAGGCTATAACACAAAAAACAAGAGTACATTGAAAAAAAATTAAATTAAATTAATTGAAATTTCAGTCAACAAATAAAATCAAGACTAAAATGTTTGACACAGACTAAATCCAATCAGACATAATTTCGTTATGTAGACAGTAGAGTTAAGTTAGGACTCATAGATACTTTGGTTGTATGGTTGGATGAGTTAGGAGGGACATCCAATCACATTTTCCTTAGCTTTGTGGTGGTGGGATCCAAGTATAAAACATGACTTCAGAAATTCAAGGAAACAACACATGCCTTACACTTTACAATTCATGTTTTTCAACTATACTTACAGCAGATTTCGTAGACTAAAATGTTGTGAAATTTCATCAACTCAAAATAGACTAAAATTAATAGAATTTAGATGACTAGATTAGGACTAAAGCTAAAAGATGTTTTAGGCAAAAGACTAAAACTAAATTGAAAATGCTGTCAAAATTAACACTGGCTGCAAATGCACTCAGACAAAGTGTCTTTAGTGTGAAACAAGCAAACATCCTCAATTTGCAATCAGTTTAAACGAAAAATCTCCTTATGTTTTAAAAGAAAGAAAAAATCTTCTTTGTAATAACAAAATATTTTTGATTAGTCAATAAATAAATAAAAACAGCAGAGGGAAGACATTTAATGGAAGCTCCACATTTCTTCTGAACTCCCTGATCTGTGTGAAAGTGTTTTCATATTAAGCTAAATGAGAAATCTAACAGTGCATCAGAGTTGCTATCTTGAAAATGATTAAGGTGTAAAGAATATATACATATTGGAAATGTCTCTGAAAAGTACTTAGCATCAATATGGGGGGACACACTCAGATAAATGTAACTGTGTGGTGGAACAGTTGAAGTAAATCTTTGGTTAAAACACATTCTGGAAGGTGACGTGATGATTCACTCACTGAGTCTCTCCAGGATCTCCTCATCTGTCATTTTGGACTTCTTCCTCTGACGGTCCGTGTTGCGGTACATGGTGCTAGACGTATTCTCCGGTTGGACCTGAGACTCCGGAGGGGTCACTACTTCTTTCACTGGGGTGGGGGGCTTTGGTGGGTCCATGACGGAGCGTGTGTAGATCTTCCAGGAGGGAAAACGATTGAATTTAATGTCATAAAAATGATCGCTTTTGCAGGAGAATGAGATCACCAACTGTGTCGTAAAAATTACTCACAGATTTGGTGTGCTCGGGCCGAGGTGCGATGACCGGGGGCAGCTCGTCATCGTCGTCCTCTTCTTCCTCCTCCTCCTCCTCTTCCTCTTCTTCCTCATCCTCCTCTTCTGACACAGGGGGAGCAATTGGAGGCTCTGAGGACGATGTTTTGGCTCCCTGGAGGGAAAGTATGTGTAAGTTTGGAGGCATGTGGCAAGTAGCAGAAGGGAATAAAAAGTCTGTGCAGCGGCTCAAATGTTTACAGACAATATAAGATCTTATGAATCTTATGATTGTGAACATCCTGTAGACTGTGAGCAAGACTTGGTCTTAGTTCTGGTGAGTAAGTCTGAGTAAAGCAAGAATAGACTTGAGTCTCTATGTACGCTATCAATGTAGAAAAAAAAACAACTTATGAACAATTTCTAAATTTGACCCTATCCCAAAAGAGTTACATTAGTAAATAAGCACTGCACACTTTAAAATCTTTTGTTAAAACATTCAACATATGAAATGTTGAGGTTCAGCATTACAGTATGCAACTTTACTAGTAAGCTTAACCTACAGTCTGCAACTGCAGCTTCTCCAAACTCAAGATCGTACAGAAAAGCTTTGTCTGTTTATTCTGCTTCCCTCGGGATGAGGTTTTAAATCATCTGTCTCAAATGGCTCAAATATATAGGACTAAAAAGGTTCAATTAAGCAGCCAAATCCACCTTGTGAAATTTGCACTAAGTCAAAACTGAACAAATGCAACATAATTTTACTGCTTTATGTAAAAACACACATTTTTCAGCTGAATTTTATACTAAACATGTTATAAACATCCCAATTGCAAAAAGCACAGAAGAATAAAATTAGATTTAAGATTTTAAATTTGATGTGGTGGTTTTGACAGGCCTTAGATCATATTCGGGTTTCAAACTGGGCTTTGGCATACCATTGTTTGATTAAGGCTGCTTTAGGTTCATCACTTTTTATTATAAACAGTAACATGTTGCCTAACTTCTGCAGTGTAAGTTAGCTGTTAATGAGTTACTTTTCACAAAAATAACCTATTCCTGGACACATATGCTGTACTTTCTTTTCTTTCTTGTTGAAGGGAAGTACAGCTGTGTCAGTGCATGCTGATATAGCTAGTTGATTAAGCTGACAAGATAGCAAGGAAATCATCCTAAAGCAATAGTTTTAGACTCCATTTTGTTTAGTTCTTATTAAAACATGTATCCACTACTGCATTCCTCTGTTCAGTTAACTTTAAAACTGTTAGCATAATAAAGATCTGTAAAGGTCTAACTGTATCCTGATCATGTTACCAGGCTGCAGAGAGACAGTAGACTGTGAGCTAGACTACAGTGATACCAGAGAAACACATTCAAAAAGCTAGTTATAATTTTTATAGCCAATATGTGGCTATAAAGAAAGCAGTCAAAGGTTTGTACAATATTATATAATATACAATATGCAAAATAACTCGGACATTTTTAAACACTGTAGCTGGACTTTCAAGCCACTGCTTCATGTAACAAGTAACAAGTTACTTTTAGAATATCAGTGCCCAACACTGGTTTGGACAGGAGTCAGCCACAGCATCCTGGATATGAGATAACTAGATTTACTATTCCTCTCATTTGTCCCATGGTTATCAACAACTTCTATCTCCTGTTAAATAATAAACCCAAAATACATATTCAAAACTTTCCACAAGGGGTGTCCAAACTATGGTCTGAGGGCAAACTGTGGTCTGTGGCCATTTTGTTATTGTCACTTGGCTTATTCCAAAATGACAGAGAGGATATGGAGTTTGTGTTTCACTGATTTTGGTCTTAGTTAGATCACAAGGCTAAAATTGAAGGGAAACATGGATGATACACAGATTTACGACTAAAGGGATCAAATCTTATTGCCTTGATGACTTTGCTCATTTACTCTGCTGTCTGCTCCATCTCAATCTACTAAACATCCTAGCCAATTACCGTTCTCTCACAAATTTGATCAGCTTTGTGTTTTTTTCTTGTTTTGTGTTTGAATACAGAAATTACCAAGTGTCTCCCCTCCCTGCTGCAGAAAGATGATTCTCCTTTTAATCAGGGTACACAGGCCCCCTGTAATCCGACTATTTGCCCCAGATTTGTCATGGATTGTTTTTTTTCCCTTCCCTTGAAATGCTGTAACGTTGGCTGTTATGACACTACATATGTTTCACTAACTTTACAACCTTAAAAATGTGATATATCAATAGTGGCTCAGTCATCCACATATTGCTTTTTAACTGGCCCTCTTTGAAAAAGTTTGGACACCCCTGTTCTACACGGAGTGTAAAGCTAAATGTTAGGTACATAGTTCCACAATCTTGACAGTAGCATAAAGAAATGGATTAAAACAAATCATTTTCAAAGAATTAAAAACCATATGAGCATGTCAGACTGACATGAAGTCAATCAGCAGTGATATTACCCTGTAGAAGTTCAACAGAACAAATCGGGTTAAATCAGGAACATTTGTGTTAGTAGTGAAGGGAAGTGTTATGAGTCCAGTGAGAGCTACAAAGAAAAGCATTAAAGGAGAAAGTTGCTGTTGAGTGCAGTCTATCAGAGGGTTTCAAAGTCTGCTTCATATGTAACTGAGCTGCTCAGGGAAACATGCAGCCACATTGCAGTTTTGTGCAATATGGAGATGAACTTCCTCTGCATGTGGAAGATACCTTTCAGCAAGTCTTACTCAAAAAGCCACAGGCATATTTATTATGCCTAATGCTCCGCCTTTATTCCCCTCATCCAAAACTCTGCTAGCCTTGGATCATCTTCCTCTTTTGGAATGGAAACAGTTCATCCATTTCCAGTCTGGTCATGCATAAATGAAGCAGTGCAGCTTAGTTCTAGTGATTAAAGGGAGAGGGGGGTCTGGCTGAAGGAAAGTCCCGCTCCTTCATTCAGATGTACTGGGCCTCTGACCTGCTCCAAGAGAGAGGAGGGAGGGAGGGAAGGGGGAAGGGGCCGGGGCCAAGACTGCAGTGCAGAAATGAGACTAACTACAGTATAAGCAGTGCCATGTGTTTTTGATCGCAGAGCCATGCGGTAATGTCTACAATGGTGATGAAGTTACAGGCACATTATTGGGGATGTGAATCAGACTGGAGGGGTTATGAGCTCATACATGCAGTTTGACAGTCATCACAACCCTCTGTGGCATGCTCCCCTGCCCTGCCATCTCAGAGAGCGTCTGTTAGATAAAAAAAGGGTAGAAGGTGCTTTTGTGGAAGATAATTAAAAACATCTGAAAAATAACAATGAAAGATCCAATCATACCCCCATGAGATCTAAATACAGAGAGTGATGATGGCTCTAAAATCATATAATTGTAGATATTGTTTTTGAGAAATCAGAAGATCAAATTTAGCTCCAAGGCCAATGCAGAGAAACATCATGTGGAAAGTAATATGGAGGATTTACCTTGTCAAATAACGCGCTGCAGGTTCTAAGGCTGACAGGAGGCCCAGATGACAGCAGCCGGTTCTGAATGTGAAGGTTGAGAATGGGAGGTTTTACTCAAAACAAACCCATACAGCGTTTCAGAGTATTCAGGGGGGGAGAGAGGGGTGGGGGCGGGGGGGTAGGCCAGCCGGGGATGGACATCAGGGGCCGCAAATTTCCTCCAAACACTCAGCATGAGGAGAGGACATGATGGAGACAAATCCTGCCCGCTGATAACCCTGTGCAGCTCCAATCTACGCTTGAAGAGTTGATGTAGAAGTGTGATCTTAGCTCGACTTCATTCAGTTATGAGTAACATCTTTTTGAATTAAAGTCTTGCACCTCATTTCACTTAACCTGAAGATATGTTGAGATGCGACTCATTAGACTAAGGGTTTTAAAATTACAGCTGAGTTATTGTTCTCCTCTGCTGTAGCATTATCATCCCTGCTGGGTATTTGGGTGCAAAGTGGTACTCCTTAAAGTTAGGAGTGAGCAAACCTGAATGCACACTGATAACGATATGATAGCTCAGGTTATACTCTGAGCTGGTTTGGACTGCCATTGGTTTTGTAGTGTAGATGTTAAAGTGATGAAGGTATTTTATGGGTTGCAGCAGTTCTGTGTATATTCAGACGCAGCCTAGTTCGTACACTAAGTGTCTGAGGTGTTGCACCAGCTCAGGGTATAACTAAATGCTTTGTTACCGTCAAGCAATCTGGTTTAGTTTGGCTTGATACAGGATGCAATTACAGGTGTCAAATAAGTAGGAAGGTATCCAAACGACTAATTCGTGCCATCCTACTTTTTGGCACCTCTCTGAAGGGATGTCAAGTGTACCAAGTTGACCCCAAGCTTAAAGCAGCAGTCTGTTAATTTGTCCCTCATCTACAGCTAAAATGAAAACATACAGCTCCATGTTTAAATGACATGTTGATTTAGAGCGAGCAACTTTATGACGCACTGAAGCGCTGGAGGTCCTCCATTGCTGCTCAGGATTGCGCTCTACTTCAGAATCCTGCACTGTGTTGCTCTGCTGTGGTGGCAAACTATGCATACATAGCTGGAGTAACTTCCTACTTACATTCCTGTCTTCAAACTAAGGTACAGCTGGCAAACAGGATCAAGCGATACCGGGCCAAACAAGACCACTTGAGCCTTACATCTGTCCCTTCGTAGGTGTTAAGTCCTGCGTTAAACAAAGCTGTGATGTGGATTTTGTAAAAGGTGCGATAACTTGGAGGAGCTTATGATTTTTTTTTTACCAGCCGTGTGATGTTGACTTTGCATGCTCGGCATTAGATTACATCCCTCAGAAATCAGGGATGAGTTTCTTGCTCACACTTTTGTTTCCCATGAGCTGAGATAATATCAGCCATGCATGATGTCACAGTAAAGTTGTGAAAAACTAAAGTTGTCATTCTTCAGTGTAACTTGTTATTTCACAATGACAGTAGAATAAGGCTTTAGGTTGAAGCCATCCTAATCATAATGTTTTGGCATGATATATATTACATATTGATCAGTTTATATGGATAAATAATAATCAACAGCAGGTAATAGGGGCTATATACAGCCATAAATCTGTTATGATAGCACTAAACTGTGGATTTTGTAAAAGGTGCGATAACTTGGAGGGGCTTATGAACAGCTGTTTAGGTCCACTTTTCCACACAGCTCCTCAGGAATTGATAAGAGAATCTCAAAGGGCAGAATCTGTGCTGGCATTAGTATAAGTAAAATGTTCTGAACTCTCATCCTTAGCTAAGATGCTAGTGGCACTGAGTCTGGCCACAATTGTTCTGAAGTGAGATGGCATCTCAATTTAATCTGTGCCCCATGATGTTTATTTGCCTAACCGTACATTACCATTTTAGTCTTTTGATTTTGCTGCTATGATTCCAACCAGAATTCAGCATCCTTACTACTACAATCATCTACTATTTAACTGCATAATTCTAGTATTGCAACAATTAAATATATATTAATAGAAAAAAATACAGAGTGCTTTAAAATTTTACTAGACCAATTGTCAAAAAAACAGAGAAAGAAATATTTTAGAAATCTTTCAAAACTTGTTTGAAAATAAAAATGTTATTGTTATTTATTGAGCAAATAAAAAATCAAGAATGAGGAATTTCTCGCTGAATTCGTCTTTTTATATCCAAATTTAAGCCAACGCACTGGACTTCACAGCTGTAATAAAGAAATAATAATGGGATTTACTATTTTTTCTGTTTTATTTTGTAAAACTGTTCATTTAAAAACTTGTAGATAACAAACAATTACTATATTTTATCATTTAAATATCTTTTCTGCTAAAGAGCTTCTCTATGTTAATGTATTAACCAATATGGATGAATAAAAAAATGATTTTTGTAATTAATGTTGTTAATTTAAGGAAGCTGGAACATAAGCCTTACATTGAAGGATGGTGTGATGTGTTTGTTAAACACTGTAATTATTTTGTGTTTCACCATTCAGCTAAAAAAATACTGAGATGTAATTTTTGGTACCGTTTGTTCAGTCCTAGTGATAAGCACATGTACTAACTATACAAAAATAAGCTTTCTTGTGGTTATATGGTATTTTTTTTTAATCTCTTTTATAGCTTACAGGGTTTTAAAGAGAAATAAATCACTCCATCTCTAATAAATCAAACATTTTTTTTAATTTTGGTGGACAAATAGGTCCTCCAGAGAATATCATGCAGCACAGGATGGGTTAGCATCTCTTAAAAGTCCTGGTGCTTCTACAAATACTGATCAAAGTTGGCACTTTTCTTGCTCATCTGCAACGGTGCGACAGTGCAGCCCAACATGAGGATGAAGCCAATGACACTGCAGCCAATAGCTGAGTCACCTCTGCAGGCCATGCACCGCTGTGACAGGCCAAGGCTGAGATGCTCTTTAATACCCTCACTGGGCTCGCACAACCTTTTAGACACACTGCCACACCCGCCTGGCCTTCAGTGGCTAAGAGCTCTCTCAGGCAATAGCCCTGCATTAAGGGAGCCTATTGTAGTTTGCCCAGGGGCGGCGAATCCCACTGAACAGACCTGGACTCCACTTCTTCTCTCGGCTGAGCGTGTTCAGGCCGAGGCATTCAAAGCTTAGATTACTCTGGTCAAAGCCAGGAATGAGGTCAACACAGCGGGAGTCCCTCTAGATGCCGCTGAGCCTCCAGTGGAGCTCGTCTATGGTTGTTTGGAAATCTGGTTAAGTAGTGCAGATTGGGAAAAATAAACAATGAGCAGCGGTGGCTCCTTGTTTTTCCTGCAGGGGTCTCGAGCTGATCGGCATGTATGGAAAATTCAGGGAATTACACAGCAGTGAGCCTCCAGAGGGGGACGTGCATGTTTTGCCCATTAGAGGCAGAAGTCTGTGTGAAATAAACCTGTGGGGGAAGTTACACAGTCTATCACAGATACCACCAAAAAGAGGAAAAAGTAGAAAGATCTACAGTGCTGCCGACAGAGACCCATGATTTCTCTCGGGTTTAAGAAGATGAAATAAATTCCCATTATGTTGCAACTTACCTTACAAATCAGCACACCATTACGTGCATATAAAATGTTATTCCCTCCATATATAATGAGGATTTAAGAGGTTTTCAAAGCAGTTAAATATGGATGAGAAAGAGCATGGCAAAGAGGGAATCACTAGGATGAAAAGCAACGTTACAGCTGATACACCAGACAAATAAGCAACATCGAAGACAATACAAATGACAGGATTAACCTCCAACTTAAAAAGTCCTGTTGATTAAAGAGTAACTAAACCCCAGAGCTTTGTAAGAAGTGCATCTACCTTGAAACTTAAAAAAAAAATGCCCCTAAAACAGTCCCACTTACTCTTTCATGCCCTCTCTGTCTGCCACAGCAAATCATAGTTCATGCCGCCTCTTTGTATTTGAATATTGGCTATAATATAATAAACCATCCAATATAGACTTAAAACAAACCATCTGGGTGTGAAGTGATAGCATGCTTCCTCTTAAAAGATAAATGTTCATCTTTTATTAGCCCACTTCTAAGGTATTCAGTGTTCATCATGATCTCAATTGTCACAGTGACATCTGTAATTCACCCGTTTTACAAGCCTCGCCTTTTACAGGAAGTGAGCCTATATCAGGCCCCGCCCTTCCTGGTAACTGAATGTAGGTTAGACGAAAGCTGTGTTCGAAACCGTCCACTCATTTACTCACTACGCCCTTTGTCATGTCAATGAAATAGTGGACTACATAGGGAATGACCAAACGAGGTTGCGGACACTACACTGAAATTTTCTAAACGTCATAGCGTCAGTAGATGAGCCGGATATTCCAGTGACGAAAGTGGACGTACCAAAACTCAATGAAACAAACCGGGCACTCAGGAGGATAAGCAGCAAATTTTGAAGCTGTTTACAGCCGCTAAAAGACATGAAAGAGCTACGCTAACGGACGTGTTAAAGATACCGTAACGTTTTTTACACTTATAAATGAAAGCAGCGCCTAACAGCCTTCCTTGTTTTCTTCTTCTAAGGAAAACACTATCGCATTGTATTGTGCTATACAGGAGTACAATATAGGGTACATCGTATGTACACTCACATTTGCTGTGCATTGTGGGTATTTTGTAGTGCACTATACAGTCATGGAAAAAATTATTAGACCACCCTTGTTTTCTTCAATTTCTTGTTAATTTTAATGCCTGGCTCAACTAAAGGTACATTTGTTTGGACAATTATAATGATAACAACAAAAATAGCTCATGAGAGTTTAATTTAAGAACTAAGAACTATTCATTTTCCATGGTTTTCTTGATAATAACCAAAATTACTTAAATTCTTACATCAAACTTTTGAGTAATGTTAAATAACTTTGATTCTTTTTTTTTTTGCTTCAGTGAAAAGAATTAAGACTGAACAGTAGGATGCAAGTAGAAAAGGACAGCAGCCCATTCCTGTTGGACAAATTCAAACAAATTTTCTTTGTTGTTGGGCTTGTGGTTCTCCATTTTGAGTTTGATGATTTTCCACAGGTTTTCAATTGGATTAAGATCTGGTGATTGAGCAGGCCAAGGCATGGTGCGAATGTTGTGGTTCTCCATCCAGGCTTTAACTGACCTTGCCGTGTGGCAAGGGGCATTGTCTTGTTGGAAAAATCCAGTCATTCGAGGCAGGAAAGAGTTTTCCAGCTGATGGAAGAAGACTGTTTTCAAGGGTAGTCCTGTACATGACCTGGTTCATTGCCTTCACACAACTGCATTTGCCCTGTTCCTCAGACTGAAACAACCCCAGATCATGACTGATCCACCCCCATGTTTTACTGTAGGGGCAAGACAGTCTGGGTTGTAAGCTTCTCCAGGCTTCCTCCTAACCAGTAAGTTGGCTGGAGTGGGCATCAATTCAAAATTTGATTCATCACTGAAGAGAACCTTAGCCCAATCATTTCAACTGAAGTCCAATCCTTGCACCGGGCCTTCCTCTGCCTTTCATTGATGAAGGGCTTCTTGCGTGCTCTGTGTGACTTCAAACCAGCTTCAACAAGTCGGTTTGAACTGTCCTTGCTGAACAAGTCACATTTCTCGACAGTGCCCACTCATTTTAAGGTCCCTGGAGGTCTGGCGGCGATTCCTGACACAGGAGCGGATGAGTGCACGGTCATCTCGCCAGGTAGCAATTTGGTAGTGCCATGTTCAGCTTGTTTTTATTGTTGTAATGAGCGGCTGTCTTGGAGATCTTCAGGTTTTCGCTACCTGTCTCTCACTCATGCCAATTTCCAGCAGTGCCAAGATGGCTGCCTTTGTGGCTTCACATAATTCTTTTGTTTTAGGCATTATGTGAGAGCTGACAACTTCTGAGTTGTGCTACGGCTTGAATGTAAGCAGGAAACCACTCTAGGCCTTTGCATGTGCAGTGCTGCTTGTGACATGAAATGGCCTCTTATATACCCTGGGAATCAATTAAGCTTAAGAATGTCAAATAGGACATAAAGTATTATGTGACCAGCTGCATTTTTTGTTGTGTTCATTGTATTATACGTTTAGTGGTACCAGATATTAGAATGAACAAGAAATTGAAGAAAACAAGGGTGGTCTAATAATTTTTTCCATGACTGTATAGTGAATGAAATTAACTGCTGACAATTTGAACAACACTACAAAATGATGAACACACTATATAGTGCACTATATCCATGATAGGGAACGATTTTGAACACAGCTCATGTCTGCTGTTGCTTCCTCTTTTCCATTTGAAACTACTGAAAATGACTTTATTTTTGATTCACTTTGAGTAATGTTAAATAACTTTGATTCTTTTTTTTTGCTTCAGTGAAAAGAATTAAGACTGAACAGTAGGATGCAAGTAGAAAAAGGACAAATCTCTGTGAATATTAAAAACAGTTTATATTAAAACTGTTGAACGACTTGTTATTCTCTTTTGACTGTAGGGAATTTTTCTGAGTAGTTTTTCAAATCAAAATAACATTTACACCAAACATTGAAATGAACTGCTAACGCAATAATTTTCAGATGATTTGCCTAGCAACAGCTGCTTTGATTTTGATTGGTTTGTTGTTAACCAATCAGAGTGCTGACAAAAGGTTAAATGCTGAAGCCTGCAGTTACCCCTTTATTTTCACAATCAGCTGTTGCAACTGACTTTTCTGGTCTTATACGGAGGTGTGGAGATAATGGTTTATGTAACTGAAAAGACACAGACTTGTATTTACTGAACTGAATTACAACAAAAGACAACACATCATTTTCTGAGTGAACAAACTACATTACCCATGATTGACTACCATGGTAGGCTGCTTCTACTGAGTATTACAGATGTTTATCCACAACAGAGAATCTAAATAAGGAATTAAAGACCTGAAGTTGACATAAATGAGGATATAGTTGAATTAATTTAGAGGAAAATATGGTTTATTTGGAAGTTGAGGCAAACATGCTACACTTCCCACAATCCTGAAGAGTCACAGCGAGATATCTGATCGGTTGAGTCAGCTGCTAGGTGCTCCTTGTCGTGTTTTATAAAGATACCATTTGCACTATAAGTAGAAATTCAAAACAATTGATTTGAATGTCAAAAATGCACCATAACTTATCAACGATATCACTGAAATTCAATTTTCAATCTAAAAACGTCCAGGTGTTTAGTTACTCCTTAATAGTAGCATTAATAATCTAAAGTACAGCTTGATATCAGTTGGGTTTTATCATCCGAAAACAGTCAGATTTTTCACCAAACCAGTATTTAGAAAATAATAAAAATCAACAAAAGTGGCTTTTGATACTCACCAGTGTGTTTGCTGCTATGTACCCATGTGCCGACTTGTCTGAAAGGAAAAACAAAATCAAACATAAGTGAGAAAATGCAGCTTAACATTAAACATCAAACATATAAACCAAAGAAATTTTACTGTATAGATTATAAATGGCATCATGTCACAGAAAAGACTACAGGAGACAGATTTGAAAGTCTTTTTCTAAAATCTGGGGGAGCGGAGTAAAAATTAAGGCTGAGGTCACTTAGTCATGCAACTTTGATAAATAATCCTTCATGCCATGTAGCAGGAGGTTTGCAGGACTAAGTAATTCATGATACTGATGCCCATACACCTGTCTAACTGGTCGAACCCTGGAAAATATGTTTTCTGTGAAGTATAGGTATCAATGTACCCATAGTTCTTCTGTAGTATGCATCACTTTTCCTCTATTGTCAAGGTCTCCCAGATAACACTCTCTGCCTCCTGCTCTGTATCTGACTTTCACACATCATCAGCCGTCAACAAACTTTTGGGTTTATTTTGCATTTATGTTTGAGCTGTCTGTACCTCCTGAAGTGAAGCTCATGTATTTCTGGTTGTTGACGGTCTCTTTGGAGTCGTAGAACTTTAAGACATCCAGCACAGCCTGCGGGTTCTTCTTCTGCTCCAGCTTTGTGATGTTGGAGGTCTGTAGGAGCCGTGCCCACTGCTCTGGGATGCCCTGCAAAAACATAGAGAGGGTTGGTTTACTCGAAGATAGGATAATGATGATAAGCGGTTGAGTGAATAAGAAATTACACAAAACATTAAAAACATAAAGCAAAATATTAAAAAGCAGTGCTGGTAAGTATTAGGGGGTACCTGGCAGCAGGGACAAAGAAGTCCACTTTTATGAACTTTTCTTCCTCATTATATAAAATGTATCCACGGATTAGTGGATAAGTGCTGGTTTTCTGTTTAGTGAATATCCCTCATAGAGTGTAGTCACTGAATATAATCCTTATCTATAAAAATGTTTGCCATCCTTTGTTGTGTTTGCTAGGGGGACAGATTTTTACATACCATACATTTAACATTAAGGTACCCTCAAGAACAAAAACAACATTTCCACAGGGTGACAACAGCTGAGATACTTTTCAGAATGCCCAATGAACAGAACTTCACAGTTAGCATGGATTCAAAAATAAGCTAAGGCCCATATCTTTCCCCACTCTCTGGCCCCTTTCCAACTCTATGTTGGCCAGGTTTGTGTCCCGGCTGTGATTGCATTAAGGATAAGAATTGTGCAAATATATGCGTAACAAAGCAAGTGAATGATTGGACTGACAGGTGTGTGCTCCTTTTCTCTTTACCTAAAGGCTAAAGACCAGCTTCTGCTTCACTTGTTTGCTTGAGATTTTTCAAAATTAGGGATATCAGCAGATATCAACATTTCTGCTGATATTTACAGCCAATACTTTGGCCTCGCATATGAGCCATATATCACATATATTGACTGTAATATTCACAGAATGTACACACCCTAATATAGCTGAATGTTTACATTTTTAAATTAAAATTTGTCTTTAATAGTGTTTTCTATTAGTTTTTTTGGTCCATGTCAATCACTACCACAAATATGCAATCAGAATAAAAGTAACAGGTCAGTTTTGGTAAAGAAGAAACCTTAAAGAAAAAAAAAATATTGGTATCAGTAAAGATGAGTTCAGAAAAATTGGAATATCAGATAATAATCAAAATCAAAGTAGGAAGAGATGGCATTTTTATTAAGGTAAGAACCATTTATGACCATCAAAATACTGCCTGAGTAACCAGCCACCGACAACACCAGGACAACAGCCATATTTAGTATTTTTTCTATATTTGTTGTGCATAACTTACAGAGGAACAACTCTCATTTACCCATCAGCAAGGAAATGTAGTTCCATTTCTATAAAGCTGTTTCTAAAATGCTTTCTATATTCATAACCTGTTTTATGTGTTAAAAAGCCTTTTTATGCACTTTTTATGCATTGAAAATCAGAATGTAAGTTAACATTGAGTTTAATCATGACATTATTGTAAACTGGATATTCTTACTCTTACAGCAGGTTTTCAAATAAATAAAAATAGTGTTTTTCCAGAGCAATAAATGCACAGAGCTTCACAGTTAGCACTAATTCAGATACAGGCCGAGGTCCTTTGCCCTGTATCTTTCCCCACTCTCTTGCTCGCTTTCTAATTCTATGTTGGCCAGGTTTACAGCCTGGCTGTGATTGCAACAACGCTAAGAACTGAACATATATATGTATAACTACATGAGTAAATGATCTGAACTACAGGTAGCTGCCGTGTGGCTCCACCTCTTTGTTTAAGACTGATAAAAATCAGTGAAGATAGCATTCCTATGGAGACGATCACCATGATAGCCTTCATACCGCAGCTTTAGAAAACAATTGCTCGCATTGCTAAGACTATACTCACATATAATATACTGTCTCATATTTGTTGTGCATACTTTACAAAAGGATCACGGATCCCATTCACCCCTTAGCAAGGACATGCATCTCCAAAGCTGTTCCTTTTCTTTATTCATAACCCGTGTTTTATGTTTAAAAGCCCTTTAACGCACACTGAGCCATTAACAAGCTCTAAATTTGACAATGAGTTTCATTCATGACATTATTGTAAGCTGGATATTTTTAATCTTGAAGCAGCTGTTTGGATGAATAAAAATAGTCTACTGTGAATTGTGTTTTAGAGAATAGATGCTACTGAAGCAGGGATCAAAGAGAAAAAAAAAAGAGTAAATTAGTCTCTCTTGAGAAAACCATGACAGTAGTGAAATCAAAGTGGATTGGTTTGAAACATGCTTAATGGAGTACTGTTTGTGTGTGACAGTCGGACACACTACTGGTCAAACACACAAGGAGGCAGTTGTTTCTAATGTCATGGACTGAGAACTAATCATTTGGAAGTCAAATTGACCAAAGCACACTGAATATTACAGCCTGAGTTTGGGGTGTGCTTTAAGGCGAGTAATGATTTCTGATCCATTTGATTGACAGACATAACGTCCAAGGCCAACAAACAATCCCCAGAAATGTCTTCTAGCTTTGAACTTAGTCCCTGTATTATAAAAAACATATAGATTGAGGCTTTTTCCATTTTTCAGTACTTTGGTTCTGTTATAAGACGATAACTTGTTTGCTTCATCCAAAAAAATGACAGCATGGAAACACATCTTAATGTGATTTCATTCTCTTTGCACCATATCAGTGTTTTTTCCCATAACAGAGGAGGAGATGATATTATGAGGACTACTTTCACAATATAATGCAAATGATTAAATTAACTTCCTGCAGAAACCTCCCTTTATGTAAACAGGAAGAATACAATTTATGGTGCAGTGCATCATAATATGATACATTAAATGACTTTGACTGATACAGAGCTTTGAAATCAACACCTCTGCTGTTTTTCCCACCCAGTAGATCCTGTTAACTCATTAAGTGGAGGTTGTGTTGTGCCTTTTTTAATATACTAGATTATGTGTGCCTGGTGGGGCTGGGAAACAGCCTGATTCACGATGTAATATGATATTATAAACGATGAGGGAATGATTCACCAAAAACACACCATAGGATACACAATGCAATATTTGGCACAATACGTGATACACCGCACAATCTCAAAGCAGACCTTTTTATGTTTGTAAATACTGTAATATACTTGGAAGATGAAGTTTGTCACTTAGGAGTTGTAACGTTATCACGGACTATCATATACTTCTGTTAGAATTATTACCTCCGCCAAGGAGGTTATGTTTTCGGGAGAGTCTGTCCGTCTGTCTGTCTGTCTGTGAACAAAATAACTCAAAAAGTTATGGATGGATTTTGATGAAATTTTCAGGAAATGTTCAGCATGGGAAAAGGAAGAAGTGATTCAATTTTGGTGTTGATCCAGATCAGCGTCTGGATCCGCCATGACGAAAAATGTGATTTTGGTAACTACTGAACTAAAATAGATATCATTACGAAACCAATGGCTAATGGTATGTTTCCATGGTCAAGGAATCTAACTGTTGATGAAATAAAGTTAGGACTAATATTTATGGTAAAAATCACAATATGGGTGAGGACTGTGGCGCTGGCAGAGGTCTGCGCTCTCCGAGTGCTTTTCCAGTTTTTTCTTAGTGTTCTAATTCTTTAGCAACTTATAAACATAATGTACCAAGCTTTTTTAAGTTTTAAGCATTTTTTAACTATTTTACTTGGGGAAAATATTAACATGAACTCAATATTGTGTTCAAAAACTTTGAAGCTCAATGGCTCAAAACTGCTCTGAAAGCAGATAAAACCTTACTACATCATGATAAAAACCTGTGTCAGACAAGTCAGGACAATAGACTGACAAATGTCCTGCCTAACTGGTTGGAGTACTCAGAGCTACAGTGTGATTTATTTTTTCAATTTGCTTTGTCAAGGTTTTTCATGTCCAACTCTCTTTTCCTCTCATCAGCTCCGCCAGCATACTCTTCCATCTTTTAGCCTTAGCTGTTGTATCACACAGCACTGACAGGCTAACTGGCTTCTTTCTAGCTTTGGGCTGGTGTGTGAACTACTGCACTAAAGTCAGACACTTCAAGTACACAAAACCAAGTGTCAAAGGTAAATAGTGCCAAGAGAAGAAAACTAGGATAGATGCTATGCTCCATTTTGTAATTTATGGGGTTTTTTAAATGTATTTTTTGGGCATTTTGTGCCTTTATTGATAGGAGAGAGACAGTGGATAGGCTTGTGAAAGGGGCTGAGAGAGTCGGGAAGACACTCTGCAGGCGGGATTCAAACCTGGATTGGCAGAAGCAAGTACATGGGGTGCCTGGTTGCTAACCACTCCGCCAAACCAGCACCCCTTACGTTTAAATCGCCTTTAACACAACCATGTTAGATGGAAAACTTAAGTATTTGAGTGGGAATTGAGTGTGTTGGAAATGCTTTAAAATCAGAGTGATTAAAATCAAACAGAGCAAATAATGTAAAATAAAGAAGGATATAAAGGAATCAAGTGGGTATTTCACAGAGCAGATTGTCATTCAAGTCACTTTATTTTTAACGTATGAATAAAAAGACATATATATGTCTGCAGCATCGCCTCAGGAGACTGTGTTTTTTTGTATGCCTGGGGGAAGAGTTTTAGAAGCCTGTCAGTCCTGGTTGTCAGTGAAGACGATACTCACCGTGAATTCTCCCGTTACAGCATCGAAGCCGACGTGAATGGTGTGTTCAAAGTCTGAGGGCAGGGATATCTCAGGACGTTCCTTCTCCTTCTTCTTGTTTGCTGCAGAGAGGCAAATAAAAGCTGATTACACACTGATTTGGACTATTTTTAAGCACAGGAAATTAGTAAATTACATTTATCCAAGTACAGAGTGGGATACTGACTCTTGTCTCCCCCTGGGAAGATGGAGCGCAGGCGGACTTTCTTGTTTTTCTCTTCAGGAGCCATTGGAAGCGGTTTAGAGGCGTGATTCACTGATGAAGAGTCTCGGGAACTACTGTTCATTCTCAAGGGAGGGGCTGGTGGTTTCTCTTCAATATCGACACTATCAGACATCTTTAGTAGCACTCACAATGTCCTGTGGGAGAGAAAAGGGAGAGTTCAAAGTTAGAAATGTCCTGGTGAATTTCAGTCAGGACTTAAATGGCAAATAGACTTGAGCTTTTATCGCACCTAGCCAGTGCTAAAGCATTTACAAGTCATTCACACACTGAAAGCAGAACATGCTAATTTAAGAGTCCATTGGTGTCAAATAATTACACTCATACACACTTACAAGCCACAAAAGCTGCAGCAGGGGCCATTACATGTCCTGGCATGTTTGTTTAAAGTGTGCACTAAGCCAGAAACTGATTAAAGATGAATAAAAAAATAGGGGATAGTAGGGGGTCAGATTCAGCTCTTTCTCCCTCCCCTTTAGAAACACTCTGATGAGGAGGTGGAGAGGTTACGGGAGGTTGTGTTAATGAGCTCTGCCCTATTTGACTGCCCAAACAATGCCTAATGAGAGGTGGAGGAAGGGTTAAAATTTTTCAAAACGGTCATGGTATCTGCCTGTGATGAGCTGAAAACACATAGGTGGAGACCGTATAGCTATGACATCATAAACTTCAGGAAGTAAAAACTGAGCATTTGAAGCTTTTTTTTCTTTAAAGGAGACATATCATGCTGATGCATGATTTAATACTTACATATAATATAATAAATTTGAAAACAAGACCTTACACCCCCTTAATTTCAAAAAATTAGATATTGTATTTTTTCTGATATCCTAGAACGAGATTTGATGCCTCTGAAAATAGGTCATTGCGAGATGTCCGCGAGATTTCAAACGTCATGACATCACCAGGTACCTTTCTTTTTATTGGAGTAATCTGATAAAACACTTCCTCCTCTGTGATGTCCGTCAGCCCCAAACCCTCACCGAGGAACACATCCAGCAGCAGGGGTATAAAGCTCCCTCGCTCACTCTCCCTCATTACCAGCTCTGGCCTGTAGGGGGCCTCAATACGCGGTCGCTGCTTTGAGCCTGCCGGAAAATACAGCAGAAGAAGAAGGACAGGCTGGCTCAGCCCCCGATAGAACTGACCAATCAGAGGACAAAGGGCTGTGACATTGCGAGGTAACTTTAGGTCATCCTTGAGACGAAGCGTTTCAACAAGAGCTTGATAATGGCCTAAAATGAGGATATTGAGAACACTATTGTGGGGCAATGAAGGAACTATATGACTTGTACTGAGGGCAGAAATGCTTTACAGGCATCCTAGTCTGGCATAGTGAAAAGGAGAAACAAGCATGATATGTCCTCTTTAAGAGGCAGCGCACATTTATCAGTAAACAGAGAGTTTAGTCAACAGTGTTTTGTTCTTCTGCTCTCCAAGCCCCTTCTTACAACATCTAAAGCAAAGAAAATTGATTTTGCAGGACATTTGACCTTTAAGTGTTTTTGTGAGGGGATAATGGCATGTGACTTCTGACTGAGGATCAGAGGAGACAACAGATTGAACCATGAGCCACAGCAACCCACAAACTTCTGCTAAGGGGACACAATTTCTGTTAATGCAACAAACATACTCTTAAAATCAGAGTGGATTTTGGTCTTTGGAGTTAAATGATAGCAGTGGACAAAGCTGAGAGTGATATTTGTTAAAATTTCAAATTATTATTATATTTTTCTTATCTTTAAACTCAAGTACAATAAATAGTCATTTGCCCCCTTAAGACAGCTTGTTGGCTGCTGTTTGAAAAGAAGAAAAAACTCAAAACTACCATTTAACACCAATTAAATTTAGATTTACAGGGTGCAGGGTTTTCCCTTATTAAAAATCACAACATACTTCTAAATCATTCAAGTACTAGTTATAGTTCCGGTCTGTAACACACATTAGGGACTTCTGATGCATGTAAACCATTAACTATAGATCTTTCTCATCAGCAAATTAAACCTTAACAAAGATGATAAAGGCCGTCTCATTTTCAAGACGTGCATAATGATGTGTACTTTGGCCCGGATCATGGGACTTAAAGTGTATGCCTGTATTTCTTTTGTGTTCAATTTTTACTTTGAATGATTCAAACTAAAATATGTATAAAAAAACAATCTTATATAGTATTTGTTTTGAATTTTGCTTAGTTTTGATTCCTAGTTAAGCACCATAAGAAAAAAAAAGATTCTCTAGCTGCACAGTGCAGCAGAGGTAAGTGCCGTAGCAACAAAGGTCCCAGTTCGATGTGAGTGCTGGTTATTTGTCAGCCCTGTGATTGACTGGTGATCAACCTTTACCAAAAAGAGCTGAGATAAGCTTTACCTCTGCAGCAACCCTGAACAGGATAAGAGTTATGAGTGATGTCAGGATGGGTGGATGGAAATGATACCAACATTATCACGGTTCTCTTAGTAAGACAAAATCATAACCCATCGTGGACGGACACCATGACAGCAGTCAAGAAGTGAAGCCAAAAGCATTTGCAAAATGTTGCTTTCATTATGTACTTTACTCCACTGGCCAAATTCATCTCCTGATTGGCCCATAAAAAATATCATTGACAGATCAATCATCAAGGACTCTGTTATCCCCAAACACTTTCTATGGGCAGTTACCCTAATGGACGGGTGGATTATATCCTCTACAAAAGATACTCAGCTGTCTGTCTGGCTTGTCAGGTAAGTTAAAGTCAGGGCTGCAGGCATTACGCTCTGTGGTTGTCCATCTGAACCATTACTGTAAAGGCGATATCTCCAGAAGGCATTGAAGGAGCTCCTCTGAAATTTGAAATATCCACCCTGAATGAAGAATGACCTAATCAAATCTTGGAGACACAAGGTCAAGATATGCAAAATCAAGTCCTGTTCGAAAACACAAACCTTTACATTCAATGGTATGTGACTTCTACCAGTCACACTCAATATAAACCAGTCCAGACCCTCTTCCTGACCCACAACTGTGCTTTAAGAGTCTAGTAGTTATGCATTATGATGTGGCATAGTAGCAGGACAGTGGTTCTAGTTAATTTGATAAACAGAGCAGCAGGCTAAATGCACTTTATAACAGAAATGTGTTTTCAAAAATATGTTAATTATTGGCAAACATGAGTTTTTGTTTGATGTCTAATCAATTAATCCTTTCAGGGAACATTTGTGCAAATAATTTTACTCAGTAAAAGTCTGCTGCTCAGTTAAAGTCTGAAACTAATTAGATTTTAACACAAATGCTGATAAATGGGTTTTTTCATTGGACCAAATCTATCATCTGTGTAGTGTGAGCGTCTGTTCTCTGTAGCAGCAGAAAGAAAAGCGGGGCACTGTGGCATAGCTTTGACAGCATAACAGCTGAATTCTGACACCTATAGAACACTGGAGTATATACTCAAGTACTGTATGTTCAGTTTTGGCCTATTTTAGCATTTTGACACATAGCTGCAGGTTAGGAAGTTGCTGAAGAAGTTTTTTATTAGCTTACACAAACATTAGTGTAAGACATTAATATTATTTTCAAAGAAGACCAAATCCTGCGACTATTTGTTTTTAAGTCAACTCTTTAAAATTGTATCTACTGTTTCTGAGAATGTAAGTTTTTTGGTGTGAGCGAGGTGATGTCCAGTGGGTCTCCTCAACTGTGAAAAATGGTAACCAGGGGTTGATTCTAAGAGAAAGTGGCAAGAGTAAATGCTCCCATCACTCAGCCTCTCATCTCCCATCTCCTCACATCCCACTTCCATCTTAAACTCCTTCACTGCCTTGCCCCGAGGCCAAGCCCATCATGTGATGTGCTGCACGAGCGTCCCAGAAAAGCGGGCCATCCAGGCAGGCTGCCCCTTTAGTGGAGACCTACATTAGCAAACAAAGACCACTCCTCGGCTCTTGCACACCGCGCTCGCTGCCTCTGACAAAGTACACATGTGCCTTCACTGTGGCCTCTATACGACTTTATGTAAGCTTCTTCTGCATGACAAAGAGGATAGATAGTTATATCTGTCTCTCTCTTAATTTCTGAAATAATCTGTAATCTGAATTGATCAACAATCTGTTCAACAACACAAGTAAGTGGCACCAAAGTTTTATTCAGTATTTATCTTTAACAGCCTCCTGTGCACTATTCTGCAAAAACAACATCTACGGTGTTTGACGTTGCATTTTGTTCCTATTTTGATTAAAGTCATTCGTTGACTGTTTCTATTTTGTGTGTACAGGAAGTATCACTGATTCTGATGAAGGCACAACACAACGAAGTTACTGAAAAGAATATTGGGAAACGTAACATAGAGAATTAAAATGATTGATTTGATCAGTCAGTGCAAGGTTCCTGCCATCTTCAATGTCATCTTTATGAAAATTTTGAAAGGTGGGATAAAAATAGTAAATCTATTATGTTTGATTTATACTAGAAGAAATTACAGACCCCTTTTAGAGTTTTATTTGCCCTCCAGTGTGTTTGACATGACAAATCCACAAGCTAGAGTGCATCTATGCACAAGACAGAAGTCTGCAGTTTAAG
Source organism: Scarus forsteni (assembly GCA_036419115.1). Classification (NCBI taxonomy): domain Eukaryota; kingdom Metazoa; phylum Chordata; class Actinopteri; order Labriformes; family Labridae; genus Scarus; species Scarus forsteni. The sequence continues at coordinate 15,429,073 of JAZDUH010000011.1, read as the reverse complement.
AACTTTCCCCCTTTTTCTTTTTACAGCACCAGTAGCTTCCTCAAACAGCTTGTTCCCCCATCCCCTGCAAATAAACCAACCAGTAGAGCTGCATATTAATAGAATTTTAACTAAGGTTACAATAATTGCCCTTCAGAATGATTTAAAGTTAGTAATCAAGATTAGGAGATGACTGAGACATGTTGAAATGTATGTTTTGTATTGTTAATATTAAAGTGATTTTGAGGTATTTCTATTTTTGCAAGTATATTTCTATCTATTGGCCATTATTTGCATTAAAAAATGGGCAAAATGTAGAAAAAGTGTGTTTTGAAATAATTGTGTTTCATAAATGTGATCTCAATATCTATTACAATTATCATAATCATAATGAAGCAGCCCCACCTAACAGTGTTATGTCATTATAGTGTTTGTCAGCAGTGAAAGACCATTGGCTTTGGATTGCAGGCCCACCTAAGTGCATAGACTGTAGAACTAAAATATAGTTACAGAGAATAAGGCCCTAAGCAACGCTAGACTGACCACTTATCGCAGAGCAGACCTGAATCAAAGTGAACTGTGTCCACATGTGGGAGGACGCCTTAACATGACAGCAGCCCTAACAGAGAATACAGGTGGATCAGGGGTACTTAGTCAGTGAATGCTACAGATTTTATTAAACATTAACCAATGTGAACAAGCAGTCATTGAAATTGAATAAATGAACCTGAGTCAGGACAAAACACGGGCTCTTTTAGGTTTAGTATTCTGCTATTGTGACAACCACACTCATCCCTTTATCTCTGCATGTACAAAATATCCCTTTATGTGGGGCTGCTGGTAGATGACTTGGCTATAGCATTTTAACATCTGTTGCGGTTCTTTCCTCCTGCAGGTGGCCTGGGTTCAATTCCAACCTCAATTTCCCCCTGCTCTTTTGCCCCTTTTCCAACTCTATCAACTGCCTACCAATACAGTAAATATGTCCCACAAATATATTGAAGAAATATCCCATTGCATGTTTTTTTGCCTATACAATAATTCACATTTTCTTCGTGTAAAACGTTTTGCAGATCAAACATGGTCGTAAAATAAATGAAAAGCCAGCATTGGTGTTTGCTGAAAAACTGTGCACTGTTATCTTTTTCTGTTCTGCTGGTGATATGACGAGAATAAGAATAATTTTGTTTCTCTTGGCAAATGAATGTAACAGAGAAAACTGCACTGTGATCCTTTTAATTAGGCAAATAATTACTGCAGGGAATTATTTGGCAGATAGCTGCCCATACTCACTGGCCTGCATATCAGAGCACATTTTAGATGAATATTCATGTCTTATCTGGGCAGTGGTGCAACAAATGAATTTATATTAATGAGCAAGCGTGCGTCAACAGGAGTGAATGGCTTAATATGACTGCACTAAGGATTTGTTTCTGATCAAGGTGACATCACTTGTATCTATGTAGAACCACTGAGCTCCTCTTTCCTCAAACAGGTCCCTCCAGACTGAGTGGTAGCTAAACAAATAAAATTTACATGCTGATCCAGTTAAGCCAGAGGGCAGAAACTGAGTAACCACAGCACTGCAGAGGCAAATGTCCCAATGTTAAAGTGCTGCTACATTTTTAAGAATCTGTTCCTGCTGTATTTCTAGGATCTTATGAAACATGCTGGTGCAGCAGGGGTGACTCTTGAGGCAGTTTCTATCACGCGGGTGAGTCCAGACAGCTGCAGCAGCAAACAGGTTCTCTAGGTTGAAGGTTAGGCGTGTCACTATCAACAAAACCCGGTAAAACTCTGTTTACTCTGCTGTTTACAAAGGAATGAAACCATGTTGACATGACAGAGTCACACAGAATTACTGCATCATGGCTCAGATTATAAAAAGCACCAGGAAGTTGTCATGTCAGGGAGAGAAGTGGGGGGGTGTCATGTAAGCTGTACTGAGTGTGTGTGCCGTTTACTGCAGTGTGACTGAAACACAGCTTGGTATCACAACATTAAGACAACTGGTGCTTTTCCATATGTGGAAACAGCTGAATATTAATTAAGTTTACTCAGTTTTGGTCCATTTTTTTTTTACAGTTTATACTTTCATGTTATCTCCTTAACGTAAGCCAAGGATACATGCTGTTCAAACAATGACCAAAGGAGAGGTAGTAGTGTAGCTGGCTCTTGGTCTGCGGCTTTAATGTAACTGTAAGCAGCAAAACAGCATACTATAACAAGAGGAGGAGAGTTTGGGAAGTCAGACATACTATAGCTCAAGAGGCAATTTGATGTGTCATTAAGAAACAACAATAAAACTTAAAACTCAAACACGCCCGTGTGAAAGTTGATCTTATGCAGGATCAGACATGTCAATTACCAAGTGAAAATGCTGTTTCTTTGTCTTTATTCAAAGAATCTTTTCTACAAACAAGCGAGTTGCCGTTTTCGGCTTGTAAAGGTGAAAATCATTCACGGTCCTCCGTTACCTGCCCATTTATTTTAAGAAAAACTGGTGAAACAACCAGCTCTAGCAAAATAAAGGCATAAAATACTTACATATTCAAAACAATAACGCCTACAACAGTGAACCTAATTATTCAAAATGAGAACAGCAACCTAAAACTAACTAAATGTGGAATAGCACACAACACCATAAATAACTCAAACAATAGCTGACAGAGCTTTCAGAGGCCTAGCCCCTTGTGACAATGCTCTCCAACCATTCGGTCTAGTTCATCCAGTTGAGACGTCCTATCTTGATTTTGGGTGAACACAAACCAGAAAACTTGAAGCACTCAGAGAGCACAAACCTCTGCCATAGTATTTCTAATACTGTCAAGGAAGTATAGCTAAAAAACCCTTAGAAAAAGTCCTGGATCTGCATTAGAACTTGGATCATATAAAAATGAAACTTTCTTGTGCATTGACCAGCAGTTTCTGGAAATGTAATACAAATCTGTTTAAAATATGAGTTATTTTCAATTATCTAATAAAATGCCCCATTTTGCGCTGTTAACAAGCCCTTAAAAAATCCTGGATCTGCGTTGGGACTCGTGTCTCCACCAAGATACAATCACTTCTTCTTGTGCCATGACTAACATTCCAAGAATAGTTCATCCAAATAAGGTTCATAATATTGCGAGTTATCCTCTTCACAGACAAACAAACAAAGGACCTTACAAACATCAGAAAAAATAGCTTCCTTGGCAGAGGTAAAACCTGCATTCGGGTGACTGTGCATGACTGGACTCACAAGGTTTAATTTGTTATTAAGCCCTTTGTTCTGGTACTACTTTAGCAATGCCCCATAGGCCCTTCCTCCTGAAAAGAAGTCTTACTACAAAAAAAGAGCTTGCTGGTGACAAAGCGAGTTTTGTAAATGTGCCAAAGACAGTATAGTCATTCAGACACTGTTTTCTGGTTTGTTTTTTGTTTTTGAATCAATAAATTACATACTGTAAGTAATATACTCTACATACTCACTCCTATGTCAGCATTTATAACCTTGCTTTCCTGCCAGTTCTCGCCTCTAGCGGGTCACACACACAAAGATTATCAGGCTGTTTATGCCCCGGCTATCCCCCTTCTGGACCAAAGAAGGCAAACCCCAGATTATCTTCTGTTTTATAAAATTATCCTATCATATTATCCTGTGGTCTGAGGCGCATTAAGAGCAAAATTGTCTCGATGTTCAGCCCCAAAACTGGTTGGGGCGGACAACTGTAAATACTAAACTTGTTCATTATTTACAACCACAAATCTTCATGTGTGGGGAAAGCCAATGACACCCGAATCATGACTCCATGAATTGTGATGTGAAACAGAATGTAGGCAATCAAGAAGAGAGCTGACTGAAAAACAAGGAAGCAGGCATAAATAAAAAAACGAGCAAGGTCGACTAGAAACATAAACATAAACTTTGGTGGACCTAAGAAACAGAGGATCAGCACGTGTTCACGCTGTCTCCAGGATTTTAGCACAGCCTTTTATTTTATTTAGTTTATTATTTTCCATCAAAAATAGTCCAAAGACCACCATCATTTCCTCTTCTTGTATGTCCTTTCCCATGTTGTTCCCATAGACAACGTCTATGTTTGTTGCTGTGCCTTTTCTGCTTCATTTTTGTTAGATCATGTTTGATCAGGCAAGATTTCTGTCGTGGAGGACTAGATTCTAGATCAGTGGTGGGACAGAATGGTTTTATCTTCATGTGTGGGGTCTCCAACAAGTAAAAAATCTTTTCAAATCTAGAAAATCTTTATGTGTGTACCCTGCTCCACAGAAGCAAACAATTACACACAGCGTCTTTACACAAAAACACCACAACGAGGTTCCTCTTTATTTACACCCTGTGACATTCACATTGATTTTTTTGCAAGGCCACAATATCTGTGTCGATTCATGGCTGCAATATGGTTTGGATATGCGTAACACGGTGTCCCCCCACATTAGGGCTGGGTATTCCAGCAACCCCACGAAACAATACGTGTCCTGATACTGAGACCACGATATGATACATATCCCGATACACATAAATTGTGAATATTGACTGTGCTTTAACAGAATTCCCAGCAACTTTTGTTTTTATGACAAGAAGAAAAAGAACAAGCATGAGTTTTAAATAATTCCTCAACTTAAGAACTTTAATTCAGGTCCACAAAGATAGAAGACTTAAGCTGAAATTTGGAACATGTGTTTTATCATGTAACTTGGCTTCTACTTTGAACTTTGCCATTGTTGACATGACCCAGAGTGTATTTACAACAACTGTTCAAACACTGAGGCCATATCAGTTCTGTAGAATCCATATCGATACACGTATCCCCAAGAAGTGCATGACGATATTTTGCCGTATCGATGTTTTGAGCACAGGCCTACCCCACATACACACAAAGGCAGAGATGCTCACTCCCAGTGCTCTTGTCTCCCACTGAGTCTGCGTGCTACCCTCTCTCCAACATCACGCCAGTACTACTACTTCTGGAGATGGAACAAAGAGGGGGTTAATTTGTTCCTGGACGTTCAAAGTGGAGGCAAAACTTCACAGGGAGATAAATATTACCCTTGAAACAGCAGTATGAATCAGTCTAGAGGCAGAGCTGATCACCATCTCTGTGGCTAATGCTTTGACAATTGACTTAAACCTCATACAACCTCATTCTTTTGTTGTCCAGCTTTCCATATCACATTATATCTATACATATGATAAATAGCATATAAAAACTGAAAACCAATTATCATGATAGCCCCAATTTTAAAAGTATTGTACTTTTCTTCTTATTGATAAAATGTGTCACGTGAAGTAAATCAGCTTTTCAGCCTCATCAAGTCACTTCAAATCTTACACATTACTGTCCATCATCCCAGAGTCTGTAAATCTGTCTGAAAATGTTTCCATTGCTTTGTTACATACAAGCAGCTCAGTCCTGTTTAGACCAACCCAGCTGAGACCGATGCTTCAGTTAATCCATTAACATAATCTTATGAACATGTTTTGCCAGCGACAGAATGTATTACAGCTCTTATAAGTCATGCTCAGACGAGGATACATGCTCATAGACATGGCAGTGGTAAAATATGGCAACAGTGACTGGGATCAAATCAATCAGGTCATTAACTGATCTGCGAACATGAAGGAAAAATCAATCTGACATCAAGTAACAAGAAGGTGACTGGAGGTCTTGAGCCTTTCACCTGAACATTAGTATTTAAGCTTAAAGATCAGCTCGACTGATAATCATGTCATTGGGAAATGTCAAACAGGTTACAATTACATTTTCTGTTCAGAAGATCTGTGATATAACTTTTGAAATAATTCAACAGCTCTGATACCTTATAAAAAAAGTCCCAGACAACCAATTAATTTATTGTTTTTGACTATCACAAACTGACCCTTTGTTGGCTTTCTGATTGGCTCACTGACTGACCAGTCAGGATAAGAGTTTCCTGAACACATTAGCCATAGTTACCCACTTGGACTGTTCTTGTATTGGCAGAGCCTGTGAAGGGTACAGAGAATTTGTGTGATGGACTCGACTGTCAATTCAACTCAGAGTGACCAAATCTAGACATTAATATTGGCAATAAGAAACACTAAAACACTTTAATTTGCCTGTAAAGTGTTGTGTTTTTAGAGAGGGTTTGATTATTTTTGATGATGTGTATTATGGAATATGTCGACTCTCACTGATGTATGTTAAAAAATGATTAAATAAACTTTTGGAGCCTTAATGTTAGATTTAAAATGCATCATTTATTATCCTAAGCTATAAGCTGAAGCCTTGTAATAACTCTAGCTGTGTGATTTTGTGTATATCCAAAAGGATCTCACAAATCAATGCACCCAGGCTTTTTCTGTTCAACTGTTGTTGTTTCCTGTTTATCCTTAATGCATCAGCCGAACTGATCTGAAAACGAACTGATCTGGAACCTTCGTTTCATGACAAATAACGTAACTTCTCGTGTATAACACACCCTCGATAACATGCACCCCATATTTTCACTATTTTTGCCTGGAATTTTTTTTCCATGAACCGAAATTTTGCCCAAACCATACTCTCTCAGACAACTCAAACACTACCTTTACTCAAAGTTTTAATCAATGAAATTTCAGCAATTTCACAACAAATATTCAATTTTCTCTCTCAAACGGATGCAGAAACACCTTTTGCTTCATGAATGCACAATTACATGATTTCTAGGGGTGTCCCGATACAACTATTTCACCTCCGATACGATACCGATATTGCAGCCTTGAGTATTGGCCGATACCGATATCAATCCGATACGATATCAGCAGGAATCATACAGACTTTTATTACCTATTTTGTAGTATGGACTGTAAGAAAAGGCTTGACCAGGTCAGATTACTCAAACAGAGAACAGTAGTCAGCAATAGTAGGTATGAGAAAAACTGACTAATTTGTTGCTAACCAATAGGTTAAATAAATTTTAACCTTAAACATAAGAATATACTACAATTAAAACAACATGAATAAAAAATATTAGAAGACCCTGAAAAGTGACCTCAATAAATCAAACAGAAATATATTTCACCAATTGCAAAATAACCACTGTGTTGAACTTAAACATAAGCATATTCTATAACTGAATAAAATAAAAAACAAATATATTAGAATGGACTGCTTGTATCGGAGTGCTGATATCGGAGATTTAGGATGCAGGCCGATATAATCCGATATTTGTTTTTTTGACCGATATCCGATATCAATATCGGATCGGGACATCCCTAATGATTTCTGCCCAAGCATGCTTAGTCGTAGTGTACTGACCAATCAGAGAGCAGCTATCTGATGTCTTCCACCAATCACAGCTATTATGCGCTCCCTTGCTCACAAGATGGCAGCGCCCTGTGTTTGCATGTGTTTTCGCAGAAACAGAGAACATTTTGGCTTTTTGTATCACGTGTTGCAAACGCAATGTTGCAGAGACAAAATAAGGTGAGTACATTGCGTAAGTAATACCCACCCAAAAATTAGACCTGATTTAGGAGTAAACAAATGTGTGTTATTATTGAGAAATTACGGTATGTGAAATGAATCTGGATTATGAGCCAAATGTATGCCATGTTAATTTGGTTATTTCATCTTTTTGTGGAAAAATCTATGGACTAAATTGTTTTTAGAATCTTTCATTGTCAAACTAACTACTATAATCAGACGCCTCGGAGTTTTATGAGACCTATGAACATAAAAATAGGACTGTTGTCCGAAATGCTTGGATGTTTAATTTTCTGAATGATTTGCTGAAATTTTATGTAATGTGGTTTCTAAAAGACTAAAACTACAGGAAAGACATAAATGAAGATACAGAGTTTATGTCCATCGTTAGGACAACAGTAGAGGTTAAGTTACAGCACCATCTTTTTTACTAACCTGATGTTACGGCTCTGCAAACTTTAAAGTTTTAACTGTGACATATGTGTCAACAAGTGCTTACAATGGTCCAACATGGACTCACCGGCGCAAACCTAAAAAATGTATCACATCCAGCAAAAATACAAGCTGCAATTATGCATAACAACTTCCTGAATAATCTTACGTTGGCTGGCTGCACAAAGTCTTCAGACTAAACATGTCAGATGGATAAACCAGTAATCATTAAGCTTTACTAAGTGATTCTTCCTATTAGCTTTCTTTTCAGTTCAATAATTTGCACAGCAGCTTATTTATGCTAGAAATCCCCACTGCTGCTAGAGTGTGCAGTTTAATTATTATTTGCATTTTGCTGTATATAACCAGTTTTTTTTGTATTTTATTTCTATCTTATCTGCATGTTTTTCTGTACTATGGTGTTACCTGCTATCTATCTATCTATCTATCTATCTATCTATCTATCTATCTATCTATCTATCTATCTATCTATCTATCTATCTATCTATCTATCTATCTATCTTGTTAACTATCCATAAGAATAAAACATATCTACAGTATTCACTTGAAAATAATATAAATGTATTATACGGTTGAATCTTACCGACCAGGTTTAAGCTACTGTCAGCTAATCATTGACTTAAAAATACACTATAACATTTATATTTATATTTTCAGAAATAATTCTGGATTTTTTTAGTTTAACATTTAAGTTAAATTATATGGTACATATATTAGGTTGCTAAGGCATTAATCAAAACTGCACAGTAAGACCAAGATAGGCCATGAGCTATGATTTTCTTGAGCAAACAGATATATTTATGTTTACCTGGATGCCTAGCATTCTCATAGAGCTTAGATAAGATGATGTTTGCATCACTGGTAGATTTTGGACAGTAAGGTTAGCAGGAACATGAGGCTCTGTTAAGTTCTAAGTTTGTAATTATTTGGGAATACCCCTGTAAAAATCCTGACAGCTTAAAACTCCTTACATTTCCTAGCTCTAGTACAGCTCATGCTCATAAATATGATCATTTCGGTACACAAGTGCCACTGGAGAGCAGTGTGATGAATAATGTAGCCGTGAGAGTCCTCAGCATCTGACTGTTGTTCTTTCTATATCAGGCAGAGATGAGAGTCTGTGCCACCAGCTGAAGATAAAACTGCAAACTACAAACAGCCCTATGGTTTTTTAAAATTACAAATCTCTAACTCTGATCCCATTTGTTTGGTCGATCACCTGACTGCCACTGCAGCAGCTCAGCCGAGCGGTCAGACGGCTAAGGATGGCAGATTCATGGAGGCCCAGACATTACTGAGTCTTCACTCACATAAAACACTGACCTATTTACTGTGCAGACTGACAGGGAGGCAGGCAGTCAGGGAGTGCTCTGTCCCTGAAACAAGCAGCTCCTATTTCTGAAACACACATAGAGCAGTCTACCAACATTATAAATCAAGTCTACGCCTGCCTTTGCTTTGTAATAAATACGGCCTTTTACGGAGACTTGCATATAGATCAGCACCAGAGGAAAAACAGTCTAACTTCTGTTGTTGTAGCTCTTGTCTAATATTCTCTTACATCATATATCAGAGGTGAATGCAGATTTTTAATAAGCTCAACCTTTTTAGATTGGATGGGATAGTTTGGTACATAAATATAGTATGGGTCCATAGGGGGTCATATGTGGATAAATCCTCTGAAAATGTTAAGACAAATTACTTTATTGGGAATCCATACACAAATTAATTACATATTTTGAGTTTGAATTATTTTTGGTTGTGACGAATTTTACACAAGTGTTCAAAGATAGATTCAAGGATGGTTCAGGTCTTATATAAAAAGCCAGAATACCTAAAAAAGGATCGTAAAAGAACTCCCTGTTTTTAGAAAGGCAGTCTTACCCTGATCGTTCAAAGAGCCTGATATTACACCAAACACCCCTGATCTCCGAGAGACAAATCCAGTCAAAAATCTGGCAACAAATTTGTCTGTGTGCTGCTAACTTTACTGAACTTTCATCAGCTAAAACAAGACTTCAATTTCCATGTGCATTTTTTTAAAGACCAACATCAGATTTTAATTAGCTGCCTATAGAGCTGTGCAATTAAAAAAAGCTTTTATTTGATTTTTCATAATTACCTCCCACCATTATAAAAACTGAATAATCAAGATTAAAACATTACCATGACACATGCCATGTTGCACTTGATAGGTCTTTTTATAGTAGAAGGAGTAGCAGTTTATTTAGACCATGTAAGAGCTAAAGAATGTATGTATATGTGCATTGCAAAATAATATAAAGATAAACAAAAGAAGAGCACCCTAAAAAGATAACACTGTATGACTTCATTTGTATTCCTGAAAAGGAGTGGGAAGAAGTACAAGCCTATTAAATCCCATCCCTTCTCCATTAAGTATCAAAAGTCAATTATTGCTCTTCCTAACTGGTATTTCAGTATTTGATCACTGCATATTACATCAAAAGCGAACTATCTATTCTAGATTCAGATTCAGACAACTTCATTTATCCAACAAGGGGCAATTCATTTGTAGCTTCCCAGTGTATATGCATTCATACAGTCAGTCAACAACATAAATAAATAAATAAATAATCATCAAGGAAACATATTTAAGCAGGCATGGGACAGATAGAGGTGTCGGACATTATAAGTAGCCTACGTATGCAAATCATAGAGCAAGATAAAAGCAAGGTAAGATAAAGATAAAAAAAAGCTATGTAAAAACTTTAAAAACAGCGAGAAAGCTTTGCTTTTTGAGCTACTTGTTCCTCCCAGATTGTGCCCAAGCTCCTTTGGTGAACTCCAATAATTTTTGAGCACACTTTGATGATGCTGTTTAAGCTGTTCTTGTCTTTCACAGGCAGCCCATTATACCAGCAGATAAAAAAAAAAGTTAAAAGGCTCTTGATAAAAGAATGGTAAAAATTTTGCAAAATTTTGTCACAGACATTAAAAGAATTTAGTTTCCGCGTCAAATGAATTCTTTGTTGGCCCCGTTTGGCAGTCAGCTCAGTATTTATGTCGAACTTAAGTTGTGAGTCAAACACAGTGCCAAGGTATTTGTAGGAATCAACAATTTCTACTCTTGGTTATGGATGATGCTTTCTTCTGGCATATCCTTGTTCTGCCTGAAGTCTATGAGTCTATGATTCTATGTATACATCCATCTATTGTTTCATTACTTTTCTGTACTTTTCTACATACACTGTCAGTTTGTTCTCGTTCTTTAACACTAAAAATGTTTATGTTGTGCATTTAAGGTCAATGGTTGCATTTGTCTGGGATCTAGACTCAGCTTGTAATTAGGGGTGTCCTGATACAACTATTTCACCTATGATGCGATATCGATATTGCAGCCTTGAGTATTGGCCGATACTGATATCAATCCGATACGATATCAGCAGGAATCATACAGACTTTTATTACCTATTTTGTAGTATGGACTGTAAGAAAAGGCTTGATCAGGTCAGATTACTCAAACAGAAAACAGTAGTCTGCAATAGTAGGTATGAGAAAAACTGACCCATTTGTTATTAACCAATAGGTTAAATAAATTTTAACCTTAAACATAAGAATATACTACAATTAAAACAACATGAATAAAAAATATTAGAAGACCCTGAAAAATGACCTCAATAAATAAAAAAAACATATTTCACCAATTGCAAAATAACCACTGTGTTGAACTTAAACATAAGCATATTCTACAACTGAATAATATAAAAAATAGATATATTAGAATGGACTGCTCGTATCGGAGTGCTGATATCAGAGATTTATGATGAAGGCCAATATAATCCGATATTTGTTTTTTTGACTGATATCCGATATCAATATCGGATCGGGACATCCCTACTTGTAATTGTGTATTATAATCCTGAAGTCAACACCTCTCAAAACAACCCTGATTATGATGTTTTCAGAAGCTGCTCTTGCTGTCAAATTTACACTGGCGTACATTTTTAGGGAAAGGCTGGTGCAAATTACTCTGATGGAGAGCAAAAAGAGCTGAAACAAGGAAAAACTTAACCCATTCACTACCAATAAAGCAATAGACAAAGTGAATGAGATATACATTATGTTATGGAGGAGTTGTCCTTCTTTCATAGTCCAAGGATAATACTACATTTTTTATGGCTTTTATTAGTTTATTGTTTCTGCCTTTCTACCTTAAAGCACCTTGGTAGTCCACTGGCTTTTAAAATGTGCTATATAAGTAAAGCTAACATTAATTGTAGATATTAACACATTTTTATAGGTGCCTTTCTCAGGACTCAAGGTCACCTTACAAGCAGAGTTAAAACAAATAAATAACAAGGTAAGAAAAGGGTATTGCTTAACAGTGATCAATAAATAACTTGATCAGATATAAAAATAATCCCACTGATTTGACAGTCTGAAAAGATGAGTTTTAAACAGGATTTGAAGATAGAGACTCCAAAATAAAGCAAACGGGTCACGCACATCAAATTAACCAGACTTTACCCAATTTTAAAAGGAAACTGGGAGGATATAATTCAACATTTATGTATTTACTTTATTCTAAATTAATTTTAGAATTTTCTCCCCTTATTTTTCTCCGAAGAGAAACCTTGCCGTTTTCATTTGTTAATATTCACATTAAAGTTATAACAAGAGATAAAATACTTCAAGTTCTGGATAGTAAAGAAGGATCAGTTTGTAATGCTGAGAGAACAGTCTTGAAGTAATGTTGATATAATTTAAAAATGCTCTTTGGATATAAAATCCAATTAAAAATGACAAAAACACACACAGAGCCACCTCACACACACTCACACAACCAGCATCCCAGATCCTCAGATATTACAGGGGACTTTTTCACATTCCTCCTCCATAAAATATTAATCTGGCCATGAAGAGGAGGCATTTTCCTTCTCTTTCAAACATTAATGCTGAATTTAAATGGCTAACACAGGAAGAGGCTCTAATCTTGAGCCCATGGCGGCCCAGTAATGGCCCCGCCGCGTGGGGGAGGGCTCCGTAAGCCCGGCTCTCCGTGCCCCTGATTAGGACACGCCACTCTGTTTGTCTTGGCTTCAGCTTTGGCCGCGTTTCTTTTGAAGGATGCTGATTACTTGGAAGGGGTGGACAGCTAGAGGACGTTCAAAGGATGAGGACGAAGGAGGCGGGGGGGCACTCCAGCTGTAGTTCACCTTTCTTATCTCCATCTTTGTACCGCACGTGCCGTAAGTGAAGAGGGTTTTATGGACTCAGAGCTAGAAATAGCCAAGCTGTCTTACTGTTGACATCAAAAAGGACGACTGGGCCAGTTCACACGATGACATTAACGTAACCCAAACATGCAAAGAAAACCTAAAGAGCACATCAAACGCAGACATCTGAAGCACTGAGGGCCAAATGCGCACAGATGTGAACATTTGCTGCACAAAAGCTCCCCTCTCACATGGCTGGCCTCTCAAGGTCAGAATAAAACACACAGTGCAGATATTGTACCCACCCCCCTCCCCTTTTAACTTTAAATGAAGGTTGGGGAAGTAGAAGGAGGAGCTGAAGGGGACATGAGGAGAATTTATGCCACCAAGATCAAAACCTCATGTGGTCTTTGAGGAGGAGGTCATCTGATGCTACATTCTTTACCATTTATTTCTTTATTCTATTTTTCAATTTGTTCAAATTATTGCTGATGGTAGAAAAGGTAACTGGGATGTCAGGCGGCCTTTGGGCATGCATTTCTCTGAATGTCAGTCAGGGCCAAACACAGTTAATGCTTTTGCCCCCATGCAGGACAGTTGCTGGTTATACTCCTTATTTGACCAGGCCTTTCTGTGTGTAGTTCATCTTTGGGCTGTAATAATATTTGCTTTTACCTTGCAATTATCAAATTTAGCATCATACTGATATTGTCACGATATTGAAAAAAATCTTTTTCAGGTTTAAAATTAATCCACAGCTCAAACTATTGTCTCTGCTCTGTCAAAATATTCTTAAAAATGGTGCATATGGATGTGGAGAGACAGTCTGTGACCATAACTGTAAAGAAATAATAAACTAGGAAACAATAATAGTAACACCAGGAGAGCACAAAGCTCAAATATTGATGTTACATCTATAAACAGTAGTTCCATGATAAAGTTACCATTATAATATGATTTATTCACCCTGAAAATCTGGAATAATGTTGATATTATTATTAGTTAGAGACACATTGAGCAACAATGATTGTTCGTCCAAATTAAATAATTTTTAAGTTGTGCCACTACCGACATCTCCTGCAAATTTCAGTCAAATTCATCCAGTAGTTTTTGTGTAATCTTGCTAACAAACAAACCAACAAACACAGGCAAAAACGTAACCTCTGCGGTGGGGGTACAATATTTAGTGGCAAGTTTGAACACATGTAGCGCAATTCATAATGTGATAAATCTTTAGAAGAGCGCAAGAAAGCTAGACATGGCATATGCCTCCCAAACACCCAAAGGCAGACACACTGCTCCATAGTCACCTGTTAAGTCTGCATCTTTTCCTCTCATCAATGTTACGCCTCTGGAGACAGAGCTGATAGGGGTTTACCATAAAATACCAAATAAAAGCCGGGGCATTTATTTGCTTCAATCACTGAGCAGACCAGGTGTTAATTTGGGACCGGGCGATTAGTTGGAACCAGGCATTTATTTGGTATTTTACGGTAACTCATCACCCCCACTCCATCTGTGGGACATTTACAGCGAAGGTGAGACTTCACATGGGCGAAAATATTGCGGCTTTACATGGCAGTGTGAATGGGGCTAAAATCAGCTGATGACTGTCACTTTGCAGGCAAGAGTGTGACAGGTGTCTTTACATGTCAGCCAAATGATTGGCTGGAGACCAGTCAAGGGTCTACTTCAACTATAAGAGCTAGGCTAAGCTGTGTGTATTCACAGCTTAAATAGTTAATATAATGCTTTTTCAAGTTTTGTATGCTCTTCACTGTGTTTCATATCTATCAATCAGTCAAACTTTAGTTATAAAGCAAAATTTACAACCATAAAATGGTTAAGGGGGCAGAAAAACAAAAACAAGGATTTTCTTACAACTACCAAGTGAATAAACACCCTACAGGGGTCTATTAACTAAGAAGTTTTCTACTGTAATACTACTAATAATCTGTATCTACTGCATGATTTAAGACTTCTATAAATATGACAACAAAGGCATCAGCACTTCTCTTTCACCTCCTGTGAATAGCAACAGTAGCTGCCTGAAATGGCTTAAGTTGGCAAGACAAGAGCAAAGACTGTATAAAGAATGCAGAGCTATAACGGCACACTGAGCTAACCAGAGACCAAAATGGTAGAGTAACTAACCAATCAGAGCAGACCGACCCCATATGGGGACAGAGGTCTTAAAGTCACAGGAGCTCCAACAGAACTGTACACATACTCCAACAATCATCAAAATTGATTATATTAACCTGAGCCAAGGCAAAATATGACTCCTCACCTTTACAAGCAGCATAAAAAGTCTCTTTAACTGAAAAATAACAAGAACATGTAGATCCTGATGTCTCATTGAGTGTAATTTCTCACCTCTCTGTGGTGTATTGTCTAGTATATGCTAATTGTTATGATGGAAAGTCCTTCATATAATCCCTCACCACCTTTTTGTGATGATGGCACAAAAACTATCACAAGTATGTGCAACTGAGCAATAAAAAGACAGAGAAGCCTGCCGGTGTATTCCCAGATTGAGTTGTAATGTCTAATGCTTACATTTAGTCCTCTTGTGTGTCAATTTTTAAAATTTCTTGCAGCTTCTTGCTGTCAATGCCAGCCAGCACTCATAGTTTAGACTAATAGTTGTGATACATTATCAAAGAGCATCCACACATGTATCATTTGATTTGTTCACAGAAAATCAGGTAAAAATCAAAACGTAGAAAATATTATTTGGGTGTCCTTATTGTACTGCTGATGAATTTCACTGAAGAGCAGAAACACACTCATAAAAGCCTCTGCCACAGGTGGGCTTTATGTCCCACCCTGCCCATTAAACCGTCTATGTTAGCCATTTACAACTTTCATTTGTGTATAATAAATTAGGAGCAGCTACTGCAAACTGTTAGCTTAGCATTAAGGCCACAAACAGTTACTTTAAACTGGAGCATTTCTCTCTTCTCTTACTAACAACAAGAAGTAATTTCCTTTCGACAGAGTGACATCACAGGTAAATGTTTCTATGAAAATATTATAATTTAAAAGAAAAGCTGCCACTTTTATTCTCCATCATGTCTGACTGAATTAGCTTTTGAATTACAGATAGACAATAAAAGAATAAGAACAGAAAGAACAAGAGCAGTCTCCAGTGTTTTACCTTTAAATATTCTTGCACCCTACAGGAATATCACTGCACATTAAAACTGATTGCAATGTGAATAGGGACATTAAGTCTCAACAGAGCTGTAATTTAACATATTTAGGATGCGTTAAACGTACATTTCTGTCGGTGAGTTTGTTCTTGTTCAAGAAGCTCGGTTCATGACAGGACTGAGACACAGCTACCTCTTCAGTTCGCTTAAATAAGGTGACAGGGGAGACAGGTGAGAGCTCGTTAATTCTCAGCTATACTCAAAGCTTTACGGGTTCACTGTAAGTTCAAATGTTCCAGTTTCATAATTTATAGAGAAAGTTTGATTTGGGAAATAAATTTATGCAACAGTTATAATCAGGTTGGATGAAAAGTGATAAAATAACCAACACATTACTGTGAATGAACAAGAAATTAGGAAAAACTGCATCAAACATTTATTTTCATTGATTTGGTTTATAGACTTATTCAGAAGATGTTAAGTTGTTAATATTTGCTTCATAGCTGCAAAACCACAAGCGTCATCAATGAAGAAAAAAGTCAAATAAACCTCTAACATCCTCACCACTGACAGCCTCAGTGTTTTTAGAGCTGACACACACAAACGCCTTGGGAGCCATGAAAACGTTGAACATGCACATCCTTTAATGGTGCCGGTATAAAAGGTTTCTACCCGTTCATAACATGCCAACTAGAGCATGATCACACTATCAAAGGAGAAATGCTTTGAGCACTGACCTTTACACCTCACTGTGATCCACATATAGCATCCTGGCATAATTATTTTTGGCTTACTAAGGCTCCTATCGTTTGTATACAATACCCACATTTACACTCCCACTTCAGATTAATTAATTCAATATTACCAACAAAGACGCATTAATAAACCAAAAATCTATTATAGTCCATAATCCAGAAAAGCAAATGCTTACAATACTGTTGTTCATTAATAATTTGGGTCTTTCTTCGCACAAAAAATGCTATATATTCAATGAGTATACTAAAAGAACTAAATACAGCTATTGGAAAAAATGTAATCCATTACGTTTCCTTCTTGCCACATTGAAGATGCTGCTAACAAATGCGTTTCTGTGCTAAAAATAATCCATTATTCTAAA
Source organism: Scarus forsteni (assembly GCA_036419115.1). Classification (NCBI taxonomy): domain Eukaryota; kingdom Metazoa; phylum Chordata; class Actinopteri; order Labriformes; family Labridae; genus Scarus; species Scarus forsteni. The sequence goes on along the minus strand of JAZDUH010000011.1, from coordinate 15,411,741 downwards.
CTGGATTGAAGGTTAAATTCTATCTACAAACTCTAAAACTTACTCGCAATTGGTCTTGGATATATTTCAAAGGTGCTGCTGTGTTGGACTGTTTAGATCATATATTGGATGCTTTTAAGCAATGATTTGAGTTGAATAAAAAAATGAAAATGTGTTCTCTGTAGAGGATCAGATGCAGCTCCTTTTCCCTCCCCTTTGGAAACCCTCAGATCTGAGGGGGACAGGGAGAATACAGGAGGCTATGATAATGATAATAACACTGCCTGATGGGAGGGAGGTTACAGGGCAGGTAGTAGACAATTCATTCATGGCGTCTGCCTGTAATGAACTGAAAATACACGTGTAGGTGGAGGCTGTATAGCTTATAAACCTAAGAAAATAATCTGAGAGTTTTAAGGGACATTTTATTTAAAGAGTGATAGCAAACGTACTCAGTGAGCTGAGAGTTTAACAATAAAAAATCTTTTTATTCAGCTTAAATCAAAAATACCCAATACATGATGGAAACAGCCAAATACACCAGGACATGGGACCTTAAAAACTCCTCACTAAAGATTTTTCATAAACATAAGTTTGAAAATTATAAGCTAAATGATAGCACACCATGTCCACAACACACCAAATCATGAACACATCTGGGTGGAACAATGTTGGAAAACTGTGAGATAATCAAGAGCAAGTTTTGATCAAAAAAATACACCCAAAAATGACACAGCAGGGAAAGTGGGTCATCCAGCTGTTACAAAACTCAGTTTTTCAGATGTGGATTTAGGGATGAAAGATGAACCGAGGCCCCATAACTCCACTCTGATGAATCCAACATGCATCTCAGGCTGAGTTGTTTGAATGTTTCTTTTTCACAGCGTGATCCACGTCCAGATTACACATTATTCTGCAATTCAGTCCCTGTTTAATCCAAATACCATTACAGCAGGAAGCATTACCTTTTGTTTGGCTGTTTTAACTCGGCTCTGGTCTTGATGCTAATCAGCCACAGCTCTAATGAGATTTTAAACAGGCTGATAAAAAAAGTTAACACTAATCACTATGAGATTTAAAAATGTTGTGGTCTGACCACATTATATCTCCCTGTTTGGTTTACTAAGGGAGTTGTGGGCAAACATTTGTCACATTAATAGAAAAGCAGACCCATTTATCCACCACTGCTGACAATCCACCGTGACTCTTATTTTACCAGCGTGATCCTCTCCTGAATCCCCTGCTGGGACAGCTCGAGAGCTCGCTCCATCATTTAATATTTAGTTTGGGTGAACTCCCTACCCCCATCACTGCTCTCTCTCAAATCCACACATGCACGTTCACACGAAGACAGACACACACTGAAGTCATATTATCCGACCAAAGCTTGTTATGTTTTATCTTTTTTATTAGATTCTTAGCTCAACATCTCTCATACTTTGGCGCCTGATTTCTGTTATATTTTGTACTTCTTATAATCATAACATGCCAGCAATGGAATCAGTCAACATCAAATTCTGAGCAAGACATAAACAGTTAAAGAGTTGGACTAAAGCCATACAGAAGATACTCTTATCTTAATGAATAGTAGAATAAATGTGCTTTAAGTGAAGCACTTTATTGTCAGATGATAAAATGGTCTAATCACAGTTGAAGTGTGGTTAAAAAAAGTGCAGTAGATCAGCCTGTTTAAGCTTATTCACAATGCTGGTTGTAAAAAAGTAAATAGTGAGGTGCTCAACGTGTTAAATTTTCTGTCAGTGTAAACCTTACAATGCAGCTGGATCTGTCTGATTTGATCAGTCAGATCCATCTTGCCAAGCTCGAATCTACAATGATTGTGTATGTTCCTTGTAGGTACAAAAGTGGTGGCTTTATTTCATTAAAACTCCAACTCTTGCATTTTTCTAACTGGTATTTCCAGCTTCACAGAGCTTATATATGAACTTGGACATGATGTTGATATATAATCTTTCCAACAAACAAACCTGTTCCAAATCTTTGGATTGGATTATCCATCTTAAAGTATGTAAGATAACAGCAGCTGTAATGATAAATTCAAGTCCAAAGTAGAGACATGTGAATGGTGCAAAGGTTTGCTGCTGGCTCAGTCCAGTGCTCGTGTCACTGAGTGAACAGAGTGTTTTTCTTTGACTATTTGTCTTAGGGGTGGGCAATATGGCAAAAATATCATACCGCGATTTTTTAAAAATAAAACCACGATCACGATTTTATCATGATTCTTTTTTACGTTGATTTTTCTAGACTAATTTGCATGTTTGACAGTTTTTTTCCTATGTTTAACATAAAAAACATGTAAAACCCTAAAAGAAAAAAAGAGACGATTTAAGCAAAAGAAACTTTCTGAACAGGTTTTAATTTAAATAGTGCAGTTTTCATAAAAATGTGCAATAAATGTAAACATAAAAGGTAATGAACAACAATAAAGTGCACTTTTGTAACATAAAAACTAAACACACCAAATTGAAAAGGGTCAAATATAAATGCAAACTTAAGTAACTTGTTATCTCTTAAAGCGCAACAATTTAGAACAAATGTTATCTAACTGCAATGTCTATAATCTGAGTGAATAATACAGCTGCTTTAGAACAGATTTTTGTTCAGACATTTTCAAGCTTTTATCTCCTTTTCTCTTTCCGCCATGGCTTCATGCTACATAACCAAACAGGAGATCCCACCATGCACTGCACATAATGTGCTACGATTGGCTAGTCGGGTGCGCATTTAAGTCTCTGCGCCCGCACAGACGATCTGACGATCTTTCTGCTTTATGAGATCATCCCCACGTTATTATCCTTAATGATTTAATATCATCATATCGCACACCCCTAATTTGCCTAATCTGAAAGTTGATTGTTGAGGCAGACAGCACAGAGGAAACAGACATTACAGTTAGCTCTGTTAGCCTTGTACTACCAAACTTCAACCCTTAATGACATATTCAACATCCACAACAGTCGTAATATTTTATGTTTCCCACCATAGTCCATAAATTCAGGAACAAAATCTTTCAAAGGAACAAGCGCTCTAGCATATCAGTGTTCAAACTGACAACCAGCAGAAAGGACTGGTTGTCCTTCACGCTGACACTCTGTCGACCTTCAATGGAGACGCCAATTAGTTTGAAATATTGTGGTGTGAGATTTTGGTTTTATGTTTTACCTTGAACTATAGGAGCTGCTGTCAGACTATGACAGGCCTTCTAGTCAGTTCATGCCATCAAAAACAAGCAAATTTAACTCTGGCAGGTTGCTTTAAATCTAAACCCTGTAAAAATAGACTGAATCCAGGTTCACTTGTAGGGACATATGACACTACAATCACATTACGATGTCTGCTGCACATATCTACATGACGAAAATATTGCTAAATTAAATGTTTGTAGTAGGGCTGAACAACTAATTGCAAATTAGATTAAATCGCAATATGGCTTGTTGCAATTTTCAAATTGCAGACAGTGCAATATTTTTAACCCAAAATGTGTTGAACATTTTGGCATTGTGATGTAGTTTCTTGCAATTTCATGCCTATTTTAACCTTTTTTAACCCAGTTTTTACAACTTTATGCCTATCTTGCTCCCATTCATCTTTTTTTTTTTGGCCACTGTCAGACCATGTTTGGAATTTTTTTAATGATGTTTGAAATTTAATCCCAATTTTGCTACTATAGTCAATTTTCCTTAGTCACTTTTGATTTTTTTTTGCCTTTTTTTTATGCAATTTCATACCTATTTTGCACCAATTAACTTCTTGTCCGCTTTCGTACCATTTTTTGCTTCTGTTCTCCACTTTTTCTCAAATCTTTTATCTTTAGATTGATTTAATGTCATATTGGTTATACTATAAAACGATCTACTGCTTATGTTTGTTTGAGAATACATCAGACGAGGAACATTAAAACAATCGCAGAGTAAATCGCAATTGCAATGTTGGGGAAAAATATCGCAGTTAGATTATTTTCTCAAATCGTTCAGCCCTGGTTTGTAGTCATATAGATGTTATACTGAGTATGTTTTTGTTGATGCTCAAGTAACTACTGAAAAACAGACTAGGCTAGAAAGTGTTTAACTTCATTTAAGCTTATATACATAACATTATATGCACTCATTTCCTCAGACTTCTTCACTGCATCAAGCTGTACCATTGTAAAACAAAATCAAACTCACAACCTGTGATTCTAAAAGGGTCACATAACCCCTACTCATTTTTGTCCTGAACATACGTGAGCATCAATTATCTTGCTCAACCTGCTCCGTCCACTTTCAGGCTACAAAAAGTGGGTTTTGTGCATTAGTGTGGCTTGGGTGGGCACGTCTGAGTGCCAGCTGGAGGCAGAGAGGGGAGTGGAGCCCCTCCTGTAATGCCAGCTGGTGCTCAGGCTCTGAGTCAAACTGAGAGGGTTAAACATGCTCTCAAAGTGAGGTAACATGAGAAATGTGAAAACAGACTGAGGAAACGGTCACACTCTTCAAAACAGCATCCCTTCAAAACATGTGGCTCAAGAAATACGTGTTTACAGCAGAGTGTTCAGGGTAAAAGAATTCAAACTCTGACGCGATTAAAGGAACAACAAACAGGAAACAAACAAAAGATTTACGGGGGCCCTGAAGCCTGTAGGACAAGCATGATCCAAAAAAACACAACATCAAATGAAAGTCACAACAACAAATAAAAAGAAAATCAAACAAACAAAAAAATGCAACAATAAGTAAAAAGTAAAAGACAGAAAAAGTTTAAAAATGGCAATAAAAACTGGGCAAAAATGAGACATTAAATAAAATTAACAACAAAATAATAACCAAAACAAGCAGTTAAAAATGCAAAAACAAAAAAAAAAGCAATTAATAACAAACAATGGAAAAAAGAGGTTAAAATACTAATAGCAATTAAAAAACATCAACACTAACAAAAGATTTAAAAATTAAAAAGGGCAACAATTTATAAAATGAAAAAAAATGAACAACTAGTATGAATTTAAGTGAGCAACAACTAATAAACCCAAGAAACAACAAATGAGATCATGCAACACTAGCATCTCTTAAAAATTGAAAAAAAAAAGAGCTAGAACTTTTAATAATGAACAGCAAATAAAAAAATATTCAAAAAAAAAATAAAATCAAAACATACATTAATACAAGTAAAAAAATAAAAGCAAAAACTAGAACCAAAAAATAAAAAATATCTGACAATATTGTTAACCTAAATAAAAATTACACCACCAAATTTCAATTATTTCCAAAACAAAACTATAAAAAAATCCCACAACATCTAGTTACAAAAATGCAACATCTGTATATGCTTGTCCAGTATTAAACCATAAAGCAAGTTTAAAATATTACAATTTTTTTTGTTGCTGTTTGATTTTTTTTATTTTTTGCTATTTCTTATCAGTTCTTCATTTTTAAAATTTTGTTTAATGTGTTTTTGCCTGGTTTCTATCTGCTGTTGTTCTACTTTCAGTTTTGCTTTTGACTTGTTTTTTAATTTGTTGTCTTCCCTTTATAGTCCTGTTTTTTATTTATTGCTTTATATCTATTGCTGTTGTCTTTGAGTTCATTTCATTTGTTGCTTCAGCTGGTTATCTGTTGTGTTTCTTATTTGGTGTTGTCGTTTGCACCTCAGGAGCAGCATGCTCTCTATACCGATTATCAAAATAAAGAAGATTGCATCATTTTACAACATATGGTGCAAGTAAATGAACATGTCAGATATTTCAACAGCTTATTCTAAGATAAAAAGTGCATCATTCATGCTTGAAAAAAAAGCATCCCAATGTTAAAGCAGCACAACGGAAGATCCCCGCTTGACCAGAGAGAGAACTCAACTACCCATGAGCTCTAGCGCATGCGCTACTGTCGTAACGAAACAGATCTGCTGGTCGTGTGCGTTTGTTTTGTAGGCGAATCACAGAAGCCAGGACTTCGCTCAAAAGTATTCTTCTGTCTTCAGCGGCTGTTTGCAGGATGGATAGCGACGAGGTAATGTATTTATTTTTGACTAAATGATGATGTTAAAAATCGCTAAGTTCAACTTGGTTTTATTACCGTGAAGTCGCCCCCGTCCTGTTGAAGCGATAAAGTGAATAAAAGTAAAGACAACGACGAGCTGGGGATATCACACACTTGAAATAGGTCTAAACAAAACTACATACTGGTACGTTCTGGATTTGTTGTGCTGTACTTTTTTCCTGTCAAGTTTTTTGAGGAACTTTGTCATAAATTAGTCGCCCAACATACCTGATAGTAGTCTGACATCCCTCCTCGTCTTTTATTTCACGCCAGTGAGTGAACGCCGAACCAATGTTTATTTTGGTCCGAGCATTCAGCTTGTTTTTCTTTTGCTTTCTTTGTTTTGTATCCTCCGACAAAACTTTTCTCTTCCTTACGTTCTTTGTTGCCTCCGCCATGGTTACAGCTCCGCGTTAACGATTGGCTTTCGCAGAGACTTACTTGTTTTAAATGAATCGGGAATCGGGGGAAGTGACGTATTCCATAAAGCAGTCCAAACGTGTAGTTTTTTAGTGTTACAGGGTTCCCACCATCCACCTCGAAGTTACATAGCACCAGTGAAAGGGATACAGACCACTCCGGACCACGACAGAGGTGTCATTCAACTCCATTGTAAAGTGGTGGACCATCACAATGAATATCGAAGGATTATATTATGTTTGAAAAACTACATAGTGTTGGTTTAAAAATCTAGCTGCTAAACAAAAAACTATTCATGAAATACAGTCAGATGTTGTTTACTAGCAACACCCAGGCTCATATTTCATTCTGACAATCGCTTTCCTGCAGTTTTACAACGAATCTGCAAAGAAAAATACTGTTAGATCTGAATTTGTGTCAGTGAGTGAATAAACTGTGAAGCAGTTTGCCACACAGCAGTGGCACCTCCACACAGCCGAGAGAAGAAACTAGATTCCTCTTATTTCATTTAGATCAAAGAAAACCAGAGCGACAACGCAGCTATGCTGATCTTTAGTTCAGTGTTTTCATTCAGTGAGTGAGTAATGTGCTTCTCCCTGACTTTAAAACCTTTGGAGTCATTTGGTGCAGTTATTCCTGAGCTGGGTCGGTCATCTCTCAACCAAAAAGTGAGGGGTTCAATAGTGAGGGGTTCAATCCCCCATGTCCTGCAGTCATGCTGATGTCCTTGGACAAAACACTTGACCCCAAACTGCCCCTGCTGCTGCATCAGTGGCGTGTAAATGTGAGTGACTGGGATTAGCTAATACTGATAGACACAGCACCCTCTGCCATCGGGAGAGTAACTGGGTTAGTGTTGACCGGGGAGAGTTTGCTGCATAAAGTCACTTTGAGAGGTCAGAGGAATCATTATGTACGAGCTCAAGGATCCTTCTTTTGAAGCAAGCCTCCCTGTGCTAAAATGTGACTTAAAACAAAGGATGGAAATTATGAGCCAGTCCCAACGAGTCTCAGGAATCAATACTATAAGCCTTAATGCTGAATGGCCCTCTTATCAGTGCCTACAGTGCTTTATCTTGCAAACCAATGATGTCATGCTTTCCCCAGAGGTTGTCTGCATGAATGACAACGAGGGAGACAAGGAAGAAGAACACAGCAGATAGGAGACAGGGTTATATTTACACAAAATGGTCCCAGTAATGCTCCACACAATGTCTGCGGCTGTGTAGTTTTAAGAAAAAGTAGAAACTAGGGATGTATGACACTGGATTTATGCCAATTTCTGAACTCATTATTGCTGTTGCACAGTTTGGTTCAGTGCAGTATTTCTTCTATTTTGTACAATGACTGATTTTTTAATCTCTAACAGTGCAACACACTTTATTCCATGTAAATATTTAGTCAATAGTCATAGGTCACTTTTAACTGGCAGTGTTAATCGATATTTCTTGCATAGCCTGGTATTCATATTTATTTTTATACTATTTATCCTGGCACTCATAGCATTCATATTTTCATACACTTATTTATTGACAATATCACTGTGTGTTGTTACAATCTAGGAAGCCAATGCGATGACATTTCATCCAAAGTGCACTACTGTGTCATTTGCGTAATGACAATAAATGAAGTCTAAGTCTAAGTCTGTACTGATACCGAACAGATCATTTTCTTCACAAAGCACAAAGTTTTACTTTACAAACAATGAATTTTTGCTTTCAATGTGACAGTTTTAGTGAGAGACATGAAAAACTGAAACCTGATTTTTAAATGTATCCATGCAGTGATAAGAAGCAGCAACATGGTACATTTGTGTATTTTGCAGATACAATAGCTGTTATATAGCCGATATGTACCGCCAATACATCAGCTGTAAATACCACAAAAATGTCAATATCACGGGTAACTCCTCCCCCCCATGAGTTCTGTTTAAAGTTAGATGTAAACTGTTTTACTTTCAACTAATTTATGTTAATGTTTCTTAAAGGTGAAATGTTTAGCATCATGAGCTCTGCTATGCCGGGCAACTTAACAGGTTGGTCCTTAAGATGAGAGTGGTGTACTCAGACTCCACTCCTAGACAAATGTGTGTTGTTTAAAGTGTGTAATCAACAGTGGACTCTGAAAGGACAAAGGAAGTTCAACCCAGCATCGGCCTGCATGATCACTGGATTTATACACTGTTTTGCTGTGATGCTGCTCATACTCTGGACTATAACAAAAACTGGAATGTGAACTGCTTTTGGCTCTCATATTGTTGCAATCACGTGTGTGATATATCTATGCATTCCAAAAAAAAAAAAAATACAATTACAAAAAAATGTCAATATCAGCAGATACCAACATTCCACTTTTAAGGCCTATACTAGTACATATGATAAAGTGCATAAAGTGGAAACAGCAGCCAGCACAGCATTAAGTCTCTGTAGTGTCATGTGTTTGACATTGCTGACAGAGAAAACTAAGTGCTTGCCTACTTCTTTTCCCTCAGAGATAATCCACAAGAAACAACAAGAGAATAAAATAACTAAATCAGTACGCAAAATCAAGAAAGGCATTGGTATCAATATAATCTTCTTAATTCCCATCCATCATGAGGACACCAACCAATGAAGGGTCAAGGAGTTTAGAAACAGGAAGTATCACAAGTTGGATGTCCATCACAGTCATTAAACACCTCTCAGCTCCATAATGCTGTTTCACTTCTCAAACTCTCCAGAGCTTTTCATCATTACATTTTTTTTTTTTTTGCTTCCTCAAGCATCTCTGGAACAAAAATGCTCTCTCATCACCATGATGAAAAGCCACACCATCACCTCACTGCCCTCCATTGTTGTTGTTGTTGTGGACATCACAGCAGTTTCACAAAGACTACAGGGGTGTCAAAGTATACAAGGTATGGCTACTAAAGAATGGGACTGTGCTTATGCGGATCATAAGTCGCACAGCGTTTTATATCAAAGGTTGTGTATTCACACATAAATGCTGCTGTTAGTTCCCACTGAGGGAAATCTTTAGTTCACTGCAAGCTGCTGATTGAAGAGCATGACTTCTTGTTCGGGTGTCGAAAAAATAATTAGCTTAAAAGTTGAGCAACACATTAAAGTTTTTATGAAGTGGAACAAAACAGCAGCTGAATCTTTCCAAACATAAACTGAGGTGTTTGGGGAACACTGCCTGTCACCTTCATGTGTACTTTATTGGTGCTAAAGATCTGGTGAAGGCTGACAGATTTCTGAGAAGATGAATGTCCTGGGCACCCATGCTTATCAATAACTTCTGAAAACATTTAAGAATGAGAGCAGAAATGGTCTCCGCTGAGAAAGGGATAATTCAGCAAATTTTGCATTAAAGGTGGGTTTAAATTTGCATTTTAGCAATATCTAGTGTTCAGAGTTTGAAATGAGCCCGTCCGTTTCTAAAACATCACATCACTAAGCGACAAAAGCCGATGAAGACCAAAAAGGATCGTGAACAGGGCGTCATTTACAACAGTTATGAGGTGAGGGTTTTTCATTCATATTTATAACTACTGTTTTAATAGTTTATAGGTCAGTTAAGATGCCATCCAGGTAGATTTCTGGATAGGCAGCCAGACATGTATTCAAAAATTGCCTTTCGCTCTTTTTGTCCTAAAAAACTACCTGTAAGACAACATGGTCGATCGTTATGTCAGCCTCCACAAAGGGGAGACCTGTGGTCCATTAATATAAAAAGCTTTTTCTTACTTCATAAAAAGAAAACAAAAATTTCATGGGGATGATTGTACCCCCATCTCAACGGACTTTTCATACAAATAGAAACATTATATCTTATATTTACCGCTTCTGTTTGGTGAAATGCTGCCAACTTCTACACACTACTCCTTAACATTTGAACATCACAATAGTGTGTGACAAAGTTGTCCCAAAATATGTAATCGCTCCTTTTAAAAATTAGGATGTTTCTTTCAGTTTGTCCTCAAATGTCTCTTCAAACTCGCTTGCATTTTGTCTTTTGATCAGGAGTCAAGTTTTGTCCACTTTTAAACCATATCGAAGGTTCAATGATGTATTCTCGTTGTCTAATGTAGGGGACTGCAAACATCCTGGGGCCCAGTTGTGGCCTGTGGTCCATCAGGCAAGGTAACACAAAATACGGGCAAGAGACAAATGGATTTAGGCAGCAAATAGGGAAAAAAAGCACAACCCAAGTTATCTGCTCCATATCAAGGTTTATGAAACACCATATAATCATGTTAACCACTTTTAAGCACCAACACGCCTCCAAGGTTAGTGGCTTTGTGCAGTTTGCTCTTGTTTTTTGTCTGAATCTGTATAAGAGGCATGAATTTCTCCCCATTCTGCTGCTCAGTGCATCACTCTTAAGGCTCATTTATGCTCGTCATACGCATGAAAAAGTATGCGAACATTTCAAACGATGGTTCCTTCACTGCGCACATACTCCCATGAGTCTTTTACTTTGGCAATGGATGTTGACCATTGCATCCACCAGGGGGCACGAATCTGTCTCTCACCGACCTCCACTTCTCCTTTGCATCCAACGAGCTAACATTTAGCTCCCTCCCGATCCCCTCCCAGCTGTTTTGGAGTTTGATTTTGTCGTGGTGTCCCGGACAAGTACCATATTATATATTTTTGTGATTTCGCACCAGCTCACACAACTTTTCTTTGAAGAGCCCCGCCATATTCTTCTTCGTTTCTCTCCAGAGATGAGTATCAGAGTGACAGTAGCAACACTGCCCCCACGGTTTCCTGTGGTACTGCTCCGTCTGGTCCGTATCCGTAAGTTTCAAGGATACGTGCAGAAATACGGACGAAAAGAACACTAAGCACGGACAGAGAGCTCTGTCCGTATCCGGATCCGTATTTAACGTTGAGCATAAATGAGCCTTTATACTAGCCAGGGGTGGATCCTTTGGTAAAGTCCTTGATATCCATAGATGAATGGCAGGGTTTGTTGATAATCTTCGTATTTTCTTGTATTTAACCTTTAAAAAAAGTCTGTACACAACTGATCTATAAACTCCACACACCCAAACTTTTTTGCAGCCTTCATCAAATTGAGCCTCGGACGCCCCTCTCCAACTCTTCAAACTCTTGACCCAGTGAAACTTGCTAATCTCTTAAACCACCTGAACCTTCCTCCTCCTCCCCCTCCTCCTCCACTGCTACATTTCATCCTTTTATTCTATCCATCTGGGACGTCTCCTCCCATCACATCATCTTACTGTAATCTGCAATCTTCAGTCCTCCCTGAAGACATCTCTGTATCATGGAGCTGTATTTTCGTGTGTTTTTGATGCATTAGAATAAGTCACACAGGGACGATGTGTGTCACAAACACACAGACAAGCGTCCCTATTCTAAGCAGCAACAGACATCAAGTAGGGAGATTACACAGGGAGCTGTGTCAATGTGTCAGTGTGTGAGTGTTTCCTCTGTTACTCTCTCTCCCCCGTCTCTCTCCATCCATCTCTCGCTCTTACTCCCCCTCCCCTTTCCGAGACAAAATGGCCAGATGGCTTCCAATCCTACATGCTAATCCACAACACACAGACTGTAGCTTCTCACACACCTACCACCAAGACTACAGCTCGGCTTTACACCACTATATACCCTTAAAAACACAAAACGCAACCCCCTTGTGAGGCCACAGCACACACAGTATAAACTCTCCAATAGCTACAACTGCAGGGAACAATAACAGCATCCACACTAAGTCGTCAACAGATGGAGTCCTACTTGTATGTGCAGTGTGTCCTACTATCACATTTCAGGCAGTCCAGTTAGCAGGCCACAGGCCAAGGCGAGCTTCAGTGTCTCCTGCTTTTGTTAGCTGAGGTGAGGTAAGAGAAGCTGTGTGTGTTGGGTTACACAGGCCGGTGGAAAAAATGGGGAAGCCCAAAACGGCACACTGTAAGCCATGGAGACATACTGGAAAAATATGGGTTTCATATTGTGTTGGTGCAAGCATAAAGTTCTGCTTTTATCACATGTTGTTAAAGGTGTTGAAAGTGAAAGGGAATCTCTTCTTGTAAATGAAGGAAGATGGACGTTCCTCTGGATTTACTTGTCAGGGAAGATGTAACATTACAACTTTAAATAGAGAAGTAGATCAAATTTGTTCAAATTCTCTATTGTTTGCCAATTCTTTATACCACATATTCAAAATTGATTAAATCTCTATTGTTTGCAGGCTGTCCAAACCATGACCCTTAGGCCAACTGAAGATTGTGGTCTGTATTCCCTACCAAATAGAAAATTCTACTGTAAATTAAGTCAACTAAAGTATGAATTGTAAAGCGTAAGGCATCTTTTGTGTCCTTAAATTTCTGAAGTTATGTTTTACACTTGGATTCCATCACCAGGAAGCTAAGGCAGTTGTGACTGGATGTCTCTCTTAACTCATCCAACCTTCCACACAACCAAAGTAGCTGTGGTTGGATATACTTCTAACTTGATTTAGTCTTGTCAAACAGTTTAGTCAGTTAATTTATTTTTTTTTTAGTCCATGTGCACTTGTTTTTTTTTTAAGTTATAGTCTAGTTTTTATCAAGGGCAAAAGATTGTTGACAAAAACTACTACTAAACACTACTTTACACTACTTCTGACATGTTTTGGCGAGACTTTCTTCTATGAAGTGCCTTATGTTTTGCACTTTACACCGTAGCAGTAACACCCTCCTACTACATTATCTAACTGGCTTTTATTGAAAATGACAGAGTGACTGTCCAATCTTTCTATGAGCTGTTCCCAGAAGTATAGTAAAATATACTCCTGAGTCTAATGACCCATCTGTTGTATCAGTCTGTATGTGTGCAGTTAAACTGTCCAACTGAGTTTCTTTACTTAAATACATTTAAGAGGCCTTTAAGGAATATTCAAAACAAAGACAGTCACAAAATCTTGATCTATAACACACTGATCAGTGGTCGCGAATGAACAGCACCAATGCAGCCTTAATTGTGCCCATTTGCTTTGCTGTCTACATCTCAAGGTCCAAATCACAAAGCATATGATGGTTATCATCTTAACACTTATATTAAGTTTAGTATCTCCGTGCAGTATGCTCTTATTTGTTGTTAGAACATGGAGAAAAACCATCAGCATCTTCCCTCTCAACTGCAGAGCACAGTTCTTGTCTGGAGTTGGGACAGATTTAGTACCATCCAGGTCTGGATAGGGTCCCTGAAATCTGACTAAGCCACCAGGACTCCTCAATAATTAGCTATTAAATGTGAAAGCTGTAATTTGGACTGTGTTTCTTCTTTCTCACATTAGACTGACCTTCTGGCTTTAATTCACTTAAAGTGAAGCAAATAAAAAGTGGCAAGGTGTTGCCGTCATCCTCATATTTCTGTGTATGTGACTCTCAGCTAAAAAAAGGCCACACTCCTCTTAAATATAATCAAAAACATGATAAAACTATATTACCTTCTTTAGACATGTGAATAGGAGAGGAGTGAACCCATCCATATGTTCTGACAGAGTTCAAAGACGCTCAAAAACATTTACAACCAATTTGTATCAATACAGACAAGACAGTGTGTACAAGTTGCCAGAAATGTTTGATAACTTAAAAATCAGTAATTATCAAATGTTGGCTGTCAAGACCTTGAGTATTTGCTGCTACGGTATTGATACAGGCACAGCTTTTGTTTAATGTTTCCATTTATCACATTAAAGACTAAAATGTTGGTACATCAAGACTACTTTAATCTATTTTTTTTAATATTAGTCAAACTCACATTATTCTGTGAACTATGTAAGATTAGAGGACTTGCTTTCTGAGAAATGAAAGACAACACTATTGAAACCAACTGCATGTAAACTGATGTGATAACGTTAGAAGATGGAGGGGTGACAGAACACATCAAACAAACAAGCTGTATTAAGAAATTTGTCCAAACTATATGATGAATATTACCATGATAAATGCAACCAATCATCACCAAGTACCGGGGAGCCTCTCCTTTTTTTATCCAAAATTATTTTTTTCCAGGATCTGTTGTTCAAATAAAATTTCCAATAAAAGCAAAAGGCATGACTAGCTTGAGTTTTGCCTGCACTTCTTTGTTTACACTATAAACTATACGCCTTAGGGTGCAGTTTAACTTTTATTTTTAGTCGCACAGAACACTGGTGTGCCGTTTATCAGACCAGACTGGTCATCTGTATGTGAGCTTTCTTTGTGAATATAAAAATTTTATGAGGCATGTGCAGCCTTCAGAGACAAAGTCCTGTATAAATACTTGTACCTGACAGTAAACAGCTCTATCCAGACACTTACACAGAAAACATATGGAGATATTAATTGTCCATTTGTCTGTAACAGACGTGCAGGAGAAGGTGCCGTAAATGTATAATGCTTATGGCATGTGGAGCATTTAAGAGCCAAAGGGTTAGTGAGAGATAGAGAGTGAGCAATAATCCAGCGGTGGTTTCACAGATCAGTTGAACAGCAGGATGTATAAACAACAAACACATCTACTGTAATGATGTATAACAGTAGCTCTGTCTGAGGCTCTCTCTGCCAGCTCGATGGGCCTATAATCTCTGCTGCTAGGCTTGGTGCTGTGTTTTGGTCTAACATTGACATTAAGGGCTGGGCAACACATCAGGTCTTGAGATACAGCGATATATTTTCAGTCAAGATATACAGCAAGACAGTATATTTATTCTCAAACTAATTTAAAACGAATTTATGTTGTCGATGTTTATTGAAACAAATGCCAAATGGCTGCTGTAAAAATGTCATCTAACATAAGTATGCTTATTAGGTGATAACTTGAAATTTTTAGACTTAATGCGACATAACACTTTATTTTTCTACCTTTATTACATGCCACTTTTTATATATAGTACATATTGACAGTGTGCAGCAAGCTGTTAGAAAAAACACCTGTGTGCCATCTGAACCATAAACATTTGACTGTGGTTTAGTCTTTTTCGTTTTTAAAAAACAAACTGAGATAGATATTGTGTATTACCATCCAGCATAAAAAAATCCTTGCAAGTCAGCTTCAGAGCTTAACTGCTGCAAACAAAAACATCAATGCAAAAAAGTGTATTCACCCAATGTCAAAATCCAAGCCCATTCTAGACATGTGACCCTAATATTATCAGGATACTATCCAGGTAGCCTGCATAGGAAATTTCATGACATGGTTGTTCACACTTGCTCATTCAGCAGGGAGGATGATGGCGGACAAAGCAGCAGAGCTTCATGCTATGATCACAATTTATATCCCAACTCTACTGATACATGTTAAGAAGCTTATAAACAGCATTGATGAAAGAGTGGAGAGGAATATCTTAGCAAACAGAGGTGAGTATGAAGCAGCATAACGCCAACACCAGAGAAATTAGAGCTGCATTGTTTTAGCTCCATATCTAAAAGCAGTACGAGGTCTCTCCTTGGATGCGCAATTGTTTTGTCAAGCAGATGTTCCACAAAACTTTGATTAAACAAACAACTACTTCAAATGTCCAGACACACATCTGAGTGTGTGCTACTCTCCTTGCAATCAAAGAAACTTCTCCCACAACAACAGCTGTTTTTATCCATCCTGTCAAGTGGCATCGTAGCTCAACTGAAACATACTTTGGATTTTGTTAGTTAGGTGGGGAGATGCAAGCTGACTTCTGGAGCACTACTGCCAGTTACAGCTGCTGGCAATGTGGCAGAGAGGGGTTGGTGTCCCTGCCCCTGGGCCCCAGGACACCACTGCCCCTTAAACTTCATTGCAAGTATCGTAAACACCCTGCAAATGAAGTAGGGTTAACATTGCTGGTAGTGCAGTCGGGTCGTCAAGAATGATATAAAGGTTAAGTTCAAACCCAGCATGTGCTCCCAAACCTGACCTGACCTGACCTATCAGGTCTACCTTTTCCAGTTTTGCGCTGGTCACACAGGATGAACACATCACCCCTCCCCACTCACAGGATAAAGTGGCCAGAGTATCAAGTCAAACAGTCTAAGCAAGCTACCAGCTGACCTAAGATAGACTACTTACAGTCTTAGATTCTTGTTTATCGCAAATCATATGGTCTTTTTCAACCTGAATGATGTCATACCAGACAATAAAGCAGATATTCAACATTGAAAAACCAAGAGTAAATTCTGAATTATTGTTCAATTCAAATAGTACTTCATTAAACAACCTTATAAGCTTCAGAGAGCATACAGAACATATATTCAGGAAACCTCCTGGCTTGAAAAGCTTGTGATCAGACAACCACACCGGTAACAGTTCTGGTGTTAACTAGAGTAGCAGCATCCACTGTCTATAGCCACGACCGTCAGAAAAATGCTCTATTAAAACCTATTTTCATGAATTTATCAGATATTGGTCACAGGTCCAGACAGAACCATCCTGATCCAGTTGGTGACAGGGGTTAGACAGAGCATTTGACTGGGATTTCCTACCTGAATTTAAAATATATAAATATTTGTTTAAAGAGTGATGTTGCCAGGGGTGACTGTTTTGTTATCTGAAATAAACCATTTAGCACATCCAACCAAAACCATTTTAAAAGTACTGAATTAGCACTGGTAAAAGGGAAAAGTGACACCCAACACTACATCAATTATGGACTGCTAACTGAAATTCACTTTCTTAGATTTAGTTATATATTGCACTTCATAGCACTATCACAACATAGAACAACAATACCATACATTGACAGATTGCCTCATATTGTGAGGCCTAAATCATTGATAAAATTCAGTTTGTTGAGTACTCTTTTACTAGGGTTGGGTATTATTTGGGGTTTTTCTAAAACCAGTAATGATTTGGTACTTTAAAAGCAGTGCCAGGGCCTTCCCTAAATCCTTGATCCTTGTTTGAGCCCATGTGATAATGCCTCTGTTTCCTATCATGTCAGTTTCTGTAGAAATGGGGAAATATTGAACTGCTTTTTGAGCAGCAAAGGTAGAGAAGGTTCAGCATCCTTGGCTCTGACACTAAGAAAAATGGAATCAAAGTGAAACGATAAAATCTGTATTATGATTCTGTACCGTGGGCCTCAGAAGTGTTTTTACCGGTACCAAACTGGTGTTGAATTTTAGCACCCTGGCAGCTGGTGTTAAGGGCTTCACTTATCACCATGGATACATACACACGACAGGATTTAATGCTTCAAAAGGAGGGTGATGATTGTGTATTTCCTACATCACTACAAGAGACCAGTGTCTGAGGGAGTATCACCTTCAGTATCCCATCCCCCAATTCCCCTCTACAATCATCTCACCCTCCCTCCATCTCTGACATGACTCCCTAACATCCCTCCCTTTACACGACAGCCAGACAACAGGTCTCCCATCAGGCCTTGCTTCTCCTCACAGACCCGGAGGATGACTGCGCTTCCAGGGGAGAGAGGAATCGTCCCTCCCCTCTGACACCCTAATCCAAACCCGGCCGAGAGGATGGGGATGGAGATGGAGAGACCACAAATCCCTCCATCTTCCTCCACCAGCAATTTTCTGTGGGAGAATCCAAGGATGGAATAGCTCAGCTTTCACAGCACCGGCCCCCACCCCCACTCCGATCCCCAATGAAGTCAGGTGACCAGATGTTGTATATCTCCCTGTCACTGGAGCCGCCATGAAGCCGCTGCACACATCCATGTTAAAGCCGGGAGACTCTGCTCTGCATGTGTGCGTGAGGGCTCATTAGATTATGAATAAAAGCGATTTCTTGGTAAAAATCCTCCCTGGAAAGAGTGCAAGAGAGGCAGTAGTGCAGAGATAACAAAAGAGCATCCTTCAGCATATTAAGCATCCATCACCCCCTCCATCCATCCATCCATCCACAGCGTATACAGCTCTAAAGCCTCCGTCAGCCTTCGGGTCTACAGACCTAAAATAGCCCTGCTTCTTTTTTGTTCCACTGCAGCTGCTGCATTTCTCCTGCACACACACACACACACTCACTCACACACACACTCTCAAGGCCCTGTACAAACGCCACCATTGATTCTAACACCTCCCCATCAATAAAGATGCTATTTGTGAGGCACAGGGGAGAGCACACAGAGATGATGTGATGCAGAGGGGGTGGTGGGAGGGGGTGTATATGATCATACAATACATGATGCAGGTTTCCATCTCACCCTCGCGGACACAATGCTGATGAAAACAGCTGCCTCCTTAGCCGGGCAGAATGCAGAGTGGAGGAAGAAGGAGAAGGAGGAAAAAGAAAGCTACAAAGCAACCCCTACATACACAGCCTCCCCCTCCTCCTCCTCCTCCTCTTCTTCTCCTCTCCTCCCTCCTCTGCCCCCCCCCCCCCCCCACATCCCATATTGCACAGAGAGAGGGATTTACCTGAAATATGTCTTCACATTCTCTTGCTGAGTGTTTCGCCGTTGAGCCAGCAGCTCAGGTGGATTCATCGTCAGGCGTAGAGTCCTATTGACAGTTTAAAGGCAGGATTGCCATTCTCTTGTCAGACCAGTTCCTGACCCTAAAAGCAAGCTTGTTCGGCAGGCTGGATGCTTCACTGGCTGCTCACTGTTCCCTAGCCCGTGATGTCATCCGCCCTGCTCCTGTCATTGGCGGAGCGGCTGAATATTAATGCAGGCAGCAGGTCTGGGGGAGGAGGAAGCCAGCAGGCAAACGCTGTTGGTTTTCTGTTTGACAGACAAAACCGGCTCTGTGAGGAGACAGGGGGGAGGGAGAAGAGGTTCAGTTAAGGAGCTGTTTTTTCTACATGCACTAAAGAGCTATTATAGATCACTTAGAGACAGAGTGTTTTTTTAACTTTAGTTTTATTAAAGGATTTTTGTAAATGTAACAGAACAGTAGAAAAGCAAACAAGAAGGTCATCAGCGGTAGTACAATACAGGTTATTTTCAAAAACGTTAAGTCAGGGTTGTTTTCTTCAGTGTCCAGGTATTGTTATTATTAGTCCATCAGATAGTCTTAATCTATGTGCATCCAGGATAGGACCCCCACAAAACATCTGCATGCAGACCATCTTTGAATTAATCAACAAAAAGATAGAGAAACCCAACATGTAGTTATACCAAGAAAAATACTTAAATCAACAGCCGCACATCATATATTGTTATTCAGAAATGTTATCTATTTGGACCAATATTTACTGAATTTATCTACACATAGGATTAAAGAAAAGGTCAACCTCTCTATGCCATAAAGTTCCTTTACAATCGTTATACATTCTGCTTTTGTGGGTGGTTCTTTGACAAGCCATTTCCTAGTTACTGATTTTATTGCTTGCAACTAGTAATATTTTGATTAAGCTTATTGGGTAAAATGCCTAAATATATGGTTCTGAAACCATCATCCTGCTCATGACCTCACACTGATTTAATGATTTTCTATTATGTCTGGCCAGTATGGCTTAATAATATGGCAGTACCGGAATATGTGAAAGTGGCCAGCAAGCAAGTAATTACACTGCCTCCAGTTCACCATTTTTGAAGATACTCTATTTTATTTTCAGGGTAATAAAAAACCTTATTACGTTCTTCCAAGAGAATTCTCTCCAAGAATCAGAATTTGAGGTGGTAGACTGTGTTTTACAGCTATTTGACCAGTCATCATCAGTAAGATTTATAGTTTTCACATATTCATTAGAGAAACGCAGTTTTATCTAATATGTGAAACGTGTAAAGCCAGTTTTAACTTTTCACATGTAGGTTGTTCATCAGGCTTTCAGGGCTACTTTTAAACCCAATCAGGGTTCCCACTCTGTTCTAGAAAGTAATTTCCAGGACGTTTTTGCCCCAAAAGTACTGCTAGCAGTCCAAAAGAACATAAGTTTAAGTTTTCACAGCCTACTTTTCTAATTTAAAGGGCGCCTCTTCCCTGTGGTCTGTGTATATCTCACTCAGGTGTTGACAACTACTTTTACTAGAAAGTGGGTAGTAAAAAAACTGCATGAGAAGTGTTGAATCTCTTCTCTCTATGCACATATGTTATGCAGTTTTTTAGGGGAGTCCAAACAATGGCCTGGGGGGCCAAATGCAGCCTGCTGTCCATTTTGAATTGGCCCATGAAACAGTTGACTGACAAAGACATTTCAATGAAAGCACCAAACACCATCATGCACTTTTTCTGCCATATTTACTTTGTCAAAAGGTCTCATTTACAAAGTTTATTGCGATATTGATCTTCAAGCAACAACATTCTTGCAGTTTACTCTTGTTTTGTGTCTGACAGTGAAGAAAAGCTGTCACAGTCTCCCCTATCTGCTGCTCAGAAGGTTATTCACTCCCTGAATCAGAGTGAATCCAGAAATAGCCCAGGGTTACAAGGGCCCCTTGACAGATGATAACACACCCCTAACCCCCAAAACTTCAACTTAAATACACTTAAAGTGAGGTGCGTCAAGAGGCTCGGTCGTCCATGTATTCCTCTTCATGCAGCCCTCGATGTAAAAAGTTTGGACACCCCTGCAGTTTTTGAATGGAGCTGAATTTATAACGACGTTTTTCCCACTGATTAATTTTCTGGAACAATGTGAGATATTGAGTGAAACGTGGCCCAGTGAGACTACCTGTTAACCGCGGCTATCTTGAAGCTGTCCCTCTCATGGTTGTTACGGCTCTACTGACATTACTCAGAGTCGTTCATCCCACAACAGCTCTTTGCTGCTCCTCAAATAAAAACCTTGCAACCCATATACAATTCAGCAACAACTCGAAATGAAAGATACTAGCTTGGGGCGTTTCTTTGGGGAAAAATAAGTCTTTACTGGGGTCTGAAAAGCTGCTAAATCTAGCAGGTGAGAACAGACATGTAAGCTATTCACAATTTTTATTAACACATTCACTAACACGGTAGAGAGAAGAGGGAGGATTAATAATTTTCCAAGACATTTTACTTTTTTTCTAATTTTCCATGTTTTCCTTGACTGGGAAGTTGGTAAATCATGTTCCAGGTAAGGGAAACCTGATTAATATCGCATTAGCACTTTGTATAATAATCATTAAACTTTTTTTTAACATCTTTTCTGATTCAGGGATAAACTAAGATGTTACAGGTCATGAGTCCAGGGTAGGCATTTTGGCATGAGGCACAGCTGTCTTCCCTTTTTTCTGCCTGACGTATGTGTAATTTTTGTTAAAATAGCAATGATGAATTCCCCTTTGCGCCAGAGCTTGTGTTTGTCTGAAAAAGATGAGTGGTCAGGCGCAAAGCTGGCATGGTTGACTGTGCAATAAACCTCCCTCTATCTAGTCTTAAGTTTGTGGAGCACAGTTTCTCTGCCATTTTGAGGATGCATTAGAAATATTGGCGCTCACAAGATCAAAACACACTTTACTGAGCTTGTTTCATACATACTGTTATATGTCAGAGCATTTGTTCAAATATCATTTCTAAGCTTATAAACGGGTGGAGAGCTGAGAGACAGTGTGGTTTTTGCAGCACAGCGTGGTTGGCATACACTCCAGCATTTCTTTCAGAAATGAAGAAAAGCACATACTAGATTAATAATTTTACAAAAGATGGGCCTACATTTCCCATAATTTGATATATACTAAAGAATCTCACTGATAACGTTGCTGACAGATAAAGTAAATAAACAGGTCTATCAAACACATTTGGAGATATAGAAATTTTAAAAATGGATAAGGTTTCTTTAAGCAGAAGTTTCTGAATCTTTTGGATCATTTGTTATGCTCTGGGTGGTTTGATGAATCTGAGCATTAACATAAATCATAGTGTCCTGTGTGTTCTTTAATTAAAATGACACAATAAAAGGACATTATTTAAATAATACAATGAAAATCATGCTTCCACAGAGTAAATACTGCCCAGTGCACACTAAATTAAAGGGAATGAGGGCCGACACTCTGATTGGTTTGCTCTATAACACATCCAATTTCCACCTGGCAGTAATTTTATTTTCCGTTAAATCAGTAATAAGAGTTCTGGTTACTGGTCACAGTACCAAGGAAAAGAAGCAAAAAAAGGGACATTTTGTTTATTGCTGAGGTCTAATCTGCGCTCAAAGGTACATGTCCTTTTTCATCACTGAATGATGCATCTATAGCAGGGCCATAATATTAGTAATTTTTGTAAATTCAAACTTTAATTAATTGTCTTTTCTTGATTCACTAAAGGAATTATCTTAACTGATGTGAACTCTGCCTGTTTGTGGTAATCAAAGTATTTAAAACATATCTGGTTAATATTTTATTCACATTTCATTTCCTTCAGAACAGCTCTACCCATATTACCATTTTATATTTTAACATGGTAAGTCTCCACATTTAGAAATTACGCCTTGAAAGAGAGATAAAAATGTTCCTGGATGCACAGATTAATGTGCCAAACCACCCACAGATAATGTAGCTCCTCTCCGAGTATTACAGCGGCTCTGAGTTCACAGGCAGGCGGAGACGTCAAACAAAATACCGGCTGCGTTTGCCCTAATTTGCCTATGATGTCATCTTTTTCCTCTATCTCACCTGCCATTGGCTGACTGGCTCAGCATCTGCTCAGTCTCATGGCTAGTGCTTGTAGCTCAAGGTTGAGGCCTATCTGAGCTCTGTGAATCATGGATGGTTGTCCTGACAACCCCTGTAATGTCGATTCCTCGTCGGAGAGTAATATGGCTGTTCTGACAGCGCTCGCTCAGATAGAGAGCGTGTCTTATGATACCTTATTCATATAGAGGGGTAGACTGAAACTGAGTGATGTTGAGAGTGGCTGATGTGATGGTTGTTGGAGAAGTTGACAAAAATTTGAGTTTTGGACCATAGATCACAACAAATGCTGGTCGAACTTGCCATGAATTTCTTACATTATTGTGGGAATGTTCTGCTTTGCCTAATTAATAAATAATAAGTCTGCGTTATCTCAGAGTTTTCATTATCAAAGGTCTATCTTTGGGGCCAAATTATGCAAAATATATTCTTAATGCTTTTCAAAGTGAAATAGGTGTCCCTCTACACTCCTACTCTTCACCCTGCCCTCCATAATGCATCCTCACTGTTCTTCTGCCTTTCAGAAAACATCTGTGAAAATTGTCTTTTGAAATGTCACTTCCCCAAGACCTTGGTGTTCAGCTTATAGCCAGCACCACTGTAGGAAAACAGGCCTGGCATGTTTATGCAGCTACAGTAAACATTAGAGGACAGCACTAAAAAGCCACACCGAAGATTCACAAGGGCTGTGATTTAAAGGGATTGTGAGGAGTTTCTAAGTAATTACAAAGAAGTCTCACTTTTAGAAATATGCCTGATCGAAATACACACTTTAAGATGAGTTTTATAGCATCAAAATAGGTTATCTATAAATGCTATTCCTTAGCCCTCCAGTCGGGTCGGACAGGGCTTGACTGGCCTGGATACACAACTTTGGGAACAAGACAATTAAAACTAGAGCAAATTTATATTATTCAGACACGTCTTAGAGCACCGGGCTGTAAGTAGCGACATATAGCCGGCTATAAAACTATGATAATAAGTTTTCCAAAAATTGCTTGTTGTCCCACATCATAAACTACCACTACGTAAGTAGAAAGAGATACATTACCTCATCGCTTTGCATCCTGTAAGTTGTTGAAAAAAGAAGTTGTAAAGCAATCCAGAGTTCTGAGGAAGGTCTGAGCTGCATTTATTAGTAACAAAACAACAAACACACGCTTTAGTTTGGGTCACGTCTTTGGTGCGTTCCAGTTGTAGTCAGAAGTAGGAATTTCCAATTCCAAGTAGGAAACTGCAACTGGAACGCCCCCCTGAAGTCTGAATTTCCTACTGGGAACTCGGTGAAACCTCGCCACCCCCGAGTTGACAATCGAAGATGGATGCCCCCAGTGTGAACAGTTATTTAGCTCCTGTAATTAACAATTTATTCACACTTCTGACTGGGGTGTGTCGCTCTAGATCAGCTGTATACATAGTATTGTTAGACTTATATTTAAAAAAATGCTGCCATAGTGATAATCACATTCGTCATACAACAACGCAGGGTGTGCAAACAACAGCTAACAATAGCCTGGTAGATCGGCATGTTTTTTTTCCGACTTCAACTGGAATGCCAATAAGTCGGAGATGATGTCACTCCCAGTTCCGAGGTTACTGGAAATCAGCATTACGACGGTCGCTGTGCATGCTCATGGGTAGCAGAGTCTTAATGTCGCCGGTAATAGATTCTCCTCATAGCACCTTTAAGCTATTAGATGCTAATACTAATACCATTACTATTATAAATAATAACAAATGCATCCCTGTCTGGGACAAAAGTTAACTTGAGTAAAGAAAAGAAGAGTAAAACATGGGACCTTTGAGCTCTTCATCATCTTATCTTCATATGGAAAACATGGTATCTTACGTCTTCCATCTATTTTATTGACGAGGCAAGGCACGTTTTATTTGTAAAGGACCTTTCAGCAACACACTGACAAAGGAAAAATAAAATAAATTAAAGCTGTTTATTAAGATTGCTTAGGGCTAATTACAAAATATTCAAATATAAATGACTTCTCTCACATTTTCAAAGTATATAACTTATATCCAGGCTGCACACGTAGCCATCAGTTGACCTAATTAAACTTGGCCTACAAAGGCAACACAGCCAAATGCAAATTCAAACATTTGAGAACAGAGAAGCTGTGACTGCTGTCAGGAGGCAGGAGGATCACTGCACACCTACACAGAGGCAAAGAGCCACAGTTAATACAGGAGACAGTCAAATGCTCCTGTATTTGAGAAACACAACTTCTGTCACAAAACCCTGGAGGCAACACAAAAAAATGGCTTCTGAAGAGGTATTGTTTCTGAGAATCAACACTCTATATTTTTCTTGCTATTTTGCCAATCTAAGCCTTGAGTGATGTAAGACTTCAGTGAGGACTGCATTAGTTTTCCATGCTTGTGACTTCCATCCATGTGACACCAATAATGGGCCTTCATTATCACAGTGGGGATTCCCCAGCGAGACAGTCGGCTGCTGGAGAAGAAACACCCTGAACAGGTCAGCTGTCCGTCACAAACCCGACATGTGGTGCAGCAACGCACTTCAACATATGACCAAGTCTGGGTCACTTGACTTTGGGTCCAAGTGAAACTGGTGCAGACGAAGAAGCAGAAAGAGGCAGGAGGAAGTCATCACTGAGAGGTCACAATGAGCCACCGAGCCGCCAAAACAGGAACCAAAGTTGATCAAGCTTGTTTTGTCTCAGAATCAAAGCAAGCACAGCTTTGTGCTTTTTGCCAACTGTGCTGCTATTCACTGTGAAAGTGACATTCACGACATTCACAACCCCACAGGAAAGTGTTGTGTGTTCACTAACTGTAGCCCATCTGCTACTTTAAGAGCAGTTTTTATAACACCAGAACTTTAAACTTAAAAACTGTATTACTAAAAATCAAACTACAATTTGTCTATATTCACAACATAAATGAAAATTTGAAGCACCCAATACTAGTAGCTCCTTGTTTCTACAAAAAAAAATGCAGACCCGCTCCAAGAGGAACAAGTGCACAAACAAATTTGCCCGATTATCTGTTTTTAAAAACTAGACATTATTCTCTTTTTTGTTTACTTGAGGCAGTTGCTGGTTTAGAGAATACTGAGGATCTATAATGTACTCCTCAAAAACAGTTTAGAAATGTTATTGTGGCCTATATTTTCTCCCCTTTAGCAATACCAGTGGTGATGTGTTTTGTAACGCAGGAAAGCCTGATTAGTCTTCTTTTACAATGGGGCACAGTTTGTAAGAATCATGCATTTGTGGAATGAGCAACATGACTTAATGTGAGGGTAGCACAAAAAAGGGCAAAAATCCCTCCTTCTTCACTGAGAAATTCTGCAGTTCCTCGGTGAAGAAAGGGTAAGGAACTGGTCTTCTTGTGGTGTTTTCATTCTGAGATGCCCACTTCACTGTCTGTCTTTATCTCATCAGTCTCATCTAACATTTACCTAAGTTTTGAATTATTATGCTACGGCCACACTGGAGGTGAATTCGCAAAGACGCGCGTTGAAATTACATACAAAGTCAATGCAAAGACGCGTTTGGACACAGATTCACCCTGGGCGGCGCTTTGGATGCGTTTGGCGCATATGTAGCGCCCGGCACATTTGGGGCGTCAAATGCCTCTACGCTCGAGTTGAAAATATTGAACTTTCGACGTCATTGATTTGATGACGTGTGATGCTCCGGCCTCCTGCTCCTGCTCAAACCCCGCCGAAAGATGGAGGAGAGGTTGATCTGCGCTGTTTGCCATCATCCGGAGCTATAGGATTCCACATGTGTACTCTACAGAGACCGGAACACAAAGGAGCAGGCTTGGGTGAAAGTCTCTGAGGAGACAGGTTTTGAAGGTAAGTTCTGTAAATGTTTGTTTCCAGCTGGATTTGCCTGCATGGGTCATCACTGAGTCCGACAAGCTCCAGCTCTCTACTGCGCCTGTGCAGTGACCCGCGTCGCCCCTCAGCTTGTCAAAATGGTCCAGCGTCCAGCCTTGGGCGTTATGTGCGGCGCGGCGCGTCACAGGCTCAACGCGCTTTTAAATACGCCAATTCGGATCCGGTGTAGCATTAGTAGACACCAAAAATGCTGACATTCTGCTTACAGCACCAGTTTGCAGATGCACCTGTTTCATGGGATTTAGCACATTTTTTGTGAACTACTCATACAATGAACTGTGTTGCTCATTCGACGAAAGCACGATCCTTACAAATTATGCCTTGTTGCAAAGGGGACTAATCAGGCTTTCCACTGGTATAAAATACAATACCAACCAGTGTTATTAAAGGGGAGAAATAATCAACCAATTCACTGTTTCCAAAGTAATTCTGAGAAGCATAGATATTATATTTTTAAAGCCTTGGAACTTTTCTTTTACTAAAACTCTGTGATTGTGTCGTAGGCAGCATAGAACTGATGAGGAGCAGTTCCCCTTGCATTTTCAGATGTTGCCAACATACCATACTTGTGCACTTGAGACAGAGCTCTCCCTACCCCTGAATAAAACGATGATAAAAGATCATAAGCTTCTGTCTTTTTCATACCTCTTCTCATTAAAACGTGGAGCCTTTGTTATTAAGTGATAAAAAAGGTCTTTAAGAATATAGAAATTTAGACTTTAAAGCAAAGAAGTCACCAGAGGTTTTACACAATTTAAAGAGAATATGCAAGTTATTCTGCAGTTTTTGATACTCGAAGACAAAAACACCTAATAATATGTATTCAGGACTTCTGTTTTTGCGGCCATGTTATCAAACAGGATGTAATATCAAATGATTTCAGCTTGTTTGAGGCAACTTTTCATTCCTTTATAGAAAATAAGATTAGAAAGTGTTAAAGTTCCCATGTCCCAGTATGTCTGGCCATTTATCATGTTTTTGGTGTCTATAAAGCAAGGATTTGATAAAAGTTGAATAACAAAATGAAAATGTCCCTATAGAGGATCAGATGCAGCTTTTTTGCTCTTCCCCTTGGAAGTGCTTCAATCTGAAGAGGCAGAAAGACAGTGATAATTAGCTTTGTGCTAATTGGCTGCCAAAATGATGTTGAATGCACAAGCAAATTACAGACATGAAGGTGGAGGCTGTATAGCTATTACCAGTACATAACAAACCTAAAGAAGTAAAACCAGCATACACAGGGGTATTTTCATGAAGGAAGCATAGCACATATCCCTGAGAGCTGAGCTTAGTAAAAATCTGTTGGGTTTTTGTGCTCCCCAAGCCTCTTTTAACAACATTAAAAGTAAAGAAAAATCATTTTACAGGACATGGGGTCTTCAAGAGCCCCACCCTGGCACAAACAAACACACCCATACTGTGCGTTTGCAGTATTGTACGCCTATATCACGGCAGGTCTTTATTTTGACCTTTCTGTTTATAAATCAAGTAGATTAACAGGTGGAATGAGCAAGGGATTAGTTGTTTCACATGGATTTCTGTGCTGTGTCTGATCATTGAAAACAGAAGGTGTTTTGTGAAAATCACGATTAGAAAGGTCAGACTTTCCTCTGCCAGTGTGTGTCCTTTCCTAACCACGTGGGTTGTTTCCGTGTCTTTTAGAGGAAGTGAACCCCTCCAGTGTGAGAGATACCATTATCACAAATTACATTTAAATACTACCTTAATAAAATACTACTATATACTTGCTTGGCCAAAAAATTCCAGCTCTCATCAGTAGAGCTCAGATCAGAGGATGGTAGAAGAACCTGCAGCAGCATGAGGAGGGGTTTGATTTACTACAATCCATAGGCTGCTGTCAGTGATCAGGTTTATATAATGAATCCTATAAATATCCTCCCAGGCACAGCCCATCTCTGTGCTGACATTTTGTTATCAGCTCTGTGTGTGCTCTAGTGTTGCAGCCATTGTCTGTGAAATCACTTTAACTAAAAGATGGAGTAAACTCATCTAATTCTAGTCACTTTTGGTATTAAAACTAAGAAGTTCATACAAAATTACTCTTTCTAGACACGTCTGTCTGATGGAAGTGTAATCTGTCCGTGCTGTACAGGGTATGCTGGAGCTGTTTGTTTCCTGAAACTTAAAATCAACCAAACACTGAAACTTGTAATTAGTATATTTATTGGAAACAACCCTTGAGTTTTTATCCATTCTCATTTCTATCACGTAAGGGGAAAGAGGATTCAACAGCAGCTACTTCAGTTGATCAGTAAAATCCAGAGGAAAATAAACATGACTTATACTCACAGGCCGCTGTATAAAGTACACCACGCTGAAAACGTTCCTCAAAGGTTCTGGCATGTGTTGGAGGAATATATTTTGTATTTATCTTTAATTTAATCGTTGTGTTCATGTTTTACATGCAGTTCCGGGGTTTTACCTAGAGGGAGCCCCAGTGCACAGAAAGGCATATAGATTAACTACAGGTGCAGGTAATCAGGTGTGTGTGTTAGCGGGACGCAAACAGTTTTCAACCGTGTCTCATGGGAGCGTTTCGGCATGATTTTGGGTAAATTATGGGATTTAGAATAATGCTGTATAACGATGTGAATCTCCTTGAACTGCAAAATATATGGATCAGAGGGATCCAAATGTATAGAATGTGCTGAACATTATTTATTGTTCATCCCAGAACACGCGTCTGAACGGATTCCCCCACATGCCACCTCAGGGGTTTATTAAGTTTGTTTTACTTGGTTTAAGTCACAACAGTATGAGTGACATGACAGCTTCACCCAGCTGCATGGGCAGGAACAGTAGTCCAGTGAGCAATCTAACTACAAAGTCCAATTCCAATTAAGTTGAGTTGTTGTGTAAATAAAAACAGAATACAATGATTTGCAAATCTTTGACCTATATCCAAGTGAATACATTACAAAGACAAGTTATTTTATGGTTCAAATTGATAAACTTTATTTGGTATTTCATCATCTATAGTCTATTATATCCCCCCAAGATTCAGAGAATCCAGAGAGCATTTCTGGCTTCTCTGGGCCCAGGCTGTGGTCTGACCAGTCCACATTTCAAAATGTGTTTGGAAATCATGGAAGTGGTGTCCTCAGAGAAAAAGGGTCATCCAGCTTGTTATCAGCACAAAGTTCAGAATCCAGAATCTTTGATGGTAGGGGGGTGTGTTAGTGCCCACAGGTGGCATATTTATCTGTGAAGGCACTAGGGCTGGGTATTTCCAGCAACTTCACGATACGATACGTATCCCGATACTAAGGCCACGATACGATACGTATCCCGATACACGTAAATTGTGAACATTGACTACGCTTTAAGCAAAATTCTTGACAAGTTTAGTTTTTTCTTATAAGAAGAAAAAGCACAAGGATGAGTTTTAAGTGGTTCTACAACTTGAGAGACATAAATTCAGATCCTCAAAGATGGTAGACCTAAGTTCAAATTTAGAACATATGCTTCATTATGTAGCTCGTCTTCTACCTTGAACTGTGCCACTGTTAACATTACCCAAAGTGTATTTACAACAACTGTCAAAATATTTAGGCCGTATCGATTCTGTAGAATCCGTATCAATACACGTATCCCAAAGGAGTGCGATACGATATTTGCCGTATCGATATTTTGAGCACAGGCCTAGAAGGCACCTTACATGCTCAAAAGTACAAAAAGGTTTGGAGCGACACATGCGACCATCCATGTAACGTCTTTTTAGTACAGTTTTTAGACAATGTAAAGCCACATGCTTCATGTGTTACAACAGTGTGGATTCTGTTTTTATTTATATTTTACACAGTGTCCCAACTTCACTCAAATTGGGGTTTGTACATCTTAATTAAATATTATTTGATGCAACAGCATTTGAAGCATGTTCTCTTTACAATCAGGTTCAGTGTCTCTCAGATCCTTTAAATCCACCATCAGGGATGTCGGTTCACTTCTGAATGTTTGTGAAAAAAAGAAATAAAAGTGAAATTTCATCATGTCTTGTTTATCAGTGTTTACTGAGGATATTTCTTCATCAGTCCAGAAAGAATGTGTTATACTGAGAAATGGAAGTCTGAAATTTAAGTCAATGGGATCTTTGTTCTAAAATCAAATAAACACAGCCCTGGTCAATGCCGACTGTATAAACCATATCAAATTATGGTTTGGATTATCTTATTATGGTGGAGCTCTCTGTGTCCTGGGATCGGAGAAGAGAGAAGCTTCTCAGAGACGCTACAACCTCAGAAGAAATGATGGTATGAAGAGATGAAGAGGGATGGTATAAATGACCAAACTAAAGTCTGGTCTGAAGCGAATAAATCCCTTATTGCTTACCTGGCCCTGACAATAAATCTTGTAACAGAATTCTCCTTAAACCAGATTTTTAAACTTTAGTCAAGTAATAGAAAAATTAAACAGTATTAATACATGTTCTTGTAACAACAAAAATACCAGTCCTAAAAAACTGAGCACTGTAAATTTCCTGTTGGGTGCTACTTTTGTTACTTTATTTGGAAACATGCATCAAAATATTTTCTTCATTATTATATTTTGGGAATTGAATGCCTCTTTTGATAGTTTGGAGGGAGTGCATTAACTCAAGAGGCTTCAAATATGATACGTTCATGTTTACTGTCCACTCCCCTAGACAAGAAGTTTTTGACCCAATGTCTCTGTACATAATCAATGACAAAAAAAGGTTTAGAAAAAAAAGACTACACAAATAATTCAATATTGTATGTCTATACACCTTTTTTGTTGCAGTAGTATGTTAATGTAATTTGCATAATCAGAAACACTGCCAACTTTTCTGGCCCAAGTTCATCTAAGACAGACTGATGCAAATGGAAAAGTTTACCGTGCCCTTCGGGCTTAAGACAGACCATCCAGCTTGTTATTAGCACAAGGTTCAAAAAGCCAGAATCTGTGATGGGGGTGTGTTAGTGCCCATGGCATGGGTAACTTGCACATCTGAGAAGGCACCATTAATGCTGAAACACAAACAGGTTTTGGAGCAACATATGTTGCCATACAAGAAATTTTTGCTTCAGGAACATCCGTGCTTACTTCAAACAAAACATTGTCATGTCATGTTCTGCAGGTGTTGAATGGCTAGATCGGTAAAGCCTGATCCCGTTTGCGTTTCCACAGCCAGTCGAACCCTACTTGGTAGACAGTGTATAAGCCGAATCCCAATAGCATGACATCATCGCAGCACGACACCATTTACCCAGCTATCAAATACAACGAAGAAGAAAACGTGACACAGTAAACAAAGAGCACAGTGGAAGACATCCAGCAATTCTCCTTTTTTGTGATCAGCATGTGGCTTTTTGTTACGAAGCGCAACCAAGCTTTGTTTCAGAGGCTGTGTGCCACGAGAGTTATCTTCACGAAGGCGAGATTTAAACATGGCGGGGTTATGTGTTGTTCCACTGTTGCATGGGAAGTGACGTCTCCTTCGACCAATCAACAGACTGCAGTGTTTCTAGCTCCACCTTCTGGGGTTGGATTGGTATGCTTGGCACCTCAACAGAAGGGTCCCAAAAAGTAGGGCGGTACGGTTCACTTATACAGGGTCCTGTCCCGGTTTTAGGCTATGGAAATGCCACAAAAAGCGAGCCGTACCGAGACGGACCAAACTAAACCCTCTGGTGGAAATGGGCTTAAGTGTTGCTATGGGAAAGGCAATGTTACACAGTGACAAACTTGCCCTTGTTCCAGCTATTCTGAAAGAGGCTGCGGGCATCAATTTCAAAATGAGTGAATATTTGTTGTGTATTCAGCTGAATACAGGGCTAAAAGGATTTGCAAATCATTGTATTCTGTGTTTTTTACATTTTACATAACTTCACTGATATTCAAAGTTTATCAGCACTAAAAAGAAACCAATAATCAACATTACAGGCTACTGTCCGCCAGCCAAATATTATGCTGGTAGTACTGTACATCTCTACATGTGTTTTTTACTAGAAACCCATTAAAATGTAGAAATCTGATGTTGTTACAGGCAGCAGTGACTCACAGTGAAGTGAAGAGTATGTTTGGTGTAATGTACCTAAACTGTAGGATTTAGGATTTTACAACTACTGTATGTCTTCAACATTACATTTATGTTCAACAGCTTCTCTGACGGATCAAACGCTTTGACAACAAATTGAAAAAATAATCCCCAGACAAAAAGCATGCATACAGCCGGCTCTATAGTCTTTAGTGTTCTGATGTTGATGGATCTACAGAGAAAAAACATGGATGATGTGGACCGTGTATTAATGCTCTCCATTTTTCTCCATCAGATTAACTGCAGTAAGCTCTGCACTTGTAACTTGGCATGTAAAAGATAATGGGTCACGCTCATCCATGCTTCAGCTCCACTCTCAGACACAAGAACTACTTTTTGTGTGTGCTGGCACAGCAGAGATTACCCCCCAAAGGAAAATAATCGAGGTTAGTAGGGCTCTATCCTGCTGATTATGGGTAACCTATTGATTTGATTACCCACAGTTTCAAGTCTATTTTTATTTTTTTATAGTGATAAAAAGCACAGTGGCCTGATGTTAGCTCTGACAGACTGAGCACAGTAATTACAGATTACTGCAGGGTTTAACGTTGTGCACTTAACACCTTGGCTGTTTTGCCAGGATTTTGAATGTAGGTTGTGTTAAATGTTTCAACCCTGCTTACTGAAAGAGGATACTCGGGCTAAGAGGGAGAATTTCCTCTGACTTCTGTTACCAGATGTTTCGGATCATAGATGTTACAGCCATCCAACATTTTCTCTGACACTAGTAATCTGTGGTTAGTTACAGTGACAAGGCGGGTGATTGTGGGTGGAGGAGGGGTCTTGTTGACATTTTGCAACATCATAGTCTGCTGCCTCTGATGGCTGTAAGGCTAATTTGATGTGTTTGATGTGAGCAGAGAACAGCTTTCCCGAGGGCTTAGGGATAAATGTGAATTAAAAGTCACACTGTGATATTTTTAGCTGAATGGAGATTTAGTTTTTATATCTCAAAATAAATTATAAGGATATTTAACAACTTAATTTATAAGGCACTTACAGTCAAAGTGCTGCACATTGTGATGAAAAGAAACATGAAACTAAGGACTTTGAGATCACTGCTCTGGATGTATTTTGGATTTTGCTACATATTTTAAACAACCTGTACATGTACTGTGCTGGACAGTTAGAATCTTGAAGAAAAAACAATACAATTGATGCCTAAAATGTGAATATTAGATAGTAATTGTGAAACTACCTTTGAATTAGTTTGGAAAAAGATGTTGCATGGGATTGGGGAACATGTTGTGAGTTATAAAGGCTTCTTTAAATATTATTTAGATGTTTCTAAGACCTGATGCTCATTATTTTGTTTCAAAAGAACGCATAATAAAGACAAAGCACTTAAAGAGCTCTCAATGTCTGACAACTAGTTAGTATGCTGATTAGCATGCTATGAAGCAGTGTGTGAGTTTTTACCTTTAATAAAATAACACAATATTAATCTTCTTCAAAAAAAGGAAAGAGAAAAAGAAAAAACTGTTGGTTCAAACAATTAAACACTGAGTATGAGAAAAATCATCAGCACATGACTCATGTAAAACAGTGAACAATGAAGTCTTTAGATTTGCTTTGAATACCTCCATAATGTTACCACACAGAAAGAAAAAAAGCACACTCACTGTCTTTTTACCAACCTTAGGAAAACACAAAAGACCAGTTCCCTGGGAGCAAAGACCACAAGATTGTAAATAAGGTTTCACAAAAGCATCTAAATAAGATGTTGCAATGCCATTTACAAGTTTATATGTCAGCAGCAGCACCTTGAAGTCAGCTCTAACCTTTCATGGCAGCCAATGAAGAAATGCTGTCACAGAGGGAATTTGCTCGTACGTGCTAACTTCGTTTAGATTACGAGCTGAAGCATTCTGCACCGACTGAATTAGACTGAAAGGCACTGCAAGCCGTCCACCCGAGAAGTCACAAATGCATGAATAAGGAGGACTTCATAAGGACCCTTAAAGGCTTAGTTCAGGGAAGTGGGGATGCGATAGACCAATGCACCTAGATATGGTTCCTAATAAATGAACTTCATTGTACCATCAACAGCCTCGTACTTAACTCGCCAATAAGTTGAAGCTATTCAAAAAAATAGTTGACTTAACAATATGCTACAGTAAGATTCTTTGCAGTGTTTAACTTTACCTTGCCAAAGCCCCTGTACGTAAAGCAATTTTGTTATGCAACAAAGGGTTTCTGCCAGCAATATCTCTCATTAGCAGGTCAGAGTGCTGCAGGGTCAAACAGTTCTCACTGGAGCACAAACTCATTTAAATTGCGAAATTTGGTTTGTTGGTTTTAAATATGGAGATCAAGACTTGTCACTTCTGCAACGACATACTGTTGTGATTTTAGTGCCCATTTTACCGATCAGAGTTTGATTTCACAAACTTAAAGAGCTCTGATGAAGGTCCAGGAGAAGCTATGTTACCAAGTCCCACTCGTGACAGTGATGAACCTCAGAGTTTATAGACATGGGCTCACAGTTCATGCATCTGCAACACCTGGTAACTTGTGATCTGTCCTGCTCCTCCATTCTCCATCACTCTTTTTACCTGTGACTCCATCTGTTAAAGCTCCTCCTCTGTGTACTTCAGTTCATAAAGATACCTTCTTGTGTCCAAAACTAACAGCGCGTCATCATTACTCAAGTCAAAATTCAAATATTTTTTGTTCAGTTTTAATGAAGTTAGGTGTTTGTTGTTTCCTTTGACCATCTGCTGGCAGAGGGATTCATAACTCCTTTGTACTAATACACTGAAGTTTCTAAACACAGGGGCTTTGAGGAAAAGTTAAACGCTGCAAAGAATCTTATACTGGTTTCACACTGAAATTAGTGGGTCAGTGTGAGTTTTTTAACACGAGTTAACCCGCTAACAATCGGAAAGTGACTCCTTTCCCAGTGTCTGCAGACCCGGGTCTAATCGGCGGCAGACGAGCTGCATGGCTGATGATACAAACAGGGCTAGAATTTGTTGCTGAGAAGGCAAAAAGCCAAGTAAGTTACAGACTGAGGGGGCGGGCGCAATATTATGCCATGGGCACGTTATACCGACGTCATGACGTAAATCAACGGGCTGACCCGGGAGTGATTTTCCAATGAAGCTGATGGAAGGCAAGCCGATAAAAACCAGTGTCAATTGCAGAGTCAGTCGACCCAGGTCGAAATGCCAATTAGACCCTTCCATCTGCCGACAGGAGTTGTTTGTTATTGGGTGTGAACAGGTTTTTTTGGCCAGTGTGAAAGGGGTATCATTGTAGCATATTGTTGAGACAACATGGTTTTTAAGTGGTTCTAACCTAAAGAGGCTTTGGTGGCAAAATGTACTGCTGTGTACTGGCTACCATCCACCCTCAATATCTCCTCCGAAAAACAAAGCAGCAAGGTAAAATTACCAAAAATATTGTTTTTTATTTAAAATTATTGCAACAATACCAATGTGATAAACCTTCAAAAAAGCAAATGTTGATTTATGTTTGCTAACTAAAATAGAAATCATATACTCCCAATATTGGATATTTTTTGTTTGTTTTGAGTGCTTGAGATCATAAAAACGTCTTATTTTAGAAACATGGTTTATATTTCTAGCCCCTTCTTTTACTTAACATGAGTAAAACAACCAGCTTTAAAGCTTTACAAACACAAGCCTAATTCTGTGCACTCAGTAACCTTGGTTTTTCATGAACCCACAGATGTGTCACTCAGTGTAAGGGTGTGAAATCTCAAATGATATCAAACACTTTACAAGGACATCAGCTCTGAAGCTGCTGAGATGTTCAGGGAGGCACCTCTGAATGTAAAACAGGTGTGGGGGAGGAAAATGCTCGTCCTTTGGGCATTAGAGAGAGGGGCTTGTGTGGGCGCTGATAAAGGTCAGTTTTTATTCTGCTGTTATACAAGTGCTATAGAGAGGACATGCCAGGGCATTGGTCAGGGGCATTGGAGGTATTAGGAAACTGCAAGGACATTTTGGCAAAAAAGAAAGAAGCATTTCTTAAGCAGTTATTTTGTATTAAAAAAAAGTTTTTATAACCTTCTTTTTTCCATGTTTGGGAGGTGATTATGAACACTTGGCTGAACAATTAGTTTACAATGTTATAGCAGCAGTAAATGCCAAGCTGACTGTGAATGTGCATACAAAGCATTAACAATGCAGAAGCAGTATAGGACAGGAACACGCTTGTATGTCTTCTGTTAATAACAGCCCCCATATAACATATACATACCATTTTTTACCCAGCAGCATAACACAACAATCACTCAAGACCTCAACTAGAACACAACCACCCCATGACAAACTTTCTTTTATCCTGTACGGCATGATAACACAAACATTTGAGAAAACCAACTTGAGCGTGAAGCCCCACGAGCAAGGTACATCCAGGCTAAAAGTTGATGCTCTTTCTTAACTCAATGCAACTTAATAGATACAGCACAAGCATTAAACATTGTTCGTCAAAAGTGCTTTACAGAGCAGCAAAACAAGCTCCCAGGTGTCCTTTGTGTTTTCTGCCACTCAGTGCCTGTAACCACAGTAACTTCTCATTAGGCGACATAAAAACATCTATTGTGTAAAACATGAAGAACCATAAAAATAGAAGGTGTGTTATATCAGTATGCACTCCTCAATTTTTCTTGTATAATTCAGATAAATAATGCTTTTACTTTGATCCATCTCCAGTGATCTCATTGTTAAGTGTGATAAACATTTCTGTCAACAGGAGTCAAAAAATATGATTGCCTTCTGTTTCCTTTCAGCCAAAAGACTCACAC
Source organism: Scarus forsteni (assembly GCA_036419115.1). Lineage (NCBI taxonomy): Eukaryota > Metazoa > Chordata > Actinopteri > Labriformes > Labridae > Scarus > Scarus forsteni. The sequence goes on along the minus strand of JAZDUH010000011.1, from coordinate 15,374,113 downwards.
TTTCAAAATGGAAGGACTCTGTTCCCCCATCATACGGTCGGTGGTAGGCCTGTCACGATAACCCATCTTTACTGGACGATAATTGTCAAAAAAATTATTGCTGATAAAAGATATTATTGTCAATATTGTTTTCAAACATCATTTTTTCATTAATTTAATTATAATATATGTCATAATAAAGTGAGTACACCATATCAAAAGCAATAAACTCTAATTTCTTAAGAGTATTTAAGTGTAATTGGAAGGTCAAGAACTTTTTATTTAAATAAATTAAACAAACAATATAATAAATTTAACAAAAAAAAAAGAGAAAAAAACCTAATGAAAATGAAATGGACACTCTTTTGGGAAAAATTGCATGTAAATAAAAATCCTTATACTAATCAAAAAGAAATGAAAACAATAGACCCTGTCTCTGTAAAGAAAAAAAACTCCAATAAAAACACACACAACAATAAAAACAATAAATAAAATACAGTTTTTACAGTTTAGGAATTGTTTGTGACATGTACTTTCTCCCAGTCAATTCATACTGTCTGTCAAACGTCTGTAACATTGCTGGCTTTCAACCATATTGAAGAGCTACATTATTTGTATTCACTTTGCCGACCAAGCGCCTCAGTAAGCGCTGACTGTCAGGACAAAGGCTCCGCTGCACCTCCCCTTCTTCGTCGCCACTATTTTCAACAAATGCAACATATCAGCTCGTCAGTGTTCATGGGCTCACACCTTGTTCATTCTGATTAAAACCAAAATATTCCCACACTTGGGCTGTGACATTCAGCTTCGGAACTGTCGCTTTCATGCCATCATTCATATTTGTGTTTGTTTCCATGTTAGTTCTCACGACGTTCACTTCAGCTCTGTGCGTTTACGCTAGAGCGACCCCGCCTCCCCCACAAAGATTGAATTAATGACAAATGCTCACTCCGCTATAAATACGCTAAATACGCTATAGAACCAACACACCCAGGTATTGAGAAAGTTGCACAGAGTGACCCATCTTCTTATCCAGCCTGTTTGGTAGAAAGAGAGGAGGAAAACAAACATGCATGCATGTGGCAACTTATCGAGGCCGGCAAACTTACCATGGACGTTTTGATTTATTGTGAGGTTGATTGATTTATTGATAATCGAGACAGGCCTAGTCTGTGGATAAGGGAGATAATGTGTCTTGTCTATTTAGGAAAAAATAGATAAGAGGGTGTACCAGAAAATGTCATACCACTTGGCAACCATTTCTAACATTTGTCAAAATATGTCACCTGGCAATCTACGTAATGCACACTTGTTTATGCATCTAAGCTTTTTTATTGTATTTTGTATACATTTGAGTTTATCATTATTTTAATTCATTTATCTATTGTTATTATTACAACTACTACCATACTAATATTTCCTTCCTTTTTATTCCTTTATTATTGCTACTTATCTTGATGATTATTACGTTTATAAATATTACTTATCTGACTTATTATATATTTTTACATATGTCTATATCTGTAACATTGCCTGTCTGTTATTTTAGAGTTGGGAAGTTATCACAATAGTTTTTTGTTCTGTGTTATTTAAAGAAATGAAGAAAATATCTTGTTAAAAAATGTTTTTACTTATTTTTCTCGGCTCATGCAGGCCCATTAGGACACTTTCTTTTGCTCACCCTCATTCATATTCAAAAAGAGTAAAGCATCCATATTTCCATCATCTTTGCTGACATGTCTGTACTTTAACACGCTGCTTCAACTCTACTCACTTGCCTGTCCTCAATCAAGCCTTGTGTCAATACTAATCAGTGCATGGCGGCCCAGCACACAGGAATACCTATCAGCTCTCAGAGGGCAACACAACACACACATGCAAACACACACACCAGAGTCCTATCCATGACAACGCCAGTCTAAACAGGCCCCTCCCCCTGACAGCTGGCTCATTGTGTGCCGCTGTGCCTCTGAAGCGGCCTTGTTTCCCTTTGCTTGGACAGTTCAATAACTAATCTAGATGCAGCCAGGAGCATGTATGGCTCTGAAAACGAGGAGGGCAGGCCCGATGGAAAGTCATAATCTGCTTGACTGTGTTATGTCGGGTAAGTTGGAGGTTGCTCTGTCAGTTCATGTGAGGATTCAAAGGTGGGGCACAAGCAGATCACACACCTGGAGTTACAGTCAGCTGCTATTTTTAGGCTTCATTTTAATTACTGTGTATTTATTCAGTATTCATGCTCAACACCTGATGTGCTTTTGTTTTTCTTCTCCCAAGTCTCTTAACAGACTTAAAATATATTCAACAAAATCAATAGTAAACAGCCAAAGTTGATTAAGTTGTCTACAGTCATAGGGTCAATTTCTCAAGTAGTCAAAACCTAGATAGCATTTTATACTTTTTTTACACCCTAGGTTATTTTCATATCTTACAATATATTAGAGTACAGCACCTTTGAAAAAGTGTAGATCTTCATCCAGTTCTCAGCCGAAAGCTGCCTTCAAGATTGACAAGAACATCACTAAACTGCACAAAAACGTGTTATTTATGCAATCTAAACATTGTGCAGGAGTTTGCTTCCAATTTAGAAAACTGCGGCACCAGTGGCCCAATCGTTGGATTGATGTACTCTATTACCCAGGCTGTCCTCCACAATGCCAGTTTAAATCCAGCCTGGGGTTTCTTTTCCTCATGCTATTTCCCTATACTCTCTCCCCAGCTTCTGACTCCATCCACTGTTTATTCAGAGCAACAACATCTTAATTATCTATCTTTAACTAGTACTTTCCAAGTCATTCTAAAAATAGGAGGGCATTTGGCAAAGAACTGTGTCCATCCCACTCTCTTAGAGCATCAGCTGCATATAGCATTATGAATGTCTGGCAGCTTATACTGTTTCCACACTATGGTTAGCGGATAAACATGTTTTGTTTTTCAACACCAGTCAACCCGCCAACAATCAGAAAGTGACTCCTTCCCTAGACCCGGGTCTAATAGGAAGCAGATGAGCTGCGTGGCTGTTTTTTTTCCTCTGGTGCATCAAGCGAGGTTGATGACATCGTCTGTGCGCTGACACACGTCCAAGTAAACAATGGAAAGGAGCTTGGAAGCCATGGGCATGATGGTCAGCTGATTTCTGTTCTTTGTATTTTTGCCCCTTTTTAAAAATGTACAAACTCTACGCAGATTGAATGACATTTGAGCTCTGATGATAAAAAGGGGGATGGAATTTGTTGCTGAGGTGGCAAAGAGTCACGTAAGTTTCAGATAGAGGGGACGGGGGTAATGCTATGTTGTGGGCACATTATGCTATGTCATGATGTAAGTTAGCAGATTGACCTAGGCGTGATGTTCTCACTGAAGCCAATCAAAGCCAAGCTGATAAAAACTAGTGTCTCTTGCAGGGTCTGTCTGTCAATTAGACCCTTTCAAACTGCCGACAGGAGCTGATTGTCACTGAGTTTAAACAGTTTTTTGGCCAGCCTGAGAGGGGTATTAGTGAGCTGAGAGCAAGTTAGTCAAGGTAAGGGGGGTTTGCTCATCTCTGCACTGTGTTTTCCTCATTGGCTGAGAAGCAAAAGGCTGGTGACAGATAGGGCTAGGAAAAGGAAAGAGAGTGACGGGGCAAGAAGCCTCAATTCAAATAAACTTTGACAGGCATTTACACAACAGGAATGTGGAGAATTGAGTTGCATTGCTCAGTTAATTTTTAGTTGATGTGTTATGTATCAATACCAGCATTGATTTTAATTGTATCATCAGAGGTTAAAAGTCTAGTTTTATGATATCACTGAAACAAGACTACTAAATACCCTCTATTTCAGTCAGTCAGCTCAACTTGTAGTTGTACAGCATTTACTGCTGCAGTATAACAAAGTTAGAATTTGGCATCTAGGCTTTGACCTCATCAGTCCTGGTAGATTTATTGTATGTACATAATCTTGAGGTGGATGCTGGAAACGGGGGTCAAGGGTAGAGGGTTGAAAGTAAGAGTGTAGTACTGATGCACGACAGAGATGGCAAAGCTATAGCAGAGAAAAAGAGTGAAAGTCTTGCAGCATGTAAAATTATTATAGCTCCAGTTCTCTGCCTGAAGCAGTTTGCAGACAGCTCAGATTTATCGACCAATATTCCAATCTTATTTTTAATTTCCAGCAAAAAACTTGATTTGTACTCAAATAACTTAAATCAAAGGAAATTGCAGCACGTTGAAAACCTGACTTCTCCAGAATGCAAATGCTGTTTTATTAAGTCAGTCTACTTCATTGAACCATAATGTCACTGTGAAATGGCAGCCATAGCGGGGCCCCACCCCTTAGACTATACATGCATACATCACATCTTAAATTCCTTCTCCATCAAAGCTTTGTGGGAATGATTCATGTTAACAAAGCTAAAACAATGCTATTAGGAAAGACATATTTTGACTTTCTACTTTGGAAATTTTGAAGTTTTCCAAAAAAGCACTTAACTGAATTTCATAGATGTCAACAGAACTTTACCTTCTCGCAACACCAATAGCACTGTTATTTTCTCTCTGTGCTCTCGTGATCTTAGATCAAACATTTTATTTATCTTCAATCTTAATGACATCTTCTTTGTTATAAGATGTGTGGCCAGAAAGTTTTAACACCCATTGTCTAGTGAGCTATTGTCAGCCATGTCAATATAAGATTATTAAACACAAAATAATGAATTATGCATGACCTCCAGACCACCAAAAATCAGTTATAAGATCATCTGTAATCCATCACAATATCTCTGGTATAATTTACTTATGAAAAAGTCCCCACAAAGAGCATGTTGACCTGTCGGGACGTCTCTCAGCCAACGGTTGCTTCCAATGACATCACTCAGCAGCAGAACAAACAGCGAATCCCCCTGATGTTTGTGCACACAGGGCACGCGAGCAGCCCCCTCCCTCTGTCACATGTAGGCTAATGAACAGCAGGCTCGTGCTCTCCATGGATGAGCCTTTTGGGCCTCAAGAACCCTGTCTATCCTCCGCTTTCTGCTTGGACACACACGAACAATGGGGCACGTCTGAAGTGCTTGGGGCCCAAAGCACGAGGAAGGGCAGATGGTGCCCGGGATCGAGGACCGCACCCATATTACCATGAGAAAAGAGAGGGCCAGAGGCGGGAGGGTGGGGGGAGAGGGGACAGGTACCCTCTCCCCTATTTTTCCTCTCTAGAGAGATTAACGAGGGGGCGACTCATTTGGCCAACAAAGTCTGATCTGATTTGGAAACCGATTAAGAGTCACTGTCAACTGAACAGCAGAGAAAATCAAATGTGGAGGAAAAACACGTTTCATTAAAGACTGCAATAAAAAACAAGGTCTGTCTAATTGGCATGACATCACCTTCTCAGGATACAGATGGGAAATAAATGTTTAATGACTGAAAGGTAATTAATGCAGGAAAACATCAATAAATGCAAATATACTTGCAATGTGCAGCAAAACCTCCACAGTGGCCTTAAGTATTCTGCAAGTTGGAGGCTAGCCTCAGTTTAAAAACAAAATAAGAGGATTTTTTTTACGTGTTTAACTAAACATTTGAAAATCCATGCAAGGAGTACCACAAGGTTCAGTACTGAGCCCTGTTCTACTTACATTATACATCAACAATATTACAACCACTAATACAAACTGTAATGTACATCTTTATGCTGATGACACAGTCTTATATTTCCTGCCATCACTGCACATTCAATCCAAGCCATGAACTCAAGCAAAACTAAATCTATGTAACTTTCTTGATCCAAAGAGATCACTGACAAACATTTGTTTATTACAGCTTTAACAGAAGTCAATAATGAAAATGATCCCAAACTCAAAAGCCTGGCTTGATTAAAGGCCCATATTTAAATCTCCTGTTGATGATCTTGGCAGCAAATAAAGACAAAAAAACTGTTTTCCTTCTCAGGAACAAAACAAACTTCTAATGCTCAACAGATGATGTATCACTGAGGATGCATTTTTATCTGTTTTAGATTATGGTGATATTATTTAAAGAGACACCTCTGCCTTCACTCAAACATCTGGACCCCATTTATCACTTAGCCCTCAGATTTATTACTGGAGACATCACTGCATTTTATATGACAAAATAGGCTGGGTACGCTGAGTGTTACATAACAGACATTTGTTTTGATTTATCTGTTATTGTTTATCTATAAAGCCTTGATTGGTAAAATGCAAAATGCCTTAAATTAATCCAATAATCAATACTCAACATGATCTAGTAACTGGCTAATGTTAGAAGTACCACAGACAAATACTTCATTTGAAATTGCTTTTTTGCTTTTTTTCCCCTGCAGCACTTTTCAACAAGCATTTAACTGCAAACAACTGTACCCATATCTCAGCTCAAAACTATAACTAACTATTCCAGCTTTGATTGTAACTGTTTTTAAATATACTTGTATGCTTGTAATTCTGCTAGGGATGTAACGGTTACCGGTAAAATGGTAAACCGCGATAAAATTTCCCACGATAATCGTTACCGTGTCCAATTAAAATTACCGTTATATCGTGCTTGATCACCACACTGCCTCAGTAACGCACGGTGATGCTGCTCTTTGCCTGGAAAAGCCGGAACTATGTATCTGCCCTCGATTAAGGAGCCTCACGTGAGGTGCACATGCGCAGTTTGCATTGTTTGGCCTCTGAGTTTGACATATTTATTGACAAAAAAGACAAAAGAACTGTTATGAATATAACAATAAAGGGGTTGAATGATTTCAATTCTGTGTAAAAGTACTTTTAGAACATTTTGAGCACACTGCAACAGTACCGCGATAATAATGATAACCGTGATAATTTTGGTTACAATAATCGTGATACAAAATTTCCATATCGTTACATCCCTAAATTCTGCTGGATGCATAGAGTTGTACTCTCATCGTCACTGAAAATGAGGGCATGCAGGCTTGGACAGATTCTTCAAGTTTAAATAAAGGTTGAAAAAGAATGACTGAATGAAAATGACTGACACAATCAACGTTGTTTAAACACTCATGTGAAATAGACTGTGTACAAATTAAGATAAGCATGAAGCAATGCTTAATCTTTTAGCCTGTTAATTCATAAGGCACTTTCGGCTGTGAGTGCATGAGAAAGCAGCACAGCATAAGTTTCACATACACACAAATGCACAAACACAAGCACTGTGCTCCCCCACTGGTCCCCCGTGCTGACACTTACACCTTTGTTACTACCTCTGGAGATGGAATAAACAATACTGACAAAATAATTCATTATCTCATGGCCCCGTTGTAACTCTGCCATGTTCAAAGTGAATGGGAGGCTTCACAGGAGTGCAACTCCTGCGGGTTGATACTGTGCTGTGAACAGGGCCTCTTAGTACACTCATGGCTGATTTAGCTTTAAAATTTCAAGGAAATTTGCCATAACAATATTTATGTTTCTTTTACAATGGGCGTAATGTTTTCATTTTATAAAAAATTCTAAAATACATTTACAAATAACCTAATGATCTCAAACATTTGCACAGTTCATTCAATCCCTCATCATCTACAATCCATTTTTCTTTCTGTCTCCTCTCTTTGATTATCTACATATGCTGTGTCTCCCAATCTCCATCAATCCTCTGCAACTCTTACTGTGTAGACTGATTAATATGTTTTATCCACACTAACACAACAATAGTGCTGCAATTAAGAATTCAAACACACTTTATTTGTTAACAATATTTGAGGAGTATCTCCAATGTCAAACTTATCACTACTTTGCTCCATCTCTCTTCCTGCCCTGACACTGACGACATGGGTGGCTGTGTGTACGTACAGCTGCAGTGGGGAAAAGGAGGGGATAGAGAGGAGCCTCTCCCTGACATGAATCATGTTTTTGCTGCCCAAACAACTCACATTTAATCAAATATACATGTGTTTGATCTGTGGCCAAGACTGTGCACAAACCAAAAAACACTTTTGAAAATTATGCATCACATGGAAAATTATATCAGTGCTATCATGGCTGGTATGATACAGCACAGTAAAATTTGAGTTTTTCTCCAAAAACAAAAGTGCCCATAGTTCTTACAGGACACAAGGTGCCAGCAGGGTTTCTGTAGCTGCAGAGTGGGTAAGAGGTCTTATGATTGCACACTTTGATCCAATTATACTCGTATGCTTTAATGCCAGTGGGTGGTTTAATCAGTAACTTGTTTTGTAATCTACCGACACCTTTTAAGAGGAAACACATACTAAAGTTTTATGTAGCTCTGAGATAGCTAGAGTTAAAGCTGTAACAGCACTTTTAACAGTGAATATATACTGTGTGTTGTTAAAGAATAAAATACCTATCACAGACCATAAAGTCTGTAAAGAAGCTGCATGGAGTGTTGAGAGCTGTACCCTGAGGGTTTCTATGAGTTTTCAAGTTCTCCTGAATGTTTGGGTTTCTCCTGGGCACTGTTCCCCCGATGTCAAAAACGTGAATGAAAGGGTATTTGGTGATAGTAAATTCAGAGGTGTAAATTGTTTGTCTGTCCTTGAATTAGCGCTATAAAATAAAACACAAAGCCACAGAGCCATGATTGCACTATAACATTCAATAGCTCATGACCCCCATCACCCCCTCAACCCCTACATCAGCATCAGGCCACAGATGCAGGAGATGGATCTAATGGAGATAGGCTCACTTTTGATAGAGCTTTGTGTCTTCTGCCCTAGCAGCACTCGACAACTTGTAGAGCCAAACACTGCCCTCCATTTCAGCCATTTGTAATTTTACATGAACAATGTGTCCAGGCTTCAATATGCAGACTTGTTGTTTGTTTAGATGTGTTGTGAATGTTTTCTTGCTGATACAGAATGTAAAAACAAATCTCCCCATGGGACATTAAAGGCTATGTATCTAAAACACTCCTCAAAATTTCCCCAAATTTGAGGAGTAAGCTGCATGTGTAAACATTAATATTTTTTTCTACCAATCCTTCAGTAAAATTCACACATTAGATATGCAGACTGGCTGGTGAGGCTTCTATAATAGCACCTGTGCAATTACCCTGTATACAGTATATGTGTCACTGCTAGACACTTATTTGCTGAAACTGTTGATAAATTCAATAACGTGCAGCAATGATGCAAAGGCACACATAGCTAGGAAGCTGTGTTCATCATCTCTGAATCATCTTTTTTCCTCATATCCACTAGATAAGTCAGTAAGAGGCAGGACTGGCAAACTGTCTACATTTTTTTTAAGATTTTTGAAGGGTAAGTGCTCAAATAGAGGAACTCTGCTTTTGACCGGAAACCTATCTCGGATGTCTCCGCAATTTCAAACTGGAAAAGCGATCCAGATTAGGGCTGAACAATTAATTGCAAATTAGATTAAATCGCAATATGGCTTGTTGCATTTTCCAAATCGCAGACAGTGCAATATTTTAAGCCCAAAATGTGTTGAACATTTTGGCATTGTGATGTTGTTTCTTGCAATTTCATGCCTATTTTAACCTTTTTTAACCCAGTTTTTACAACTTTAGGCCTATCTTGCCTATCTTGCTCCCATTCATCTTTTTTTTTGGCCACTGTCAGACCATGTTTGGAATTTTTACATGGTTTTTGAAATTGAATCCCAGTTTTGCTGCTATCATCAATTTTCCTTTGTCACTTTTGATTTTTTTTGCAATTTCATACCTAGTTTGCGGCTATTAACTATTTTCTGCTTTCGTACCATTTATTTTTACCCAGTTTTTACAATTTCATACCTATTTTGCTTCTGTTCTTCACTTCTCCACTTTTTCTCAAATCTTTTATCCTTAGATTGATTTAATGTCATATTGGTTATACTATAAAACGATCTACTGCTTATGTTTGTTTAAGAATACATAAGATGAGGAACATTAATACAATCGCAGAGTAAATTGCAATTGCAATATTGGAGAAAAATATCGCAATTAGATTATTTCTCAAATCGTTCAGCCCTAATCCAGATAATGGACAAAGAGTCAGCGGTGCAGTTTGAATCTTACTGACTGACTCTGGACTGGTCAAACATCTGGTTCACAGTCATCCTGCAACTGCTGATAACTTGGATAAAACCAAATTACCGAATCACCTTGTCACAGTAAATAAAGAAATGGATGAATTTTTCTTACAGATTTCATCAGCAAATCAAAGTTTGAGCTTGCCAAACTCCTTGAGGGCTGGCAGTGCTTTTCTTTCGAGCCACTGGAGGCATCTTTTACCTAAAAAACACAAACAGTCCTGTTGCCACAGCTGCAGACTCCACAGTGCTGGAGCCTCTCTCTGGGTGGACTGAGGCCGCTCTGTTGATCTGACTCTTTTTTTAAACTGACAACAGTGTGAGGACTTATGATGACTGTTAGCAAAGCAGTTCTTTAATCCTTTGTTTTTTCTAACACATACCAGCGTCTTTGATTGGATGAACTGTGAGATGTAAGCTTCAGTTTGCTCTAAAACCGTATGACTGAAAGCACACTAGGCTGCTGAAAAGACGAGTAAAAACTGCAGTTAATGTCCATTTCTGATGGCGTATCAAGGCCTGTGGGTGACAGATTATTGTAAAGTCAAGTTTTGCTGCTCCCTAGTGGCTGATATGAGCACAACACCTACACTGAGTCCAGTTATGCTATTGCTGCAACACCCATCAGAAGAAATTCTTCTCAGATGTTTGCTGTTTCCCATTAAAAGAAAAATCACCACTGTAAAAAAAACAAACAAAAGGCTGTGTGGGTTAATTTAAAGGCTGGAGATTAAATCTGTGCACCACTTTAATGCTGGGCTGGATCTGATGGCCTACATTTTAACATCAAGGTGAAGTTAGAAGACTACATACTTATCTGATGTGCTGAAATATGTGCTTCAACGCAGTAGTCCCAAAGTGGTGGGCCTGGATCCTTAAGTGGAAGCATCATGTGCTTGGAAAAATGGGCTAAAAATTCAGTCTATCCTGAAATGCAGATCAACTATGTGAACTTATGGTTTGTTATTTTAGAGTAAAAATGTTGTTCTTGCTATTTAACTGGTTAATTACCCCTAAAAAAGGTTCCCAAACACTTTAGCCGGTGATCCTGTATCATCAATGTCAGACACTCAGTTAGTAATTCATTTAATTTAATGCTCTGTGGTCCACACACGCAGGCTGAGATTTTTACTTAACATTACTAATTCTTTACATTATCTCACCCTATAAATATGGATTATTTTTAAGATGAAGGTTTGTTGGATTAGCTAGAAGGTACTGATTGAACATTGGTCATTTTTAACTGTCTTAAAGTCAACATTTTTTATTACCTCAGCCAAGGAGGTTATTACTCATGTCCGTTCAAAATAACTCTTATGGATGGATTTTGATGAAATTTTCATGAAATGTTCAGAATGGGAATTCGATTTTGGGAGTGATCCGGATCAGCTAAAATAGAAATCATTATGAATCCAGTTGCTAATGGTATGTCTCCCTGGTCAAAGAATCTAAATATTTTGATGGAATAAAGGTAGGACTAATATTTATGGTGAAAATCACAATATGGGTGACGACTGTGGCACTGGGGGAGGTCTGCGCTCTACGAGTGCTTTTCTAGTTTCTCATGTGTTCCCTTATTTTCAGGTCATGATGGCCTCTCCTCACTTCATCGATGCCTACTTTTAATAACATATTCTGTAACATTGAGCTAAAACTGTGAGATAGAGAGGTATGTGAAGTGTGGTTGGGACAGTCTGATACCATTTTTATTTAATTATAATGATAATACATTTTATTTAAGGGCTCCTTTCATGACGCTCAAGGTCACCTTACAAAAGATAAAAAGTGCATTAAAATAGGCATAAAAACATGTATAAAAAACAAAATAAAAAACCCAATACAATAGAAAGTGCAAAAGATCAGAGGGCTTAGGAAAACTGGAACAGATGGGTTTTGCGTCTTGCTTAAAAGAGGGGTAAGGACTCAGTGTTGCGGAGGTCAGGGGGGAGTGAGTTCCATAACTGGGGAGGCGAGTGGAGGGGACAGACAGATGGACATAGGGGTGTGCGATATGATGATATTAAATCGTTAAGGATTATAACGTGGGGATGATCTCATAAAGCAGAAGGATCGTCAGATCGTCTGTGTGTGGGATCTCCTGTCTGGTTATGTAGGTTGAAGCCATGGCGGAAAGAGAAAAGGAAATAAAAGCTTGAAGATGTCTGAACAAAAATCTGTTCTAAAGCAGCTGTATTATTCACTCAGATTATAGACATTGTAGTTAGACAACATTTGTTTTAAATTGTTGCACTTTAAGAGATAATGTTGATGTTGTTGTTCATTACCTTTTATGTTTACATTTATTGCACATTTTTATAAAAACCGCACTATTTAAATTAAAACCTGTTCAGAAAATTTCTTGGCATTAGTTTTCTTTTTTTTTTTCTTTTAGGGTTTTACATGTTTTATGTTAAACATCGGGAAAAAATTGTCAAACATGCAAATTAGTCTAGAAAAATCAATGTAAAAAAAGAATCGTGATAAAATCGTGATTTTATTTTTTAAAAATCGTGACATGATATCTTTGCCATATCGCCCACCCCTAGATGGACAGAGGAAGAGGACTGAAAGGTACAGGCAGGTACAGAAATGTCAATGAGTTCAGAAAGGTATGAAGGGGTGAGGTTATGGATGACTTTGTAGGTGTGAAGTAGGATTTTGTATTGGATGTGGTAAGTGATGGGGAGCCAGTGGAGCTGCTGCAGGATGGGTGTGATGTGGTGAGTGGATGGAGTCCTGGAAATGATGCGAGCTGCTGAATTCTAGACCAGTTGAAGTTTATCGAGGATTTTCTGAGGGAGACCAAACAGATGGGAGTTGAAGCAGTCGAGTCAGGAGGTGACTAAATTGTGGACCAAAATGGCAGTGGTGTGAGGAGTGAGGGAGGGGTGGAGACGGTTGATATTTCTGAGGTGGAAGTAGGCAGACCGGGTTATGTTGTTGATGTGTGCAGTGAAGGAGAGCGTGCTGTCGAGGATGACACCCAGACTGTTTATTTTAAAGCACTTCTTATTAAATATTTTTGCTGGTAAAGGCCATACCTTTTCTCTATTGATCAGTCAATAAAAGGTGCAGCTATCAGCAGGCTTTTGCTCCAGACTGTGGTAACTATGTCTCTGAAACCAAAGGGCTTACATTTGTTCTCCATAAAAACCCTGCCATCGGCCGCAGTGTTGTAATGAGCGACCACAATTGTGTGGAGATGAAAGTAACAAGAAGCCGCCCTGCTACCTCTGCAAACTTTCCTCTTAGTTCACAGGGAGGGCTGTAATTTTCAGACAACTCTAGACTGTGGCCAGAGAGCAATGACAGGGTGAAGGATCCTACCGTGTAGATTGTGGCCTTGAAGTTGACTGTGAAGGTGTCATCAGACCCAAATCCTCAAAGACTGCTCTGTGGGTTGTTGTTATCTCTGTGATGCTGTGAAATAAAAGAGAGAGGTCCATGAATTTACAGCCCATGTGAAACAGTTTAACATGATAAACCGTTTGCTTAGACAGCAGCCTTACCATAGACTGAACAGGCTTATACTGTTACCCTCTACATGACCGGATCTGTGCAGAAAGAAAATAAGAGACAAGTTGATTAACTTAAGGTGGGATTTAGGGCTGCTCTGAATACACTCTGTCATATAGAATTTAGTCATTTGTCATGTCTGCCTATCACACTGCAGAGAACACAGTTGGTTATGGTTGTGAAGCAGCTCTGTTAATGATCCCCACTTGGTGAATTAAAGATACATCAGCATCACTGTGAAGATAACAGCATTTTAAGTTAACTCCAAAACCAGTGAAATCTGAACAACACTGACGAACGGCTACTTACCACACAACCAGACATCAGTTTTTATTAACCAAGACTTGCTGGCAAACAAGTGCACATTGTCTAATTGCCTAAATTTATTGGCGCAATTCTTATTTGTGCAATTAAGAGACAGACCTGGTCTTTTTTAGCTTGCAACAGTGTTTAATTAAAATATGATCAGCAATCTGTACTTTTTTTTCAAAGTCCTGATAATTTTCAGTGCTATTCATAGTTACAGTCACTAAGATTGATATCAAGAGTGAGAGTGTGTTGCTCAACAGTCTTTCATTTGGTTTGCAAACATCACCAAAGGTGTGCCACAAGACTAATATTTGAATCCACTCTTTTTAAAGTACATACACCCCCAAAAAAGTTTGGAAAGTAGGGCTGGGTGATATGACCTAATCTCAGTATCACGATTAATTGAAGCTCTTATCTCGATAATGATTAATGAACGATTATCTTATGCTATTCCGAAACAAATTGGTGATTTTACCGACGGTCGTCAAAACGGTCTTCCTGCAGACTTTACACTTAACTTCTTTCTGCTCGATGTCCTCTGCACAGAATCCAGAATGTGCCCAAACAAGAAGACGGCATTTTTCTTGGATACGAGGTCCTCTGATACATTATTGCTTGTCTCCCCCAGGTTGGCAGCTCATCCTTCACTCTTTGGGAAAGTGAACACAGGCTGTATGGAGGGGGGAAAGTCACATGACTTACACAGGGAACATAATCTAATTAATTAACATAAGTAAAATGACTGCAATTAAAGGCTAAATGTCAATTTCAATTATTTTCAATTAATTTCCCAGCCCTATAGGAAGGTTATTTCAGTAGATCGTTTCTGCCCTTTAATAGTTCCAGTTGGTATGATATTTTATATCATTGTGAAGACTGATTAATCCCCTTTACAACACCCCCTTTAACACTTTACACTTCACTAACACTTTCAAATGTGTGGGTAGTGCCCCAAAAACTGTGCCAAAATCCCCAGTGTGTAGATTGTAGGGCTGGGTTAAAAAAAATCAATTTAATGGATTTTAATCGATTTCCCTTCAAATGGTTCATAATCGATCCATAAAATCCAAAGATCAATCTTTTAGCGTGGGTAGTTGTTCTTCATTGGACAATCCGAGAAGCAACCTGTGGTATCAACTCTGCTAGTCTTGTGTTTAGCTCTGCTTTCGACGGAACAAGATCTCTTGAGATGTTACTGCAAGCAGTCAAAAAAACATTACGGAAGCAAGTAGCACTATAGGGGCAGCACAGGAGAGTTTAAAAGTTGACGTTTGGACATATTTCAGATTTAACAAGCATGAAAGAAAAGACAAGTCGGACAAAAAACAAGTAACTTGCAGAATATGCATTAATGCATATCATTAATATGTGATTAATGTAACTGCTTTGGGTTCACTTCTTAATGTTTTTCTTCAAAGGGAAAAGGGGCTTTTTGCACATTTTAAGGGCACAGTACCAACAAATTTAGCTGTTTTTCATTTTAAGATATACTCACTGTTGGCTGAGTAAGTCAACCTTCAAACTCCAATGAGGACAAAGGTACAACAGAGGTGCATCTTCACATAGTTTAAAAAGAAACCCAGAAATGATATCTAAGAAAAAAATCAAGGGACACACAAGTGTTCGTGCTCATGCTTGGGACACTGAATCTTCTGATTTTTCAGATGCTTTAGTGTAGAGACAGACTTTGTGTAACCTCATAAACCACTGACTTTCAGCAGAACATGAGGTGTGTCCATAATTCCTAGAGATGTTTCAAATATCAATCATATAATTACATGGTCAGAAATACATATCTAAACAGCTCTGTATAAAATCTAAAAATAGAGGCATTTGCTTCAAAACTTTGCATCTTAATCATCTGCTGATCGGCTCAAAGTTACCAGTCAACACAATAAATATAGACAGTATAACAACAAACAAGTAGAAAGGACATTAAACGGCTTACGAGACATGACCTGTCATAAAAACATCAAACTTGAAAGGGAATCAATCTTTTATGACTGGAAGAGCTTGAACTCTTTCTTAATGATTCACTAATCATTTTGCCTTCATCAAGGAGGTTATTTTTTTCAGTGTTTGTTAGTTATTTTGTTTTTTGGCAGGATAACATAAATATTAGGAAGAAAGTTCAGTTAAATTTCATGGAATGTTGGTCATGGAAAATGGAAGAGGTGATATGATTTCTGTGGTGATCCAAATATGGACCCAGATCCAGGACTTTTTTAAGGATTTGTTAACATTGTGAGATAGGGCAGTTTTCCAGATTTTCGCAAATAAATTCACAAATTCTTTACATATTTTGATGACAATTTGTGGTATTGTTGGCAGTGGCACAAGGTAGAGGTGAATAGATTTAGGTGGTGATCCAAACTCTGGGGCCAAGGGTAATAAAAGGGCCCATGAAGGGTTAACAAAGACACGGTCCATCCTAAATTCAAGGTTTGATTACCTTTGTGTAGAGAATCTAGAGATACAATATTATTAGTTTAGTATCAGCATTGGCAGCTTAAATAGTTGAATAGCTGGATCTGTAGGTATGCAAAGTTCTGCCGATATTTAAAGCAGATATATCAGCTATACGAATTCGCTGTATATTACCCCTTTATCAGCTAAAAGGTTGGCAACATGTCTAAATATAACAAAATCCTTCACCTCAATTCCACTTAAAGGGACTGTGAGGAGAATTTATTACCAGTGACACAAAGACTCTGCTACCCATGAACACGTGCGGCGACTGTCGTAATGCTGCGTTCCAGTAACCTCAGAACTGGGAGTGACATCATCTCCGACTTATCAGCATTCCAGTTGAAGTTGGAAAAAGCACGCCCTACGTTGTTGTTCGCAAATATCACATGAAGAATGTGATTATCACTATGGCAGCATTTTTGTAAATATAATCTAAAAATACTAAGTATACAGCTGATCTAGAGCGACACACCCCAGTCAGAAGTGTGAATAAATTGTTAATTACAGGAGCTAAATAACTGTTCACACTGGGGGCATCCATCTTGCATTGTCAACTCGGGGGTGACAAGGTTTCACTGAGTTCCCAGTAGGAAATTCAGACTTCGGGGGGCGTTCCAGTTGCAGTTTCCTACTTGGAACTTGGAAATTCCTACTTCTGACTACAACTGGAACACACCACAACACGTTACCGAAGCCAAAGCATGTGTTTGTTGTGTTGTAGCCCGGACCTTCCTCAGAACTCTGCATTGCTTTACAACTTCTTTTTTCAACAACTTACAGGATGCTAAGCGACGAGGTAATGTATCTCTTTCTAGTTACGTAGCGGTAGTTTTTGATGTGTGACAACAAGCAATTTTTGAAAAACTTAGTATCGTAGTTTTGTAGCCGGCTATATATCGCTACTTACAGCCCGGTGCTCTAAGACGTGTCTGAATAATATAAATTTGCTCTAGTTTTAATTGTCTTGTTCCCGAAGTTGAGTATCCAGGCAAGTCCAGTCCAGCCCTGTCCTGTCCGACCCGACCAAGAAGCTAAGGAATAGCATTTATAGATAATCTATTTTTATGCTATAAAACTCATCTTAAAGTGTGTATTTTGATCAGGCATTTATCTAAAAGTGAGACTTTATTGCAATTACTTAGAAACTCCTCAGTCCCTTTAATGTCTACATTAAATCACCAACATTATCATTTTTTGATACATTTTTCATTTTCTCTATTCTGTTTCCAATGCAAATATAAGGTCACAGAATAAGAAATATGTCGGTCAATTTTAGTTAAGTGAATGCTGCCATCTTTTGTCCAGAAAATATCAGAATCGATATTGGTATCGACAAAAATCCAGTACTGTTCATGCCTTACCTTTTCAACCTAAAGACTCACTATTACTTCCTAAAGTTACAAATATATGCATGCGCAAGGGTTGCCCATCTTAAAATGAAAGGCACCTCCTCTTGTGGTGTGATATTTTATTTCCAAAATATTCATATTGTTGGTGGGTTTATATGCTTGATTACCAGGTCAACAGTGTTGGTGTGCACAGCCATGCTTTGGCCTGCACCAAGCCTTTTGTAGGTAAGCTCCCTGACTGATTAAAGCCAGGTCCAGGAGGATTCATGCTAGCAATTAAACATGAAAGTGTTGATACTGTGAAAAGACACTTGAAGCCCAGTTACAGGTCTTTTCAGGGGCTTAACCCTTTCTGTAGGTGGCCCTGGCCTTCTCCAATTCAATCTACCGAATGTATCTAGTAGGGCTGAACAATTTAACATTTTCTTATCGAAATCGCAATTTCAGACGTGATCATGTGATTGGCGAAGCTGCTATTTTTTGCAGCATTCCTGACTAACCCCGGATCTATTGTGTGATCTTTTTGCTAGAGGTAATGTTGTCACCTGTCAGCACTAATGTCCACAATCATCAGAGGCTGACATGCTGGTTTGGCAGGGCTGGCTTTTTTTCTTTTATTGGAAGTGCTGAGGTGTTTTTTTTCTTATTACTACTCATTGAACATTGTTTTTGTGGGATTTTTTTGCATTTTATTTAACTTAACACAAGTAGGAATTTTGTGAACTGCATTTTTTTTTAATTAAAGGTGTAGTGTGTAAAGCTCCTGTAATGATCTATTAGCACTTCTGTCTAGTGTGTGTCACTCTAAGTCAGCTGTATACACAGTATTGTTAGACTTATATTTACAAAAATTCTGCCATAGTGATATTTACATTTTCATGTGATATTTGTGAACAACAACGCAGAGCGTGCTAACAATGGCTAACAATAGCCTGGTAGATCGGCGTGTTTTTTTCTGACTTCAACTGGAACGCTGATAAGTCGGTGATGACGTTACTCCCAGTTCCCTGTTCCCAGTTCCAAGGTAAATGGAACACAGCATTAGACCTGGGTCTGCTGACGGTGGGAAGGGAGTCACTTGCTGATCGTTAAAAGGTTAACAGTAGGGATGGGTATTGGCAAGAGCCTCACGATACGATACGTATCACGATACTTTGGTCACCATACGATAATATCACAATATATCACGATATCACAACATTGCGATATATTGTGATATTATACAGTAAACTAGGGAAACCTAGAGACAGTGAATTTTTAACTTTTCCATTTTATTGTAATTGAAATATATTAACTGCAGTGTTACATAAATACACTTAACTTGAAAACACAGAGTGCATCAAGTCACCTGAATTAATGTTGCAAAGAAATTATTCTTGTTTTCCCTTTAACAAAGTACTGAAAGCATCCAAACCTGCAGAGCAGCTCAAACTGTAACTGAACACATGAGGAACAACTGCTTTATGTTATAGACAGCACAACAGTAAGTAAAAAAAAATCACATATTTCTGTTGTCACCGTCTGAACTGAATAAACTGCATGAAACAAAACCTGTAAATACATATTTATAAGTTGTATTTTATTTCCAACTCTGATAAAATATGAGTTTTTATTTTTTACAAAAATATCGATACTAAGATTTGAAATATCGATATTGTATCGGGAGTCAAAATATCACGATATATTGCGATACCGATATTTTATCACACCCCTAGTTAACAGATTTGAAAAAACCTGTGTGGAAACTTTAATTTAAGCGTGAAAGCAGAATAAGTATCTAATATGATGTCCAATTTTTTTGTCCACAAGAGGCGCCAAACTTAAGGTGCCTCATGGGAGCTTTAATGCTTGGACCCATTTGCTATAAATTCAATCAAACACAAAAACTTAATGCAAAAAAAATGTGATCAGGATTCAGAATTAATCATCTCAGTGAAGTTTTTCTGTTTTTGTGTTCTTGTGGACTTTAAGAAGTTCTTTTAAATAAAGTAAACAATCCCACCAAAGAGCTTATCCACCCAATCACTTATCAGGTATTCATATAAAATATAATCCATAGCTGCAGGTCTAAAGACAGACAGCAAGGTGAGGCTTATTATAATATCCCACAGAAGGACTTCTCTCCTCCCAGTCCCATCTCTCCGCCCCAGTCATCTCAGGCTGCTGCTGCTGCTGCTGCTGCTCGGAGCCCGGATGCGCCGCCATGCCGACTCTCCCAGCGAATGGAATAATTTATTCACCAACCTGCCTGGCACTGGGCGATAGGAGTTGACCGAAGAAGTCAAGGAGACTGTTAAGAGGTTTGAGGAGCACTGACCGCTTTCGGACTTGCACATAATACCCTCGTTGTGTGTACGTGTGCGTTCGCCCCGCTTGTGTTGATGTAGGAACACTTGTGTGCTAGCTAGGCTAACGTTAGCTCAACTGTGGAGAGTGCGCGGTAGTGACAGTCCGGCTACGTTGCCAAGTCCGCTGATTATAAGCGCTGTGCTGTCAAGTTGATTGTAAAATGTGTCATTTGTGTTTGTTTGTCTGATATGAAGATATGTAAATCTGTTACACACTATTATCAATGCGCTTTTCTATTTGATAATAGTAATGCTTAATTGGGGAAATGTGAAATTGAAAAGTCAGGGGTGCTAATGGTTGATCGTGAAATTTAAAATTAAGCCTACACACTGTTGTGCTGAAGCTGTCTCTCCTCTACACTTTCTAGTGACGATATCGTTTGAAAAGGCTTCTATTTACTTACTTGATTGAACCTATTCGTTGCTTGTGGTCCTGATTTAAGGACGTATTTGCTTGTTTCTTTCGCTTGATCTGGCACCCGCGCAGTCCGGCCGGAGGCGGGGAGAGCCGTGAGGTGAGACTGTTACTTTGATGGTGACCACACTGTTGACTGTACGCGAATAGGTGGACATCTGCCGCGCCGTATCACTCTCGTGAATGTGCCTCACGGTTTCAGGGGGGTCCGGGCTGAAGCATATTGAGGTGGGTACTTGACTGTTTGTCTAATAACGTTGTTTTTGGTCGGAATTGAGCTGAACGTTGAGTCGACGTATGGCCCGCGATACACCAGCTAGAAGCTAGCCTGCTAACTAGACAACTGTCCAGCACAGGGACCCCTAAACTTTTCAGGGCAGTACCCCCTGGCTGCAGAGGCTTCAGAGGTCAGATCCGAAAAATCGGTTTTTAGTCCTCGTGGATAATGATGACTTTTGGTGGTATTGAATGTCTGGTATTGTGATGTGAAGGCAAACGGTTGTTCAGAGGTTCATCCTCTAATGTAAATACAGAGTGATTACTTATGACGTCATTACCAGTTGACCCTGTTGTATTGAGGTGACCCCCTGACTCAGATGTTTCATCAAAACATTGTTTTGCAGATGTAGTTTTGTGAGACTGTGATATACACATTACACTGATGCATGTTACAAGCTTTATTAGGGCACTCTTGTATCAGTGCAGTGTTTATGATAATAGTTTGTGTCTGCAACCTGCATCAATTAAGGTGTGTATAAGTAAACGGGTATTCAATTTGAGGCAATGCATTTGTAATTATTGTAACGTTGTTAATATGATTGTGCAGTTTTCTTTATTGTTTTGGATACAGGGTTACTTTATACTAATTGCTTATAACTTTGTAAGGTGTACTTTGCATGCATTTTTTAAACAAAGCACTATTCAACTTCTCAATATTTCAAAAAAGCATTAAGTTAATGAAAATTTGGTTTGTAAAAAACATGAATAAAGATAAACTAAACTGAAATGAGTGAAGGATAATCTTACATCTGAGATTCAGTTGTCTTATTTTCATCATTGTTTGAACTTGTAATCAAACAACTTTTAAATTCCATGCTGTAAAAACACCAGCATTTTAAAAAGCTTGTTAAGATACTTGTAAAAATTAGTCAGTATCAATACTCTCTTTAATGCTTTGGCAACAAGAACAGCAGTCATACATTGAGTAAGTTCTTGTGCTGTTTTAACACTGCTGTATGGCAAAGGCAGCCAGCCAAACAAGAGGCCTTTGTGTCATTTTGCCTTTTAAAAAAAGTGCTTAGTTTTTTTAATGTGTTTCACAGGTTTAAATTGTATATTTTGTTTTATAAAAAGTTTAGTTTTGGTCCCACTCTTGCAGCCCTGCTCAGTATTTTAACAGACATGCCCATCATGGGCACTATCAGTTGAGAAATAATTTGTACTAGGCCAGGGCAATATATTGATTAAGTCATTCTTAAAAATGTTTTGTTGCCAAAAATTCAAAGAATAAACAATGAGATTTTTTTCTTTTATTTACTCTGTCACCCATTTGCAGCCCTGGGCTCTCCTTTTAACCCTTTTCCCAACAGTAACAGAACAACTTAAAAAGTGGGGCTTTGAGTGGGGATAGAATCCTGATAGATTTTCACAATTTGTATAAAAGTAGGGATTTCAAGGCTTGAATTACATTCGGTGCCATTAAATAGCTCTAAGAGACTATAATGTTAATGTTTTTTGGAAAAGCAGCATTCAGTGATAATGTAGATAGGTCAGTCAACACCCAAACTACATACTGTACCTTAAATAATACATCAGACTATGTACTTTAATACCAAGAGCAAAATTACGTTTATATTTGTGACATACTTTGAATAATTAAATTAAAACTTGTTTGGAGTTATGTCTGTCGTTTCTGTTTTTCTTTTTTTATATTTTCTTTGATAAAATAATATTAAAATCAGAAACCGAGTTTTATATGAAATCAGGTATTTTAATTATAGGATAGACCACCCAGCCCTATTTTGTACATTTTAACCTTGATGCTTCAGTAAACATAATTCAAGTGACACATTTCTCTGAAAATTGTTTTGTTATACGTCCAGGGAGAAAAGCTTTACTGGGGTGCTGGTTTGGCGGAGTCGTCAGCAACCAGGCACCCCATGTACGTGCTTCTGCCGGTCCAGGTTCGAATCCCGCCTGTGACCAGTTTGCAGAGTGTCTTCCCCTATTCTCTCACCCCCTTTCACAAGCCTATCCACTGTCTCTCTCCTATCAATAAAGGCACAAAATGCCAAAAAAAAATACATTTAAAGAAAAAAAAAAAAAAAAAGAAGCTTTACTGAAAAGTGGTTTTATTTTGATGTATTGGATCTTAACTATGGATTTTCCTGCAGGAAACACTGATGTTAGTTGTTTCAAATCTTGCAAGTAAAATCATCACACTAAGCCAACCATACAAACGTGTCGGCAGTGACAAGGTACCAAAATAATGTCAGGTTATTTATATGACTAAGACACTCCTTCCTTTCTTTGTTAAAAAACATAGACCTCCAGTCTTATTGTAGGCTTCAGTAGGTTTCTATTTTGAACTCAAATGGCATTGATTGTGTTGGTTACCTGTTTATTTAACTAAGATTTTCTGCATTGCCTCATTGTCTGATGTTCTGTGTTGTATTCATAGCTTGTTGTGTTTTCTCTGTTGCTTGGTTATGGTTGCTTTAGTTCTTTAGGTCATAGTTGAGTTACATCTGTTTTTGTTTGTTGAAACTTGTTTTTTAAACGTGCTATTTAAATGGAGCTATTACCATTTTCTGTTCTTTTAAAGCCCATAATGATTGTGTTGGTTGCTTGTTTCATGGTTGTTCATTTAACTCAGATTTTCTGTTCTTTTCAGATCCATAAAGATTTCCATGTCTGCAACAGTTCTGCAAACCAGAAGAGATGTCTGTTGACGAGGATAGTGTAAAAACCGGCAGCCCTAAGGCCAGCTCGGCGTCACCTCTGCAGCTCTCAGAATGCACCGGGGGGTGCAGTGATATATCTATGATGGTGGAGGGCACAGCAGCCACCCCTGATTTTGCAGCTGCTTGTCCTGTCATGTGCACTGCAGCTTCTCCAAAACACACCAGCACCACCGAGACACCTGCACACCCAGACAGCGCTGGACAGAGAGCTAGAGGAAACGAGAACAACTTCAATCGCAGGAACAGCTTTCATCATTCCAAACAGCAGCAGCAGACGAAATTAACAAAGCGCCGCAACACGGCCAACTCAAGCTTCAAGCATCCGACCTCTGGCAAAAGAAGACGGAGGGCCAACTCTGAGAGCGACTCTGTCCTGCCCAGCAACTTCCTCCTGGGTGGGAACATTTTCGACCCGCTGAATCTCAACAGCCTCCTGGATGAGGAGGTCAACAGGGCTCTGAATGCAGAGACACCGAAATCCTCCCCGCTGCCAGCAAAGAGCCGCGACCCTGTGGAGATCCTTATCCCCAGAGACATCACAGACCCTTTGAACCTGAACAGCGGCTTAGCAGACAGTAGCTTTTTAGTGTCGCCCTTCAAGAGCGGTGGCAGGAGGAGACACCGCAACAGACACCACGGAGGAGCTGGTGGTGGGATTTCAGCAGCACAGATCAACTACTCAGAATCAGGGAGAAGTGAGTTAAAGGCTGGTACATCTGCACCGCTCCCAGGCACCTTAGCATCATGTTCTGCACTAGATATCTGCAAAGAGTCCAACAGCTTCTCCAGTGTCACAGGAGACTCGCATGAGCAATCAGCTGACAACTCAGGCAGCTGCAAGGAGGAGATAACATCGGTATCCCTGGAAGATTCTGCTTCCTCTGTGTCAGGGGGACCAAACCAGCACACAAGCAGACGCAAGCGCAGGCGAAACTCAGGCAAAGCCGAGCCCCCTGTGACCCACTCTACACCAATAGGAAAGACGGGAACGGGAGACAGAAGTTTTGGCACGGGAGGACAGAGGAATTCTCAGCCCTCCTTCCACTCACCAAGGAGTGGTGGTCCCAGAACAGGGCCAGGAGGTCGCCCCCACCAGCAGCAGCCACAAAACCAAGGAAATCAGCTGCACCAGAGGAAGAAGTTCCAATACGGGAACTACAACAAGTACTACGGCTACCGCAATCCTGGATCTACTGAAGATCCAAGAGTGCGTGTTCTCCGTCCAGAGTGGTTCGAAGGTAAAGACGTTCTGGATTTAGGTTGCAACTCAGGCCACTTAACTCTCTATATCGCCAAAATGCTAAAACCTGCCCGCATACTGGGCCTGGACATTGATAGCGGTCTGGTACAAGCAGCCCGTAAGAACATCAGGCATTATCTGTCAGAGCTGCAGACCCAAGAGTCCAGGCGGGCAGCACAGGACACAAAACAAGAGGAGAGGAATGGAAACAAGAGTCATACAGACAAGAAGCACAATGAAGCCGAGAGCAGGGATGAAAATGGGAGAGCAGTGAAAGGAGAAAGTGGCCCTGCAGAGGCTGCAAATGACAATGACTGCTGTCACACAGATGAGGCAGCGACCCAGAGGCAGGACAGCAAAATAGAGGAAATGGAGCAGGGAGATCGTGATTCACCCCCCGCTGATCAGTCTGTGAGCTGCTCTTTCCCCGTTTCCCTAAGGATCTCCAGGGGGCCCATCGCTGCACCCCCGCTTACAGAGACGTCCTCCACACGGCCGGGGGAGTTCCCCTCGAATGTGTCCTTTATGAAGGTAAGACAGCCGTCTCTCTGTTTGAGTATTTGGTCACAGTGTGAGGGAGGTTTACTCGGTAAGTGTGGTCACCCACTGTGTCATCTAGATTAGGGGTCTTTAATCGGTCTATTCTGAGCACCCACCACCACCTCCTGAAAGAGAAATTACAACCCAAGCCCACTGCAGCCCAAAATTTTCAACCTCTAAAGTTTGCTCAATGAAAGATGTTGCTGTTGGGCCGTTTTTGGAGCAGAGCATAAAACTAAACAAAGAAGCTGGTGTGCTTCATTACAGAGGCCCCAGGACCACATGTTTGGCTAAGCTGATCTTTATTTGACGACTGTGATCAAAAACACAATCACTTAATCAGGTTTAATTCTGAAAGTCACAGGTCCTGTCCTGAAGGTAGGGCTGGGCAATATATTAATTAGATTGATCAGTTCAAATTATTTTCTGTCAAGGATTTTAGGATTAAAAATCAAGCTTTGCTCTTGACTTTGGTTTTGCAAGAGCACGTTTTAGGCTTGCATTTGTTTTTTAAATGAGGTAAAGTATTGATCAGAGACTTTCATGTAAATATACGGTGAAAATAGCCCAGCTTTCAATGTTAATGCAGATTAACCTGCCTATGTTTGAGCTACATAATCAACATTTTTTGACACACATTCAACTCTAAGAATTCTGTTTGGTTTCAGAATATATTTTGATAACATAAAGGCAAAACTTGATTCATGTCATTTTTGTGTCACACGGAGTTTTTTTGAGAGGGAATTAAATGAAAAAATCAATAATCGAGTGTTGTGGACAAAACTTGGGGATTTTAATTTTATATTAATCGCCCAGCCCTACCTGATGGTTAGTATTGTGTCATTTGTGGCAAATTGAATGAATTATGATGCCTTTTACAGAGAGAGTATTTTTTAATTAAAACTAAATGTTTTATTAAAGTTGTTCAGAAACACTTCTTTTCCATTAAAGGGATAGTCTGGTTGTTTTGAAGTGACGTTGCTTGAAACCCGTGAAACTACTAATATGACTGCTGGTTAAGCAGCTACCTCGGCTCTCCCTGATCAACCCACGATAGGAGGGGTTGAATCTGAAGCTCACATTTACATCGGGCCAGAGGTAGAAAATAAAATGATTGTGCTCTAATCTCATAGCTTGAGTGTGAAGTCTCTGAGGGGCAAGTCCAAGTCAAGTCTCAAGTCACCTTTGGGTGCGACTCCCAGAGATAAAGAATACTGGTTTTTACTATTCTTTCTCAGGCTTGCTATTTCTGCAATACAAGAGGAACATGCTTTTCCCAAAATGAAATAGTCAGTGATTAATGAAAGCTGTCTTGGCATTGTTAATGTTTCAAGGAAATATCAGTGAGAAATATGCACAAGTTAAGGAGACACATGAATCTTCATCAAATCAGAATCTCAGCTAAAATTCATGTCATCACACTGTGTCAAACTCTGAAGGATAGACAAGGTGTCAGCTCGACTCAACTCGACTTGGTCATTTGATTTTCTATTAGAGATCAGACATTATTGAGCATGAATGGTCTTGAGTATTGCCACAGTGATGTGGGAGTATCATGGAAACAAAAAGAACCCTGTTATTGGCTCTGTAATTTTATATGACCTCCCTAACTTTGCTCTGCTTACAACATTTTTTGTTTTGCAACCGACTCTGGAACAAACACATCTGCTCTCTGTGACAAAAAGCCACAAACCAATGAAGGCCGGCAGATCTGTTGCTTCTATTTCCTCCTCTGTTGTTGTGAGGATGTCGTGGTAGTTTCGTACACTCATGTGACAACCTGCCCTTCAATAAATGAGCCTGCAAACCATGAGCCATGATGGAAGATAAAGCAGGTTATAGAAACCCCCAATGTGAGTCAACATGATTTAGTCAAATCAGTGAAAAGCTTATAAACAATGTAATGGACAGTTAAAAGTAGAAGGTATGCTCACATTCTTTTGAAATATAACCATTTAATTTCATGCATTTTATTGGCTGAATATTGGATTTTTTTATGTTTATATCTGGCTTTTTAACTCTGTCAAGGAGGCTCTGTTTTTGCTGGCCTATGTTAGTTTATTTGTTGGGAAGATTATACAATAATTAATGGACAGATTTTGCTGACATTTTTAGCAGATGTTGTTGGTAATGGCCCAGCATGAAAATTATTAGATTTGGTGGGGATCCAGATAAGCCCTAATAATGATATCAACACGACTCTGAGTGCTAGGTGTGGTAACTTTATCACGGAAATATTGCTTATAGATGTTCCAGCAATATGTGGACTACCTTGCAACTTGCAGAAGCAGTTACCTGTGCTGTGACATGTGTTTGACATTGTTGCCACTGAAAACCTACAGGCCAATATTTGCCCACACAGAAAATCTGCAGGAATCAATAAGGGAATTGTTAAAGAATTGGATCGATTACAGGATCGTTAATAGCACTGGTATCAATAGGCCTATCACGGTAACAAATTTTGCTGGACGATAATTGTCCAAAAAATTATTGCCGATAAACGATATTATTGTCAGTTATTTTGAAACATAATTTTTTCAGTAATGTAATTATAACATATGTCATAATAAAGTGAGTATACTGTATCAAAAGCAATAAACTTTAATTTCTTAAGAGTATTTAACTGTAATTGGAAGGTTAAGAGCTTTAAATAAAATAAATTTAACAATATAATAAATTTAACAAACAAAAAAAGAGAAAAAACCCAATGAAAATGAAATGGACTCTCTTTTGGGTAAAATTGCACATAAATAAAAATCATTGTACTACTCAAAAACAATAAAAAATATAGACCCTGTCTCTGTTAAGAAAAAAACAAAACTCCAATAAACACACACACAACTATAAAAACATTAAATAAAATGGAGTTTATACAGTTTCTGAATTGCTTGTGACATGTAAGTTCTCCTAGTCAATTGAACGAAATGCTGGCTTTATAACCGCATTAAAGGGCTGCATTTCTTTTGCAATGTAGGGAACAACATTGTCTGTGAGCGTGCACCATTTTGCACTGTTTTATTTATATTTCCTTTGCCAACCAAACGCCTCAGTAAGTGCTGACTGGCAGGACGAAGGCTCCGCTGCACCTCCACATCTTTGTCGCCACTGCTTTCAAAATAATGCGACATATCGGCTTGTCAGTGTTCATGGGCTCACACCTTGTTCATTCTGTTTAAAAACAAAATATTCCCACACCGGGGCTGTGGCAGCCGGTTTAGGAACTTTCTTTCGTCTTTTGTGCCATCATTCATATCAGTGTTTGTTTCCTTGTTACTTCTCACGATGCTCACTTGCAGCTCTATGTGTGTGTACGCGCGAGTAGCCCTGCCTTCCCCCACAAAGATTAAATGACTGACAGGAGGGATCACTACGTCTTAGAATTCTGCAAAAAGAACCAATGCGCCCAGGTGTTAAGAAAGATTGACAGAGTGAACCATCTTCTCATCCAGCCCATTTGGTAGAAAGAGAGGAGGGAAACAAACATGCATGCACGTGTCAATTTATCGAGGCCGGCAAACTTACCGAGGATGTTTTTATTCATCGTGCGGTTAATTGATTTTTTTGCTTATCCTGACAGGTCTAGGTATCGATAAAATCTTACCAATTTCCATCCCTATCCTGAAGGGAGGTAAGGGGAATTTTGCAGATGTGTTTTTGCTAATAAGGCAGTAGTACATTCAAGACTCAAAGTCAGATTTGGGTCAGTAACCAACAGCTGACAACTGCTTTCAACTTTAATCAGTTCATAACAAGTGTTATCTTAAGGCACTTAACAATAGAGCAGGCCGAAGCCAAACTCTTCAACTGCTCTGAACCATCCATCCATTATCTAGCTGCTTATCCCATGTGGGGCTAAAATCTATCCCAGCTGGCATTGGGCAAGACGTAGGGTACATCCTGCTGTGGTGGTCAGTGCTGCCCTGCTCTAAACCAGATCTTTTGTGTACATTAAGGGAGTGATGTGCAGAAACAGTCATCTATCCTTTGAAAACATGGTGAAATTGCTCTCAAGGAGTGAGGCTGCCTGCTCAGAAAGCCTCTAATATCTGGCTGCTTCACTAGAGAACTCCACATAAATTGTGCGCCCACTTATTCTCCCTGGAACATCATTAGGATAATTAACTTGGCTCTAAATTAGGTTGCCATTGTCTCAGCGCTGTCATATCTCACATTGTATTTGTGTTGCAGCTCACAGTTTGGCTTTGCAAAAAGAAAATGTTTTTCACTTTCAATGATAAGAAATAGCAGCTAACAGCTCGATGCATTTCTGTAGAGTTAAGCAGTTTAGAGAATTTAATAAAGCAGTTGTTCTTTCTAACAAAAGCTTCTCCACTTCTGCTGAATAGTAAAGTGAGAGAGCTCCATAAAGTAATCATGTTGGTTTATTTTATGGTTCACAGTACCTCTAATAAGGAAGCCTGCCTGTTTACCAGCTTCGTCGAATGACTGATTATGCTTGTTCAAACTGATCATGGAGGGAATTTCCGCTTGTTTACCATGATAATGCCTTTGCGTCTGTTGCCAATCAGAGGCTGACTGTCCTCCAGAGCTGTCTGTGATTATTTGATTTAAAAGCCAAAAGCAAAGAGAAGGGAGCTTAGTCCTTCTCACCAGTCTGATGGTAGTCTATGCCTGGAAGCATTTTCAGGGGCATTTGTGGCACCCTTGAGGGAGAGTCGTCTAAAGATTACAACTGTGTACCCCTGAAATTATCAAGGATATTAATGTAGAGTTTTTATCATTCAAATATCTCCCAAGGCTTCGGGCCCTACAGGCTTTGTGTGGGCAGCTGCATAAATTGGTTGGATGCAGAAAGCAAAGTGTTTCTGAATGAAATCAATAACCGCCTCCTCCCCGCTACGAGCATTAGAGCTAATGGCAGAGCAGCACAAAGCTCATCCTGTAAATGAGTGAGAGCCTCGAGACGAGGCTGAACCCCATCAACCTGCACAATACGTGACCAAGGGGAAAATGTCACACTGCTTTTTGTTTGGCCATCCTGACCTGTTGCCATGCTGGAGTATAAAAATGCTTCCTTTTGAGGACTTATCTCATGAAACACTTCAAGATTCCTCACTCCTCAAAGAAACTTCAACATTAAAACACACCTGTGTAAAGCTGAATACGAGGCCAAAGAGGTCATTTCTGATTTCAAAAGATTGCCATTCCTTGTTCCCAGTTCAAATATTTCATTCATTTGTGTCAACAGAGTGATTCTGGTAATATAGTGTTAGGATATTTCTCCTTGACTTCTAGTCCAGGCATATTTTTTGTTACATCAATAAAAGATTTCAATTATGCTTTATTATTCAAACTACAGGTTTGGAACCTTTTGTCCTTTGGCATCTTTACAGTCAGGTAAACAATGTGCAGCTTAGTTATGTAAGGGTATGAACATTCAGTATCATGGTTATCATTATTACAGTATTGTTGCATTATACCCTTGCATTTTACCCTGTTTTTCATGCAAAACAAAAGTAAACAATTCTAACAAGTATTTGCCATAATTATGCTATTAATGCTTAAAGAGTGTGTAATTACAAGAAAAGAAAAAAAAATTGAACTCTAAACAGTTCATGAACAATAATTTTAACCTATTATTAAAACACTCACACCTTTTGCTTACCTACAGCATTAGTGTCCATGTTACAGCTCGTTATAATAGACCATGTCCAGGCCTTTTTTTTCTCTTTTTTTTACTGACGAATCACTCCCTGAAGCAGTTAGTCCCCTTCCATGACTGTCCTCTGGTCTCTCCCATGGCAAATCTCCTCGACATCTCCGCCAATATTTCCAAATTATGACTGATTAAATCCATAAAGCACGAGCTATGATGAAAAAAGGTGTCCCCTACAAAATACGGCAAATACATAATACTAAATAATAATACATGATAATAATACTAAAGGTATTATTTCCATCATTTATACAATATTTAGACAGAAAATACTGATAAATTACCTGTAATTCACTCAGGTATGGCTCACTGAATCGTCTCTCTCTCTCTCCGGCTCCGTCAGCTCACTTAGTCAAGGAGTTAATCGTCTTTTTCTTTTGCAGCAGCATCATGTTTTAGACAAGGTGACCAGCTTCTATCAGACTTCAGAGTCTGTTTTAAGAGGAAAAACCTCTGCTGTAGTGTCTCTCGGCACCAGCTGCTACAACTTTCGTTCACAGACTCAGAGTTCAAATGATGCAAAAACTGCGCATGCGCTCCTCTGTGAAGGATCGTGGCCGCTTTACCGAGGAGCAGGCACATAGTTTTTGCTTTTCCAGGTAATGAGCAGCATCACCTTGATTTATTTACACAGTGTGGCGATCAAACAGTTTCTTGGTAATTAAAACAGGGTACAGTAATACTAACCGTGAGAAATTTTACTGCGGTTTACCGGTATCCATAACATCCCTCGTGCAGATAGCTGATAAGTCATTGTTGTGTTTCAAGCTTTTTTTATGTTAATTAATTTTACTGGAAAAATCTCTTAACCAGTCAAGTATGAGTAAGGTGAATGAAAGCTTTGCATTAAACAGAATTATTAATACAAATGTTGGAATCAGAAATTTAAAAAAATCCCTTTTTGGACATGTCAAAAGCTTATTTTTTAGTGCGGAGCTCAAAGCTGCAAGTTCAATGGAGCCTCAGATAAAATGAAGGAGCAAAGAGAGCTGTGACACAATAAGTGTTTCCCAACACCAGAGGGCTGGTCTGGTTTGCAAACGATGATTTGTAGCCTGAACTATGACCAAGTTCAGCCTCATGGTTTTGCCGCTTTTATACCCTGACTGCTGTCACCACACTCCCCCCCATAAAGTGTTACTCCACATCCCATTCCTGAAAAGCCACACCAGACATTTCCAAGACGCACAGAAACCTGCTCCCACCTCAGACTGTCGAGGCTCACTGAACAGCAAACACTTATGTTTCGTGGTAACATTTGACTGAACATCTTCTCTGTGCAGTGAGCTGTCTAAAGGTGTCTGTGGACTAAAGAAACTGACATTACAGCCAACAAAGCATTGTCACATTGGCTTGGACAAGAAAAGAGATTTTTTTTGCTTGGTCTTCACAATATTTAATTTTTGACAACATTGTATAGAGCTATATTTTTGCAGTCATTGGTGTACATGCCACTTTTTTGGGGGGACAAAAGTTTGCAGTCTTTCCCTTACTTTTTATTCTGTGATGTTTTATTTGCATTGGAAACAGAATAAGGGACAAATAAAACTTTATAGTCTTTCTCAAAAATGATAATGCTGGTGTCTTAATGTAGACATAAAGTTAAACTGAGGTGAATATAATATCAAAACTGGCTGTCAATATTGGCAGAATTTTTCACATCTGCTATTGATTTTAAGCCATTATTGTCATTCATCCATTTTTTTTGCCCTTTTGATCTGAAAAGTACTGATTTAGGAAGCATTTAATTACCTGTGCCATTTTCAGTATATATATTTTTTAATTAAATTTAATTTATATTTATGATTTTTTATTAATAATGTTATTTAGATCTATGTTTTTTTCTTTTTTATGTATCTTTTTATCCGTAATAATCAGCTGTTACTGATTCTTCCCTGAGGGAGTATTTCCCAAAAGGATTAATAAAATAGTGTGTAATCTTATCTAATCTAAACTTAAATTTTTGTTAACATTTTTTGTTCATTTGAATTTTTGCACACCAAAAATGATCATAATTATTATGGTATTTTCCGTAAGCAAGCTAGACCTGAGCACCAAAGAAAGTTGAATATTAGAAATTTACGAAATGATATCCAGCTCTGTCAGAGGCCTAGGACTTCAGGCTGTTTATTTTTTGGCAATGCCATATGTTATTAATATTTTTATTGATATGTATGTCATAAAAAAATTAAAATATCAATCGATTAATTTTACTGAGTTAAAATAATTTACTGTTAAAATTATCAATTAAAAAAAAAACATACACATTTCTGCACAAAGTAAGCCTATTATTGCACATGGCTCCGTAAGTGTTCTGTTGTGATGTGCCTTTTATGTGTCAACTAATTTTATGACAAAATTCAGTCAAATTTAAAATCCTGGTTTTATGACAACCCAAGAATGACCCTGTTCATTACTGCACATTGCGTTCCAATAGACCTCAAAGCAGTTTATAGTAAAAGTTTTTATGAACACAACTCTAACTGTATGCCCTTTCTCCTCCTCTCTTTAAGGCCAATTACGTCCTGGACAGTGATAATCTTCTCGCGACTCAGCGGCCGGAGTACGACGTGATCCTGTGCCTGAGCGTAAGCAAGTGGGTTCACCTGAACTGGGGGGACAGCGGCCTCAAGCGTCTCTTCAAGAGGGTCTACAGACATCTCCGTCCTGGAGGCCTGTTCATCCTGGAGCCACAGCCCTGGGAGTCATATGTCAGGAGGAAGAAGCTGACAGTAAGAGCTGATGTGCAAACAGGAGTTCAGTTACATAATTAAAGAAATGGGGCGTCACTTCTAAAGCCTGGTTTGACTAAACTGGAGCATCTCCCCTTTCTCAAAGTTATGGAAAAAAACACTGTCTGCCCTTTAAATGCCTGTTTTCACCTTAAAATTAAAAGAAAGCTCAGTGAACAGGCCAAAAATAATGTAAATCTGACATCAGATATTTTAATATTACTGTTATTTTCATGTATAATGTTTGATCATAGCAGGTTTTACTTTTAATGGTTAAACTAATGTCGTTACAACAAGGGGTTCAAGAACATGAACAATCATCTTCTTATTAAATATAGATGAGCTGTTTAAGTGAAAATGAAAATCTTTACCAAGTGTTAAATAGTCTTTCCGCAAAATCTTTTAATAATGTTTTTGTCCAGTAAGTGTCAGTATTTTTGAGGATGAAGGTCTCATTTTATACTCTCCTTTGAGAGGCACTAGTGTTTTTTTATCTATATACCTTAGAAAAGTGAAATAAATGTGAGAAGCGTTTGTGTTAGTGAATTTTAATCCTTTTTCTTAGACTTAAAATGTTGCAGTGTGTAGTTTGTTGGTTGGATGATGGTTTCTACAGCTTTTACGGTATCTATTTAAATGTTGCACTTTACACTTTCGTTCTTACCTTAAAATCTGAATTACTCTTAAGTGATCGGGTCCATCAAAACAAAAAAATCTGCTGTACTGTAATGAAATCAGTACAACCATATGGCATGAATACATTATATGAGTAAGTGGTTACAGATTGAAAATGCACTGGTGTCTTGTCAAGTATGATGGTCTTGAAAAAGGTCTTAAGAAGTACTTAACTTATTCTCAGAATTTCTTCAGAAGAAAGTAAAGTACCTTTAAGACAGAAGTAATTACACAGTAAAATTGCAGCTGTCTTCTTGAGCAAGTCTCGTAGTCTGTTTTTTA
This sequence comes from Scarus forsteni, assembly GCA_036419115.1. Taxonomy (NCBI): domain Eukaryota; kingdom Metazoa; phylum Chordata; class Actinopteri; order Labriformes; family Labridae; genus Scarus; species Scarus forsteni. The sequence continues at coordinate 15,339,605 of JAZDUH010000011.1, read as the reverse complement.
ATAATAGACTGCAGAGAAAAGTAGCTTAACTGGAATCTTAAGTGCACATACTGTCACATTAACATGGGATGGCAATCAGTGCCTTTGTACAGGAACTCCTGCATGTCTACATGCAGAACTTTGCAAAATTGCATAAGCAAGTTTATGTTGTTTTCATCATCTGAATAATTTCAGCCCTAATTTGAATCATTAATTTGAAGGTCAAGGCTGTTGAGTACTTTTTGTATTGAAATAATTCACAAATTAAGATACTGGTAAGAATTCTTTTACTTAATCCTTATCTAATCAATAAGTAGAAGTGCTCAAACTGGACAAACCTCATCCAATGAATTCCTGATAATATCAGCCCACTTATAAGCCAAAATGTTGAAAACTGCCCTATTGCACTGTGTTTTCAAATCCTGAACAAATTCCTAGATCTGCATTCATATTTGGATCTCCACTAAAATGTAGTAATTCCTCCCTTGTGCCATGTACAACATGTCCAGAAAATGTCATCAAAATCTGTTGAGATCTTTGTGAGTCGTTAGCCAAAATGTGGAAAACTGCCCTGCTGTGCAGTATCAATGAGGTCTTAAAAAAAATCTTGCCCTGAAAAGTTCTGAAAAACTGTTGTGAACTTCTTGAGTTATATCGCCCACATACAGACAAAAAACAAACAGACATACACAGGCCAAAACTATAACCTCTTGGAGGAACTAAAAATGATATTGAATTGCAAACATTTCTTAATTCAAACATCCATTTGGTTTTTTTTTTTAAATTTCAATAACTATGAAAATTAAGCTGGTCATCAAGACAAACCACTTGAGTTGTTTCACAGTCTTTATGAAACATTGTAATCTTTGTTTTCTTCTCACTCGACAGGATAATATTAACAGGAATTTTTACAGCATCCGCCTCAAGCCTGATCAGTTTTCTTCGTACCTTACGAACGAGGTGGGCTTCTCCAGGGTTGAGCACCTCGGGGCCCCCAAGTGTTCTATAAAAGGTGATTTACTTGTTTGTCAGACACATTCATGCCTCTTTATTTTATTCAACACAGCAGCTAAACATCTATCTGATCCGACCTTCTCACCAGGTTTCCAGAGGCCGATCTACTTGTTTCACAAATGACCGCTCCTGCCTTGATGATCACTGAATGTGAGTAGCCTGAACCACCACCAGACAAACAAACCAGCCAGCTGCCCTGGACTGAGGAGTCGAACGATTCCTTCACTGTTTCTCCAGCTACTCAGACGCTGAGGACTGAATTCAGAAAGAGGAACGGGACCAAAAGTGGAAGTGATTTAGTAGAGATGAGATGTTTCGTGAAGAAACACCCATCAGACTCTCCTGAGATTCTTTATAGAACTACAGAGTGAACTCAGAAAAGACTCCACGTTGAACCTGGAGCTGAACATCACAGTCTGAACGGGCTGTGAAGAGGTGCTCATCTGATTTGATCATTTCCCTGGATTATCCTCGTGCTAATGATGCCCCAGTTTGGCCACAAATGTGTTGAATATCTTTTCCCACATATCTCAACTTTCATAACTTTGTTCTGTGCCACCATGTCTCCATACATGAAACATATATTAGGGTTGGGGGATAGAACAGACCTTTATGTATGACTACTAAGCTGGGCTTGACAGTAGATCAGAGGATCATTCTGTCATGAAGGAGAAGTTACACCATTGTGCCAGATCCATGTTTCATATAGAGAATGAAGCCTCGTGCTACAGGCTACACTGCAGCTATAGATGGCATCTGCTTATCGGTCGAAGAGTATGCCTCATATTTGTATCCTGTTGAGACAATACCAAATTTAAATACAGTCTTAATTAATGGTTTCAGTACCAGTTTAATACAATGGCCACAAAGTGAAAGTCTTACATGAGGAATAAGAATTTTCTTGTCACATAAACTCCTGCACTCTGTATTATTTGCACAGAAACACTGACGGTGTTTCCAAATTTAATTAATTGAAATTAATTAACATTAAGGAGTTCTACTGCGGTTTTAGTGGACTCACCCTCGTTACATAGATGTAGTTTTTTCAAAGCTTTGGTGCCCATTGATATTTTTGATCATTGAAATAAGACTTTGTATTTTCTCATAATACTTAGAATCGAAGAGTACTTTTACAACCCTCGTCGAGGTGAGCATGGTGATAAAAAAAAATTATAAATCAGACAAAAACATGAAGTCAAAGATTCAATGAAAAATATCTTTCAACCCTGATAATTTGTTCCATATTCTACAAAATAGGCCAAAGAGCTGAATGAACTCAAGCTGTGAGAAGTCCAAGTTTAGATTTGGACAATGTATTAGCTATTGAATTGCACAAACATGACAGACTACAAAGCGATTTTTGTTGCACAGTATCTTAGAGATTAAGAAATGTTGCATTTCAAACAGCCAAAATAACAAATACTGAATGATAGAATTCATTTTAAAAGGTCCAGTGTCCTGCGAAATCAATTTCCTTTGCTTTTGGTGTTGTCAGAAGAGGAACCTGACAACTGCCACAAAACCCTCAATTCAAGGAGAAATGCTCTTTGCTTCTTTAAAGAAAATGTCCCTTAAATCCATACTTTGAGTTAATTTACTACTTTGACCAGTTAGTACTGCACCTTAAACATGAGGTCATGGGAATAATAAGTCTGAGTTAAAGCTGAGTTTTGGCTGTTTTGAATGCAAACCCCTTTTGACTTGTTTTGGAGTGTGAACTGTTCAGGAAGCACCAAATCCATTTATGGGATCTTCAAGCCTTACTAATGCTCCATCCTGATGGTAGGGGGCACATTTGAGCTGTGATGACACCCAGGTGTGAGCTCAGCTCTGAAACATTCAGCACAGAGACGACAAGGACTATTTTACAAGTTTGATTTGTAATGGGCAGTGATGTGTGATTCTCTCCCCTAATGACAGTTAAGCCATAGCCATTCCTATTGTGTTTTGTACAATGTCCTTCACCGGGTGCTGACTAAGAGTCTAATTAAGAGAACAATGTTCCACAGAGGGTCTGTTATTGAAGCATTTCTCTGCTGTATGAATCTGACAGAAGCAATTTTGTGTGGGCTAATTATAACTACTGAAAAGGCACTAATTCAAGCAGCAGCTCTGTTGTTCTCCGGCTCTTGAACCAAATTTTTTTAAGACTGAAGATTTGCATTTTTGGACAAGTGAATTGGTTCTAAACTGACTGAAAATTGACGACACAACTCTTCATCAGTTTCAGTAATACTAAGCTGTTTGTTTTGGAACTGCAGCGAATACATTTTCAAGGGTCTTTTGCTCTTGAAGTCGACAAATAGGCCACCATCATCTCAGTCGTATTCTCAAGAGGACACTTAAGGCAGCCGCTCTCTGATTGTATCTTCACTGTTGTGCACTGACACTGCTGATCTAAAGCTCTCATTTCAAGTGGCAGGAGCTGAGCTTTATTTTCCTGTTTTTGGCATCAGGTTCTTTTACATCATTCAGCACACCAGGATAAGGGATGATGAAGAGGATGGGCAATATTGTGTTTCTGTTTTAGTTCATGATCAATGTAAATATGTTGGCAAATTTACTTTACATGTTGTTGATACTGAGTTCATGCTTTTTGTCATCTTCAAGTGGATTTTTTTGTGTTGTTTTCAAATGTTTGCTGCCAAGTTGTGAGTGAGACACATGTAAGAGGGTTTTGTCCTGAAAGAGGCCACCAAGCCAGCTCTTCATGAGGATATGAATCTGTACATTTCAACGCTCTGATGTGTCTGATTTGCTCGTTCCAGGCGGCCATTTTTGATTGTCAGATTGGCTCTTTATTTTTTTATAAACTGTTCAAAAAGAGCGTTTTTTTGTCAACGCACTCTCATTTCACTTCACAAAGACATTTTAAGGTCTTTAAATCAGAAACTCTTGACTACTTTTCTCTCCATTTTCCATATGAAGTAGCTTCAGATGAAATTGGAAGTCTAATTTTGCAAACCAACAACCTCTCTACTCTAAGCTAAGACAATCTCACTCTCAGGCTTAGATCAGCCCTGTTTTTAACTTCTCTGGTGTGTTACTTTTAAAATTATCGGTCAATGTCTCCCTTATGCAGGCCAAATAATGAGCATTTTATTGAAGAAAACAACTGTTTTAAGCTGTTATGCTTTGCCATTGATGTTAAAAAATTGCACCTTACTTTCTCAGCAGCAAAAGTATGTTTTGCTTGAGATGTGAAATTGCATGTTTTCATATAAAGTGCTCTAATAATGGTACTCTCCTTGAGGTTTTGCATTAAATTGTGCAAAGTGTGAAAGCATTTATATCAAATGGGACTACTTGAAAGATAGGAGGTGATAGGTCAGCACTTGTTTCAGCATCTTTTAACGTGAGTCAGGACCTTTTTGTTACAAAACAACCAACTTCTTAAAGTGACTAAAATGGCCAAAAAAGTGGAAAAAAATCAGAATTACTTGGTAAAATTGAACAGTTTATACTGTCAACTAGTTGCTTAATAGCATGCTAATTATTAGTATACTGGCAGTTTAGGGCTATTTGGTACCTTATTCAACATTAATGTATTTTATTTTCCTCAGTACTCTCCCAATAAAGTGGTTCAGGAACGAGTCCAAAAACGCTGCAGTGAGTTAGCATTTAGCACATCCTAGTTTCCAAGCCTGAAACTTAATCCAATTCCAGTTTCAGATAAATGAACACAAAGAAACCAGATTTTAATGTTTAATGTGAAATGATAAAATACTTCAGATTTTTCTGCTTTTGAATCTTAAGCTGCTGCTATGTGTTCAAAAAGCTGGTTGCTAAATAACTGCTAATAAGACTACAAAAATGACCGGAGACCCAACTCCAAGCATTTCTGATTGTTTGCAGTGATCAATAGGTCATCGGTTTTGCCACAGACATGAACACCAACTGTATCAGGTCAATCGATTGAAAGAAAATAAAAGAAGAATGTGTTATAAGCAGCCAGTGTACTAAAAAAAGAAAGCATACCAATGAACTTCTAATTCACAGTGAGTAGTAAGACCTCACAGGAAGGTGCCATCATTTTTCTTGCTGTTCAGTTTTTATTAATCTTGCAGTGCATAAACTACAATTAATGTTGAATTGTGATGGCACACCATAGATTTTCAGATACAGAAACTGGTAACACTTTATTTTGTGCATATAGGGTGTAGGGATACACAATGTTATCTGTTTGATATTGGTATTGGTATAGGAAGTTACGTATCGGTATCGGCCAATATTTGAATTTTTACAGATACTGACAGCTGGTATATTGGCTGGAATATCGGCAAATCACACAAATGTACAGTATTAACGCACCCTCTCATCACTGCATGGGTACATTTTAAATCAATGGTTTCATTTTTGCAAGAGTTAGATACTTTTTTTTTCTGGTTCTACATTGGAATTAAAATGCAGTACAGGCCAAAAGTTTGGACACACCTTCTCATTCAATGTGTTTTCTTTATTTTCATCACTCATTACAGTGTAGATTCTCACTGAAGTAATGATGGCCACTCGTTTCTCTTGATTTAGCTGATTGGTTCTTGCCATAATATTAACCCTTATGGGGCTGTCGGCTGGGCATCAGCCTGACTTCTGAACAACACAAATGATGGTCCCAACCCCATTAAAAAGGCAAGAAATTCCATTAATTAACCCTGGAAAGGCACACCTGAGAAGAGAAAACCATTTCAGGTGACTACCTGTTGAAGCTCATAAAGAGAATGCCAAAAGTCTGCAAAGCAGTAATCAGAGCAAAGGGTGGATACTTTGAAGAAACTAGAATGTAAGACATGTTTTCATTTATTACACACTTTATAATTAAGTACATCATTCCACATGTGTTCATTCTTATGGCTCTTTTCCACTAGCCCGCCTTGGCCCTACTCTACTAGGCCCCATTTGATTTGCAGGGTGTTTCCACTGGCCTGGTACCTCCTAAAACAAGCTAGTTTTAGTACCTACTCCGCTCTGGTTCCAAGCGAGCTGAGTCGATACTAAAAGATGACGTCACAGACTGCCGGCTACTGATTGGTCAGACAGTGTCGTCATCAATGAGTCATGAGCGCGACGACCTAGCGTGCTAGCGGTAGCTACCCTTAGCTTACTCTCAAACGTCTTTTCTTTGCAGCTCGATTGCTCTCGTCCTCGGCTTCATTTTGTTGAATAGCTTCCAAAACTCTCCTGTGCTTCTCAAGGGGTATTTCTTCTTACCACCTGCAGCCTTCTTCTGCTTTCCTCTTTTACTCGGTTTGTGACAAAAAGCCACAGATTGTTGTGTCGCGCTCAAAATGACGTCACCGCAGTGCCGCTCACCCCGTTGGGCAGGCGACTGGGGCTAATGAAAACGCAGCACAAGGCGAGTGGAGTAGAGCCGGGTAGAGTCGAGTAGGGCTAATGGAAAAGGGCCAATAGTTTGATACCTTCAGTGAGAGTCTACAATGTAAATAGTGATGAAAATAAAGAAAACATATTGAATGAGAAGGTGTGTCCAAACTTTTGGCCTATTTTTCTTCTTTCCATTTGCCCAACAACGTAACAGAGTGGCCATCAGGCTCTGAAAAGCGTCATGCAGCCTCTTGATAATCAAAGTTGCCCAGCCCTGTGCTAGAATATGATCATATAGAATAAGGTTCAAATAAACTCTTAATAACGACTAAGAAGTAGAAGGTATGTGACCCTTTGCCAAGCTTCACCCTTTCCAGGAAGCCCCGCCCTCCTTAGTTACTGTTACTAGGGTCAAACAAAATCTGTTGTGACTGACCTCTCTCCCATTGGAAACAATTGAAGATTACTTTACAGGCAGCTTTTATTAATATTTGACTCATTATGATTCTTTTCACATTTTGCTCAAGCGAAAGAATCAGGACAAAACTACAGTAGGGTGTATAAAGCAACAGCAATATCTTCATGAATATTTCAGAATAATTAGAAATAAAACTGCTTTAATTTAGACTCTGCTTACATAGAAAGTGTTTGACTGTGTAACACTCTGCTGCTATATTACTCTGAACAGGGTCTCTGGATTCTGATTGGTTGATCAGTTAATCAGTCAGAAAAGCCAACAGAGGGTCAACTAGCATGCTAATAAGCAACTTCCTAACTGTGAAAATGTGGATAAAACATCAAGACTGTGGAGCTAGTTTAAAATATAGGTGCATTGAATCACATTTGGCTATTTTAAAGAGAGAAAGTGGTTTTTAAGAGTGTTAAGAAGACACTGCTTTGTGCAACAGAGATGTTTCATGCCACAGAGGTGAGCTTCACATTTTATAGATTTGACTGTGGTATGCATCAGAAACAACAGCTGTGTTATTTAAGCAGCTTGAGCAACAACTTATTAGTGAGGTATTTGTTCAAATTAAAATACGACACTGTAATCAGCTATAGTTAGTTTCATTTCCGATACAGGCCTTAATATCACTCTTAAATCGTACAAAAGAATATTGATACCCCAGGAGCACAACAAATGCACAAAGTCAAGGAGTGTATGATCATTTCTACCTGCTGAATTTGCACTGATATGACTGGGAGGAACTACAATAGTTTGAGTTCATCTTTTTTGTGATGACTCACGTCTTGTGTTAACTTCTTTTATGACTGGTTGTCTGGAAAACCTTGAACAAATATGATCCATTTGTCAGGGAATCTCCCTATGCCTCTGAACAACAAGACATGTCTGAATGGTTGCTCTGTTTCTCATTTCCATTGATTAAAAAATGGTCAAAAGATTTGGCTGTTCGGTATTTGCTTGTATGGCACTATGCAAACGTCTTTAACTGAGGCTACAGTAGAGACATGGAGTGGAGCAGGGGCGAGTTCGAAACTTGGGAAGAGAGTTAGCATTTAGCATTTCCTGGTTTGGGAAGTTATTAGGAATAGTGCTTTTGGAAAAATGCCTGAAATACTGTCAGTGAAGACTTAAAAAAAACAAAAACTATATGCAGAAAGTTGAGATAACTTATTTTGTTAACTGATAATGTATTTAATGCCAACAATTTCAAGTTTTCATTATTACAGTGTATGAACTTCGACATGTTGTTGTGATACTCTGTAAAAACTGAAAGGCCTCTGTTTTAATATTTAAGTTGTCTCTTAAAAAACATGCACATCTGCAGCTACATTCATTTGTTTTTGGGCAGTTAAACTTTTAGGTTCAGGTAAGGATCTTGATTTGGGTTTAAAAATCAAGCCATTGTAACTTTTTTTTTTCCTCTAAACATTTGAGCGGTGCTTCTTAGAATATATTTTTTCCTGCACTAGTCATTGATTAATTGCTTTTTTAATATCTCAATTATCCATATTTCAACCTCAAATACCTTTTTTTTTATTATTTACATTATAATATCTACCTTATTCTCAAAAGTAGTAGAACAGAGGGGGAAATGTCAAACTTCTCAGCTTATTTCTTAGAAGACTTATAGAAAGCAAGTATTTCTAAAGTTTTCCCTTTCATTTAATTTGGAGCGGAAATGTTTATTTCACTTTCTACAGAAATCCTAAAAAATCTTAAATTTTCTTAAAATTTAACAGATATATTTTTTGCATCTCATTTGATATATCGGATGGCAGCTGATAATCCACTTGAGGACAATTTTTATTATTTATTTGATTTTAGTCAGATGTTTTTTAGTCATCATATTGATTACATAGAAGTATCATGAAGGCATGTATCAAATATGATACAAAAGGCATTAATGGGTTAAGTTTATAAGTTTAAACAAACATGTATGCCACATTTTAATATGAAGAACGTCAGATCTGATAAGAACACAAGCTCAGCTTCGAGCTTTGCCAATCACTGTTAACTTTATCATCCGGGCACCTGGGTTGGCCAATCAGATTTTAGAGTGTTTGCAGCTGCACATTTGATCAGGCATTTCATTTATTGATGCCATGCCTCCAGTAGGGGGCGCACCCCACTATTTTAAGACATTGCCCCAGCATATATGGTCCTCATATTGAAGTTGTTGTTTTAAAAATAGATAAATAGCCTGTCATTGGGTTTTGGAGGCCATGAAAACTGCTCCAGTTTATACAGTAGAAGTCATTTTTGTCCCTCCCCTCATAGGTGGCATGCATCCCTATGTTATCAGGGACAGTGAAATTGGCCATGGTCCATGTCCTGGTGAGGTCGACCACAGGACAACTTTTGGCCACAACTATGTTGTAGTCCAGAGGGGAAACTTTAACTTACACCTTCATTTCACACTTAAAACCAGACGTTAAACTAGATCCATCATGTTTGGATTATTTGGCTCGAATTGTTATGTACAGAGTTCTTGGTATTACCAAGCAGTTTACAACTAAAGCTGACTTGATATGTGGATATAAGCTTTTGATGGTGTCAAAAGTGGATCTGTTGAGGGAACTTGGTCTTCTGTTTGGATCTTATACTTATCACACCACTTATAACCTTTATGATGACTGCCTGCTGATTGAACTTTATGCTTTACAGGTTTTTCCTCCTATTTGCTTACTTTTGAGACCTCTCTCCTTTTGAGGCTTCAAACCACATCTTGTGAGCTGGTCCCAAGCCAAGCACACCTGCCTTCCTATTACCACCTAGCTATTTCAGGGAGCTGGTTGGAAGTCTGATCAATTATTTCATCAACCCTTCCCCTGCACTATGGCCACACTGGACCATTAGCATTAAGTACGGATGGATGAACAGATCTTGAGCAGCTTGAAAGTGAACCGTTTGTTCTCCAGTCAGTCAAGGAAGTTTGATCAATTTCATAGGAGTTTGGGACCATTTTTTTTCCCAAAGAAAGATGCTTAATCAGCCAAACTATCTTTCGGTCAGACTTTCATAAGTGAAGTTGTTCTTATTTGACACAATTTGGGGCTGCCAGATGGAAATTGGAGGCAGGAAACTGTATTTTTCTACAACCTGGCTTTTGTTTAGGGAAGAGGAGTCCGAGTGTTTTGAGAGATATGCCATTAAAATCATCTCAAAACCTTGGGCTGGATGCTGATCTTCCATCTGTTAACAGGGACAGACACGTCGATTGTATACTTGGCTTGTTTGACATCTAATTGAAGCCAAGATCCAACTTTTATTAAGTAAACTACTGTCAAAAGACTACTTTCCTCCAGGCATGGAAAGACGTTGGGGGTATGTTTATGGAAAAGAGAAGAACATTAATGTGCCTGGTCCAGCTTGAATATACTAAAGCTGTTTTCAATTAATTTTGACCTCAAGTTCTTTAAAAAAAAGTCTTAAAATCACACCTAGCCATAAGCCCCAGCAGTGATGTATAGCTTGTTTTTCAAAGGACAAAGCTGATTCCCATCACTGAAGCACCAGAATTCACCAACTATCCCTTTAAATGAAAGCCAGTCCACTTGCAAGCTCCAAAGAGTTATTTTTTTGGATTTTTAACTAATGAATGGGACACAAACTGCATCTTCAAACACTAACTTATTACTGTGGTATAGACAATTAATCCATCCCATAATATCTTTATGTTTGAAGCTGTTGCTGTCAGCTTTGTGAAGACAGACAGCCTCATGTAAACAGGTTTGTCGGGGGTTTACCCTTTTGTGGTTGGGTCACGCTGAGCTGTCTGAATAGTACAAAGATTCGACCCAGATGACAATGCGGAGCACAATACAGAGGCTGCTGTTTACAAATAGCATCCATGCCTTTAACACCTACTGGCCTGGACCGGTCATCAGCCATCTTCAGGTCCTGGCTCTGGTACAGCGTTCAGTAACCACGTGGACAGAGGGCTTTTGAAATCACAAAAGTTAACTGGCTGTTGGATGCCAGTGTAGATTTTGTGATGCTGGGCCTTTGTCTTGTAATGATATTGGTCAAACAGAGGTTGCTGCATTTGTTCCAAGCTAATGCTGACATTGTCTCCAATTAATAAAAAAGACACACAAAACAAGTTACCAAACACAGACATTTGACCTTATAGTCACTGGTAGGCAGACAGTGTGACAATGGATTTGCTTTGCAATCGACTGCAGGGTTGTGACGTTGTCCGTCTGTTCCAGACAGTGTTGTCCAGACAGACAGAATGGTGAGATGACATACACACAGACAAGAGACATTACATTTCATTCACAAAAGCTCTGTTCAATCACAGCTATTTGGGTTAGTCACTTGACCATCATTGTCTCGTGTCAGGACAGGGCTGGGTGAAAGCATGCCACTCTCAGACTGCTTTACATGCTCATACTCAAAGGTGAAGTTTGAGCCCATGTTTTAGATGTTTTTTTTATGGTTTTCTTCCAGATGGGGGGAGGTGGCTGAGGCTAGAATGCTGCCAAAACTGTCGACCATCTGGGACAATGGCTTGCATCCTCTACAGAAACATGCCGCTCAGTTGCAGAAGCAGTTTCAGAATACAATTTTATTTCCCCAAACTGTAATCTTAAAAAGCAGATGATTTCGCCAGATTCCATGTCTGTCATGAGACGGATCCATTTTGTTAGGCTCTAAGATCAAATGTTTGTTTCTGGTCAGAAAATGGCTGGACTAGTCAGCGTAGGTTCTGGAGGAAGAGGTGGTAGCTGCTGGATGTGCTCTGTTTATTTGTGCCAAAATTGAAAAGTGAATACAGGCCCAAAACAGGGAAGTTTTGTCTATTAACTGTCCAAATATTTTTTTAAGTTATGACCTCTCCAAAGTCCTGTCTTATCCAAACATTTCTGCGGATGTTGCACGGATGAATTTGACAAATATATCCCATGCCCACCTGGCATGTCAGGTTACCCCTGCTGTTCAAGAGAAAGATACTGGATGTAATAATGTGATACCTGCCCCAATCAGACTCTTCTGTATATGAGAGGACAGGTTTTGCTAGTATCTATAGATCTACAGACCTCACTTCCAACAGGCTGGGACATGGTGTAAAATGTATATCAAAAAAAGACACAATGATTCCCAAATCTTTTTTGGCCTGTTTTCACTTCAGAGACTAGAAAATTAATGTTCAAAGTGATAAACATTTTTTGGGGGGGGTCAATTGTTCACTATATATATTGCCACAAGGGCTCCGGACTAATCCACCACAGTCAATTAACAGTTTGTTGCTACATTCACAAGTGTAAATTAAACCTCTACCATGCAAAGCCAAAACAATAAATAAACAATAACACCCAGAAACTCTGCCAACTTCTCAAAGCTCATCTGAGATGGACTGACTCGAAGTGGAGAAGTGTGGTGTGGTCTGACGAGTCCACATTTCGAATTGCTTTTGGAAAATCTCTTACGTGGGCTAAAGAGGAAAAGGATCATTCAGATTCTTATCAAAGTTTACAAGCCATCATCTGTGATGGTATGAAGGTGTGTTAGTGCCTATGGCATGGGTAACTTGCACATCTGAGAAGGCACTATTAAATACTGAAAGGCACATACAAGTTTTTAATCCATAAAGAGATGCCAGATCTTGTCTTTGTGGTGTGCTCATATATAGGTTAAAAATTATTTGCAAAACATTGTAATCTGTTTTATGTATGCTTTACACAATGTCCCAACTTCACTGGAACTGGGTTTCACCTCAGTGTCTATTATTGTCAAGTATTTGGGGATTATATAGGCTACTTAAAAGAGTAGTTTGGTGCCTTTGAATAGGGGTTGTATGAGGTACATGTCGATGCTAAATACATTAGCATTAGTGATGGGTATCAGCTTTGCTCCTATAGAGAACTAGCACAGGTCTACCTTGCTGTTGTAATGACCATGTGCTCTGAGTAATCCTGCAAGTATTTAGCCATATCAAATAACTGGGTTGTTGGTCATTGTAATAGACAAACTGAATAGACTGCTTTAATTTTCTGCTAGCAAGCTCCATTGTTTGGTAGGGCCTTGCTCCAGGCAGAATGACATTTAGGCTATGGGATGAGCCAAATTTGTACCAAAACAATGAAGTTTGCTTGTAGAATAGTAGAGCATCATAAGTGTTTGCAGTGCAACTCAAGACTGTGTCTTTGTCATCCAAAGTTTACCAAAAATGTTCTGGGCTCTTGGCCCCATCAGCAGCAATGTAACAACTAGCTTCCATGCTGCTAATCTCCTTAAGCCAAACCAAACACAAATTTCAGTTTGTTGCACAATGAAAATACATTGAAAGTCAAGGGATGACGAGTCGATCATGTGACAGATCTGTGGCTTTTTTTTTTTCATTTCGTCATTTTGCCCAAGTTGAAAATATCCAACTTTACAAATTTGCCAGAAGCAGATTCAGTCAGCACAGGACTGAACAGTGACGAGGATGTCAGCACAAACAGAGGATAAACGACTGCATCAGAGCTCTTCTACACAGTCATATGAATTTTCAGAGACTAAACCATGGAGAGGAGAAAAAGGAAAAGTCTCAGGAGAATTTTTGACCATCTGGTAAGTTCAACTCTTATGTTTTTTTACACTTTTAATGGGCTGTGCTGTGAACTCAAGCCAGCACAATGGCAGATTGCACTGCTAGCTGGTTGCTGGTGTGCTTTCTGGCTTACTGGTGGTGATTTGACATGTTTTTCACCAGAGAAATGATGTCAAAACTCACAGAGGAACTATTGGTGTGCCCACAAAAGGGGGGACCGGGGAGAAAGGAGGAGTTGGTCTATGGCCCTACCCTGAAAAAAATATGACTCTGGGAAACAGAGGGGATGTCATGGATCAACTTTTCTGGGACGTTTAGTGTCTCGTTTTGAGAAGAAGAGGATTGTAGAATTGTAGAAACATCCATCATAGCAGATCAGGGGTCAAGAAGGCGGAAACACGTGGCTGGAAGACAGGCCCGTCTGGTTCTCTAATACCTTTGGAGTCTGAAGGGTGAAAATTCACTTTAGTAAATATGAACCATTTTACCACGCAAATACGTGCACAAAATTTTGTCCCATGAAGACGAAATGTGAATACTTCTTTTCCATTTGGTGTGAACACAGCTTTAATGTGAAGCCCTGCTGCTTTTCTTCAGGCAGTGACATGCTTTGCTAGGTTCTGCCCACTCTGTTCTAACTTGACCATTCGATTTGATTGATCTTCTCAAACCAGAAACTACACTCCATAAGGTAAAAGACCGTTCTTTTTTAATAAATTAGTAGTGCTTGCTGGGGGAGAAAAGCTGTTTCAAAGTGATGATGCATTCCCACTCATTCTGGGGCACTGGCTGTGAATGGCAGGGAGATGTTGGCACTGTTCTACTTCTTAAACAAGTAAAATTCATTCATGAAACTGGAGGAGTGGTTTACTGGTACCTTGTGGGGTGTGGTTTTTGGTTAAAAAGACAAAAAAAAAATTAAGAGCAGGCAAGCAATCAATAAGAGCTAAGCTGCACGTAAAAAATATAGTGAGGCTTCATACTAAAAGGACGAAACACAATGGCTGTGGTTAATGTGCTTAGCATTAACATTAATGTCATACAGCCCTACCTCAAAAATAGCAAACTGTCCCTTTAAGTTCATGGTGTGAAGTATCCACACATCAAACATGAAAACATTTATTTCATGCATTTATTGAAAACACTGCATTTCAGAGTGGAGGAAACTGTTCACACAGGTCAGATTATCAATGGGAGGGTTGATCACACAAAGTTTCAGGCAGAAATTACTTCCTACATGAAAAGTTGGGTTGCAGTTTCACACAAATGACCTGCTTATGTAAGAAGTTCACTCTTATAATCATTGTCTCAAGGTGACCTCACAACAGAATCTCTGAAAGTCATGCTGTCAAATTGGTTAATCCACAGGAATGCTGTGTGTGTAACCAGGATCCTGAACTGAAGGTGTCAGTCGGCACGCTGTCACATCTTCAGACAACATCAGGTGCTAAGAGCGTGCAGCACAGCACCTGGAAATGAGCACAGTAAGACTTCTTTTAAGCCCTTGTCCTTGCTCTTAAAATAGTAGAATCTCATCATTTTAAGATGTTTGATGGCCTACCTGTATCTCCTGGGGCAACCATGATGACCAACAAAGTACTCCTGGGCATGGCAGAACCGTCTGCAGAGTCCTCTATACCCACAAGTCCAGTACTGCATCTCTGGATCATTGCCTGGATTTAGTTGTAAAAGAATTACAGATAGATTAAATTTGTATTCTTTACATTTATGGACCCTTTCTTAATCAACAATTACACTAAATCTTTTAACTAAGATGTCAAGCCATGAAACTCTTTGAAAAATCAGAGCCACATAAACATGCCCAGTATGAGCACAGTGTGTTTCCAATCTCATGATTTGTTCAACTTGTGCTCACACTGTATCAAAATGTGTGCATCCATCCATCTATCGCTTACCCTCCCCGACTGCGAGCATCAGGAGAAGCACAAGGAGAACAAGGCTCAGTCCCTTCATGTTTGGGTACCACTAAGCATTCAGACACTGTTGTGGACAGGCTGATGCTGCATTTATACTGCCTTTCCACCATGGGGGTGGAGTCCGTCATGCTCTGTGCAAATCACAATAACAAAGTCTAGCTGAATGACGGCAGTCTGAGTAATAAAGGTCAGGAATATCAACTTTCAGCTTAGTCAACAGCTGCAGCGACTTAAGGATTCCCACATGTGTACGCGTTTTTTAAAGAACCAGACAGAATTTTGTGTAAAATTTCAAAATCAATATCTTATTCTCCATCCCTGGATGCTGCAAATGATCTGCACCATACACCAAAGACTAAAATCTAAATACAAAGGGACAACCTTAACCAAATATACCCCTATGATGTGGCACAGAACCAAACATAAACCAAAACCACCATCCCCCACAACAAAAAACCCACAGAAAGATATACAAAGAAGTTATCTGCTAATTAATATTAAGCTTAAACACAGTAAGCAGTCCTGTCACATCCGTCCTGTTATGTTTTGAGCGCCACCCCGTTTTATGCCACTGAGCTGCCCACATCTGAATGTAGCCGTAGTTCATGTGTGATTGCTGATGCTGTGGAACTACAATAAAACTGCACAAACACACTGCTGCAGTGACACAGGGGAGGATTGTTAACTAAACAATAACAATAGTAGGCAGTGACACAGAAACATTTACATGTGCAGCATGCCCCCTAGTGCTTATGGAAGATGTTTACGTGCTTTTTTTAGTCTCATGCTCTCATTACACTCAGTGTAGATGTATTTGATACTCTGCTTTTTAAACTAAACAGTACTGACCCTTGAAGCCAGGAAAACAACTGCATATGAGGAGTATAGCAGGGATATTTTTTATCAAGATAAGTTACAGTTTATATTGACAGTAGAACATGCATTAGATCCCTTGTGGGTTTGGCTATACATACAACTGCTAGTTTGGAACAACTCCAATGATATGCAACCCACAACTGCCAATATTTCCAAGCAACTTTTCAAAAAAAAAGAAAGAAAGTCGTTTATAATAAGCGCACCTGGTAACTGTGTTTGGTTATTGCTCCCTTATTGTAGTTCAATGCTCTGTCGGAAGGGTGGCGGTAGAGGCCTTAAGCGCCTCTTAACAACACAGTGAAGAATAACTTGCGCTCCTTGGCGCATGCGCAGCCCGTACAGCTGCAACCAACAACAACAGACCGGACGAGCTGCCCTATCATTTTCAAGATGGCGGACCTCCTAGGCTCTATCTTAAACTCGATGGAGAAGCCTCCAACTGTCGGCGACCAAGAAAGCCGACGAAAGGCTCGAGGTACACATTAAGATGCTTTTATTAAAGATTGTATTCGGTCCGTTAGATACTGCGGGGTTTGATTTATTAAGCGCTTAAATGAATGTAGAAGACAGACGAAGTGTGTATTCCTGGCACTGCCATTGGCCAGATGAGGCTGCGTGATGTTGACCCGGTTGGTTCGTCTTTAGCACCGCCTCTGCCGGACAAACAGACCCGCATGTCCCGCAGACCGGAGCTCAGGCTCTGGGTACGATCACTGGACACCTATAGAGACGCTTTCACAGACTTTGTTGGATTTAGTCCCTTATCAAATGTCTTAACATGCATGCCATCTCCTGGTGTTGCATTGAAATGACTGAAATGAAAGTAAAAATGTGAACTCTAATACAGGTCTAATACAAGTCCTCTAATATCAAACACAAAAAAAGATACTAAATGTTACTGAGTTATTGTCAGGCTTTCATTTCTGTATTTTTCTCTCTCGTACAGGTATCCCATACTTAACCAGTGAGCTGAGACTTTCAGTGCATGTTGCAATCAGGGGCGCTTCCTGAAATATTAGGGCCCATAAAACTATATATCACTGGGCCCCTGTCCCAACTAGGGCTGGGTGTTTCATGCAACCTCTCAACACCATACTGAGGCTACGATACGTATCCCATTAAGTGTAAATTATGGCCATTTATTATGCATTCATCAAAATTTCCAACAACTTAAATTTTGTCTTTACACTGCAAGTTCTACAACACAAGACACTTAAATTTAGGTCCTGCTTTAATTATTTAAAAGTTAGACTATCATTTTTACAAGAATGAATCGATAACATGCAGGGACTTTTTATTTTATTGCACAAAAATCTATTACTGTTTATTTATGAAATTCAAAATACTAAAAAGCCAAATGTAAGCATTCATATTGTAGTTTACTTTTTCCCCCCAAATCCACAGGCTTGTTAAAAGACTGTGGCCATGTCTTGTTTCAGTGACACATCATGAGAATACGTGGAACTGGTTAGCATTTTAGTTGATCACCATTTACATGACTGGTCTTTAAAAAGAAACAGAGCAGCCTGCTAAGTGCTACGTGAGCTTTGTGTCTCACAGAGACTTTGAAATGACCCACTGTAAGTACAAAATCTTGACTTCTTCCTTTTTAGAGCAAGCAGCAAGACTCAAGAAGATGGAGGAGCATGAAAAAAGAAAGAAAGCTGAGTTCAGAAAAAAGGTGAGAGCTCAAGAGTGACGGCTAATAAGAACTGAATTTACACTTGTTCATTTTTTCTTATCTAATATGACTTATGTTCTGTACATGGTGTCCATTTTTTTCATGTGAAAATGAAGTATCACGTTCATGCTATGTCCTGTTTCCTGTCTTTAGATGGAGAAAGAAGTGTCTGATTTCATACAAGACAGCTCACAGCAGAAACGAAAATATAACCCCATGGGCAAGATTGAAAGGAGTATATTGTAAGAAGTCATCACGTTAGATTGATGGAAAGGAATTAAAGACATTCTGATATTTGCCTTAAAAAAAAAAAAAACACTTCCATTTATCTCTGTCCCTCAGGCATGATGTTGCTGAGGTTGCTGGCTTGACCTCTTTTTCTTTTGGGGAGGACGAGGAGAGCCGTTATGTTATGCTTTTCAAGAAGGTCTGAAACTGATCAGTATATACACTATTGTCCAACATTTGCCTACATAAATTGAGAGGTGAAATGTGACTAAAGTCTACTTTGCTACTCTGCAGGAGTTTGCTCCATCAGACGAGGAGCTGGAAGCTTATCGTAAAGGAGAGGAGTGGGACCCCCAGCTGGCAGAGCAAAGGCGTAGACTTAAAGTAAGACGAGATGCTCCTTTTGTATTTCATCAAAGCTTCTTTACAACCTGCTGCCTGTCACATAAATAATAATAATAATAATAAAAGTACATTTTATTTAAGGGCGCCTTTTATGACACTCAAGGTCACCTTACAAAAGTACAAATGAAAAAGTGCACTACTGCAGGCGTAAAAACAGGTATAAAAACAGCCAATACCATCAACAGACAGTGCAAGAGATCAGAGGGAGTAGGAGAGCTTTAACAAATGAGTTCTGAGTCTTGTTTTAAAGAGGGGTGTTGCAGAGGTCAGGGGGGAGTGAGTTCCATAACTGTGGAGTCGAGCGAACATTAATCTAATGAAATTTTAACATGTCAATTTAAAATAATGGAATATGAACTCATCTCTTCTCTAAAAAAGTGAAATATGGTATCAGTCCAAGGTAAAACATGTCCTCACAGAGATTGATGGCTACTTCCCTAAAGACCTCTGAGACAGATTGATTAGCTCAGTCTTCTTCTCTGAAGTAAAGAAGCTTGAAGCAGACATGCATCTAAGCATTTCACTCACACAGTTTTCCATAAGGGGCACTTTATTTAAAGATCTGAACATATATATCTCACTTCTCTGGAGTTGAAATACCAGAAAACATTCACAGAATAAACTTAACCTATTGGTGTGGACACCATCAACATGGCATTTTATGATCTGATATATTACAATGACCAGTGATAATTGTTTTGTTTCCTAGATAGCCCGTAAATGATCTAATTACCACACAACAAGCATTTTTTGATTTCTTGAGCTTATGGGGAAAATGAGGGGAAATCCTGAAAGAAATTACTAAAAATGATCCATTATGAAAAAGAGCATTATTATCAGAAAACTGTTAGGGGTGGGAGAAGAAATGGATTCACGATTTTTAAATAGATCCTTTTTTGTTCAAAAATCGTTTTTTTTTTTCCAAATTTAAATGCTTCATTTTAGTCTGTGTTTATAAGCCACTTTTAAATACAATCCAGGCTTTTGAAGAGAGAGTCTAAACAGCTGGTTAAAGTATATTGCTGAATAAATCCTAAAAAGGGACTCACATGTGATGTGTGTTTTACTTGATATAGTCTGTAGGCATCATCATTGTTCATCTTTTTCACTAGTGTTAAAAAAAGCTAACTAAAGCTTGCAAACGCTGGAAATATCATAGAATGCAATTTAAATCAAATCAGCACCTAAAAAATCTTTGAAAAAATCGAATAGGGAGAAAAGCATACATCCAAGCCCTAAAAACACAGTATAAAGAACTGGAGAGAACAACCTGAAAATACACTTTGTCCTCAAAGTTGGTGTTAAAAAAGGAAATGGTCAGGCTTAAGGATTAGATAAGGGCCAAACTGTGACAGTTGGATGAAGCCTTACTGTTAATTTTCTATGTACACATACATGCATATAAACATAAAGATATGTTTGTATATACATACATCCAGGCAGAGACAAAGGGACTAAAAATTAGAATTTATGATAGCGACAAAACCAAGGATGCCCAGGTCATGAATCCGTCCTCGTCACATTGGTCTCTGCTAAATATAGAGTGAATCAGTCAGTATATTCATGGATGTTTATAGCTTTTATCAGAATTATACAATTATTCATATTTAAAGACTCACAAACCGAAATGATTCTCAATAATCTTAAACCAGAACTGAAGGCAGTTCAAGGTGTTTTTTTAACTCAATGAATGGAGATTTCATCATTTGTGTATCATTTACTAGAACTTCACTTTTTCTTTTTTGAAGTGTTCAGTAATGCTTCATAACACAGCTCTACTGAAACAGTCTCAGCCAATCATTGTTCTAATGTCTTGCTAAGTAAGTAAAAGTACAAATTTCCATAATCATATATTTCTGTGAAACATTACATTTTTATGCATTAAGGTATATTTGGGGATTTTTCCTTTACTTTTGTAATTTTTTACGTATGCATTATTGATTTGTGGGCCACATTTTCTGTTGATCCACATGCGGCCCCTGGATTTCTAGTCCTCTCAGGGCTTCTGGTAAATTAAGACCAGTAGATTATAGGGCTGGGCAATATTACCTAATCTCAATATCTCAATTAATTGAAGGTCTTACCTCCATTACGATTAATGAACAATTATTATATACTGTGCTGGAACAAATTAGTGGTGATACCAACAGTAATCGACATGGTCTCCCTGCAGTATTTACACGTAAGTTCCTTCTGCTTGATGTCCTCTGCATTGAATCCAAAATGTGCCCAAACATTGGAGACAGTATTTTTCTTGGCTACAAGGATGGATTGGCGCTTGTCTCCTTCATGTTGGTGGTGCGTCCTTTGCTCTTTGTGAAAGTGAACATAGACTATATGGAGGGGGCGTGGTCACGTGACTTACACAGGGAAAATAATCAAAATAATAGTCATGAGTAAAGTTACTCGGATTAGAGAGTCTAAATGTCAATTTTGATTGTTTTTGGATTAATTGCCCAGCCCTAGTAGATTATTCATCCATAAATTAAGCTCCCTCTGGCTTTGATAAATTGTTTAAGTGATTTTTGCTCTTAAAAAGCATGTCTGTCCAAAACGGTATTCCTTATAGTCGTGAGAAAACCATTCTTTACAATTTAACTCACCCAATTCTAAAAAATTATGCTACACAATCAGTCAGGCAGGAAGAAGAGCTGAAGAAGCTGACATTTATTTAACTGAAGGTCAAATTGCGTACTCTTATTTTCGAGACTTTGTTCTTCACTCCTGCAGGAACAAGCAGCATTGGAAGAAACAGCATCCAGCCAGACAAAGAAGACCGAGATGTGTCCCAACTCAAACTACAGAGACAAGTACAGTCACCTGATCGGCACCTCGGCTGCTAAAGACGCCGCACACACACTGGAGGCCAACAGGGCCTACGGATGTGGTGAGTAACTGTTATAATTTAACTTGGCCTGTAGAAAACACAAGCTCCCTCTCTCTCTGATAACTCACTTTTGTTTACTCGTTTTGTTTGTATGTTTGTCTCCCAGTGCCCGTGGCAAACAAGAGGGACACTCGCTCTATAGAAGAAGCCATGAACGAAATCAGAGCAAAGAAGAGGCTGAAGCAAGAGGACGACACAGGAGCACAAAGCAGCAGCAGCAGCTCCTGATTCTCCTCCTTTATGTCCTCTGTCTGTTAGTGTGTGCACGTGAGTGAGTGTGTGTGGGCGCAAAAGTGTGTCTGTGTGATCAAACTCATCCAAATAATGCAATATTCTCTACTTCATACAGTC
This sequence comes from Scarus forsteni, assembly GCA_036419115.1. Taxonomy (NCBI): domain Eukaryota; kingdom Metazoa; phylum Chordata; class Actinopteri; order Labriformes; family Labridae; genus Scarus; species Scarus forsteni. The sequence continues at coordinate 15,317,921 of JAZDUH010000011.1, read as the reverse complement.
TGAGTATGATTTACATCGCAGGTGTTCAGGTACTCTTATACTCATGATTAAACCTATAACAGAATGAAACACTTGATTTTAAAAGTATCTTGCAAATGTTCAGAATCCTAAAAACACCTGTTACACTTTTATATTTTGAAAATGACCGCTTGTTTGGTAGGTTTGTTGTAGATTAAGAGTTCTAGGTTTAATTTTTAACATTAAAAATGCACAACTAAGGAGCTTAGGGTTCATTTACGGAGCAACATTTAAGGCAAAAGCATGGCTGGAGGTCCCATTTATCAGACTTAGTTCAAAAGGGATAAGGAATGTGTGTTTTAGTCCCCTTGTTTTTAACTTCTTGATTATTTTTCTGTCAGTCTCAGCCTGTTTCAGAATCTATGTAATGTTGGAAGCATTGCCATTTCCTCCACTGCCTGAGGGAAATTCTGATATGTGGATTTTAGTGTTGGTTATTTGACTGTGAATTCAAGTATTTTCCAACTTTTATGTATTGTTATGATAAAGCCTTGCCTTTGGCATCATGGTAAGGAGCAGATCCAGGCGCATTTTGGGATATTTTCTGCGATGTTCTCAGCAAGTTTGTAGGCATCTTAATGTCTATTTTAACATGGTTGCACTGTTTTATCCCAAAATGTGTGATAATAAAAGGAGATCCATCTGTATGTCCTACTCATTGCCCCTTGTGGGCTGTAGAGGTACTGCAATAGGGCCACAAAAACAGATCTTTTGTAACATAAAAAACAAACATGATTTGGGATGCTGGTTTGACGGAGTGGTAAGCAACCAGGCCTGGCCCATCTATACTATGCTTCTGTCAGTACAGGTTTAAATCCAGCCTGTGGCCAGTTTGCAGAGTCCTTCCCCTCTGTCTTCACTGTCTCTGTCCCCCATCAACAAAGGCACACAATGACCCAAAAACCTTAAAACAACATGATTTTAGAATTTCAGTCATGTCTTAAATGCTCTTAATACTTTAATTCATGAATACTTTACTCCTTAAAGGTTAGGCAGGTTTATTTATAAGGCAGCTCAGACACATTTAAAGTACTTTACATGGGAAACGTAAAGCCTTGTAAAGAGGTCATATGATCAAATACAAAAATCACACATGAGTATAACTGATATTAATAAGATGTGTGCCCAAACAAATGGACTTAGTTCATATGCAGACATATGTCCAACAATACAGATGCTTAAGTAGTTAAAGAAGCACAGGAGTAACTGAATGCAAAGTGTAACGGCACATGATCATAAGATGGCAATGTTAAAAAGTATAAGTGCTGAAATGTGTGACTGAAAAAACATCCATCCATCATCTACACTGCTTTTCCCTCTCTATGAGGCTGGTGCCTCTCCCATCTGACACTGAGCAAGAGGGAGGGTACACCCTTAACCCGTCACCAGCTGATCATAGAGCCATTTATACAGACAGGCAACCATTTACTCTAAACCAACGCAATACAATTAAATGATTAACCTTAAAGAAGAGGGTCCAGAATGGAGCATATGGCACTTTTTGGGGGCCCAACCCATAGACATGTGTAGAAAGACAAGATGGCTCATGCACGCTGTTGGCCATTGGCGACCGACGTCCTCACACGGTGGCTATCTTGGTACAGTGCGCTTGCTCACTCATAACACTGACATCTGTAGAGCGTGTACTGACCAATAAGCTTTGTGTGCTCAATTGTCAACTGATTTTCACACAGTTGACTTTGTCAGAAACGTCAAAAATGTAGTTTTTCTACTGCATACTAAAGGTTATAAAATTTCATTAAATATAATATTAACATTCTGACATAATTTTTGTAACATTTGTAATAAACCAAACTGTGTAAATCTAGGATTTAGTGAGTAAAGCAGGAATATGTTTGAGCAGGCGTCTTGCCTTTAACTGAGTACTATAGAGCAGAGCAGTAATGTGCCCTGTACCAAGATGGCTGCCATGTGAGGACATCGGTGGCTCTGCCTCGAGCCATCTAGTCTTTCTAGAGATGTCTGTGATGCTACCCACCTGTTGAACTCATTACAGGAATGGATAATCCTTAAAAGTTGTACCTATTGCAAAGTTGACTAACCAGGTTCTCCAGCTATATGAAACACCAGTCAGTACTATTAAAGGGAAGAAATCATCCAAAATAACTTTTCCAAGCATTTTTTAAAGAGTAATGTCCGATCATACGGGTACCTTAGTGATCTGCATGTGTGAGTGCAAACATCAGGGTCTCTTACCCTGGAGTTACTGTGAAAATGACCTGCTGCCCCCTTTGGATTTTTCCACCCCAACTCCTCCATTGACAGACATGGTAATGGTGCATTCCAGTTGATCTGGGAAGTCAGACTCGATAAGTTGTGTATGATACCTGTCACTGGGAAAGACCTTTGTTCCCACTGGGAAGTTGGACCACCTTGAGCTACGTAGATTTTACCAGCTCATAACTGGAACACATCAGAGTGGGATATGATGTAATTCCAACTTCTCACATCCTAACTTTGAGGTAAATGGGAAGCCAAAAACTGCATGAAAACCTCCTGTGTGAACAAGAAGGTCGAGGAATTATGGTGCGTTCTGGTTGATCTCGGGAGTTGCCACCTTTGGTTTCAGAATTTCCTTCTGGGTTTCTCCAGGTTTAACAACTCTTTAACTTGTATGCTTTTAAGTGGGATGTGATGCAATTCCCAATCCCCACACCCGACATCCAAAGTAAATGGAGCACCATAGGGTGTGTTACCCTGATATTTTCAAACAGAATCTGAGTTGTATCAATGAAAAGGCCAGAACAGTTACTTACAATCCCTGAAATGTTCCATCAGTGTGCACTAGTTTAAAAAAAAAGGTTAAGATACTTGTCTTGATTTTCTGATATTATCACTGGTGCTAAAACTAACAAATTATCAAAGGAATATCATTGCTATCTAGAGTTAGGATTTCTCAGGAACAAGGCATCATATTTGTCTTTTACCTCAGTAGAACAAATAGATATAACTGGCCTCCTTGAAGGGCTCTTATACAAACATTTCCACCTTAATAAATAAATAATCTGAATGCAACTTTATTCATTCAGTTCATTAGTATGTTTCTGTATAGTGCTATATCTTAGCAAATGTCTCAAGACACTTTACTAAGGAGTAGTTCAATGTGGTACTCTACCATATATATGTATGTACATGTATTTAGTTTGAGTATATTTAGTTTTTGTTCCAAACCTAACATTAGTCCACCATTGTTACAGAACTTTGGCACGGTCAGCAGCAGTAACAGTGCCAAGAGGAAACCTTTTTAACAGTACTAAGTTCTGAGTGGACAGAGGGAGGAAGGTGGGCTGGGACAAAAGGACCAAATGAGAATTCATGATGGCATAAAATGATGGATGCTCTGACCATACATCTGTCATCACAATTATCTATTGAACTAAAGTGTACTTGAGTATTAAACCTTGAAATGTAGCATCTTGTTTTCAAAAAGGTCCTCATCTCTGTATGGTTGTGAAGGTATTATGGTGGTATAACCAACAGTGAAAACGGATGGAGAAATGTTCTAACACTAACATCTTTAAAAATTATAAAGTGGAAAGGACTGTTGATTAATACAGCAGGATTTAGTTCTGCAGTGGCAAAAAAACATTAACTTTGCACCTCTAAGTTGTCCATTTTATATTGTTTTGGTATTTTACTGACTTTATTATCAGTATGAATATTTCTGTGTGCATACATCACTTTTTGGCCAGTCCTTGCCCTGAAATGTATCCCTCCATCACCTGTCAATGTCAGCCTGTACTCCACTCTGTGTCCAGAGGGAGGCGCCACAGATCACTGCAGAAAATGTCGGATTATGTCTTTTTTTTATAAATCAGTTTCACGCCGTCCTGCAAACTCCGTCTCGCAGAAACACTCTCTTATTGCGCTGCAGACTCAGTCACGCACATGTAAATCATGAAGTCCATGTTTTTGTTCCTTCTCATCATTTGGTTTGCAGATGCAGAGCTGAAAGTCCGGAAAGGTAAGAGAGCTCACTCTGTTGATGATTACTGTGTCTTGATAAAATCATGAAGAGCTTTGAGGACGACAGGCAGAGGAGTCTGGATCAGAGGGGAAAGTAAGGTCGCGCTCAGCTCGCTGATATTTTCATTTTGACTTCCGTTTCTCAAATTCAGCAGGACTGTGGTGCGCAGTGGAGACTTTCTGACTTTACAGAAGCAGCTTTTGTACTACTTAATTAAGACAACATTTGTTTTCAGGCTTATAAACTATGTAGGGGAGACTGGGGTTGTTTGACGCACGTCTAAACCTTTTTTTGTTTAAATTATGATGAACAGATTTGACAGGGGTCATGCAGATCAGTCAGTCAGAGGCTTGATGGTCCGATAGATAAATAAAATTTTATTCTTGAAAAGTACATGATGAGAATGTGTTCAACCACCAAAGACACTGACCCATCCAAATCCTAATCTTGTTTGAAATTGTACGCATCCATATTTTTGTTATGTTATAAAGAAAGGGAGATGAAACAAATATTCTGTGATACTTATAATTAACAGTGCACTTTGTTATTGAAATTAAAGCATTTTGAGTTGCTTAACTATAAGAATTGATGGATGTACAGTGCTTAACAAATATATTTTTAATGCTAAAATATAATAATTATTGTAATCAATTAATTTTGAATACACTATTTTACAAAGAACTTGAAGCACAGTGTCATTTCTTGATATATGTCAAACTGTAGTTATTTACATGCATAACAAATGAAAAAAATGAATGGTTGAATGTTACATTTGATTACTTTCTGACTGCTCAGAGAAGCCCAGTGAGAAGCTCAAATTTGTGTATAAAAAGGTAAATTCAGTCTGAAATTCATCATTCATATTAAAATGTATGACCGATAACAATAACATTTTCAGTTTTAAAGAAGTTTTAAAAAATATTTTATTATATTTTTTTAGACATTTGTATTTTGCACTCATATATTCATGTATTGATTGTTCTTTTATGTTTGAAATGAAAATGTGAAAAACTTTTAAGTTTAGTGATTGCATGTGTTGTGTTGTAATATTAGTAAGTAATCCTTTTTTATAAGTGTGATTTCAATATCCATCAAAATAATTGCCATCATGATTTTTGCCACAGTCGAGCAGCCATACTTGAAGGCCAGTTTGACACTTCCTTTTAATCCCATAATGAGTTAACTCTTAAAAGCAGAACACTGACAAACAGCTCATGATTACTCACCTGTTACTTTGTATTTTAAATTTTCTTGTTGGTCCAAATTTTATTTGTTAATTTTAAATCACTGTTGTGATTTGTATTTTTTTTAACAAAATGGAGAAAAGCTACTGAAGAGTGCTGCTAGCTTCTTAGCTTGTGACCAGATGCCCCACATTCATCCCTCACTCCATAAATACAGCGATACTCAAGTGAAAGCTGGACAGACATAAATAAGCTGCAGCTTTTACTGAAGACATACTGGTATATACAAGGGCTGAACGATATGGACAAAATTTCATATCTCAATATTCATGCCAGATTTCTGGATATCAATATGATACGATATGACTACGGGTTCATTGAAAACCAAGTGGTGCATTCAAGCGCAATCGTTAAAATGAATTTTGTGACTTTCAGAGCTGTACATGCAGGGTGAGCGCAGGGGAAATCTATATTGTTGCTTTTTCAATATTAATATCTTGAATGTTCATGTCTCGATTTAGATACAATAACGATATGTCTTTCAGCCATAGTATATGCATAGTGAGATTACACATGCTTATTTGGTATCAGAATGTCAAAAATAGATACAGAGTTTAGGTATCCAAAGCTGAAATTTGACTAGTCTGCTGGTCTGCATTTGTTGATAACAAGCCAGAAATAAGCTGCTTAATAGCACTGGCTACAGTGTCTGGAGGACGGTTTTGCTGGGCTGCATGGTGCTGCGTGGTGCTGTTGGGTGCACAGTCGACTGCCCGGTCTCTCTGTGCATGTTCTCCCCTTGCAAGCAGAGGTACCCCAGTTTCCTCACACAGACCAAAAATTACTGGTGATTCTAAATTGCCCTGAGGTGAAAGTGAATGGTCATCCCTTTATGTCTGTCAGCCCTGTGATTGGCTGGCAGGGTGTACTCCCCATCTTGCTCTATGACAGTTGAGACAGGCCTTAGTGACTCCAGAAGGATAAAGTACAGATGATGAACAGAGGGATAGATTTAATATTTTTTTGCCCCACCCATGAATGAATGTCTTAGTACTGACAAACATTAGAAGGGTGCACAGAAACACTGTTGATCGGCAGGATGGGTGCCAACAGATTGCCTGATCTCCTCCTGATTTTGTGTGAAAAAATTCTGTCTGACTAACAGCAACACTGGCAGGTTTGTAGTCACGCCAAAACATAACCTTACTCCTCAATAAAAGTTTGTAAACAGTATTTTTCATGGATTATTTTTCCTCTTTAAAAACCCCAATTGATATTGTATTTCATATCATTGGAAAGCCTGATAAGTCACTTAAAAGATATACCTTGTAAGGATCATGCCTTCATGTTTTGAGCAGCACAACTAAATGAATGGGTAGCACCCAAAAAAAAAAAAGAAACTTCTTCAGGAATATACTTTTAGGGATGTGATGATATGAAAATTTTGTATCCCGGATATTGTGACCAAAGTTATCACGGTTATCGTCATCATCGTGGTATTGTTGCAGTGTGCTCAAAATGTTCAAAAAGTACTTTTACACAGAATTGAAATAATTTAACCCCTTTAATATTATAATTTTAACAGTTCTTTTGTCTTTTTTGTCAATAACTGTGTCAGGAAATGCCTATTAGGTACATTTTTTCACCCTTCTTTCATGAGAATTAAAAGTAAAAAATTCTGTCAAGTATTTGTCATTATTATGTTATAAATGCTTGAACAGTGTGTGATTACAAGAAAAGAAAAAACAGATGTGAACTTTAAACAGGTTTCTCTTCATGAACAATTGTAAATGAACATGTTCAAAGTTTTGAGATGAAAAAAAAAATCTTAACCTATTTTTCATACATTGTATTGTTGCAGTGTGCTCAAAATGTTCAAAAAGTACTTTTACACAGAATTGAAATAATTGAACCCCTTTAATATTATAATTTTAACAGTTCTTTTGTCTTTTTTATCAATAACTCTGTCAAGAAATGCCTATTAGGTACATTTTTTCACTTCTTTCATGAGAATTAAAAGTAAACAATTCTGGCAAGTATTTGTCATTATTATGTTATAAATGCTTGAACAGTGTGTGATTACAAGAAAAGAAAAAACAGATATGAACTTTAAACAGGTTTCTCTTCATGAACAATTTTAAATGAACATGTTCAAAGTTTTGAGATGAAAAAAAAAAAAACCAGAATGATCCTAATGCTATTATTTATAGAATTTATACCTTTTTTTGTTTGTTTGTTTGTTTTACTAACGATAGTCCCTGAAGCAGTTAGCCCCCTTCATGACTCTCCTCTGGTCTCCCCTTTCCATGGCAGATCTCCTCCACATCTCCTCTAATATTTTCAAATTATATATATATATATATATATATATATATATATACACACATATATATATATATATATATATATATACATATATATATATACAGTGTATATATCTATCTATATCTATCTATATATATAAGGATAGATATATGTAATTTACTCAAGGAGTTACTGACGTTTTAACCACACGTCTTTTTCTTTTGCTGCAGCTTCGTTTTTAGACAGGGTGACTGTCTTCTATCTTTTCCCTCGGCATCCTTGTAAAATCCAAAATTTAACCAGACTTCAGAGTCCATATAGAGAGGAAAAATCTCCGCTCTGTCTCCAACTTTTTGCTCTCAGACTCAGAGGCCAAACAGTGTAAACTGCGCATGTGCAGAGACATAGTTCCGGCTTTTCCAGCCAAAGAGCAGTATCACCGTGAGTTACTGACACAGTGTGGTGCTCAAACACGGTATAATGGTAATTTTAATAGACTACAGTAATGATTACCGTGAGAAATTTTAACTCAGTTTACCATTTTACCGGTAACCGTTACATCCCTATATACTTTAATTGGTGATTAAAAAATTAAATAAATCAACCCTTGCACAATGAAAGGGCATTCATAAACTCAGTGGCTCCTAAACTACCTGTCAACAATAAACAGACGGTCAGTCACATCTATTGATAGTGTATGCCTATATTTTTAGTAGTTATCCAAAGTATAATTATTTTTAAAGAATTTGGAACATAAACCCTTAAAAGTTATCTTACAACACCTTACTTCCAATTTATTAATAAACTAGAACAGCCAACAGCAAGTGCTTGTAGTAACAGGTCCATTGCAGAGCATAGACATCAGAATGAATGCACAGTTGTTGACAACATGTCACCAATCTGTGCTGAAGTGACTGCCATAAGGAAGGCCTGTAAACCAATCAGAGCAGAATGGTTCTACATGGGGAAGGGGGTTTTAAAGAGGAAGGGGCTCTGACAGCTTCTCAGGCACATAGTACAGTGGCATCAGATAGTCTGTGTATGAAAACTAGATGCTTTTTAGTCTTAGTGATGATGAGCAAAACAAATGTATGGACCTGATTTTAGGTCATCTATGGCTTCTTTAAGAGACTGTGTGTCTACAAAACTGCCTTTTGAAAAAGACTGAATGTTTTCTTGCTGTGTGGAGCCTGGCTTTCATTTTCCCTGGTTGCCAGGTATGTTTGGTTCTTTTATTGTTCCTGTTACTCTGGATCTGCAGATCTAGCAATTTCAAGCATGTGCGTCAAAATATTGCTGATCATGTGGTTTTTCATAGCAGGATGATCGGCCCTGTATTCTTTTTTTCATCCAAGTATTTTGGGGCATTTTCTAGCATTTATTAGACAGTGGAGAGAGACAGGAGAGATATTTTCTGAAAGAAGGTGAGATAGTGCAGGAGAGGACGGAGCACATGGCTCACATGAACACAGGCCGGCCAAAGCACATATGGGACGTGGTCAGTTGATTACCACTCCACCAAACCAGCACTCCACAACTATGTATTTTTGACTGGACTCATTCATCATGACACACAACTTCTATAGTTGAAGATATTATGAGACTAAGCAACTTTCTCTCAAGCAGTGTTTGACCAGGAGTATGTTCACCTCGATCCATAGTGAGGTAGTGCACTCTGTCCACTGCAGTTTGGATGTAAAGTTTTGCCACTGACGTTTAGTTTCTGTGATTTTCCTTTGTACCAATAATGTGCTGCTGATTGATTAGTGATTATGTAATACACCAATTAAAATTGGAGTAGGACAAGATAGGCTTAGCTTCTTCCTTCTCCGTTTTGAACATTGAAAAACATTAATATTTAAAGAATTTCTGTAAATAATGTTTTCACTTTTTGTTGCTTTTGTTTGTTTGGTTTTTCAACTTTAATATTTCATTATCCTATGTTCAAAATAAAAAATTTCCAGTCCAATCCAATCAATACTTAACAGACAAGCTGTTTTTCTTATAAAGGAACGTCTGCTTTTATGCTGAGTTTGTCTGTTCTTTATTTAAAATCCTCTTTCTTTTTGGCTTTCAGGCTCCAGGGTGGTTTGTACTTTCAAAGATAAGACGTACAGTCCGGGGGACAGCTGGCATCCCTACTTGGAGCCTTTTGGATTTATGTTCTGCATGCGCTGCGTCTGCTCAGAGGTGATTTTTATTAAACTTTTATCACTTCACAGCTGCGTCTAAAGGGTTGCTGCACTCAAACTGTTACACAGTAGCTCTTTTTCTGCTCTTACACAGCGGGTTCAAATGCAAATCTTTTTCTTTTGAGCTTCATTTTGACTCTGCTCGGGTGTTTTTATGAAAGTGTGAACAGCTCAAGTCAGTACAGCAGAGCTCTATGGGTGAGGAAAGCAAGGATGATTCTGAGGGCCGTGGTCTGACAGGGACTATACAGCATATAGCACATACAGATTTTATACCATTTCTATTTATTAACCATTAATCTGTCTTTTCTTGCCCCCTCTATGTTGCCCTCATAATAACATTTAGATTAAGTGAGATGCCTTGATGAGTTGCTTTTATATTTCACAGTAAACCTGGAAGTTTGACCTCCATTATCTACACTGCTCATCCCTTTTGGGGTCACAGGGGGTGGAGCCTATTCCAGCTGTGGATACACTCTGTACCAGCTGCTAGCTAATCACAGGGCCACATATAGAGACAGGCAACCATTCATGTGCACAATCATACCTAAGGGCAATTTGAAGTCACTAGTCGACCTCATGGGCATGTTTTGGTCTGTGGGAGGAAACCGAAGGGACCAGAGGAAACCCACACAGGCACGGGGAGAACATGCAAACTCTTCACAGAAAGACTCTGACCAACACGAGAAGTTGAACCAGCAACCGTCCTGCTGTCAGACCAGCACACTAGCCCGCTGTGCCACCATGCTGCTCTGAAAATCTGACTGACATATTAAAATGTTACTGAATAAAAAAAGTAATTTTATTTTCCAAAGAAGTTTTAATTCTGATAGAGTGAAAATAAAGACAAAAATCACAAGCACTGATTATTTCTTTTAAATATAGTTTCCACCTGATAAATGCTTAAACAGGGTTCATACAGCTGCTTGACAATTTTTGAAGTGCTTTAATTATAATGTATTTGAAAGGTTTGGAAAGTGCTTGAATTTAGGACCAGGTGCTTAAAAATGCAACTCTATTTTTTTTTACTAAGTATGAAAGTGCATACAGTGTGTCAATGAAAAAGACATTCATCCATTAACATTAAAAATGTCTTTTTAGCTGCATTTTAGTGAAGGGAGAATAATACTATATTGCAAATGGAAAGACACAACCTATATTAAAATGTTTAAAAGAATAATCTTAAAAAAACACAGCACCCTTTTATAAATCAGGCAGTAACCAAGTTAATTTCAGAGAGGCGTGGTGGTGGAGCACGTAGTAGAATTTTGCTGGTTTGAATCCAAGTTGGTCAAGGGCCTTCCTGTGTGGAGTTTGCATGTTCTTCTCTTGCATGCGTGGTTTCTCTGAGCACTCTTGCTTCCTCCAACAGACCACAAACTTGCTTGTTAGACTGATTGATGACTATTGCTGTGTCCGAAATGGCATACTAACGTCCTACTCATACTAAGTGTGACGTCAAAATGAGTATGTAGTGTGTTCACATTAGATAGTATGAAAAGATTGAGTGTGCGAGAAATACCCGGATGTATACTATATCGGAAAAAATTTTAAGTATGCGAGGTGGGCATACTAGTCACACTCAAACGCCCCATAATGCATTGCGCCATGCATTATGACCGACCGAACCGACCGGCATTCAGCTCAAAATCAGCCACTAGCAAACTTCCCATTTTCAAAATAAATGCATCTTTTATTATCTCCTTTTAGTTCTTTAATGCTTTTGTAAATGGGCTCTTGTTTTGGAGCCGACCGGAAGTTTCTTCGATAGCATAATGGGGCGCATAACGGAATGTCCGAAATGCCGAAATGAAATTTGTATCCATGTGTTTTATGGCTCAAATGACCACATTTTGGTATTCTACGAGGTGACTTTCTCATCTAAAATTCTCTCTGAACTTTCAAATGTGGCGAATCAACAGAGATATTTGATAGCCTGGTGTGCCTCTGATTTTTGTCGTCAGAGGTTTGAAATGCATCATGGGAAACTTAGTAGTATACTACAGTATGAACGGTTGGCATTCTAATCATACTAATAGTATGTAGTATACAGTATATACTCATTGGGTATGTAGTATGTAGTACGTTAGTATGCCATTTCGGACACAGCCTACTAGTGTGAGTGTGAATGTTCACCCGTCTCTATGTGGCCCTGTGATTTGCTGTTGACCGGTTCAGGGTGTACCCTGCCTCTTGCCCACAGTCAGCTCGGATAGACTTCAGCCCCTGGTGATTCTGAAAGAGAAGAGTGGTGAAGAGAATCGATGGAGGGGAATTAACTTTAGAAGATTGAAATATTTTAACCAGTGTTTTATCTCTGTTTGGTAAAGTATTTATGAAAAGTGAGGGTTTTTGGGAAAGAAAATACTCTACTGTTTCCAAAACTGTCAGACTAAAGTTTACAGAAGGTGAGATCATTTAATTGAAACAATTTTTCAATTCAAAGTTGTTTTTTTCTGTAAGTTTTCACCTCCTGTGGGCGATGATTACAAAACATAATCATGTTAGTATAATGTTATCTATTGTCATACGATCAGGTAGTGACAAAATTAGCCTGATTGTTTAGAAATTCACATGATTTTTGCTTGAAATGTTTAAAAATGTATCTTGAATAGTGCTTGATTTTTTATTCAGGACTGGGTGTATGAACCCTGAGTACATATTTCTTTCATTCTGTTTTAAATCTCAGTTTAGATGACGTTGATTTTGTCATTTTTGAAGCTGTTGTGTTGTCCTCAAACAAACTTATCTTACTTGTTGACAGTGACCAGAGTGTTTGAGAGGTAAGTTTGGCAGAGCAGTCTGTGAGCAGTGTCTTGTTTTTTTGCGTGTTGGAAATGTGGTTCTAACAATTATGCAGGGGCTAGTTTGGGCTGTGGTGGTTGGAGCTTGACGTGTTTTCCTTTTGGCCCGTAATTCCTGGCAGCACCTCAGAGTCAGTCTGATCTTTTCAAATCAAGTTTTTTTTACATGTGGATCCTTGAATTTCAAACAGAAATGTGTCCACATCAAAAAGCAGTTATAGCCGACAAACAAATCTGAGCTAAGAATTAGGGCTGAGCATTATGTAAATGCAGTTAGTTGCAGATGTAGCAGTCCAGGGAAAGTGTCTGCCCCTGCCTGTAAACTCTGCTTTCTCTTAGACAGGCCATGTGAAATGTAGCACCATCAAGTGCCCCGCTCTGTCGTGTGAAAACCCAGTGACTGAGCCTCAGCAGTGCTGCCCCAGATGCACAGGTAAGGCAGTCCTACAAGAACAAAGAGTGGGAATCCTGACAATATTTACATCACAATATCTAATAACAAAGTGAAAAATGATACACCTAAAAATGTACCACACAGTCATGGAAATATCCTTAGTTTTGACTCCTCTGCTTTATCCTGTTATCATCAAGTATCCAGGGAGGCACGACATGATCACATGTACTAATAATAAATCAGAAACAATCAGAGTTGTTTTTATCACCAAGTACATTTGCACATACAAGGAATCTGACTTGGTAAAAAGTTAATTAAATGAACTGAGCAGCTATGAACATTTCTGATATGCCCAGAAGAACTGATATTGATTTGAGAATGCAAAGATAAAGTTAGGGATGCCTAATAATGGATTTTTTGTGATATGTGATATGCCATTATTTTCAGACTTATCATTGCCAATACTGATATTTTTGACAAGGGTATAAGGTTTCTTCTTTACTAAAGTTGACCTGTGCCTCTCAATGTTACAGTGTATTAGTGTTAGAAATTGATATGGGTCAAGGAAAGTAAAACTTCATTCTCTAACAAAAGACACTTTTTTACAGTGTAAACATTAAGCAATAATAGGCTGATGCGTTGGGATACATTCATTCATTATTCATGAAACAATATTGTGCCTATGATATTGTGCATCCTTGATAAAATGATATATCAAAAATAATAAAAAATGGCAAATGTTCTTCGATAAATATAAATTTCACTTTAATTTCACTGCTTATTTTTTATTTATTAATAACAGAAAACACTTCAATACAAAAGAGCAAAACCAGAAAATAGTAAAAATAATAAATGAAAGGAGCAGAATAAAGAATAATCATATACTAGAAAAGCACTCAGGGAGCGCAGACCTCCGCCAGCACCACAGTCCTTAGCAATATTGTGACTTTGACCATAAATATTAGTCCTACCTTTATTTCATTGAAATATTTAGATTCCTTGACCATGAAAATATACCTTTAGCAACTGGATTCATAATTACCTCCACCAAGGAGGTTATGTTTTCGAGAGTTTGTCCGTCTGTCCGTCTGTGAACAAAATAACTCAAAAAGTAAAGGATGGATTTTGTTGAAATTTTCAGGAAATGTTCAGCATGGGAAAAGGAAGAACTGATTCAATTTTGGTGTTGATCTGGATCAGCGTCTGGCCGCCTTGGCGAAAAATGTGATTTCTGTGAATAACTACTGAACTAAAATAGAGATCAGTATGAATCCAGTTGCTAATGGTATATTTTCATGGTCAAGGAATCTAAATATTTAGATGAAATAAAGGTAGGACTAATATTTATGGTCAAAATCACAATATGACTAAGGACTGTGGCGCTGGCGGAGGTCTGCGCTGTCCAAATGCTTTTCTAGCGATATCTATTTTAGTTCAGTAGTTGTTCAAAAAATCACATTTTTCGCCATGGCAGCCAGAGGCTGATCAGGATCAACACCAAAATCGAATCACTTCTTCCTTTTCCCATGCTGAACATTTCCTGAAATTTTCAACAAAATCCATCCATTACTTTTTGACTTATTTTGTTCACAGACGGACAGACAGACAGACAAACAAACTCTCCCGTAAACATAACCTCCTTGGCGGAGGTGAAAATACTAGCAAACACTGATACTCCCATATCAGATGTAGGTCATTAGTGTCAAGGCAAAAATGCTGTATTGGCATATTATCCCCCCTCGATCAACAAACTCATCTCTAAGTTTCAGAAAGAAGCACTGCTCTCTGTGACCTGTGTGCTGTTTGTCCTCAGATGAGCCGAGGATCCCTGCAGGACTCAGAGCCTCCGTGAAATCCTGCAGGTATAATGGGACTGTCTATCAGCCGGGAGAGACCTTCACCAAGCTCGACCTCTTCCCATCCAGGCAAAGCAATCAGTGTGTCATGTGCACGTGCTCCGTAAGTTACATATCCTTCACTACATGAGCGTTAAGAAAGGTGCTGCTTTTGTTGGTCTGGAAAAATGAAATGAGGTATTGAACATTTACAGAGTTGAAGACAACAAATGTCTCAGACTTCTACTAATCCACAATTTCCTTACAGGTCTGGATTAAGATCTTATTTGAAGATACAAAAACAAAAAATAAGGCCTTGGTTGCTTGTAATAATAATCAAAAACAAGATTAATTAACTTGAGCGGGTATTAAACGTTAATTTAAAACCCTCATCGAGTCAAACGTTCCTTGTTTCATTGGCAGATATTTTCTCTTCATTACAAGCAATGCAATGTCTTAGTTTTGCCTTTAGTACCTTAAAGTTAGATATGTTTTTTCAGACTTTGTTGGTGGAATGCTCATAACTTGGAGATGACGTCATTCACACATCCATCTTCCAAATTCCGATGTAAATGGAACGTAGCATTAGACTGTAACATAAACAGGAGGTGAGACACGGTACATGCCTCTCAACCGACAATTTATGACAAAAAACAACACACCGATCAGTCTTGGTAATCAAAGCAACAAAGAAACAACAGCCGCGCCGTGAGGCACGCTGCGATGTGAGCCATCAGTTCATCTCCTTATGAAGACCCCGCTTACATCTGACCCTGAAACAGCAAAAAACACAACCAGAAAACACAACCAACCAAGTGGTCTGGAGGGGTCATCACCCCCTGTTGCATATTACTCACACTATACTTAATTCTTGGCCAAATCAAAAATCTGTACCACCTGTAAAATCTTCCCTCCACCAGTCATCCAGCCTCCACTCTGCACACTGAGCAACTCCGGCACCTGAAGAAGCATTAAGAGTGACAGAGCAGAGACAGGAAACCAGTGAGGTTACACTGTACAGTCAGACAAAACAAAAATGCTTTCTAGACAGGGCCGTAGCCAGGATTTTGTAATAGGTGAGGTCCATGATGCGTGCACAAGCGCGTGCCGAAAATTTTTTTGATCTTTTTTTGTTAATTAATTAATTTTTTTTTTTTTTTTTGCTACAAGTCACACAAGACACAAGACTCTCCTCTCTGTGCTCCACCTTACTTTCCCTATTCTCTCTTCCATCCTCCTTGGTTTCATGTTCGTCTTTGTCAATTTCTTTCTTTTTCTTTGCCAGAAATGCATCCAGTGTTTTCTGTTTTAATCTCTTGGACATGTTTGCCCTGCTCTCTGTGACTTGTTTTCTGTGGAATGGGTATATTAAAATCAATATGAGCTGAAAACAAAGCACGCATCACGTGACTCGAGGTCCTCGAGTAGTTGCATCATCGTGACGTGTGCTCGGCCAGCTGATGAGCCAGGCGCTCATTAACAAAAAAAAAAAAGCGCCGGGCGGGCTCTCTGCTGTGGATAAAAGTAAATAAACTAGCTTTGATCAGATGATTTGACAGGCCGAACTAGTGCCAAATTATCTAAAAAAAGTATATTGTGGTCACCTAGGTGTAGATGGGCGGGGATGTGGTCTACAAAGTGCTAATAATAAAAACACTCTAGTTTTTGAATGGGGTTTGGCCCACTGCCAAGCGCATCACAGTGCGCATTTGCAGGTACGTGCACCAGCTGATCAAACAGCTGTTCACCGCAACACGCACACAGGCACAAACAGAACACAAAGCCCATGGATGTTTACCACAATTTACAATTTACAAGCACGTTTCACAGAGAGGTTTCAAGTTTTTATGAGTTTATGTTTTATTCAGTTGGGCATATTTGGCGAACAAAAAAAAACAGAAAAAATAGGTGAGGTCCGGACCTCGCTGACCTCATACCTGGCTACAGCCATGTTTCTAGAAAGCTCTCGATAAAGAATCGGCTACAATGTTATCCACAACTGATGTCAGTCTGTTTTCGGTCGTACAGACGTTTTTTTATGAGCAGATGACAACTGCTCTCTGGCCATTACATATGATGCTGAAATCCATTAACATACTGTACCAGATTGCAAGGAGGTTTTGAGGGCGCAAATGCATCATGCAGCATTGTTAGTGGCCCGTGCACTGTGTGGCCTAAAAACAGTACTTTCCTGAACGACCTCTCTAGCAGCTAACAGAAGCCAAGGCAGCCTTCCCTCCCAGTCCTGATTCAGCTCAACACAATAACTATACAACAGAGACTTTAGCGTGTGATGGAACCTTTCAGAGCTCCTCTGTGTGTGGCACGCAGAAGACCTATTATGTTTCACTCTTACCCGCTTTAGTACTTGAGCAAACAAATGGGATGAGAATTTGGATTCCAGTCGCTCTGTATCACTTTTGGGATTCCCAAAATGGAAATTAATTGTGTTAGTGCTCTAACTACTGACCTTGTGGTGGAGGAATGCAACATTTACATGGCTGTATATGGTGTGGTTTGACACATCACATAGAGTAAGCAGTTACTATCTATCTTGGACGTGGTAAAGAACCAACACTATCTATAATCAGATGTTCAAAAGGCTGTTCATTTGCTGGAATGAGACTTAGTGGAGCAGGTTTAATGCTCTGATTGGGATTATCTGCCGTTTGGCCAAGGGACTCATCTTAATGTAATGGGACACATCTGTCTTTAACCACAGCCAGAAGAAATGTTGTAAAATGTAGTTATAAACTTGCACTGTTTATGAGTCATTAGGCCACATCACCTGGAAGCTATTGAGCTATAATGCTAATATTCACATTAAAAATATATTAAAAATACCAGGAGTGTAAAAATGTAATAAAAAGAGGTGTATTTCAACCACTCAGTGTATTAGCATGCTGGTGGTTTGGACCTGTGAATCACGACTTCATACCGCTCCAGGCATTCTTCTGTTGCAACGAACTATACATGTCGGGGTGTATACAGGGGTCATTTCATACACTTTAACATGATAATATATGCAGCACAATGGAAAAATATATATTTGTATCTTTCCCCATATTTTTTTTTTTTTATCGGGGCTGCCTTTATGTTAAGCTGCGTGACATCTAACAAGGAACTTGGAGAAGCCTGAGCACCAGTGAGTTCACAAGCCTGAATTCACAGGGTTGACTATAGCCCCGCCCAATTTTAGCTGGTAAAACATGGGTTATGGGTGGCTTAGAACACATCCTGCACTGATTTTGAGCCATTAGGTCATGTGGCCTGGAAGCTATTGAGCTATAATGCTGACATTTACTTTAAAATATATTAAAAATAAGATAATTCTTAAAATGTAAAAAAAGAGGTGTATCTTAACCAGCCAGCACAGTACTATGATCCACAAACTCTTGCAATGTTGGAGTGGCTGGCTGAACTGCGGTAAAACTCCCCTTGTCAATTTTTATTGCACTTTTTGATTATATTTCAATTGTCATATTAATAGTTGAAATATACAGTTCTGTATTTAGCGTGCACAGTTGTAGGTCATGCATTTCAGATGCACGGTTAGTCAAACAAAACAAAAATTAAAGTAAAATACCAGTAATACAAAATAAATAAGTCAATACAGTGCAAACAAGAAATAATAGGATGCTGGGAATGAAGGTCTTTGTGAAAATGCCCCACATACTATAGGCTGAAACATTTGTTATGGTTTTTTGTTTTTCAGAGATTTTGATGGAATTTATTGTTTGAATTAATTTAGAAAGGTATTGAATATCTATCTATCCATATATCGACGGATATGGAATTATGCCAATAAAATTATAATAATTATAAAGAATACAGTTATCAGTTGTTCCGTTCTGCTATATTTTATGTCATACTATACTGTTTACCGCAAACCCAGCAGCACGAGTTTTGAAACAAGTCCGCGTCAACAGGGACCAATATGGCGATAATTTAAGGTGACAGTGACAGACTGACGGACTCGCTGACACCTTAAAATCACACTAAACAACAACTGACGGCTCTCAAACACCAGAAAGAATAAGAAAAACACTTACCCTCGCCGTCTCAACTCCAGACAAACAGTCAGCCGTGTCACAACCGCAACACTTCGTACTTAATTAACGCCAGCCGTGTCAGGGTGGACTACAATCAGTGACCACGACATGGAACTTCCGCCCACCTGACCCGTTACCAGGCAACGGAGATAAACGAAGAACGAAAAGCCGACGAGCCCCCATTTGCTCTTAGCTGTAACACAAATGGGAGGTGAGACGATATTAACCAACAATTAATTAAAAAAATAAAACAAAAAAACAACCCTCCTCTCAGTAAAAAGTGAGGAGGACAGCGTAATTATTTTTATTATTTTACAGCAGTCTCTATTTCATTTTGATATGATGCCCTTGAATTCTTCATTGATTGATCAGTGAATTAGATGTTTTATTATGTAGAGAAGGGGTCACAAACCTTTAGAGCCTTGGAGCTACCCTAAAGACAAGGATATTATGGAGAGCTACTTGCTTGATTTTATGTCCTGAAGTTATAAAAATGTTTAATTTAACAAAAAATAGCCTAATAAATATTTATGCATTTGATAGGCTACATAAAACACTGTAGATTAACAATTGTAAAGCACAGTTCATAAACCAAACAATTTAAAGTGCTTTACAGAACAAGAAAAATGCATTAAAATCACGATACAAAATTTAAACAACAATAACCATTTTAAGATGAACTTTAAAGAGAAGAGTGCAGATAAGATCCTTTTAGTCATATGCACAGTTAAATAGAGCTGTTTGAGCCAAGATTTGAACATTGTCAGAGTAGAGGCCTGTCTGACATCTTCAGAAAGACTGTTCTAGATTTTAGCTGCATAAAACTGGAACACTGATTCCCCATTATAATTATCTGTCTCAATTACTTATACGACAGATTAATACGTTATGCAAGAACAATATACATTCACGCCTCTTCAGTTGGAGGAGCCTACCCCAGCTGTCATTGGGGGAGAAGAGGGTTACACCACAACCATTCAAATTGTATATTTATTTCAAGTACTGTTGTGGTAGCTCATTTTATTTTTAAATGTCTCTGAGATCACCTTATTGGCTCCCTGCAGGCTACCAGGTGCACCTTGTTAGGTACCCGTGACGAAGAGAGTGAAGTTGGAATAAAATAACTATTAGAATGAAAACAACATTTTTAGAAATAGAAATTAAAAAAAGGAAGCACAACTTGTACAACATTGAAATTTCCATATGACAAAACTTTCATTCCTCCAAATGAGGACTTTGTTTGAAATGATGAATATCAGTCAAAACCTCACTCTCTCTTGTGTTTCAGGTTACATGCATAGTTAATGTTATGTCTCTTTTTAGTAACTCATGGCTGCTGATGCTACAGAGAAACTGAGAACCTAAATTTCCATCACTATTGTCCATCAATACTGTAGCTGCTGAGAACATCTTGTCTTGGTTTGAATGCTGGCTTGGCATCGTTCTGTGGTTGCAGAAAACAAAAGCAGATCTCAGAGAGGAGGGGCAGCGATGCCTGCCCTGGAATCAGCATGAAGTTGTCATTAAAAGACAACATGTGAGAAATTTATTTTACGAGTTGTTAATCAGTGATCATTAGCTGATGTTTCTATGGAGAGTTTGCAAAACGTAAACTGAATGGAATGAGTTTCAGATGACATTTTGATCAGCACTTTTATCTCAATTTTGCAAAGAAATTTGGTCTCAAAATAGCTCTTAACTGTAACACCCGCTTTGTTGACTTATATATATGGTACCCATCAATGGATCTTCATGGGGACATCTGGAGATAGATGCTAGTTTTTGTCAATCAGGGTGGCACAGTGGTGCATCAGGTAGTGTGCGAGCCTCTCAGCAAGAAGGATGCTGGTTCAATCTCTTTGTCAACTCAACTTATCTTCATTTATAAAGCACTTTAAAAACAACCACATCTAAAACAAAATGCTGCACATAAATAAACAAAACAGCCCAGCCATAAATCAGTTAAAACAATGGATAAACTAAAGCAGGTTTAAACACTGAAATAATTGTTTCATTGTTTTTAAAAAGAAATTCCAAAACAATAAAAAATACGTAATTAAAAACAAACCACAAAACACTAAAACAGGAGCAGAGTCTCATGTGGGATTGAAAGCAAAGGAATAAAAATTATTTAGAATAGAGTTTTAAAAATGGACAGTGAGGAGGCTCGTCTAATAGGGGTGTAACGAAATGGTCAACTCACGAAACGATATGAAATACGAAACGGGCTCACGATACGAAACACTCACGATACAAAATAAAGATTATAGAAAATCTTCAATGGTAGGAAGTTGTGCAAAAATCTAATTTTCTTCATTTTCATCCTAATGCAGACATACAAAAAAATATTGTTGCATCAGTACAAAATAAATGCTCTTTAAAAAAAAATCCAATTGTGCAATATTGTAGTTTTTTCCCCCTTATTTAGACTACAGTGCAAATACAAACATAAAATCTCAATCTCAATTTAGCCTATAACAGTGCATATACTTCTGATCTTCAAGTATGATCAAATTGTCAACTCAACAGTAGACGCAAAAATCAAATATTGTTTTTTATGCAGACATACACAAACATACAGTTGCTGCCTGTCTCCATTTCAAAGTAGTTGGTAGTTGTACTCGCCGCAGTATACGATGAACTGTAGCAGCATATTTTGCTCATGGTCGTTTGGGAAGTCAAAATAGGTCCACACAACCGATTTATGTGTTTTTTATTTCATGCTTTTATTTCGTGCGTCTTTAAATTTTATTTTGTCATTTTTTTTATTTCGCGTAATTTCGTGGCACCCCTATTGTCTAATGTGGAGGGGCAGCTCGTTCCAGACAAGGTTTTTCTGTGTGGAGGTGGCATGATCTTCACATGCATGCTTGGGTTCTCTCCAGACACTCTGGCTTCCTCCCGTAGGCCAAAATCATGCTTACTGGGTCCAGTGGTGACTCCAAATCACCCTCTGGTATGACTGTGGGTGAAAATGGTTGTGTATTTCTGTATGTGGCCCTGCGATTGGCTGAAGAATGGTTTAAGGTGCACCCTGCCTCTTACCAAAAATAAGCAGAGATAATCTCCAGCCTCAGCGATTCTGTAGTGTAGTGTAGTGTTTTGTATTTTTGCCATAACTTTGAATTTGTGGATCCACACTGATAAATCCATATTTTGTCATTTTTAACCCCCTTTCTAAAATAAACAGTCCAGAAGTGATGTCATGAGACCTCCATTTTGACTCTTGGAGAACGTGACAACTTCCTGTTGGTCTATCAGCCAATCAAATGTGATCAAACTCCTCTTCATTTCAAGGAAAATGAGAAATCTAAAAACCCTGAAAATTGGTGAAAATAATTTGGGTTTAGGCACTCACAAGGGTTTGAAAATATAAATGGACTTAGGTATAATAATAATGTTCAAAAAATCATTATGTGCATTTATCTTTGGGAGTTATGGCTATAATTAAAAAAAAGGGGAAATGAGCTATGTATTTGCATGAGTATGTAGGTATGCATGTATATATATGATATATTATATACTTGCTTTTTTCTTTCTTTTTTTGTTAATTATTACATAAGGAGGTTATGTTTTCGGGAGAGTTTGTTTGTCTGTCTGTCTGTCTGTGAACAAAATAACTCAAAAAGTTATGGATGGATTTTGATGAAATTTTCAGGAAATGTTCAGCATGGGGAAAGGAAGAACTAATTCAGTTTTGGTGTTGATCCAGATCACCTTCTGGATCTGGGAATTATTCAAAGGATTCTTTATCATTGGGAGATAGGGAACTGTGCTGCTTGGCGGAGGTCTGTGCTCTCCGAGTGCTTCTCTAGTTTCTATTTTGGTTTCTGTCTTCCCACTTGACACCATGAACTGTGTAGCTTAAGATGCATAGTAGGCGGGCATTAATAAGCTTTGCTTCTGCCTGAGCCTTTTTCAGTCAAAATTGTGTATTGTCTTTTTTTTTCTTTTGCTGCTTTGAAGTGTTTATATGACTGAAATAAACTAAACTAAAACTAAACTAAAACAAATCTTTGAATGTTGCCAGCCCTGTGAATTAAATGTATTTTACATTTTTCAAACAAATTTGAGTGCTGGACCTGGATTATTTTCAACCTTTTTCAGGTTTTTAAGTTTGTCTATCTTTCCATAAAATTATTACCTTTCTTGAGCACCATTGTTTTGAGGGACACCAGAAGCACTCCTGCTCCCTCTTCTCCTTTTCCTTTGTTTTCTTGGCGGTTATGTCCGACCGAGAGCAACTAAAGGTCCACAAGAGTGAAATTAGTTTCTTATCGGTTCCCAGAAGAATTAGAAAGGATGTGTGAGCTATGTCCCTTTGTATCATTTGGGACAAAAACTGTCTCCAAAAGGGTTAAAAAAGACTAAATGGGGCAAAAAATGTCAAACTGATTGTAAAAATGTAAATTGTCTTCACTGTAGTAGCATTGCTTACTTAAATTTTGTTCTTCTTATCATTAAAGCTTGGAAAAAACATTATCAAATACAGGAAGTCTTTTTCATAAAGTTTGATAAGGGTGAAATTCTATAGGATTAACATTTTGTTTGTTTTTTTGTTCATATCATCAACATTACATCATAACAGCATTAAAATTATGGTAGAAAAATTGATCTTTAACTCAGTTCTGATCAAAAGGGTTAAAGTTCACACCATTGCTGCCCAGCAGAACCCTCCTACCTCCATTTTTATGGTTTTCATTTTTTAATATGAAACAGAGACAGGAGTTTTGTGCCTGACAGAGACAATATATTAAAACAAAAAAAAGTCCAAGTGGACGGAAAGCAGCAAAAAATAATAAAAAGGCTGGGAGCTGCAAGGGTTAATGAGGACATCTGAAGAGGTCTACAGAAACTTTAAAGCAGGGGATCCCAGTCTTTGCCAAAGTGTAGACCCCTGTACTGTTCTAACCCCTGACTTTTGACAAGGACCTCGTCGTGCCAACTTTCTTACTTTCTTTTAAATGACAAAAGCAAATATCAAAATGATAAAATCATGCAGCATCTCCATCTATTTCTCTGTTTTTATTATCAGTTTATCTTATCATTTTCTTATTTCACTCAGTTTCTCAGTTCATCCAATAAAATACATTTCTCCATGGCCTGAGGGAGAAACAGATTTTACTGATAAATCATATTTTTGGAAAGTCGGGTTTTTGAAAAATGAAAATCAAGATTCTCTTGGACGTTCCTTAAAATAACAAAAGTTATTGCTTGAATCAGAAACTTTGATGTGGTGCTCATTTTGGAAAGCTCTGCAAACAGAATGAAACATAAATCATTCACACACTGATCATCTGTAACCAGAGAAAAATCTGCCTCCTGCTGACTTTAATGATCTTTCATATCAGTCGCCCTTAATCTGTCATGAAGAAATTTTGGTAACACTTTATATGAAGCCCACATTTATCATGCATTATAACAGCATCTGTAATGCATTATAATGCATTCATAATTTCTCATAACTACACTTATAAGCAGACATAATGCTTCATGATGCTTTATATCAATGGTCATAACTTATAAGTGATATCATTATGTTCTATGACTGTTGATATAGTGAATCATAAAGGATTATGAGTGTAGTTATGAAGCATTATAAATGTTCTCATAATGCATCGTGATTGTCGGGGCTTCGTACCTCATAAAGCATTATGGATGTAGTGTTCATGAGTATTCATGAGCATTTTTGGAACAAGTCATTATAATTCATTAAAAATGAAATTAAAATGTTTTATGACCGTTGATATAAAGCATCATGAAGCATTATGTTTGCTTATAAGTGTAGTTATGAGACATTGTGAATGCATTAAAACACATCATGGATGCCGTTATAATGCATTATAAATGTGGGCTTCATAGAAAGTGTTACCGAAATTTTCAATAAATACCCTTTTTTCTAAACTAGTGCACTTAAATTGTCATCTGCCACTGATCCAGAGAAGAGATGACTAGCAATAGGGCTTCGGGAAAAATCTTAATCATAATTATTTTGACATGCACTTAGATCACGATTATAGGACACAATCACACCCTGACTTAACATGCAACACGTGCAATCACTGAACTAAAGTGCCCCATTGACTGTAGTTTGAACACCAAGGAATAAAGCTGTTGCTGAAAATATATGCCAAATATTCAAATGACTTCAATATTAGTAGAAAAGAAAAATCCTGTCTTGTGGCACAGTAATCTTTAATGCTTTTCTTTTAGGTTTCATAGTTTTTGGGATGCAGTAATTTTAATTAATTGTTGAAATAATCAGTTTACTTCTAGTGATCTGAGGAGACATCAGCATTCACCTCAGTCTGTCTCTTCTGTCGATGAGAGTGTTATTAATCTGTGAAGTTACTGTGGCTCATTTAATGTCATTTTCCATCAACTAGAGATTTTTATGAATATTTACAACCTTTTCTAGAATTTCCTCATAAAAATACCTTTAGGTTAAAATCAGAAAGAAGCTGGAGTTTTAAAAATGAAATTAAAAATCAACTTTTTATTCTTTTTCAGAATGGAAACATCTTCTGTGCCCTGAAAACATGCCAGCCGATCACCTGCCCCTCCCCTGTGCCTGTTCCTGATACCTGCTGTTTGGTGTGTAAAGGTAGTCAAACTCCTGCAAACTAAACTGAAGGAGACATGTTTGTCCCTTTTTTTTCATTTCTTTTTAATGAGAGAAAGGGATATGTTAGACATGACCGTGTTGCTAATGATTGAAATATTCTGCATGTTATCACCAAAGGGGGAAAAGAGATCATGAAATAAACTCAAAGTTTAAAATAGTTCTATTACAGCATTTGTTATTCAAACAAACATTAAACATAAACTACCATACTGTTGATTCAGGTCCACTAGTTATGATCATGTCAGGCACAAATGTAAATGTCTTCTCTAACTTTCTCACTCTTACTCTGCCCTCACTCTCTTCTCTTTACTCTTGGGCCTACAGATCATGGCTCCAGTGGGTCTTCATCAACTGAGGATGGAAACCAGCAACTGAACAGAGGCGTGGTATGATACAGCTCCATCCATCCATAATCTAACCCCATTACTCAAGTGTGTCATCGGGCAAGAGGCAGGGTACATCCTGGACCAGTTAGCCAGACACGGGGCTGAGACATATACCGCTTTTAGACTGACCAAAAAAAAAACATTAAAACACGGTAACAATCAGCTCCTGTCAGAAGTTTGGAAGGGTTTAATCAGCATTTCGACCCGCATCGTTTGTCCCTGCAAGCGACGCGGGTTTTAATCGGCTCACCTCTGATCAGCTTCAGTGAGAACATCACACCCAGGTCGACCGCTAATTTACGGATGACGTCGACGTAACGTCACTACGCGATACATCACACCCGCCCCCTCCGTCTGTAACTTACGTGACTCTTTGTGATCTCAACAACTAAATCCATCCATCTTTGTTGTTTGCACATTTTTAAAGAGGGACAAAAGTAAGAAGTATGCTCTATGCTCCTTTCCATTGTTTACATGGAGGGGCTACATCACGCTGATGATGTCATCTTGATGCGCCAGAGGAAAAAACAAAGCTATGCAGCTCGTCTGCTGCCGATTAGACCCGGGTCTGCTGGCAGTGGGAAAAGAGTCACTTGCTGATTGTTAGCGGGTTAACCCGTGTTCAAAAAATCTGTGTTGACTTGCTGATTTTAGTGTGCAAGCGGTAATAGAGACAAACAGGAAACCTGAGGAAAATTTAGATCAAGTCGCCCAGAACATGTCAGTCGCATCAAATGAAATGTTGTCGTGTGTGGTTGCGGCTGATCGTTGCAGTACATAGACTCTGTATGGAGAGTGGTTGCCAAGGTTGCCCAAGTCGCTTTTGGTGTGAACACACCTCAAGAGAGATTTTTCACAAGGGACAATAAAGTTTGTCCATCCATCCATTTGTTAATCCCTCATGGGAAATAAAACTCTTAACACTGTTTTTGAAAATGCTGCACAACACAGAGGCTGAAACACGCATGCACACAAAGGTCCTATGATCATGCACTAATGCAGGGACTGCAGAGTGATAGCTTTCTGCTCCTGAAGAAGCTCTATGCAGCAGTTTTGGGGTCGAGTGCCTTGCTCAAAGCCACTTTTTTTATACTTTATACTTTACAAGTATAGGATGTATACACAATATTGTTCACAAAAATAAGAACAAAACAAACAAACAAACAAACAGAACCAAAAACTAAACTAACACCAGCTCAGATCTATATATAACGCTCAGGGTTAGAGTAAAAGTGTACAGTATCGACAATCAAGAAAATCCCTGCATCATATTAGAGACATCAGGCTCTAAATACTTCAAATAGGGTTCCCAGACCTTATAAAATTGGTCTGTTTTTAAATATGATATACTTTTGAGGTATTCTAGCGCCACCAAATCCAACAGCACGTTTTGCCAGCCTTTAACAGTTGGTACTTTTTCACTGATCCACTGCAGCAAAACATTTTTCCTTGCTGCGTAAGTAAGGATACGGTACAACCTTTTATTATGTTTTGATTTCAAGCGTTGGCTTGGCAAGCCCAATATAAGAGACAAAGGCCTCATCTTCAGTCCTAAGCCAAGTATCTTTTCTATTTCAGACAAGACATTGTACCAATACATTTGCAGTTTTTGACATGACCAAAAACAATGTGTGAGAGTACCAACTTCTATTTTGCATTTAAGACACATGGGTGAGAGAGTGGAGTTGAAGTGATGCCTACGGTTGAAGGACATGTGCATTCTGTGTATAATTTTCAGTTGTATTGCTTGAGCACGATTACAGACTGAAATTGTCTAAGCATGTCTCCAAACATCCTCCCACTCTTCATCATCAGTGCTCAAGGCCACTTTGGCAGTGCCCATTAAGTCAAGTGGAATCTCTCCAGCTACCAAATCAACCTCCAAAAAAGGATTCAGCCAGGACTTAAACCAGCCGCCTTAAATGAGCACAGAGTGTTCAGAGAAAGGCTGCAGGACTGGTTAATGAAGGGTCAAAACTACTTTGGTGGTATTATATTTGGACTGAGGCATAGCACAGATATTTCATTAAGAGGTGAATTAAGGGTGTGATATGTTTCTTTCAAATGTAGTTGAAGATCGCTGAGCTATGTTACATTTATATAAGCTGTACTTGAAACCACTAACATTTTAGCTGACTAAAGACTTGAGAGGAGCAGAATGAGCAGATCTGTTATTTTCCTTTGTGGATTTCATGGAAAAATGACTCACTAGTATCTCATTATTAATACCTTAAGCTCCCATCATTCAATGATGCTGTATAATTAGACAGTGTCTTACTGTTTTCGATTTAACTGCAGATAAATATTAATGCTGGCTGCACTTAAGAAATCCAAACTGAGACCATAAACTTCAGTTGTGGTAAAAGGATGCCCTTTCAGGGAGAAAATATAAAGATTCTTGTGACTAATAGTATCTGTTTTCACAAAAGAGGCATTCAGTGGACCAGTGTTCAGGAGAGCTGAGCAGGGCGCGCTCCGATCGTGCCACTCCAACCAGGGTCAGGACTTCTCCCAGAGGCCTGAGCCTCAGCAAACTGAACCTCAAAGGGGCTTCAGAGACCACAGTGAAGATTCTGTTGCAGAGGAAACACCAAAGAGGTGAGACTTTGTCAAAACAGAAAGATCGCATACAGGTTTTTAATTTTATAGACATGTTCTCCACAACTTTACGATGGTTTCCACATGTAGCACATCGCTCAGATGTTTTCCATTTCTCTCAGCTTGTTTATACAACGGCAAGACGTACTCGCATGGAGACATGTGGCACCCAGTTTTGGGGAAAGTCCTGGAATGCATCCTGTGCACTTGTACTGATGGCCTCCAGGACTGCAAACGCATCACGTGTCCCAGCCAGTATCCATGCCAACATCCCATGAAACCAGCGGGGAAGTGCTGTAAGACATGTCCAGGTAGCCAAACACCTTATGAGAGAGCGAACTGTTTATTATGACATGATGGTGCTTGACTGTAAACATCACCCACAAAACGTCTCTCTGCTTTTTCTCTCCAGAGAGTCGAGCTGAAACTAACCAGACTCAGTGTTTCCTTGGATATAAAAATAATCTCCTGGTGTATAAAGTGGAGTCATCTCTGAGAGTGGACTCGCCCAACACAGTGAGGATCATTGTTGTTGAACGACAGAGCACTGCTGAGGTTGAAGTTCAAGTCTGGAACACTGTGGAAGGTACGAAAACTGTCAGTGAAGGATCACTGTCACCATTTGTGAAATAAACTTGTTTACTTTTAATGAATACACAAGGTCCTACTTGGATGGCATGAAGTGTCGAAGGGTGATTTCACACTTAACACGTTGGACCAGACCATATTATGGAAAGCTTGGTTCATTTTGGGTAGTGTGAAAGCTCATATGAACTTTAGGGTGTTTTCACACCAACCACATTTAGTGCGCACCAAAGAAATTTTGGCCCAGGGTTTGGTACCTTAGTATCAATGTGAATGCAACCACTGCTCTTTGGTGTGCACCAAATCAGCCGGTCCAGACCTCCATGAAGAGGTGGTCTCGATCCGCTCCATCTCCTTACATCTGGTGCAGTTTCACTGGTGTGAAACAAAGTGGTCCAAACCGATCTACTTTTGATGCATTACTTCCTGTTAATCCCGCGGTTGAATCTTTTGCTTACTCAATTTGTCGATTTGTTTAGTCTGGCTGAGGATTACGATGATTTACGAGGGTCCAGAAGGTCGCTGGTGCTGTCTCAAACACGATAAAAAAAACACACTTGAAGGAAAATGTAGAAGAGAGCGAAACGTAAACATTGGTTGTCTGGTGTAGGAAATGGTTACCATGGTAGCCTCTTCTTCGTTCTCCTCTGTAGCAGGTTTGGTAACAAGTGACGTGCATATTGCCCCCTGCTGTTTTAAACTGAATAAATACACAAGTGGGTCCGGGCATGGTTCGATGTTGCAAATGTGAATGCAAGCCAGCGGGGGAGGGGGAGGAGGGCGAACCACGCCGCAGTACGGTTCGAAACAAGTGGACCTAATGTGAAAACGCCCTCAGTTTGCTTCCAAGTGGCCCAGAGCTCAGTTCATGGTGGGTGTGAAAGCATTCTGAACCAAACAAGGGCCAAACAAGGAGAGCGAACCAAAAGGAGGTGGATTGTGGCTTCAATTTGGTGAACTAAAGAAAAGCCAATGTAATGTTAAGTGACAATATAAAGCAGAATGCAGCTAACATTAGCATTACTAGCATAGCCGGCCTTCAGACTCCTTAACAGATATACATCTACAAATCTGCTGATGTCACCGCATGCTCAGTACTTTTTGACATGAAGGCTGCACGTGCATAATAGAAATGACAACATCTTCGGCCGTCTACTAAGTAAGATGTGTGCTGCTAACCGCGCTCAGTTTGTTTTCCAGACAAAACTATCCAGTCAGATTTGTTGTCCAGACAAGAAACTCCTGCGTCTTTGAGCGTCCACTCGCCATTGTTTTTTGTGAAAAGTTTTTCTTCTTTGTTCATGTGTTGTAGTAGCGCTACATCGCCATCTACTGGACTCGCATGCACTCTACAGAGTTTTCATTCGTTTCTAGCGCCTCTGTCTGAATGTCTGAATCGAGTTTGAAATCGCAAAGGAAAAAACCTTTGTGTTTTAAGTCACAGTGTCTCTGTGTAAGCATAGCCTGAATATGTTTATGCACCGCTCTGGTAAATATGCAAGTGCCACCCAATGCAGCCTAAATGCAGCATTGAAAGTATTTTATGGCTATGTTTACTTCTGAACTGTTCCAAGCTAAATGATGTTATTACTCTAAGTCAGCTGCATATTTCTAGCTCATAATACAACAATAGACTAGAGGGCAGGGACAAGGACTACAGCTGCAGCCTCAACTAGTGGAGGGAGGTTATATTACACATTTGACAAGCTTTGGCACCGTGAGAGAAAACCAAACCAAGTAAAAAATGGAACAACACTGAGCCAAACTTTATATAGCAAATTCTAGGTGTGAAAGTGAACAAAAGGCGATTTCATATGTAGAATCTACAGTACAGACCAAATTAAAACTCTGTTTTGCTTATTAGTAATGTTTGGTTTATTTTGTGTGGTGTAAAAGCTCACATGAACTCTGGTGTGGCTCAAAGAACCAAACTCTGATCTGCTTGAAAATGGGGGTCTTGGTTCGCCTCTTAGTGGACCAGAGTTTAGTTCACGGAGAGTGTGAAAGCAATCTGAACCAGACAATAAACAAATAAGGCAAGTGAACCAAAAAATATAGCATTGTGGGTTGGATATGACGGTGATGTTTAATCGCATTAGATCTAATAAATATTCTGACAGAAGCTGTTTGTAGAACCAGGCTGTCAATATGTTTACTTCAGCTGTGAAAACCATCCGTTCCATCCAATAATGTCACTCACATTTTTCCCTGATTCTTCCCAGTGTCAGCCTACAGCAGACACTGGAGCAAGAGCGTTTCCTGGCTTAAATTTTTTCTGCATTAGAGGTTTGCACTTGTCAAAAGCACATGGCACACTGTGTTTAAGGGCATGTTGGTCTTCATTGCTTTATCTACACGGTGCTCATTCCCAGTTCAAAGCCAGGTGCTAAAGAGCAAAGACGATGGATTGTGCCCTTCAACTGCGCAGTTATGTATCCAACTGCATGAGCCAATATGAATTATGAATCCCTGTTAAGTTCGCTCTGCTACCCCTAGGTTCATGTGGCACTTTTTGGAAGCTAGGAGGCTAACAAGATGTCCAGAAAAAGTTTGGTTGTTTGCCTTCACATATGCAGCCTTCCCTGATAATCTCTAGAAAATTACGAGCAAGCATCCCCTGAGTGAAATAGAGCTAACTGAAATAGTTTTAGTTTCTCCATAATAAAGTTTTGAGAAAGGAGTGTAATAAGCATATCTAATCTGATGTTGTGCTGCACAAATGATTGAAAATCATCAGATTTTTTTTATTTGTTCAGGGGTTTTACAGATTATGGACATTGGTGACATTCAAAGAAAAGATATTGTGGATCATCCAGAGAATTACACGCTGCTCACAACACTTGATGAAGGTAAGCATTGTGACTTCTCTTTGTATACTGTTTTAAAAATCTGTGTTAGCAAGCAAAATCAGAAAATAGTCTCTGAACACATTGTACATGTTGGAATAACGGCAACTTTGCTTACCAAGAAAGTCACATCTGAATGACCCAAATTGCAAGACGGCCTTTTAATGGACACTAAAAGGAACAAAAAGATAAAGCTATTGTAAACATTACTTTTTCAGCATTATTATATATATTTAAACACAAATACAATAAGTGATTCTTAATCTAATGAGCTCAGTACAGAATTCAAGCCAGTACCTGTTTTTTTATGCAAGTAAGTTTGTCTTTACAGGTTATCAAAGTGCATTTTACTCATATTTTTGTTTTCAGTTTTGACAGACAACAGATAAAGATATTTCTCACTCCTTTTATCAAGTATTGCATTTTTTAAGGTTGACAGAAAAAAAATTGTCTGATTTTTTTCATTTATTGGTATTTTTAAATGTCTTGCATTAAGGGGGAAGGAGGCCAGATATAGCCCGAGGGCTAACAGTTGCCTACCCCTGGTTTAGACTAATAAATAGTTTTTCACTACCTTCTGTCTTAGTTATTTTGGGCTGTGCCAAACAGGGACTTTCATTTGTGTTCTCTCTTCACGAGTAAGGACCACACCATCAACAGGATGAATTTGACAACTATATATTGCGTACAGTGGATAACAAACAACATAGTAGGTAGGTGAAGCGGATAACGGTTTGGGGAAACTTCATGAGGAACTCGCCGTAGCTCGCGGGCACGACGAACGCCCTCTTTAAGGCCCTGAGGAAGGAAGAAAGAAGTTTTAAATAAGGGGAGGGAGGGAGGGGTGCGTCGAGTGTGAGAAACAAGAGGGAAAAGGTCGATTAGAATTTATAGGAACACAGGAAGAGGTGTGGTTGAGGTGTGGTCCACTCCTGAAATTCTGCTTAAAGCTCCACTTCATTTGTTCCAGGGTGAAAAATTAGGCTCTGGCTGAATGCTGGTGTTTTTTAATCAGTTTCAGGGGAATTTTCTCAACCTACCAGCCACACTGGTAGGAGGGTAAAGTGTATCAAAACATGCATCCTGAGATTGATAGAGATAAATAGATAAGAACTATGGATGCACAATATTATCGGTATGATATGGGTTTTGGCAAATTTTGATTTTTTTTGCAGATATTTACAGCTGATATATTGGCAGTCACATTGGAAAAATACACACATGTACCATGATACTTCACTTTATTGTATGAGTGCATTTTAAAATCAAGACATTAGTTTTTCAAGAGTTAAATATTGTTTTTCTTGTTTTGTATCTGTTTCTGACACAAATAGACTCTCACCTTGAAAGCAATAAGTCAACTTTAATAAATTAGTGACTATGTGCTCCCGACAAAAAATATCAGTATCAGTGATAATGTCTTCAGAAATATCAGCAAGACATTCAATATCATGCCTCCCTTATTAATAGTTATTAATCCTGTAGAAGATTCATGACCTGATTGCCTGCTGCGAAGGCTCCATAACATCTTAAATGTTAAGTATGAAATGCTCATTATGTCAGGAGCAGGGGTGCCAAGACTCTTTTAACCCTGCCCTCGACTTCACTTGGAATTTGAACTCTGTTTTATGAAGCAGAAACTTCATAAAACTCTAATAACTGAAACAAAAACAAATGACTCATAAGAACTTCAACATTTGTCAGCCTGCACATATGTTTACATGCACAATATCAAAATGAAACCTTAAAGCACTGAAGTATCAGCCTGTCATGACAGGACTGTGCCTGTCTTTGGTGGCTCAAACATGTCATGCTCACAGGTTCAACAGAGTAGACTGATGCACCTTCTTAATCAAGCTTGTCAAATGACCACTTCCTTTGACATGATTTTGAAACTTAATTTTAGTGCTCATTTGTCTGTGTGATTGATAATGCTGTCTTCTGTTATATAAAATTTAGACTGTAGGGGTGTCAAAACTAATCATTTAAGCCCCATCCACACAAAGACAAAACGCTTAACAGTTTCAAAAATGATCGTCACAAAGACGAAGGCGTCTCAGAAAATGTGTGCGTCTACATGGATGCACTCAATACACACGAAGTTGCTGATCTCTATCAGCCCTCTCGGGGCGCTGTAACGATATGACGGAAACAAGCGGAAACAGACGGAAAAACATTGGGCATGCGTACTTGCTGCAAAAGTTGTAAACAGAGATTGTGTTAAAGTGATCATAAAGTGCTGTAATGTGTCCTCTATAATTGTTTGTTCAACTCGGTAGTGATTGAGAAGAAGGACATTTTGCTGCAACAGGGATAGAAGGGTCACTAGCTTCATCAGCACATATGCTACACCGTACACCGCCATTGTTGTTGTTGTTGCCACGTGTGGCGCATACGTGTCAATGAAGATATGAAACCATGATGTAAGCGTATCTGAAAACTTACAGAGAGCCAGTAATCACGGAGCTGCGTATACAGCATTTCAAAATCTTTCCACTCTGGAACCTGGTTTCAAAAATGATTGTTTACAGACCCCCAAAAACACTGTCTTCGTATGGATGATACACAGATTCAACAAGAAACTTGTGCATTTAGACCTTGGTTTGTCTTTGTGTGGATGGGGCCTTAATCGCTGCATTTTGATGCAGACGTAGCTGATGATGCACTGATACAGAGACGATCAATAATGGATTAATCTTGCAGAGGCTGCTGTAAGACTGTACTATCAGGTTTGTTTCTGAGAAAGACAAACAGAAAGAGGAGACCTATGAAATGCATTTGTTTTGGTTTCCAATAAAAATGTTATTTGCTGTTGTTGATCTAATAAAAAAGAGTTAATATTTATGTGACTGCTTCTATTTTTAATGTAAAAAGTAGCCTGGTCCAGTAATATAAAAAGGATACCCCCTTCTATCTTGTAATATTGAATTGTTGACTCAGTAGTCGTAGTGTAATTGAATCGTGAGATCAATGAAGATGCACAGCTCTATTAGAATGAATATTTTTTGTGCTGTAAAGGTCTTTTATACTAACTTTGTTGTTGTATTTACAGATGCATACAATTGATCATTAACTGTATTTTTTCCAGAGGCATGGAGAAAATTCAAAGGGGTTGGAGGAAACCTAAGTCAAGCTCCTCAGACCACGATCTGTGAGGCCGGCATACGGGAGATGGTGACTTTCTTAAATCCTAAGCAGATCGATGATGAGTGTTCACCTTAGTTGTTCTTTGATTTTTGACTCTCCACATCAGTATTCCCACAAACTACATGTTAGTTAACAGTTCAGTCTTTTTCATACAAGTTGCACTTTGGGTGTTTTGTTATCTTTCATAGCCCTGGCTTAAAAACATTTATAATAGCATTAATTTTTCAACATATGGACATGGGGCCATATTTTTCAGAATTAAAGGATGTTTTAAGGAATTTAATTAATAAACGACATATTTATTGTAAATACAAATAGAGATGTGTCACTGTATTTAAAGACTGGTGGATTTTGTATAATTTCTGTGTATATACATGTGACTTTGAATGTTTTTGTACAATATAGTAAGAGATATTCCATTATGGCTCAGCCTGCCAGAACTGTGTGTGCCACGGTAAAACAAAAACAGCCTGCTCACTTCTCTGTCAAAGTAAAGACACAAAGCTGCTATTTTTATGCAGTCACGGCATTTGGTTTGTTATTTTAGCCTAATTACATTACACAAACCAGAAAGAATTTTATTTTGAAGTGGCTTTTGTTAATGCAATATGATGCACTTTGTACCTCTGCTCACAGTTTTTACCCATAAAGTTCTTTCATTGTTTTACTTCACATCACGTTTCTCTCTTCTTTCTTTTAGGCTCTATCTTTTAAGTTTCAGCTTCAGGATGTAGAGTTATAAACATCAGGCTGGACGAGCTTATGCTAATGCATTAGTGATTGTGATTTGATTTACAGTTTGCATGTTGGCCTCAGCAGAGCCGTCCTAACATTGCTGCTGCCCGAAGGTTTCCATTACATCCTACCGGAAGGCTGGATCAACTGTTTTCTCATAGGAGATGAAATGTTATCAGAAACATGCAAATCAAAAGCAGAAGTTTGGACTCCCTTCAGTCTCCAGATTCTCTCTGTTCACCAATGCATTTCACAACTCCAGCATTATCATAAAACCAAAACATCTCAGGCTCGGACGACTGACTGCCTCCGCCCCACACATCTGTAATCACATTGCTTCCACCGTGACACTTTCCGCTAACTCTTTCATCACTCAGAACAGATAAGAGATCGACGAACTGCTCTATGCAACATGATGCTGATCTCTATCAGAGCGACAGATTTATTCCCTGGGAAAACACTACCCTCCTGTTATATTTTCAAGAAGAAAGTTTGGAGTTTCTAAACAGGAGTAGAAAATACATTAGCCATAGTGAAGGTGATCAACTCTGCCCCTAGAAGGACAGAACCAGTACATAAGTAATGTACATTGCTACTGCAGGGAGCAAGGCTCACTATAATGTGAATTCTTGGCAAAAAAAACCAAACTAACAAACATAATTTGGTTGATTTTCTTCTGTGCTACACACTATCTACTTTTCTGCCAGCAAGACCCTTTGGTACTAACTTAGCATGACATTTGACCTATGAGTGAGGTGTGTTGTAGTCCAAGAACAAAGAGAAAAATAAATGTAAATTGTAAATTTGGAAAGTATACAGTCAAAATAATATGACATTGTTTTAAATGCTTTCACTTAAATTTCACTGAATTACTCAGATCTCGTTGTGCCAAATGAAACAGTGTGCAGCTAAGCTTTGTTGTCTAACTTGGGCATTCAACCACCTGAATAATAAATAAAATGGCCCTTTAAGTCCTTATGCATAACTCATTGCCTAATATAATTGAACACTGTTCTCAACATGGACTTGTAGATTTTAACCCATTAAGACAATGGAGGCTGTCAGTGCTAGCAATGCTAACGTTAGCCACTCACTGTTTGACATCGTCAGTGAGTGCTACATTAGCAGTTGTATTCTTCCAAATTTAAACCACAGTGCACTGCTTTTTGGTTTACTTGCCTTGTTTGGTGCTGTTTGGTTCTGATAGCTTACACACCCACCATGACCCAAAGTTGGCTTGAAAGCAAACTGAGAGTCTGTTTTTTTGGCAGACCAGGATCTTTGGTCCTGGTCTTTTTGGTGTAAGGATATCAGACAGTGAGTAAGGTCAGCCAGATATTGTGGGGCTTCCATTATCAACACCATTTTGGGTTTCTCAGATAAATACCATATTTTATATCTTTTCAATGTGCTGAATTTGGCATACCTCTAACCCCCATCTGTTCCAGCCCTGCTCAGATCAGGCTGTTTCAGTATAAATCTTTATAAGGTGGGTCTTACCACGCCCGCCACCAAGTGGATGTGGCTTCAGCTTTCCAGCACTGTGCTCTAATGTTTACCATGGATGCACGCACATACTTAGACATATTTCTTCCACCCTAGTCAACCGTGGGCTGAATAAGCACCCAGTTCAGAAAGCATCTGTTATCTGGGATGTGTGGCATATCCCTCATTGACTTTAAACAGACTGGGCACACATTTTTTTTAAGATTGAGCCAGCAGCAGAGGAAGAGGAGGGTGTTGTAGACAAACTATGGATATACATCTTTGCATCAGGTTAGGTCAAGTCAGATTTGGTAGCGCATGCCGGGGTGGCACTTCACCATTCATCATCCTAGATAATTGGTCTGCACCCCAGCAACATTGACTCTAAGTCATTTCTGTTTGTGAGCAATGAAGTTTAAGGGAGTAAACTCTACATCCTGTAGCTCAAGATGCAGAGGTCGCCAGCTGCTTTCTGCTTGATAACCAACTGCAGTTACCAGCAGCAGTACCCCAGGAAGTCAACTTCCACCAAACCAACATCCAAGTATGTTGTGATCAGGACTTAAACCAGCCACCCTCGAGTCCCCAGCCCAATCTTCTATGGGCTGAGCAACACAGCCCTGCATTTTTGTTTCCTTACAAAAACCTACGTTGCATGATATGGGGCTTTTAAATCCAAATTTTGGTCAATCACATGAGTGTCACTCTGTCTAAAATACAAAAAAGCAGATTAAAAAATCCCCAACTTTCTCTGGGTGCCACAAAAACACTAAAAAGTGAGCCATGAAGCCTTTTTAAGGGAACAATGACTTCCTGAATCTTATTTGTGCAGGTTCTGTGTGGACTGTCCTCTTGCTCAGCAGCGCTGTGTGCAGTCCATCCTCAGTCCTGTTTGATCAACAGGTGTCAAATTATCACTGTGGTTCCCATGACCCAGTCTGAGTGCAGATTTGGTGGACTGAGTGGGCGCTCCAGAATGATGTCTCTCTCCTCTGTGAACTCCCCGACGTGCTCTCTGTGTCTCCTCCCCTTTCACAATGACTCATTGTGTTTCTTTCACACTTCGGGCCAGACAGCCCTGTCTGAATCTCACTGAAGGCATGAAACAATATTTTGAAACAGACGCACTTCCCCTCACTGCCTTCATTACTCTCACAAAAAGGCCGTCATAACATTGTGTAAACTGTTGGACCTGGCAGTCCCTCTCTTACCGGTGGTTACAGTCAAAGGGGTGAGAAAGGGCTGCTCTACTTTGATGCTGCCAACATAAATTAGTAATCAGCATTTTTCTTAAAGTTATTTTCCCATGCTGGTTATTATGCATGCAGTTTAAACCAAGGTTTTAGCCTTCACGCTGTGCCTTAGGTTGCACTTCTTCGTCATTTGAACATGAAAATGGAAGTCGTGGATGCCTGAATTTGTCTCACAGCCCAGTTCTGCTGTGCATGCTTGGTCTTGGCTCTGGCAATTGTAACAGCTGGGGGCAGTCATTGGGTATAAATCACACAGTCAGTCAGCTCCCTGTGAATGTGTACTCCATCCTGCTGCCCATGTTACCCAAATTAAGCTCAATGTGAAGAAAATGTGAGACTCAGGGTCGTGACTCAACCCAGGATTGGAGACACTTCTGAGCCATTATTGTGATATTAATAAAACTTGTTTCCTGTAATTTGTAAGATGTCACTCCCTTTACAAGTCAGTCCAGCCAAACCAGCTCATGCACGCTGCAAAGGAAGACTGCTTACAATCATGTTTTTGTTGCTGTTTCATTATGGACTGTAAAATCTGTGTTCAGTGTGTAGGTAGTGTTAGAGATGTCACCAATTAGTTACCTCCGCCAAGGAGGTTATGTTTTTGCCGGCGTATGTTTGTTTGTTTGTGATCAAGATTACGAAAAAAATACTGGATGGTTTTGCTGAAATTTTCAGGAGATGTTGGTAATGACCCAACTTAAAAATGATTAAATATTGGTGGTGATCCAGATAACTGCCATGAGCAAATGGCTGTTTTTATTGAATAACTGTCTAACTAATAATGATATCAACCTGATTCTGAGTGCTAGATGTGGGTTTTAAGTGTCAAATAATCATGTTACAAAGCTTACTTTATCATGGTGGTAACAGTAATATGTGATCTGGCAGAGGTTTAAACTCCTCGAGTGCTTTCTAGTTTACAAAGAAATGTAAAGTCCAATGTCAGTGGTCTACTTAAAGGTGTAGTCAGTGATCTTCTAATCTTCTAATCTAATGCACGATTGTCAAAATCACCATATTCTTCCTCTCCATCCATAAGATGTCACCACTGACAGCATGTTGAAAAAAACTCCGGTTTCAATATACAGCCTTGGCTCTGAATTTCAGCAGGTAAATACTGTGGCTCAGGCCGAGTCACCAAAATAGGGTACACCCCCCCCACATCCAGGGGGCGATCATACTCATGCGCAGATCAGACAGAGGGGGGAGGGGGTGTCATAGGATGCGTAGCGTGCACAGTTAGCGTAAGAGAGAGATACAATAGGTGCAGTAGCAATGGCTGAAAAACAGCCCCCCAAAAAAGTTCAAAGGGGTGAAAAGTAAAAAAGAAGGGCTATGACCATGAAAGAGCGAAGACCCGGGTCAAACTTGATGTTGCTTTCCGACGGTGGAGGGAACTCCACGAATTGAAAGACATGAAAACAGACGCGGATGTCGCCGTCTTTCTGCTGGATAGGTAAGCAACATTAGCTTTGTAGTGCTTCACATAACAGTAACAGCCATCAGACATTCATCTTATTGTCTAATCTGCCAAAATGTACTGTTGTTGTGATGTTATCAATATGGCAGTCGAGTTGTGGCTACTACTGTCTGACGAGTCGGGGGTTACCTTAGCTACGCTGGTCAGCTACGCAGTTTCTACGGCCGTTTCCATGACAATGCACGTCCATCAGCTTTCGGGTCTACATTCGTTTATAAACAACCTCTCCACTCGTTTTCTCCCACATCGCTGACTACACCTTTAAGCCTCATTTCCATCTAGGTTGCTTTGGTGCAGTACAGTCTGGTACAACTTGGAGCAGTTAACTCTGATCTTGTTTGCATTTTCACCGCCAGCTGCACCTTCACTTGAGGGTGGGGGATGTGAGTCTGAAAGAGAGGGTTGCACCAGCTACTTCAATGCATTACACAGTAAAACAATCTGAAGTAGAGCCCAATTATAAACAAAGAGCAACAAAGGAGGGCCTCCAGCACTCTTTGGTGCATTGGATGGACCATTCAATATATTTCACTAGTTCATCTGGGAAAGAGCTCATAGAAAGTGTTTGGAAATGGGCAGGACCTTTCAAATCTGGCAGGTGATTGGGCGATCATTATAATGCTTTGGGCAGGGGCTACTGAAAATTTCCTCTCTACAGAGAAGTTTGTATTGTTGTTATTTGATTTTCATTTGCTTAAGAAACTTCTCGTGAAGCTGTTAGGATCTATCCTAATCCCTGTATGTGCAGTCACTTCCTGCTGTCATCTTTCATGTGGCTCCAACATCTTCCTGCTCTAAAAGACACTGATTGGGCCGTCCCAAGTTGTTTTAGATTGAAGCTTGGCAAGATGAATCTTCCTGACTACAGATGTTAAACCAGGCTGATCCATCTGCAACGTTAATTCTTTCAAGGAACAGCAGAGAACAAATCCATCTACACCAACTGCTAATTTGAACATGGTGAGGTGTAGTTGTGTTTAAACCACACAGGAATTGTGAGATGCCTGATTTGCCTCCATTAATGCTGAAATTTAACTTCGGTTTTGGTGTATGTCTGCGGCAGCATAACAGTGCCACTCACAGGCCTGGCGCATAGATACTGTCGTGTTGTCAGTGTTCTTAGAGTGGATGGACACATTCCTTATGTTGATGTTGTGTCCATGTAAGACTTTAAAAGCAAAAATGAGTTGGGACCCATTTACACAGCAACAAAAACGTCAGAAAACTGAGTTTTCTAATGTTTTACACCTTCTTTTTACACGAGCACAGTGCCCAAGTGCCTGAATCTGCAAACTTTTGAAACCAGGGTTCAGATTGAAAAGCATTGAAAACATTTTTGTGTCAAAGGCAGGGTTTGTGGTCATCAAAAACTAGCATGATTTTAATGAAGCATCTCCTCGGGACTCCGTCATTTAACCCATAATAAGGCCTTGTATTACAGAATACTAATTTAGGACTTCTGAGTACTTGTAGTGTGAGTAGTGTGACAGTGTAAGGCCTTGAAATTCCAAAATCATATCAAAATCTTTTCAATACTTTTCGTGGCTTTTTAAAGCCTAATGATTCAAGAATGTAATTCAAAACTAAAACTTTATAAGGCCTTAACATTCAACAACCAGATAACAGATTTTTCAAAACTTTATACTGTATAGGCTCTGTAATTCAGAAATCTTATTTAACATTTTTAGTCTTTAACCTTAATTAAAACTTTAATGAATAAAGTTTGTTTCAATCTGAGGAGTCACTGATTGGTTAAAAAGGTTCATCTCATTATAATGTAGTGTCATCTGCTAACAATGTTTCATAGAAATTAAAGCCGCGGCTCCGAAGCTAAACAAACCACACTGATGAGTTTCTGGGACAAGTTCATGGTGCATTTCAAACCTCGCCCATTCGAGCAGAAATATGGAGACACTTTTAGCCAAAGATACAAGCTTTTTATTCAGAACTGTACAACTACACTCTTCATTTTGGCATGAGCTTAAAGAACCATGAATCAGATTTTGGAGACTTCATTATGCAGAAATGTGCTTTTATTCACATGTGCAGTTTGGAGGGGCTAAATCTGAAAACACACATGGGTATAAAAATGTTGCTGTGTAATATTTTATCAAAATTAAAGCCAGGCCCATTATTATTGGATGCATAAGCCAGAGTGCCTGAGTCTCATGTTCTTAATTCTTCAGCCACCATTTTGATTGTAATGATATTCTGCTAATATAGCTTTGACAGTTCTACAAAAGCAGCTATGGCTGACAACTGAACAATATGTGTGCTGCTAACTGTGCAAGGTTTGTTATCACTCCTCGAACAATGTGGATTTGCTGTGTCAT
The DNA here is from genome assembly GCA_036419115.1 of Scarus forsteni. Lineage (NCBI taxonomy): Eukaryota > Metazoa > Chordata > Actinopteri > Labriformes > Labridae > Scarus > Scarus forsteni. The sequence goes on along the minus strand of JAZDUH010000011.1, from coordinate 15,275,677 downwards.
TACCCTGACCAACAGAGACACATTCGTTATATTCAACAAAGAAAGTGTTAGTGCTCAGACACTCGTGGTAACCACTGTTTCACTACATACTTACAACGCCATCTACTGGCCTGGCATGCAAGCTACCACATTTACAGCCGTTCTCACAGATCCCTATGAACGAGCAGGTGCGTAGAATTGTGCACGGACTCTAAGGACACGTTCCTATCAATATTATGCCAGTACTTACACAAAACACATTTTAATGCAAAATTACTCTTTACATTGTCTTTCCCATCAGTCATTGCGGCTGCCCACAACAGCCCGTTTCCTCCAGCCCCCAGCCACCTTATGTTACACATTGTCCCACCTCTAACTTAATATCGCTTCACCGATTGGCTTTACTGTTTCTTGCTAACTTGTGATTGGCCGTCCCCGCTGTCCCTCCATCTGGTACCAGTAGATATGAGAGGAGGTCACTGGCTTGTAAAACGCGCCTAGACTCATCCACTGTTGTGGTTGCCAGTTGGCCAGGAGCTCAATCTGCTGCTGTAGGCTAACATGTTGGCCATTTGACAGTGGCTTCATTTACATTATAATTTGTGTCTGTGTACATGCATGTGTGTGTATGTGCTTGGTAATTAGGCACAGCAAGCACGTCAAAGAAAAGGAAAACTGGACATAAGAGACTTCTATAGAAGTTGTAAGTTACTCAAAGGGTAGGCTATATAACTAAGGCTGCGTTTACACGGGGCCGAATACGGTCAGATCAGATAAGTTTTCATTGCGTTTTGGTCTTGTGTTTACATGGGAACTCTTTGCAGGTTGTCCGAAAACAGTAACTTTTGAAAACGGGCTCCAGAGTAGAAAGTTTTCAATACGCTCTCCATGCAGCTCCGTTTAAACCCGTATTAGGGCGTTTCAGGGTAAAACACTGATGTCATCGCATGCGCAGTACTCTTTCACATGAAGGCTGTGCGTGCATACCAGGAACAACAATAGCTTCGCCCATCTGCTGAGTAATGTGTGAGCGTCTTACCGTGCTCGGTTTGTTATCCAGACAAAACTGTCCAGACAGATTTGTTGTCCGAACTGATCTGTTGATCTGGAAAGAAACTCCTGCGTCTCTGTGTGTCTACTCGCCATTGTTGTTTGTGAAAAGTTTTTCTTCTTCGTTCGTGTATTGTAGCAGCGCTGCCTCTTTGCAGACCTACACTGCCATCTACTGAACCGGCATACAAATATTCCCACTGCATCAAATATTTTAGTCAGGGACAGACAGAAGGGATGGAGGGAGGAGAGGCTGGAGGTTTAGTATATAGAGTAGTTTTTTTTTTCTGAATATCATGTTTTGCTTTTTTTCGCTTGATCAGCTCTCACATGGTCTAAATTAAACTATTTAATCCTAAAAGGGATACAAGTTTTGGTTATTTTATTTATTATCCATGTATTATTTGTGCGCTGAAAGGCAGCAATTGTTCAAGACCAACAGTAAACTTTTGTGGAGAAAAATACAATAAAATCTCGGATTACAAACATGATTTCAAACATTTATATTGTTGGGGAATAACTTTTACTTATCTGTAATAATTGTAAAAATGTGTTTTCTCCTCAGATTATAGCCATCAAAATGTATGACTGTTGCATCCCAAATATTCCCACTGCATCAATATATTTTAGTCAGGGGACAGACAGAAGGGATGGAGGAGGAAAGGCTGGAGGTTTAGTATATGGAGTAGTTTTTTTTTTTTCTGAATATGATGTTGCTTTTTCATTTTGATCAGCTCTACATGACGTGACATAATAAACGTAAAACACATAAACTTTCAGGGGTGCTGCTTTGTAGCACTTTTGTGTCCCCACTAGTGTCATTAATCAATATGGCCCTGATCATTTTAGCTGATGCTTGGAGCCGAGCCAGCACAACACAGACCAGGATGCATGTCACAGACATCCTCTGTTTCTGGTGAAAATGTTGTCGTGTAAACGGGTCCTGAAATTATTTTAATCTCCATGTGGATAGTGCCTTAATTTACGCTTCTAAAGGGCCCCATTGGGTCTTTCAGGGGTCCAGTCATTTCTTCGTGTGTCCCTGCAAAAGGTTTCTCAAGGACTCCTAACTTCCTGCAGGAAAGAGTCCCTGCATGATGCACACAGTGTCTTTGAGGAGCTGAAGCGCCTCGACACAATCAGGCAGCCGAAGAGAGCCAAACTGTGTTCAGTTAATTCACTCTGATGGATGTGTTTGCTTTCATAGCTGATTAAGGTGCTCTGCAGAGCCCTGCAGTTTATACCTCATCAAAATACTTCCGAAATCTATCAAGGGCTCTGTTTTTTACACCCTCACCCTCTCATTAATTAATATGGCCCTGATCATTTTAGCTGATGTTTGGAGCCGAGCCAGCACAACACAGACCAGGATGCATGTCACAGACACTCCTCTGTTCTCGCCCCGAGTGGCTCGTTGTAAAGACTCTTATACATGTCAGACTCTTTAACACGTGCTATAGACCACAGCGAGATCTATTGTTGCTCCGAATCAAGAAGATCAGCAACAACATCATGATCCGTAATTAATGGTGACCTCTTTTCAAATGTCAGCCAGAGTGGCCCGGGCCCGTCCAGGATTACATGATAAGTGTGTTACAGTTCAATCGTCCATCAAAGGGAGATAATGAATAGGTCCAGTCTGCAGTGAACTCATTTGGCGCTTGAATAATGAGGAGTGTTGATGAGGTATTCAGGCCTTTTCTTCCCCTGCCAAATATGGTGTCTGAGTCTCCACAGGGTTATTCTCTAAGCTTAACTGTTGGCCCTCACGTTGGAGAGTCAGAGGAGTCTTAACCAAACATTTCTCAGGCCTGATTGCAGCTATGAACGCTCCAGATGTGAGCCAATATACGAATAAAAAACACGCACGCATGTATAAACAAAGATCTGTATGCCCAAGACACAAAACATGGATGCTTTTCCATGCCACGTCTTTGTTATTTTTGCGTTTGGACAGAGTATCTCAGTCTCCTGCCAAACTCTGTTATATCACCAAGAGAAGGGGTGAAAATGTGTTTCCAGTTATTTCTTCACCTCATCAATTCTTCCTGGTGAGAGCAAAAGAGGTAAGAGGGGGAAATTAAAGCAAGAGTTATTATCTGCCTGTTTATTCTGTGTTGATGTTAATTTGAGTGATGAGGAGATTAATACAGAGTGATTTCTGTCTGACTCACTGTCAAACAAAAAGCAGGACTTGGTGTTTCAAGCAGAGAAACTTCTGGAATGGCTCTGACTTTGTAAAAAAAAAAACAAGTACAGTCACATGGATATTTGGTGATTATCTTCAGCCTTGAGTTTTCGTCACATTAGTGGACAGTTTTGCATACCCACCATGAGAGCCTCTTGAGGTTCTTTAAGGAGAAAACCAACATTTCACTCACTCCAGAATATTCTCAAAGCATCATTATAGGCCCCCTGCAGCTCCTGCATGCTGAATTTCTGATAGTTTGTCCTTAAGTGTGCAGTGTACCATGGTGTCAAATATGCTTTAAACCAGGGGTGTTCAAACTTTTCACATCGAGGGCCAAATGAAGAGGAATACATGGACTACTGAGCCACTTGCTGCACTTTGCTTTTAGTGTATTAAATTTAAAGTTGTATGGAAAAGCTGGGGGGAAGAAGGGTCTAATTTTTGGTGCATTTGGAAACCCAGCCTGCCCCCCGCCCTTCCGACAAAACTCTAGTCATGGCAAGAATGACCTTCTGAGCAGCATAGATGGGAGACACTGACAACTTGTCACTTTCAGACAAAAAACAAGAGTAAGCCGAAAGAATGTTGAAGCTTGAAGATGAATATTGCAATATACTTGAAAATGAGACCTCGTGACAAAGTAGATGTGGCAGAAAATGTGCATGAATTGATGGTATTTGCTGCTGTAACCTAAATGTCTGCCTTCATTTAACAATTGAAAATGGGTAGCGGGCTGCTTTTTGCCCCCGGGCCATAGTTTGGACACCCCTGCTTTGAACAAAGATTTCTTAACGACACCTGAACACAGACTGAACCTGCAAGCGAGAATATTTTCTTGCAGGTGCAACATCTGTCGCCTTTGCATTAATATAGTGGCCAAGATGTTTGACTTTATAGTTGGAAAGCATTCAGAGAGTGCAAACCTCCGTTAAAGTAGCTCAAATACTGCTGTGACATCTTTAAGCACTAGATCTATGATAAAGTTACCATCATGATATGATTCATTAACCCTGAAAACACACCTAGCACTCAGAATCATGTTGAGACCCCGCTCTGTCTGTCTGTTGGCGCTAGGCTTTTCGGCTCCATGATAGTTCAGTAGCTAACGCTGCTAGCTGCTCACCGGAGGTAGAGGAGGAGGAGACGGTGTTGATCCAGATCAGCGCCTGATCCGCCATGCGTGAGGAGAGAGACATGTGATTGGATGGACTCACAGACCAACTCACGGACAATTAATAGATATAATCATTAATCCAATTGCTTATGGTATGTTTTCATGGTCAAGGCATCTAAATATTTAGATGAAATAAAGGTAGGAGTAATATTTATGGGGAAAATCACAATATGGGAGAGGACTGTGGTGCTGGCGGAGGTCTGCTCTCTCCAAGTGCTTTTCTAGTTAATAATTAGCCAGTTATTGAGCAAAAATATTCTTCGCTAATAGCAGTTATCTGGATCACCACATAAATCTAATCATTTTTAAGTTGGGCCATTTTCAACATCTCTTGAAAATTTCAACAAAATCCATCCAGTAGTTTTTGTGTAATATTGCTAACAGACAAACAAACATACACTGGCAAAGCAATCAGTTTTGATAGATACTTCTAAATGAATTTTAATTCAAAGAGACAAATATGAAATGGACAAATGTATGGTCCAATACTATCAGCTGTTTTCAAGTCCTCCTAAGTTCAGTTTCTTCTGTTTTACAATTTACCCAAAATTTTAACATACCATTTATGATTTTCATTTTTCTTCATAATAACAGCATTACTGGTCACATTAATGTTGGTGAGAAGGTTTTATAAACTTTTAACCAAATCAAAGTTCAAAAAAGTTTTCATTTGGACATTATTCATTTATTCAGGGGTGGAACGGTTTTTGTTTTTCATTTCCTGAAAAGCAGCCATTTGGATAAAGGAGTTGTGTGACCAATGTTTGTCACTAGTTTATAATATGTTCAAATCTTAAGGGAAATGTGTGCCTCAAAATAATTTACATTTTAATATTGTGACAACTTTTCCCAATTCTAATAAGGGAAAAAAATATAGAGATTTCTCATATTGTCAATCAGAAAACAAATGTAGAGATATGATTTTTTTATGTCCTTCTGCCCCACACAGCATCTTGCAGGCAGAGTTTTAGTTGTTTTTTTTTAATGGACTGATTCTGAGGAGTGACGCAACACTCTAATGAGCCTGATAAGGTCAGTGAACGCCTCACGTCTAACAGCCTCCACTGATTACTATTGACTGCTGACATACCTGCATAATGACCGCTTGCACAACACCAAATGCTTCCAGCATGAAAACTCCCAACTTTTGCAACCATAGATCCAAACCTCAGAATATTAAAGCTTTTTTTGTTACAGCTCTCTGGTCAGGCAAAACAAACTCATACCAGCTCTCACTGGCTGCAGAACAAACTCCATCAGATCTTTGACAGCAACAACAAATCTTCAGACCTGAGCTAAATCCAGCCTGGAGAGAGAGGGAAAAGGATTTTGATGAGAAAAATGAGATTTAATACAACTTTGATCAAATCAAACAGGGCATCAGACAGATCTCAGACACAGACGAGCTGCAGAGTGGAGCTCCAATGGGCTGGAAAATAAAATACCTGCAGCGTTTCAGATCTGCTGTTTGGCTGTGCCAGATATGAGGATGAAGACCAAAAGCAGACTGAAGACCAGCTGACACAGGTAAAAAGACCAGTAACTATGGGAAAAAACAAACAAAAGTCCGACCATCAAAACCCTGGCAACGAATGTCAAATTTCTTGTCCATAATATCATCAAACATATTTTAATCAATTTATTAATCAGATTTTTTGTAAGGCGGTTTTCACACAAACAACTTCTGAACATTGACAGAAACAACACAAGAATATGCAGGACAAACATACATAAAATCGACTGGAACAAACAAACCCATACTAAACAAAAACTAAGGAAAAACATTTTTTTTATTAAATACCTTGATTATAAATAATTATGGGACTAAGGAATCATGAGTTTGTAATGAGAAAACCCTAGAGATTATGTTTAAAACACTAAAACTAGAGATAAAAAAAAGGGATGTAATAAAATAGGAATACTAATAATAAACACATCATTAAAAAAAAGCAAGAGAACAGAGGATGGTATAAACCATAAACTTCAAATGTATAAACCAGTTAACAAATAAAAACATGAGTGGAATAATATAGCACCAAAAAATTGGATATTACAAATGTTCCCCAAACAAATATATTGGGATTAATAGTAAAAGATTGTTAAGAATAATAAAACTAACACACAAAAGTGGGGGCACATCTTTTAAAAAATTACATAAACTGCTATTCTGAGTCCAAAAATGGATAAACTAACATAATGCAGCAAAAAATAAGAGTCACAATAAGCACACAGGAAGATTGAGAGTTGCTGAAGAGCTTATCTGATGACTGTAGGCAGAGGCAGGCTAACACTACCCATATATTCCCAGAGTTTGAGCTAAGCTAATTAGCGGTGGGAAAGCGCTGCCCGTCTCTTCCTTGTTACTGCACACACAGTCAAAAGAATGGTGTCTATACACTTGTCATGGACTCGAGAGTGAAGTAAGACATAAAACAAAAAAAAGTTTAATACGTTTAGTCAGTACAGGTATGAGAGCACGTTTCGGGTTGGCACTTCGCTATTCATCATTCCTGACGATTCTTTTGCACCAGCAGTTACACCGACTCTGATCCATTCAGGTGTTTATGTGTAAAGAAGTTTAAGGGCACAAGGGTGCATACTCTACACCTCAAGGCTTCGGAGGCGAACAACGCCAACCCCTTCAGCTGCGATACCAACTGGCATAACCCAGGAAGTCAACTTGCATCTCCCCAGCTGTAAAGCCAATTTCAAAAGAGTGGTTCAATCAGGACTTAAACTGGCCACACTCTGGTCCCCCGGCCAAACCCTAACAGTCTGAGCTGCACTGCCAGCCACAGGTCGAGTAACATAGATGGACTGCTCAGGGTGGCATGGTGGTGCAGCAGGTAGTGCATGTTACACACAAGGAGGCTGCCAGTTTCTGAGTGGCATTTCTGTATGTTCTTGCAGGCCTGGGTTCTCTCTCTGTGCACGCCTGCCTACTCCCACAGACCAAAAATATGCTAATAAGGTTAATTGGTGACTCCAAATTGCCCTAAAGTATGAGAGTGAGCATAAATGGTAGTTTGTCTCTCTATGTGGCCCTGCAATTGGCTGGTGACCAGTCCAGAATGTACCCCGCCTCTCCCTCATTGACAGCTGGGATAGGCTCCAGCCCCCTGTGAACCTGAAAGGGATATGGGGTTAGGCAAATGAACAAATGAAATGAACTGCTCATTTGGACTTTCCTGACAAATTGAGACTGTTTGTTGAGCTACGATTTACATAAACATATATTTACTGCAGGGGCTGATGAAGTCATGAAGATAAGGCTTTTTGAAAGGTTCTGTTAAACCATTATAATGTAAGTGTTTGGGAAAATCTGTTCAAATAATACGTAACTGTGAATGTTAACAGATTTTGAAAGTATGGAGCATTTGTCATAAAAGGCAGTATAGTAATCGCCATATTTCATCCATTCTCTGATGTGTAATGCACTTTGCTTATGCAAGTTGTACATTTTTTAACATTCAATACATAAAGGAGCAAGAAGACACCTTCACAGGAATGTGATCGTGAATATCCAGAGAGAATACCTGCAGTGTTGATCGATTTATTCCACCTGGACTCAGAGTGCATTCCATGTGCGAGATCTGCCCGAGAGAAAAACATGAAGGAGGAGAGCATGAAATCAAAAAGGTTTTAGACAACGGGAGCAGAACCAGACCAGAAATAAAACAAGCTTCTGCATATATGTAGGAAATGTGCCACGTCGCACATCAACATGTGGAAACATTTCTGAATATGTTTAGAAACACGGGCTGTAAATCAGACTGGAGTGTAGAGATGTGTCAATAGGAACACCTAAAGCTTACCGCTGACTTTAAAATATGAGACATGAGCAGACTCAAAAGGAAACTGATAATATTAGTGATCAGAGTTGAGGCATTATTGTAAACTCTGATTAAGTTAATAAAACAAAAAACCTTCATAGTAGTTACCAAATCTACCATCTATCATGGCACTTGTGATATGTCCCCTGTCAACATGGAGTGTTGCAGTAAACAGTCAATAAACAAACTGAACTTTTGTTTTTGTTATAACAGATAAACTTTAGTTCTAAACACTTGCACATTGACATGATGTTGGGATGTCCCCCGTTGTGGCAGCAGTGCTGCAGCTGCTCGACCATCAATCACTGCCATCATATCTGTCAGTATTAATCAGACTGACTCATGAGAACAGACAAAAGGCCGACACATCTCAGTCGATGACACCCAGTAACTGCTTCACACTGATCTTTACTTGATTTAAACACACTCGCACAGTATTGAAGTTGATGCTGATCATAAAATTACAGGATCTATGACTCTGTCTAAGCTAATCTGGAGTTTTCTTTTCAAAACTTTTGATTTAAAGCTTGTGCAAGGAGTTTTTAGCTGATTATAAAACCAACAGAAATTGGCAATGATGCCATTTTATGATTTACATAAGCAAACAAGACCACCAGGAACAAGACTTATTACAACTTTACAGTTGTTTCAAAGTTTGTACGTGCTGCTGAGGAGAAGGTGTCAGACGAGGTGAAGGATTGTGCCCAGCAAAACTGCAGTGTGTACATTTTTCACCACAAAGATTCATGGTGTGTGAAACAGCTGGTTTGCATAAGGTGGCAGGATGAGATTTTTTTTATTTAAAAACACTACGTGCACATGCAAGTGTCAAACGAGAAGTAACATTTTTTCAAAAGGGGACAACCGAGCCGACAAAAACAGAGGTTTAGCTTATTAGAGCAGTCATCCATCACTTCCCTCCTGAACAACCATGTCCATATTTGTCCTGAGAATATGTCAGGGATAATAATATGATAAATGTCATTTAATTAAATCCCAGTGCACAGCTTCAAACTGTTTCAAACACACGCTAATTAAACCTTCACAGCATCTGTAGTTACAAACACAGTGGTGACAAACAGATTTCTCCTAGTCCTGACATCAAGTTATGTGTTAACTACAAACCCCAACTTCAGTGAAGGTAGGACATTATGTAAAATGTAAATTAAAAATTTTTTAGCTGAATATCTTATGAAGATAAAATACTTAATGTTCAAACTGTGAAACTTCTGTTTTGTTTTTTACTGTTATTCACTCATTTTGAATCTGATGCCTGCGACATGTTCCTAAAAGCTGGGACATGGACATCTTTACCACTGTGTCACGTCACGTTTTCTTTCAGCAAAAATCAGCTCCAAAATAATGCTCAATAAGTATTTGGGAACTGAAGACTGTTATTGTTGAAACTCTTTAGGTGAAATTCCATCCTATTCTTGCTCAATGTGCAACTTCAGTTGGTAAACAGTCCCTGTTATCTGTTGTTGTATTTCGTTCTTCAGAGTGTGCCACAAATTTTCATTGAAGAGAGGTCTGGACTAACCTGACACACAGATGGACAGTTCCACATTAAAAATATTTCACTAATCCATCTGGGGAGGAGCCCTGCGAAAATGTTTTCAAAGGAAGAACCTTCAAAAACAACAGCAGCTTGCGATTGGACGATCTTTTGGCTCATCACACTCATCACAGACCAATCCATATCAAGCAGCGCTGCTATGGCGGAGCATATGTAGCGGTCAAATGTAGCTGGTAACAGCTAATTGTTGTTAGCTGCGAACAACAGCTAGCCGTTAGTGGCTAACGGCCGTTAACAGTTGTTTGCCCTTGTTAGCCGTTAGCGGTCGTAGCCGATAGCTTACCTACCTTAAGACTATTGTTTCACATTAAATTATACCACACAGATGTATCATTTAAGACTTATAGGTGACAAGAACCTCGTCAAAGACAATCCCTCTTGGGGTGCTGGTTTGGCGTAGTGGTTAGCACCCCATGTACATGCTTCTGCCCGTCCAGGTTTGAATCCCGCCTGTGACCAGTTTGCAGAGTGTCTTCCCCTGCTCTCTCTCCCCCTTTCACAAGCCTATCCACTGTCTCTATCCTATCAATAAAGGCACAAAATGCCCAAAAATATACAAAAGAAAAAAAAAAAAAAAAAAAGACAATCCCTCTGCAGTAAACTTAGGAGGAGTTTATTTCAGTATAACTGAGTAACCATGATGACCACTGGCTAACCGACAATAGATGCCATTATTTGTACAACAGGAAGTGACCTCACTTTGTCAAGTCACTTCCTGTTGTTGTCACACTCGCTGCTCCCGCCTCTCTTCCCTGATTGGGCCGTTAAGCATTTAGCCAAGTGAACCATTGGGCAATGGAGGCTGGCAAGACGAAGATGCATGATTTCAGAATCAGGCAGGTCCCTCTGCTCTGCAAGGCTAGGTCTGGACTGCAGGCACGTCATTATAGTACCTGCACTCTATTACTGCAAAGCCATGCAGTTCTAACACGTGCACAATGTTGTTTTGCATTGTCTTGCAAAAGACGTTGCCTAGATGGCAGCATATGTTGTTCCAAAACCTGTATGTACCTTTAAGCATTAATTGTGCTTTCACAGATGTGCATATCACCCATGCCATGGGCACTTACACACCCCTATACAATGACAGATGCTGGGTTTTGAACTTGCGCAAACAACAGCGATCCACAGCGCACTTTGCATCAGTCCATCTCAGTTTAGCTCAGGCCCAGTGAAGCTGGCAGTGCTTCTTGGCTTTCTCTTTACATGGTAGACTTTTCACTTGCATGAGGAGATTCCTCTAAATTCTTTGAAACTTTAGATGTTGTCATGGACTGTAGATGATGAAATCTAAAATTATTTGCAACTGCACATTGAGAAACATTGGTTTCAAACTGTTGGACCATTTGTTCACGCAGTTGTTCACAAAATGGTGAACCTCCACCCCATCCATGCTTGTGAGCGACTGAGCCTTTCAGGGATGCTCCTTTTATACCCAATCATGACACTCACCTGTTTTCCAATTACTCTGCTCACCTGTAGAATGTTCCAAACAGGTGTTTTAAAGCATTCCTCAGCTTTCCCAGCCAGATGTTGGACCTGTCCCAGCTTTTTTGAAGATTTTGCAGACATCAACATCAAAATTTAGATTAGATTAGATAAAACTTTATTAATCCCTGGAGAAGACTCCTTCAGGCAATTAGGATTCTAGGATGCAAGCACCTAGGGTTGAAAAACATGACCACAGACTACAGCTCCTTTCCATCCTGTCTTCCTGTTACTCCTCCCACCCCAGAGTGAGGTGTTGTACAGTCTGATGGCCTGAAGGATAAAAGAGTGAAAGTGAAGGATTCTCCACCAATATGCTGTCTTATAGCATTCGTTAGACTGTTCTGGGCTTTTTTTTTTCTTCGAACTGGTGCTGCATGAGCCTTGTAAAAGGCCATACGCCTGTAGTTTTACAATAAAATCCACATTTCTGCCGTTGTCATGGGATGTAAACATGTCATTTGTAGAAACAGAAGTTAAAAAGCCTGTGCTGCTGTACTATGTGGTGTTCAATGTTAGCTGACACTCATTTTGCCTTCCAGACTTCTGTGGTGGTCAAAATATTGAAAGCTATTGGTTTACTCTGAAACCTCCCAGACAGTCAGAATTATCATCCAGGGTTTAACTCACTTTTTCAGTTTTCAGTGACTTTACTGTGAGTTGCAGATAGTTTCCTGATAAATATTTTATTTCAAAATAAATCTACTCTGGCTTTATCTCATCTCAGGTTAAAACACAAACAAACATAAGTGTGGAACAAAAAGATATCCTCCAATAAAAAAAGATTATCTTGGTATGTTAGTTTTGTCAATGTACCAAGAAAGTTCACCGCAGGGAACAGGTTCTAGTTTCACCTAAAAATAACATCATTAATAAAATATGTAAAAATAAAGTTGTTATGAGCAAGCTGAATGTTTACTGTGGGGAATCTGCTTGTCGTTTAATAACACACTGCAGGGTTCAAAACTGCTTATTTCACTTGGAACATAAGCTCAACACTCTTAATCCTCTCACACCAATCATTTGCCAACGCTTATGAAGTGTTACTCAAGAAAAGGAGAGAAATCACAGTTAAGCTCAGCGCCTGAATGTGAAAAAGAGTTTACAGTTTGACGTTCAGCTCTGTTTCGGTTGGTGTCAGTCTCAGACTCAATGCTGGCCAGTTGCTCCATTGTTTTCTGATGGAGCGTCCTGTGCTTGGTCCTCATGTCCCTCATCAGACTGAGCTTCTTTATAATCCTGCGTGGTCACACTTTTGCTTTGTATGGTGTTGCCTGAACAGAAAACAAAGAATTATTACAGTAAGAAAGATAATAATTAGCCACCAATGATTGTATCAGAAATCCATCCATCCATTATCTACATTATCTCTGATCGCCAGCCAATCACAGGGCCACATATAGAGACAGACAACCATTCACACTAACACACTTAACTAAGGGCAATTTTAGCCCCGGTTCCACCAAGTGGTCTGGTATGGATTAGGAATGGGACGATACACTTAAACTCACAGTACGCTGCACCTCGATATGCCCGGGTCACAACACGATACGTCACGATACAATACCAAAAAATTAAAAAAGAAAAATATTACTGTGTAATTACAACTTATTTATTTTTGTTTGAGTTGCACACAGGAAAACACAAGACCTAACAGGCCAAACACAAACAATAACACTCTCTCTAACCCTAGAGAGGTTAGAGAGAGTGTATGCTAACGAGCGGTAGGCTTGTTTTCGCCGTCTTCGTCTTCTTTAATGAGAAAGCCAAAGTACTGCCAGACAGATGACTTGTATCCAGGCGGAGCGTCCTCAATTTCGACCTCATTCGACTCCATCATTTGGCTTTTTAGAGGCAAGGTAGTTGATGCTAATGTTTGTTGTCGTCACTTCTGGTCACATGCGCTATTACCGGACGTGACGTCTTCATTTCGCGATCCATTTTTTTCACAGTTGATGCATTTCATCACGTTCTGAATCGCGATATATTGCCAAACGATATTTCATCCCATCCCTAGTATGGATCGGCACGGTTTGACACAGGTCGGATCGGTAGAGCCTGATTCTGTTTGCGTTTCCACAGCCAAACAAACCCTATTTGGTAGGGGGCGTCTAAGCCGAATGCTGATAGCATGACATCATAGCATTGGACACAGTTTACCTGGCTATTAAATACAACACAGAAGAAAACGCGCCACAGCAAACAAAGAGCAACGATTGGAAGACATCCAGCAACTCTTCTTTTTTGAGATTAGCATGTGGCTTTTTGTTACGAAGCACAACCAAGCTTTGTTTCAGAGAAGGGTGTGTGCCGCAAGAGTTATCTTCACAAAGACGATCGGAGATTTAAACATGGTGGGTTTATGGGTTTTTCCACTGTTGCACGGGTAGTGACGTCTCCTTTGACCAATCAACGGACTGCAGTGTTTCTAGATCCACCTTCTGGGGTCAATGGGTATGCTTGGCACCCCAACAGAAGGGTCCCAAAAAGTAGGACAGTACGGTTCGCTTATAAGGGGTCCTGTCCTGGTTTTAGGCTATGGAAACGCCACAAAAAGCGAGCTGTACCGAGGCAAACTAAACTGAACCCCCTGGTGGAAACAGGGCTTTAGATACACCAGTTAATCCAACAATCTTGTTTTTGGTCTGTGGGAGGAAGCTGAAGTACCTGGAGAGAACCCACACATGTTCAGGGGAACATGCAAAGCCCTGATCAACACAGGGTTGAACAAACAACCTTTTTGCTCACCTAATGGGACTTCTCTTCTTGATTTACTCTCTCTGATTTCCTTGATCATGCCATCCACTTTTTCAGTCAGCTGCTTTACCCGTTTCACAGGTGGAAGTTTCTTTATCTGTGTACAAAAAGCATGTCTTAAAGTCTGAAACTCTTATTTTTGACATATTTCATGCAGTCTGACAGCAGTACAAACCCTTTTCTCTCTTTCTCTGTACGGTGTCTGGATGCTATCAAGCTTTGGTTTGGAGTCTCTATAAACATTGAAATTCTTTAGTGCGTACTCCAACATCCGAACAGCTGTTTGAATTCCTGAGGAAAGGGGAAAAAACTGAAGATCCTCTCCACTATGAGCTGATTGTAAAGCCACTCTCTCTTCTGACAGCAAAAATAAATAGCCGCATCTCCTCACCGATTGGCTCCGCTGTATCATGGTTTGGCTTTGCGTCCATCAACATTTCATAGCACAGGGACTCAGCAGGAGCCCTAACCATCTTGTTTCTGTCTCTGGTTTTAGCAGTTTCTGAGTTGTAGCTTTGAAAATCTGACTCAACATCTGTCGGCTGAAAATACTGAAGATAACAATGAAAGTATTTATAGAAAATTATAATTTACAACATTGTTTCAGACAGAGTGTTTATGGAGGGGACAACATCACTGGAACTACCTCACAAAAAGAATCACTAAAACCTTTTCTAACTTATTGTATGGTAAAAAACAACAAACAATGCCAAATGGTGCATAAATGTGATGCCGTTCTGTGATAACCAAGGACACAAGTCACACAGTGCAGGAACATGTTCAGGTTGCTCATCAATGGGGAAGTTTTATTCATACTGTCAAACTAATTGAATTGTAGGAGCAAAAGAACTTTTTGTGCTACACTGTTTGTGTAACTGTTCACACTCGGGGTTGAGATGTACTGCTGTGATGTTCAATTGAATAACGACACCACTGATATCCAGCGCAACAAAACTCTGCCTCATGGGAGTTTTCTATTTGAAGAACTACTCACTCCTATTAACAGAAATTACATTTTTAAGTTTCCATCTAGTATCAACAGAGACACTCAAAGTTACTTCTTACATTTCTCCATACCAAAAATAGATCTAAGACTATTTAAAAATAATGTTCATGATGTATGAAAATGTTCTGTTCATCTTTCCAGCTCAAACTCAAAATAAAAATTCTTAATTCAACATCATGTTCCTTCACATCCTGTACGCTGCACTGAACTTTTTAGGTAAGTTCCTTTAATATCCAAACACATTTGTACCTTATGACAAAAATGTCACCTTCTCAAAAACTGCCGTGCAAACAATTTATGTCAATATTTTCCATTTTTTAAAAACTTGATCTTTTGAAACTTTTTCAGTCTGAAATATACACAAATTTCTTATGTTTCGGTGATTTTAACCATTAAAGAACCATAATGTTTAAACAACTCCACTGTTTTTGTGAATCACAAAAAAAAAATTCCCATAAAATACATTTCAATTAGTTTATTATTATTATTATTATTATTATTATTATTATTATTATTATTATTATTATTATTATTATTATTATTATTATTATTATTATTATTATTTTTACTATCATTAGTATCTGAGATGGGTCAGTGATTTGCAGCAAGACTGATTTTGGCACACTGTCTTTTGTTTTTATTTTTTCTGTTTCTTTGTTTTTTTTTTCTTGTTCCAGTATCAGCTAAAAAGAAAGTGCTCCAGGGGTGCTGGTTTGGCGGAGTGGTTAGCAACCAGGCACCCCATATATTTGCTTCTGCCGGTCCAGGTTCGAATCCCACCTGTGACCAGTTTGCAGAGTGTCTTCCCCTACTCTCTCATCCCCTTTCACAAGCCTACCCACTGTCTCTCCTGTCAATAAAGGCACACAATGCCCAAAAAATACATAAAAAAAAAAAAAAAGAAAGTGCTCCAGAGGACAATAATTCTTGTTTCCATAACACCATACAAGAAAATATTATTAAGTATTTCCCACTGTTAACTAATCAATCTTTTAAAAGTACTTTAGCCTGAAATATACACATCAAATATTGATTACATTTTTGGATTTTAACCCTTTAAAGCTCATAGTGTTTACACAACTCTATAGTTTTCTATAAAAAAAAAAGATGAACAAAATAAATAAAACATTTTATAAAACTGACATTTCATGGAGTATTTGATTCTAATTATAGTCTCTGGGATGGGTTTGATGCATTGCTATTTTTTTTGCATGCATCCTTACAGAAAACAGTAAAAAGTGGGACATTTTACTTTGAATAGGAATAGACATGTGGTTGAGGAATATAAAATTACAAATTCAAAGCTAGAAACCTAAAGTGATATCCTAACCTCCTAAATTCTAAATATAAAGAAATATTAGGTTATGTTGAGATGAATGGGGGAAATGAAAGGCCTTTTCAATGGATTTAATTGGACATATTTGTCCTTGGGAACAAATGTGTTGGTTTTGTGTAGTTTAACTGTTTTAGGCTTATTTAAAGAAACAATGCAAGTTTAAAATCCTCCGGCAAATCTGGGCTATATTCATTCAACACAGTTTAAAAGGATAGAGAAAAAACTGAATAACATGAAATGTTCCTTGGATCTCTTACGGGTTAATCATTTTATTTAAACTTTATCATGATAGCTGTCTACTACGGATATAAAGTAGCTTCATAGTGAAGCATTGATTTCAATAGTATTTGTATTGATAATACTGCTTTTGACATTATACACACGAAGGGAAAATCAGTCTGAGACGTGTCATGCTGGTGCAGTAGCCTCAAAAACACACCTGGAGAGAAAATGAGAGAACAGAGCACCTGTAGAGCAGGGCTGCTTCTGCATACAGGTACTAAACCAGGAAATCTGCCCAAAGTGCTGTTTTCTTTTACTGAACCTAAGGGTTAAAGACTACCTGAGTAGCAAAGAAGTGCTCTGTGTTTTCGTGGAGGGGTTCCGGCGCTTTCTTTGCACCCATCTCATCTTTCTCAATCTTAACTTTCACAGGATAAGGTACGGCACCCATCAGTGACTTCTTTGAGACCCCTGGGATTCTCTCTTCTATCTGAAACACAGATATTTAAGAAAAGATGGTACAGACAGTACTATCTCTTGGGTCATGATCAGCAGATATAAGAAATGAAAACAAAAACATAACCTTCCATTTTGGATTGGTGGACACCTTTATCGACAGCTTCACTGCCTGTGGCTCCTTCTTTCGCCTTATTCGGATACCCAGCCTTTCTTGTAGGTAATAAGTGAGTAATGGGGGATCTCCTTGTGTCGGAAAAAAGACCTCAGCATTAAGAATAAGGTGAAAAGAATTTATTTCAATAGGAGCAGTCTCGTGTAGGAGATAATCAAAGGATTACCACTTCTCTCTGTGGTCAGAGGGTTGGAGCAAATATCCATTTCTCGAAGCGATGGGAACAAAGCAGCGGCCATCAGCCCATCCTCCTCAGTGATCTGATGACAAAACACTGATGAGACATGTTAGCTTATTCTCTCGAATCAATTCAGGTTGATGCAAATGCTCAGGTAATGACACTAACCTTGTTATTAGCTAAATTCAGGAACTCAAGGGCAGGAAAAGGCAAAGGGGAGCCTTCAAAGGACTCCTGGAGCAATCGAAAAAGGAATTTAAGTGTTTCAGCAGTGAATTCATTTACAAGACGACTGCAGTATGAATCAGTGACTGGAAATAATAATAATAATAATAATATGATTCTGTCAGTAGATGGATACCTTTGAACAAGACGTGGTGTAAAGTTAAAAACTTCCTGTAGTTTCTGAGAGCATTAAATTTGGGCATGTTCCTGGATCTGACCCCCCTGTAAAGTTTTGTGTCTTAGCTTTCTAGCAAATCAGTCAAAGTGATTCAAGCAACAGAAATCTGCTCTACACTCCTGTAAACCTAAGCTGGGCCATTTTACATGCCACTGTGTTTATACCTACATCTATGTAAAGATACAGGTTTATTGGGAGTCCATATAAAGAGCACTGTTTTATGTACTCCCTTGTGGGTTCTCCATGTCTCCTCCAAGTGATATACCCCTGTGATGTCATACCATTGTTTCACCTTAGTTTAGGCCACTGGTTCAGGGTAACAAGCCAAGAGTAGAAGGTAGAATGAAAGCAGTCAACATGGTATCAAGCATTACTGAAATGACCAATTATCCCAAAGTAAACTGGCCCAGGTGGGAATGGGGCCTCTAACAAAGAGTCTCAGACAGAGTGGCCCCGTTTACATGGGTAGTTTTCCTCAATCTGATTGAAATCGATCGGATTAAGTGAATCTGATTTGATCTGTATACATGAACTTTGAGTAAAGAGATCCACGTTCCATCTGGGTTTGCATGGCCCCAGCTGAATCTGATTGTATTGCTTTTTTTGACATGCGCAGAAGGTCACTCTGCCACTACCTGCAAATGTGTAAGAGAAGAAGAGGTGCACTTCCTGCTTCCTGTTTACCTCTAGAAAGATGGATCCACGTCGTGTTTTGTTGGGGAAGCTCTGCGTACATCACTACGTGCCTCTTATGTACTACGGAGCACCTGCGCAGACCGAACAATCCTCTCTATCAACCCAATCCGCTCCACTCAGCCGTTTACATGAAGCATGGAGCGGATTATCAATCGGCGTGGACTACCTCTTACAATCTGATCCGGGTGAATCAGATTGGCTAAGGTGTTTACATGAGACATTTCTAATCTGACTGATTGTAAAAAGAATTTTTTGACCCATGTAAACAGGGCCACTGAGAATACAGGGCAATCAGGGGTACCCAGCATAAAAAAGTTGGAAGGAATGTTGCACATTAAGTAATTCTGACCGAACTTGAGCGGTTACCGAAACTGAACAAGCAAAGGCAAAGAATGAGCTCTTTAATTTGAAGAGAATCCACTGAAAACTGACATGCCTTTTAAATTCCTCCCATCTGTATTTTTTTTGTTCTCCATGTGCCGCAACAACCCAAAAAAATGTACTTTTAATAGCGGAGAGACCATATGACCAACAGTCAGCCTGGAGGGATGCAAACCAGCTAATGGGATTTTTCAATCAGTTTATTTTCTGATATTAATGGCCGAGCAAGATTCCATAAATAAAATAATGATAATTTCTTGATCTAAGTTTCGATCAACCATTCAATAAAATGTATTTCATACTAATTCAGTCTTAAGTTAAAGTGTTTAAAAAGGAAAGTGACTGACAAAGATGCTACTCTTCAGGCTTGTGACTCATTAAACTAGTCATGAATATGTCATTTTAATAAATGTTCCACAAAACATACTATGTTCAAGGCAGGACATTGACTTTTTTCTGCAGAATAAAATTAAGCTTTTTTTGTCTTGGTAATTATCTGAATGCATACGTTGAAAAACAGGCTAAATAGCGTTTACCCAACAGCTACAGGGAGCAATTAACAGGCTTTTAGACACCTGCAAGTAAAAAACACCAGGAGGCATCATACCAGTATTTATGGATCATTAGGAACAAGTGGACCAGGCTTGAGTATTATGCCATTCCTATTTCCACTCAGATATGGACATTCATATTCTTTATTGTGTTGATCATGAAAAGTTTCAAGTAATCACCCAATTTTAAGTAATCTGAAACAGCATTTAGGACTACTACAGAGGTAAGATAAAGGTTAGTTTATTTGTGTGCATTAAACATACTCATTGAAAAGAAGGAAGTGTTTGATTACCTGAAGAGGTGTCTTAAAATGCTCATCAGTGAATGGAGATGGTTCAGAATGGGCTGGACAAGAAGGAAAAAAAACTAGTACTATCCCTCAGGTTGTTAACACGCAGGTACAATGTTGCTTATTAAAACATTTCACAAGCAGACACTCACCAAGTTCCTCCTCAGTCAAAGCTTTTAAAGAGTTTGTTCCTTGCAGAAACGGTATTTCAGAAATGTTGTTCCCCTTTAAGTCCAAATGCTTTAGCCTGTGAGTAAAAGTAAAAAGACAGCTCAGAAAGAGTTTATAGTTTTCTTCTTTTTTGCTTTATGAAGAACATTTCAATGACCTTTTCAGTCCTTTGAGACGGTTGAAGACTCCAGAGGAGAGTTTGTTGTCGTCAAGCATCAGATCTTCCAGAGACATGAACTGTGAGTCTTCCTCTACATCAGACCTGTTTAAAAAAGGTTAATGCGTTTAACAGCACTGTTTGGTCCACACCGATAAAACCTAATGTCTCATGATGCACTTGAACATATAAAGTAATAGATTTCTGACATGTATCCACAATGCTGTCTGTTTTTACAGGCACAGACAGACTAGAAAAGAAAGACAGAGCACTTTATTAATCATCAAACTGAAAGTGAATTGTAGGAACAGCTGATTGCCTTCACACGGATACATATACAATTTAAAAAATACAATTAGAAAAATCATCAAGGAGCAACAAGCTAACAGTTATAGTGACCTGCTGAAAAAAGGTGTTGAGTGCTTGCCCCATGTGATGGAGTTCAAGGATCTTTTTCACAAGTGTGGGTAAAATGGACCAAGAGATGGACAGGAGGCATCTTTTGGTCCATGGTGCAGCATCTGGAGTGCTGCAGACTCTGTAATGAACTGCTGTAGTAAAGCGGGAGGTAAACTGCAAGTTTACTGCTCCATCTACAGTTCCAACCGTCGCCTATGATCATGAGCCTCAGATAATGATGGAAAGAATGAAATTGTAGATACAAGGGATTCAAAATGAGGTTCCTCAGGAGGGTAGTTAGAGACAGAGTTAGGAGCTCGGCTATCTGGAGGGATTTCGAAGTAGAACTGCTGCTCCTTCACATTGAAAGAAGTCAGTTAAGGTGGTTCAGACATCTGATTTGGATGCCTCCCAGTCACCTTCCTGTTGAGGTTTTCTAGGCACACCCAACTAGAAGGAGACCCCAGGGCAGACCCAGAACTCGATCGAGGGATTATATATCCCATCTGGCCTGGGAACACCTTGGAATCCTTATGGAGGAACTGGAAAATGTGGCAGGAGAGAGGGAAGTCTGGGTCGACCTGCTTCACCTGCTGCTGTGATCCAGTCCCAGGTAAGCAGTACAAGATGGATGGAAGGATGGATGGAGATAGTAGGGAGGAATGGTAACCAAATATGAATTAGGCCTGTGCTGTCACAAGTAATACGATTTATAACAATACAGGTTCAGTGAGAGGTGGAGGAAACAGCATTGTGACACCTATATTTACATATTTTGATACCAATAAGGAGATATCTGTATGTGTGTTCATATTTAAGCATTACTTAGCCTAATCCAAGAAGAGTTAGGATGGTACAGAAAATATGAATTAAAGTACAAGACAGTAATCTGCAATTTTTCCCTCCCATATTTGATTCAATACAGCACAAAGACAAGAGAGAGAGAAAGACAATAGAGAACACTTTCTTAAAGTTTCAAAAGAAATTGGGACTAAAACTTGCATGCCGCTAAACTTTATCCTCTTTCCTTCTGTATCACTCACTGTTGCAAAACTGAAGAGAAATGCTCAAAGTGGAATTGTTTCCTGTTCTTGCTAGGTGTATACATCTTGAATCACCCTTAATTAAAGATTTATTTGCCATTTATCTGCTTCTTAATGCACCATTAGTCTTCAAAGGGAGACAGATCAGGCCACATGAAACCGGTATCTTACTGGTATGCTGTTGTAACTCATGCCGAAAGAAAATGTTAATGTTAAAATCAAATAAACATTAAGCAAGAGGGGTAACATGATAAAATAGTTACCATCTCACATATAGATTTCCAAACAATAACATTTAAGCTCAGAGAATGTATTTTGGTATTAATGGCAGGTGTGTAAAAGTAGAGTTGGTTGATGTGCCTTGCTTCAGGGCAGGCAAATAAATATCTTTAGACTGCTTCAGTTGGATCAAGAGTGAGAATTTGAAACATGTTTGCACCCCCTCATGGTCAAGTTGAAAACTGCTACAAAATATTCAGTTTATTTAAACTTTAGAGAGCATTCAGGACATGCTCTTCTTTTCTCAGAGTAACACAAAATTAGAATCACTATCATTGTTTTTCCAGAGGAAATGGGTTAATACTGCTAAGCATGCACTCTTTTGTTTGAAACTGGATAAAGTACAAGAATGACAACAGTGTTTTAGTGCTGATTATCTTCATGTGTTGGTACAAATTACTCACTGTTCAGTGGGGTCATGGCTGGAAAGACCCAGGTCAGGGGGAAGATCATCAAGCTGGTTTCCAGTCAGATGAAGCACTGTTAGGCCAGAGAGTCGACCGATGGAAATGATAGCATCAGATGACAAACTGTTGTAGGACAGATCCAAAACCTGAGAGCAGGATAAATTACTAAGAAGATAAACAAAACCATCCAACCCTGATCCAGTGTAAAAAGATAAATAAAAGGCTCTGTGCAGTCATAATGGAGACACTCAGCTTTAATTGACAGCACATGTTTTTCTGCCTTTCTGTTGCTGATTAATATCAGAACTTTCCATGTAGACACAACTGCACATGAATGTGAGGATAAATCAGTGCCATAGAGATCTCATTTCTAAAGATTTGAATTAATTAGTAAAACTTAACACGAGATGTTAATGAATATAAATGTTTAACTTTGTCCTTCAATATTCCACTGGGACAGTCGTTCATTATGTTGTATTGCATATTTGAAGATTAAATAAAAGTGTGAGCAAACTGATATAATAAACTGAGAGGCCTCTATCTTTTCATGAAGCCCACAGTTTGCAGCAGAACATGATTTTTACACAGTCAGCCATCTTACCTTGAGATTAGGGAAATCAGCAACATCAAATGTCATGTTACAGAGGCCATTGAGTGACAGGTTGAGTTCTCTTAAAGATGTAAAGCTGCTGAAAGCTCCTGTAAGAACACAAAATGAAATCAGAAAGGGAAGACCTCTCACACAGGACACAAAACTCTTGTTTATACCTTGCATTACTATCCACTTGGGGAGGATATACCCTGGATGTGCACAGGCGCACCCAATCAAAGTCATTAAAATAATAATATATGAATAAATGAAAAAAAAAGTTAATATTTTATTTGAATTTGAAGTTTAACTGTTTTTTTTTTTCAACAAAGCAGGTTTTGAAAAAATACAGGGCAGCTACTAAAAAGATAAATACTCAGAGCATCCTCTCTTAAGTGAATAGAGATGCTTAATTATTTTGCATATCTTAAGAAAAGTGTTTCAGCTTCTTTGATTATTTCTGTTACTGTTGATATGAGTAACTTTAAATAGGTCCAAAGTTTTAATTTACTGCAATACATTATTTAGGGAATTAATAAATTGTCTTATTACCATTTGATAAAGTAGTTAGTCAAAGTATGTCTAAATAGCAATTTAATGAAAATTTTTTGATTCATTTTATGTAAAAAAAATAGTTAAATGTAAAGAGAAGAAGATGGAAATTGAAGCCCCATCCAAATATGCTCAGGCCCACTCATTAATAACTTTCTGTATTCAGCACTGATTGAAATGCTCCAATATCATGGGCATCATCTACACTGAGTTAAAGACTGAAAATAATAAAAACACAGAACAAGAGGAAACTTTCTTGACAGCTGTAATGGTTAAGTGACTCTGAGGAGACTTTTGGCTGACAGGAGGACATCTTGGAGGACAGGTTGGCAGATTATCTCAGTGGATGGCGTGGTATTTCATGTGTGTTTGTGCTTTTTGAGTGTAATCAGTCAGGATGAGAGCACCCAAGACAACCTCATGTTCTACTGAACCTTTTTTAATATGCACTATGCACTTAAACATGTACAAATGAAGCCATAGGAAGCACAATCTGTTATCAAAATAAATGGTAATGCTGTGTTTGCAGGGCCACACAGAGTGGGTTTGGGATATTCGTATCCACATCGCTTTGGTTTTGTGAATACGAATGCATCCTCAGCAGCATGACAGTCCATTCTCTCAACAGGGAGAGCTAAGCTGCCTCCAGACTGTGCACAATGATATATTCAGTCTTTTTAAAATGGCAGGTGCTTATTTTCATGTGAGGCAGGAAATACTATTCTGAAGCAATTTTAGTTTAAAGAGTAAACCCAAATACTGTATTATAATATCACCCAGAATGGATATTAATGCAAGTTACAAACAGCCCCAGAATCAAGTGCAATCATCTCTGCAAAGTTTATAACAAGTCACCAAGTACCTATAGAGAGAGAATTGATCGATGCGTCAATATAAACCACATTGACAAACCCTTTAAGGTCCTCTGGTTTGACCTGTAAGCAAGAGAGACAAGTGTTTCAAAGTTTGTATTCATGGAAAAACTACAAACATTAACAAAAAAGTAATACTCACAGCATTTAGCTTCTGTTCACTGATGTTTACTGAGCTTAGTTCAGATGGTTGGTCTACACAGTGGGACTGGAGCTACAACAGAAAAGTTGGTTTATTTGGTTCCCTGTTTCTTCAAAAAGATTATTAAAAGTCACCCTTTAGGTTGACTTGAAAAAATTATTATTATTATATCAAAAAGCCTTACTAAGAAATGAGAATCTAGCCTGTTTTCATGCTGAAGGTCAACTGCCCTTATGTCCTCACATCTTTTCTGACTTCTTTTATGCCTTCTTTGCAGATTTTTATATCTTTGCTCCTCTGCCTCCCGATAAGCCACGAGCCAATGACCTGCAACTGTGAATAGATTACAATAAATAAATAAATAACGTTAGTGAAGTTTCTAAATAAATATGTGTGATATTATTATGATTACCCAGGATATGTCAGTGATTAGGAGCAACACAGATTTGTATACGTTTTGTTATGCAGTGTCAAATACTCACACTCATTTCATTAAAATGAGGCCATATGGACAGTAGTAAAAAAGATCATTTCCAAGGCGAGAGTCCAGACTGGCACCCAGATATAACAAAATGCATGTATTATGTTTGGATGGAAGTGAGATTAAAATGGCTGTCACTAAGTATTAATGGCTCATTTTTGTGCTGAACAGTTTGAGAGCAACACTTGTTTGTACAAAGTGTATTTTAGACTTACTGTTGAGCTGAGCTGGAAATAACAAGAACAAATAAAAATGAATGATGTTGCCACATTTAATGCCATATGTATGAACACATGAAAGTTATCAAACAAATGAAGAATAAACAGTCCTTAAGAAGTGTTTTTCATGCTGTCTTCTTTAAGTTTTTTTTTTACATTACAGGCTGCTGTGGTGTTTTGGTGTCATATCTAACTAAACTAATGCCTGGTTGTAAACAAAGGCTATACTCACATTAATTTAATCCACATTTTGGCTACCAAAATATTACTTATGCTATTTGAGTCTGCTTTCACCACTAACTTTAATACATTATTTAACTTTACTCACCTTCCTTTTTTCGTTTCTGCGTTGGGAAAAAGTTGCCATCACAGTTCAGTCCGTCCTGTTGTTTATGGGAGTCATTGTGTTTACCGGTGTGCTCCATTAACTACGTATATCTTTATATAAAGACAAAAAATCACTTTGCAGGATTACACGGTTGCCTCTTATTTCGACATTTCATTTGACCGGAGGCTCCAATGTAATGTGGTGCGCTGTATCCTAGCAACAACATGTAAGACGATAGGCGCCTTCCTGCCCAGGAGGGGGCGCTAATGAAGCTTGCGTTTGTCAGGGGGCGAAGGCGGAAGAAACCGGCGAGCCACGCAAAGATAGTAGTCCGCCTCTACAACATTTTTTCCTTTTTTGAGAGGGTAAGCTCACAACAATCCGGGAATACTCATGAATTCTCGTTAATTATAGAATATGTCGAGTTGTCGTACCAAAGACACAACAGCCAGCTAGCTCCTAACTGTAAATACCAACTGCGCATGCGTGATTTTGAAGCCGAAATCACTGTTTATTTACTTTCTTCCTGACCAACAAAATTCCACCCTTGTGTTACATTCAGACCTATAGGAATATAAGAAGCGAGGGATGTAATATAATTGTCGCTTTAGCAGAGAAAGATGGTTATAAAGCGTATTTATATGCAAAAACCGAGTCCAAGCGTACCCGGAAGTGAGTGTCACTTTGCTCTTGCTTCAGCACGGTCCTCTTTTCTCATGAACCCACAGCATCAGTGTCGTGAATATCAGAGGTTCCCCGTCTTGGCGTGATCTTATACGACATAATGTAGCTCATGCGAAGATCAGGGGCTGCAAATGTGAAGAGTGGCATGTAAAGGTGAGTGCTGATTAATGTATTAACAGCCTACGCGAGAGCCTGTGTCACCATGTAATCATATGTGTGTCTATGTGGAGCTGCTGGAGTGTAAACTCTTCCGGAGTCTGTGATTCAAAGGTTAAAGAAGGCTGATAAAGAAATGTGCAACAGTTAACACATTGCCTCTCCACAGAAATCGTGATTCAACATGGGGAATTCACCGTCTAAGAGTGGCAGCGGAGAGGAGCCGGCCAAAACAACTTTGTTTGAGAAGGAACCAAATGGCATAACATACAGAATCCCTGCTCTCATTTACCTGAGGCACTGCCACACCTACCTGGCCTTTGCAGAAAAAAGATCTTCACCATCTGACCATGATGCAAAAAGCCTTGTCATGAGAAGAGGGACGCTGAAAGAGGATGGATCAATTCAGGTGATTATCCACACACATGGACCATATAACTCTGACAGCTGGTAGGACTGGGAAATTTAGAGTTTCTAAGACATGATAGTAATTACATGAAAAATGTGAGAGATCTAAAGACGAGGAAGGGAATTGTAGTGGCTAAATCATTTCAAATATAAAAAAAATAAACATGTTTAGACCCCAGAGGTCTTCAGTGTTGAACTCTGGTCATTATATGTTTATATTTATATACTTTAAATGATTTAGCCACTATAATTAAGTCTTCTTATATTTTCCTCATCATTGTAACATTTCTCCACATTGGAGTGTCTGGTTTTCCCCGCAATCCAAGAGCACTCAACACTCAAATTATCTTGAGCTAAACTGAGCAACAAGTCCCATTTTTGTTCGAAATATTTTTGTCAAGATTCTTTGTTGGGCATTTTGTGCTTTTAGTGGTAGGTGAGAGAGTGACAGTGGATAGACTTGTGAAAGGGAGAGAGAGACTGCAAAATGGCCACAGGCTGGAGTTGAACCCTGGCCAGCAGAAGCATGTTTACTGGTTGTGCCGGTTTGCTTACCACTCTGCCAAACCAGCTCCTGTTGTAGATTATGTTTTCCTCTGAAGATACAATCTTCTAGATATTTTTTTTGGTTGATGATAAAAAAAAATCAATGCAAGACCTATTCTTCACTTTAAAGATCATTTCCATAACAGTTGCCAACAATAATAAGCCTGCTTGCTACATAACCATCTATTTAAAATGCAGAGTCCTATATTTGGATATAATACATTCATGTTAACTATTAGCATTTCTATTTATCGATTAAGGGTCCCATATACATACACATACAGTGTTTTACAGGTTGTATCATGTCTTGGGTGTCTTTTAAGCAAAGAATTAACTTACTTGAATAAAAAAAATGAAAAATGTAGTCTGTGTACAGGACCAGATGCAGCTCTTTTTCCCTCTCCTTTGGAAATGCTCAGTTCGGAGGGCACAGGAGGCTGTGAGAATTAGCTATGTGCTGATTGGCGGCACAAACTATCTCTGGTGAAAAGAATGGAGGACGGGTTACAGGCCACAGAAGGAATTTCTCAAAACAGTCATGGCATCTGCTCATGGCAAGTGGAAAACACATGTAGATGGGACTGTAAAGCTACAGCATAAATCTAGGAAGTAGATAATTGAGCATTTTGAGTTTTTTTGTTTTCTTTATAGGCACATTGTGCATTTCCATGTGACCTGTGAGTTGAGTAAAAGGTCTCGTGGACTACTCAAAAGCAGCTTGGTTCAAAAAGCTGCTTTGGTATCAGGGATGGGAAATTCTGTTAAAAGCCAAAACAGTTCTTTTTCTTTTGCACTTGACTTCAAATTGTTGGATGCTCTTGATGAAAAAAAAAGAAATAATATATATATATAAGCAAGCAGAAAAACAACAATAAAGCTGTCATAAATATCATGATACCAACATATCATAATATGTATTTAACTCACACAAATAATGCGTAATGAAATCAGACTGACAGAATTAAAGCAAATTTAAGCTTCTCTTTTAACTGCAAAAAACAATAAGCATTTACTAGTTTTTAAATTACAAATATTTTATGTTTACCATTTTTGAATTTAGCATTAACTACCACTTATTAAAGAGATTAAAAAACAACTAGGGAAGTAAGTTCTTTAATTATTAAAAAAAATAGAAATGTAATAATAGTAATAAATAAATATAAGTAATTCCATTTGATATCGCAATGGTTCATGGCACTGAACTGGTATCTTGTGTGGAATCACATTCAATGAATCTTGTCATGTTTTTTACAACAGAGTAGTGTTTTTTGTAAATGATTGTCTGGAATTAAGTGAGGTGGAGGGTTGTATGTGGCACCTGGGCCACCAATTTCCCATCCCTGGTCTTCAGTGAATGGAAGTTGCCTGTTTTGTTTTACTAAGGATTTAAGGCTTTGCATATGTAGGAGAACTGTTGACACAGCTAAAATCTCTCTGGTATCAAAGTTTGTCAGGCAGAACTCAGTCCTGCTTGAACTCTTTGTCTGTCAACAGGTTGATCAGAAGTCAAAGTGAGGGCGTTTTCACATTAGGCCCACTTGTTTCGAATCGTACTGCGTCGCGGTTCACCCCCCTCCCCCGCTGGCTTGCATTCACACTTGCAACATCGAACCATGTCCGGGCCCACTTGTGTATTTACTCAGTTTGAAACAGAAGGGGGCGATATGCACGTAACTGGTTACCAAACCTGCTACGGAGGAGAACGAAGAAGAGGCTACCATGGTAACCATTTCCTACACCAGACAACCAATGTTTACGTTTCGCTCTCTTCTACATTTTCCTTCAAGTGTGTTTTTTTTAATCGTGCTTAAGACGGCATTAGCGACCTTCTGGACCCTGGTAAATCATCGTAATCCTCAACCAGAATAAACGAATCGACAAATTGAGTAAGCAAAAGATTCAACCGTGTGGTTAACAGGAAGTAATGCATCAAAAGTAGATCGGTTTGGACCACTTTGTTTCACACCAGTGAAACCGCACCAAATGTAGGGAGATGAAGCGGATCGAGACCACCTCCTCATGGAGGTCTCGGCTGATTTGGTACGCACCAAAGTGCGGGGGTTGCATTCACATTGATACTAACATACCAAAACCTGGGCCAAAACTTCTTTGGTGCGCACTAAATGTGGTTGGTGTGAAAACACCCTGAGACAACAGTCTCAGCATAGCTGGCTGTTAGCTTTCAAAGCCCCTGTGTGTAGCAAACAGCTGAAGTTACTCTTGCTTTGTCCAGTATATTTGACAGTCTACATGGACCCATGCATTTGCTTGATACCTTTTAAGTCATATGAAAGAAACACAAGGTACTTTTGCCATAATAACAGAATAGTCACTCAGTGAAGAGACCTCTAACCCCACAAGTATCACAAAACATTTGTGCAACTGCATGGCCCTTTCTTGTCAAAGCATCCCCGCCTTCTGGCTCTGTTTATGTTAGCTCCAGATAGTGGTAATGCCAGTGCTATCTGTCGCACCACATTCCCTCTTACTGGCCCTCCAACCCCAATATGTAGACTGATGAGCAGCATTACAGGAACATCACTGAGATCAGGTTGGGACCTCTTGTCTTAGGTGTTCTGGCAAAGTAGCCCCAACAACACCTCCAGAGCCACCACCCACCATGCTAGTAAATATTCCTACTTTATCTCCACCCTACCACATGACCACAAGAGCCCAAACAAAGAGACCCGGGCAAAGTACACGCAGGTCAAATTTACTCTGGAGCATATGCTGTAGGTCTGCATTACCCTGAACCTTTGCAGAAATCAGCACAGTTAGCCTGGCAGGTTCCTCATCAAAAATGCCACGTGATTGTTGTTGTGATTGGTGAAACCTATTTATTAAATATACTTACCCAGAAAGCAGGAGAGCCTCTCTTCATCTCTTTCCCTCAGTGGCAGAACAAAATCACAAAATTTCCTCATCTGTGCCTAAACTAATTCAACAGCCATCTCCTCTTAAATCCCCTCTCTATTCTTTTTCTCCACTAACTTCAGTAAAATCTAAATGTGTTGGTTTATAATTTCAGAGAACATGGCAAGACGAGAGTAGACTCACATTTTGGCAGAGTATTGATGAGCTGCAAGGACACACCATGGTACACGTATTAAAGGAGACATCAGGAAAAACTGTTTTTTTGCACATATATTAGGTTTCGCCGGGACTGTATGTACTAACCTACAAAACATGACAGACAGGGAGACTGTCTTCTATCAGTTTCTCCACAGCATCCTTGTAAAAATCCAAAATTCAACAAGACTTCAGAGTCCGTTTTGAGAAAACTCCGCTGTGGCTCGAACTTTGCTCTCAGACTCAGAGGCCAAACAATGCACAGTGCGCATGCGTGCGAGGACAGAGACATAGGTCCGGCTTTTCCAGGCAAACAGCAGCATCACCGTGAGTTATTGACACAGGGTGGTGAACAAACACGGTAAAACGGTAATTTTAAAAATACACAGTAATGATTACCGTGGAAAATTTTACCGCGGTTTACCGTTTTACTGGTAACCGTTACATCCCTAGACATGAACAGTATTGTCAGATCAATACTGATATTTGCAGATATTTGACAGTATCCACAGATCTGAACGTGTTTTGTGATATTTATGGACAATATTTTGATCATTAAAATTGGCCATATTTAACCATATATTGGCTGTTAATATTGGCCAAATCTACAATCACACTGTGATGATTTAATTATCAAAAATGCCATTTCTTAACCCTTTAACTACCAGCTCAACTGTTTGGCAGAGATCATCAATAAGTACAGGAATATTTAATGTTTAAAAAAACAAAATAAATCAAATCCTTGTTTGATTCCATAAACACTTCAGGGAACAAAGAAAACTACAAACAAACCAGAAACCTGGTATTTCCTTGGTGTGGGATTTAAAGGTTTGAAAAGCTAACAGCTGATTATGTGATGACATAAAAATGCACAAATATATGGGACAAAATAAATTAGAAAAAGCAGAAATGCTTGTAAATAAAATAGCAAAAGTAACTTAAACAGAGTAGATTGAGTTTGACTAAAATTTTTTTAATAACATCACCATATTAGTAAATGGTTAAGATAAGTATGTAAATAATGATGGTAGTAATAATAACTTTAGCTTTTTAAATCCTACATATAGAAAATATTTTTCTTTTGGTTTGTTTGCAGTTTTTACTGTATCCCAATTCATAGACAGAAACAAGCAAAAATGTGTTGTTGATGTTTTTTAACAAATGAAATGTTCATGCATTTATTGACCTCTGCCAAACAGTTGAGCAGGGAGTTATAAATAAAATAAAATAAAATGATGTTTTTCTTGCTTCCCACCTGTTTCTAACATATATAGGCTGTGATAATGAAGAAACATGTAAAATTATGTGAAGTAGAGACTAGGGATGCATGACATTGGATTTTTGCTGATGTCCCATATGCTGATATTTCCAAATGCAGTAGGGCAGATAGCAATGTATATCATCAAGAGTAGAGAGTCTTAACATCACAGAAACTGACCAGTTGCTTTCAATGTGAGAGTCTGCTTTTGTGAGGGGCGTATCATAAATAAGAAAAACAACATTTAACTCTTAAATGAATATCCTGTTTTTCAAATGTACTCATGCGTGATGCTGAAGTGAAGCAATGTAGTACTTTGTGTATTTTAATAATATTACTGCCAATATATGGGATATGGCCCATATGAATGTTTGATTTAGTGGCTGTAAATATCCAGAAAAATGTCAATATTGGTCGATACAGATATTCAGCTTTTAGGCCAATATTTACAGATACCAATATTGTGCATCCCTAGAGGAGACTTTTTGCTCTTGACATGAAACATTAGATATTTTAGCATTGGCTTTGGATCTGACTTTATTCTTTATTGTATTTCTGATAGAAAACTAATTGAAATGCATGTCTGTGACTCAAGTAAGAAACATTGAGATATGTTGTTTTATTCCTGAATTGCTCAGCCCTGATGGCTTCCACTATCTTCTTCATTAGGGCAGAACAATTTATCGTTTTCAGTCGAAATCATGATTTTAGAAAACACAATCAGGTGATCACCAAAGCTCCAATTTTTTAGATTGCCACTTTGGTTGTTGTGTCAACTATTTTCACATACTATTTTACAAATTTGTATTCAATTTGCATTTTGGAATGGCGCGCAAATGAACAGTTTACTTACAAATGTTCTCATTGTTCACTTAAATGAGCTGTTCCAAAAGAGTCGGCTCGTTTAGGAGGTCACATCTCCACCGAAGTGCTGGTAATCAGGGCAACAACAGAGAGCCTCCATTTAGGAGTAGAAGTTTGAGTGTGCCTTAAATAATGCAACACATTATTTATTATCAGTATTGGATGATGAATAATGTGTTATGATCATTTATTTCCTTACTGTTGTCTACACTGTAAACGTAGTGAATATTGCACTGAAGCTTGATCTGAGAAAATTGTGAATTGAAATCACAGTATTTGCCTGAAAATGCAGTTAGATGTTTTCTTAAAATCTTTCAGCCCTGTTCTTCATCGTCGTCTTTTGTTGTGTTTTTCAGTGGTCTTCCAGTGAGGAGCTGTCAACGGCTTCTTTACCAGACCACCGCACCATGAACCCCTGCCCAGTGTACGAAAAAAACAGCAAAACCCTGTTTCTGTTTTTCATCTGTATCTGGAGGAACACTACAGAGAGGCACCAGATCTGCCGAGGTAAGAACAAGGCGCGCCTGTGCTGTGTCAGCAGCAGCGATGACGGACAGACCTGGACTCAAACAAGAGACTTAACAGAGAGTGTGATCGGGGAGGTCGTCCATAAGTGGGCCACGTTCGCTGTTGGCCCAGGCCACGGTGTCCAGCTGGAGAACGGCCGATTGATCATCCCGGCGTATGCCTATTATGTCCCATACAGATTCTGTTCCTTCCCCATTCCCTTTACAGTCTACCCACGTGCTTTGTCTATTTATAGTGAGGACTTTGGACAGACTTGGCGTGTTGGAAAGATGCTTCGAAAAGAGTCGTGCGAATGTGAAATGGCTGAAATCATCGACCACGAAGGCAGGAGTCACCTCTACTGCAATGCTCGCCACACCAAAGGGCACAGATGTGAGGCCCTGAGCGAAAACAGCGGCATGTACTTTGACAAACCCCACATAGCTCCAGAGCTGGTTGAGCCGCCGTCAGGCTGTCAGGGCAGCGTCATCGGCTTTCCGGCCCCAGAGTTTGTCCCCAACGATGACGCCGAGAGCAAAGCTTGTGGCACCTCGCTCTTGTCCCCAGACACACAAACCTGGCTACTCTTCATCCACCCCACCAACAAGTCCGGCAGAAGAGACATGGGCGTGTATTTGAATCGCTCCCCGCTGCACTCGTCAGGGTGGGACAGGCCCCACATCATCCACAGGGGCCCCAGCGGATACTCAGACCTGGCCTACAACGGAGACAGGGATCAGTTCTCGTGCCTGATGGAGTGTGGGAAGGAGAGTGAACTGGAACAGATTGCTTTCACGTCGTTCACGCTCAATGATGTCATGCAGACGAGTGGTAAGAAAGACAAGAAGATGCGTTGATTTGTGGTTGCTCTGTCCCTGTGCTAACGAAATCTCCCTAAAGATCTCCTGCAACCCTAAAAATCCACATGGAAGCCACTAGATATGCTGTGCAGTAACATCCGTCTGTGTTTACTGTTGTTCTACTTTCTGGAGATGATAATGCATGCATGAGTCGTGTGTTTTGTTGTCTCCTTGTTTACATGAAAAAATGAAGTCTTAATAGTATTAATATGCAAGCTGCTGTACGAGGAAGTAAACTATTTTTAATAGACTAGGGGGCAGATTGTGAGCATGCTGTGCTGAAGTGTCATCTCTTAAACAGGCTTTGTGTGTGTGTAGAGGGGTTGTTCTGATACCAGAGTTTCAAACCTTGATATGATATTAGAAAAAATCAGATGATACTGATTCCTCTTTCAATACCACAGCAACAAAATGGAAGTCCTAAAATCCCTATTGAAGTATTTTTTGTTCTATAATTAAATAAAGGCAAAGTTTTTCACCAGGCCTTATTCACTGATGGTTAAGAAATGTGGTCAAAAACTGATTCATAGAGTCAGGCTTGGCCATGTTGGCGATGTTTTCTATTTAAAACTAGGGTTGCACGATATTGGATTTTGCCCAAATCAAGAATGCTGACATTTCCTCACTTGTTATTGCAGATATGATACTGGTATATTTATTTCTTATTTTTCACAAGAACATGTGTTATCTTCTTTACTAAATTGACCTGTTCCTCTCACTTACCAAAGGTTTTTGTGTTAGAAATTGATGTGGACCAATGAAAGCAACATTTTATTCACTAATAGAGGACAGTGTTAGTTTTAAAATGTTAAAATTCTGCAATAGCAGGGTTACCACACGTCCTTGAAAACCTGGAAAATGATTGATCAATTTTCCAGTCTTGGAAAACATATGGAAAATGAAGAAAAAAGGAAACTATCCTGGAAAAGCTCGAATTGTCCTGGAAAATTATTTACCCTCCTCTTTTTTGTTAGTAAACAAAAATCAAACATAAGAAATGAAGTAAAATGTACTCGGTAACTAATTCACACTTAACCCTAAAATATGAGAAAATAAAATAATACAAGTTAAGGAATAAAGTAGAAAAACTCAAAACAATGGTTACAAAATAAAAGATAAAAAGGACAAAATAAAATGTTGGCTACTTAAGTAGTTAATCAGCAAAATATATTTACAATAAAGCAGAGTAAATCGAGACAAAAAAATAAGTGTAAACCATAAGTGTGTAATAGTGAGACGCTACACTAAAGCCAGACTAAAAAAGATAGCCAGTAGACAATGTTCATGCCTGAGAGTTAGAAATAAAACATTTTAAGAGGGGGTAAAAACATGCTGGAAACGCCTTGGGAAAATATTTCTAGAAAAAAATGGGAAGCACTGTGCTACATTTATACTTTCTGGGGATATTGCAGCAAATGTATGTGATAATATGTACAGCTAAACTACCTGCTTTAAATATCTGCAGAAATAGAAAAGGTCACTGCTACCAATAATCCACTTCTTAAGCTAATATCTGCAGACACCAATGTCGTGCCGATAAAAATGTGCATCTCCAAACTAATGAAGTCTTAAGTGCTCTGAGCAGAAAAACATCCTCGCCTGAATTTTGTGGAACCTCTCCCAGCATTGTCAGGTGGATACAGCTCAGCTTCTGAGAGCACGGTGCTCAGTTAAGATGGGGTGGGACTTCTACTGTTTAAGAAGTCTAAAACAACAATGACGGAGGTGAAAATGAGACTCCCATCTATTTGCGAGGGAACTGTTTCCTGGTCCTCAGCTGCTATCAGAAGAAGGACATGATTTCTTGACTCTGTTTCTGTTTTCATGGTGATATTTCTGTGAGTTCAAGACAATATGACGCACATAGAGCAAATTTATGGGCAGTATAGGTTTAATCAACAGATGTGGGCCCTTGCAACCTGGCATTATGAAGCACTGAGGCTGAGCGCGCTTTCAATGACGAAGTGGACATAAGCTCTTTGGGTATTGAATTTTAAAATACATACTAAAAAATGTCTCATTTGACTTGTTTGAAAAATATCCCTTTAAGAAAATGTGTGCTTAAATAGTCAATTCCAACATTTCCCCCCAGGAATGTAATGAAGGAATGTGCCACAGTAAACATTAGAAAACAGCTGGAAAGCTAAAGCTACTCACTTCTTCAGAAGCTTATGAGGACGCACACTTAAATAGCCTGTTCTGAGACAG
Source organism: Scarus forsteni (assembly GCA_036419115.1). Classification (NCBI taxonomy): domain Eukaryota; kingdom Metazoa; phylum Chordata; class Actinopteri; order Labriformes; family Labridae; genus Scarus; species Scarus forsteni. Next base: position 15,239,737 of record JAZDUH010000011.1, on the reverse strand, counting down.
GGCTGAAACTGAGGGGTTTGATGACACGATGAAGTTTGATTGGTCGATTTTTAGGGAAGAAACTTAGAAAATATGACATCTGGGTCCAGAGCTACTTTGAGCATATCATACTAGATAAAAAAAATGTTTTATCTGAAGAATTATTTATGTTCCAAATTTCAGTCTTTGAAACCTCTTAAAAATCATTTTAAAGACTAGGAAGGGGAATCGAGAAGCAATTCCAGTTGAGAATCTTTAACAGCTCCATCAAAGAATCAATATCATGAGTCTTTTTGCTTATCAATTCCCTTATCAATTCCTTCCACTGACAGGGTTTAGAGGTTTTAGAATTGTGGCTCCTACTGCACAACCTTAAGTGAGTGGAAACACCAGCAACTTGCAGAAGCAGTTATCTATACTGTGACGTGTGTTTGACATTGTTGCCACTGAAAATCTACAGGCCAACATTTGCCCACATGGAAAATCTGCAGGAATCAACAAGGGAATCATTAAAGAATTGGATTGATTAGCCGGATCGTTAATAGCACTGGTATTGATCAAATTTTATGAATTCCCATCCCTATTCAAGACTTTTTTTAAGTCTGTAGAAACACTCTCTATGATTTGTTTGTAGCTTAGAACAAAAAGTACACTCCAGGTTAACGTGCAGGGATGCACATCAGAATCTTGTACTTATGCGACACCTACAAACCAAGGTACAATACAGATTTCAGTGCATCATTCAGTTAGCATTCACTGAAGACAGAGCCAAAGATGCCGGAAAAATCTGCCTTCTCAGTTTAATGAGCAGTCCAATATTTCCCACCAGCAACAGAATTTAAACTAAGGCACCATTATACCAGCAACTGTAAGCATGCACATTATTGATGTTTTTTTCCTTCCTCCTCTCATAAGTATTGATTTAAGAATCATTCAAGCTCTGAATCCATTTTAAAGTATTGTTTTTGCACGGGTATTTGAAAACTTACGGGTAAAAACATACAAAACTGGCACTCAACCTGACTGATATGACAGGGTGAAGCTGTTCGTTTAGCACTTATCAGCACTTATACATGCAAGATTAAAAAAATACTACAGATGTTTAAAGTATATTTTCTGATTTGTGCACTTTTATGTTATCAAATAACACATATAAACACAGGATATGACCATGGCCAGCTGTGCCACTGCTGTCATATGATCTCATGTCTGATGTGCACTGTGGAGCATGTCTTTCTGCTAACAAGGAAAAATATGCACAAGCTTGCAGCTCAAGAGAACGTGGTATATCAAATCAAGAACGTAGTTGACAACAGTTAAGCTGATCAAGAACATGTGAATCCAACAAAGGTTTGTCTTTATACATTTCTAAAGACGAAAAAAAACACCCAAAGATTTTGATGAATGATGCACATTCCTTTGACACATATATGTAGCCAATGCTGTGGTGAAGCTTAGTGTGCAGATGTTTTCCTGCTTTGTTTACTTTTTTAAAGCTATAGCACTTTTAAATGTGGCCTGTCAGGGGGCTGAATGCAAACTAGCTTTAAGCTAGCTCTGTACGTCAGTAGTTAAACACTGGACATGGCCCTTTTCTAATCAAATATCTATCCATCCATTATCCGTACCGCTTGTCCCTTTAGGTGTGGGGGTGGGGGAGTGGAGCATATCCCAGCTGACATATTGAAAGAGGCACAGTACACCATGGACGGGTCACCAGCCGATCATAGAGCCTTAAACCTGTTCATTCTTACACTCCTATCTTAGGGTAATTTAGAGTTTATTGATTATACCTTCACCAGTTGGCCTATCAAGCATGTTTTTGATCAGCGGGAGGAAGCCATAGTGCCCAGAGAGAACCCACACATGCACGGGGGAGAGCATCCAAACTCCACACAGAGAGGCCCTGCCTGACACGGGAATCAAACCACCAACCTTCTTACTGTTAGGCATGTGCACTACCTACTGTGCTGCTGGAATTATAATGTATTAAATCTACTAAATCAGTCTTTAATATAATAGAAACTGGATTGTTCAAAAGCTGTGGTATTGAAAGTGTCAAAGTATCAAAAGATTTTGTCAACCTCAGTGTGTAGCATGTTTGACGAGCTCTCATACCCATCTCTGCTTCTTACTGAACCATCTGTGATTTCTGAGCAGTGGAGAGAATTTGCCTACCTCCTTTTTATTTTCATATGAAAATCATAGCAGGCCTTGTAACGTCGAGCACAGAGTTTGCTCCTCGCTCGCTCTCCTTTACATTGAGTATAACTCTGATTCACGTATGCCTTCGACTCCACTGTTTAGACTCGAGCTGTGCCACACACCTTTCTGCCCGTGCCGCAACGTTGGCGACAGAAAGAGAAACATTTCTTTGTGCTCACAAACATCCACCTAATTGATGAAGAGACCAGCCAAACTGTTCCACATCTTTGAGTTTGAAACACAGTTTGCCGAGAGATTCTCTTTAAGCTACGTCTGTCTGAAGCATTTAGGCTACTTTGTACTGTATCTGACTTTTAATACAATCATTTTTAAAAGCAATATCTAAATGATTTACTTTGTCATGTTCTGTTTTCCACTTCATTTCGCGTTCTTTCTTACCAGGCTTTTCCCACTTGCATTATTGATAAGTGGTCGTGAAAGCCGGATATGATAAGCTAGATGTTGGTCATTTAATGAAAGCATGAAACAGCATGTAAGGACAGATGAAGACGTCACTGTTTTAAAGCCACTTGTATTTTGTACACACTTCTGAGTGACTTAGAAATCCTTCTTTGCCTATAATTGTGAGGCTTTGAGCCTGAAGGTTCTAGTTTCATTGTGTTTTTGTTAACTGTTGTGGAAAGTGACAAAACCTGCATGAAACATGTATTTTAGTAGAAAATAAAAGTAACCTGTGATCACTTGATTCGTCTTTTTGCAGTTTTGTTCACATTTTATGGTGAGATTCTTACAGCTTATTTTTTAGTAGCTCTACAGGACAAGGTCACAAGTAATCATCAGGGTCATGAGAAAAATAATAGTTGAAATATGGGTGTGGTCTTAAAAGCTTCTATAAATAAACACTTCGGTTCCCTCGGCCTCTCAAAGAGGCTTAGAGCATGTTGTGAGCTCTTGATGCAAAGTGACCTGTGGGGAGTTGGGGGTGATTCAGCAGCTGTGCAGACAGCAGGGATGAGTTGAGGACAGAGAGGAGGGGTTTGGGTGCAGCATGGACTGCAGGTATATTCTCTATTTTTCAAGTTTCCATTATAATGTGGCGTCGGTGCTGCTACACGACTGATTTTTGTGTTAAATTACAAACACTAGTTCATTAGAGATATCATTAGATCTCTGTATGTGTTTATATAACAGTGACTCCTTTATAAAACATAAAAGCTGAAGCTTGAAAATTAGAAAGCTAGAAAACTATAGTCAGTACATTACAGTCCAAAACAGTGATTCATATATGTTTATTTGTTGATACAGTCAGAACAAAAATGTGATCCAAACCATCTGTCTTTGTTCCCTCCTTTTAGGCTTCTGTTCTGTTCTTCTAACAACACTTAACCTCAACTAAACCAACTTCAGACTGTTGTTTGCCCTGCTGCTGTGGACATACAAAGCTTTAACTACTACAATCACAAGTCTTTGCCCTCTCCTTTAGCCCCACTTCATTATCATTACAGTTCCTGATATCAACTTCAGATACATCAACAAATTAAGTACACTGTAGTACCTGCAAATATCACAGATGTTTTAGTGTGTTAATTTTGACAACACTTTTTGATTTAGTTTTAGTCTTTTGCTTAAACTATCTTTTAGCTTTAGTCATTATTTGGTCTTCAGAATAGTTTTAATTTTAATTTAGTTTTAGTTGAGGAAATTTCACAACATTTTAGTCGATAAAATCTACTGTAAATTTAGTCCGTTAAAACATGAGTTGTAAAGTGAAAAGCATTTTCTTATTTCCTTGAACTTCTGAAGTCTAGTTCTATACTTGGATCCCACCATCATGAAGCTAAGGCAGCTGTGATTGGATATATTCCTAACTGGTCTTTACTTTCTACATGATTCAATTAGGTCTGATTAGATTAAGTCTCTGTCAAACATTTTAGTGTACTTTTTATGTGTTGATGAAAATGTCAGTTAAGTTTTAGTTTTTGTCACTTGTTTCTATTAGTTATGGTCTAGTTTTCGTCAGGAGAAAAAGATTGTTGGTTGTCAACATAATTAACAGTGATTAGTGAAGCCTTGACTACCTACATGGATGTCCTGCTGCTATGCACCTCCTCCAAGGAGATTAAGTTATTGCCAGTGTCTGTTTGTTTTTTTGTTTGTTTGTTTCAACATAACAACATAACTAACGATGTTAGCAACATAACTAACTATGTTATGGATGGATTTCGATGAAATTTTCAGGAAATGTCCGGATTGGGACAAGGAACAAATGATTAGATTTTGGGAGTGATCTGGATCAGTGTAAAACCGCCATGACGAAAATGTGATTTTTGTGAATAACTACTGAACTAAAATAGATATCATTATGAATCCAGTTGCTAATGGTATGTTTTCATGGTCAAGAAATCTAAATATTTAGATGAAATAAAGGTAGGACTAATTTTTATGTTGAAAATCACAGTATGGGTGAGGACTGTGGTGCTGGCGGAGGTCTGCGCTCTCTTAGCGCGTTTCTAGTTTAACATAAATCAGATTTTTTTAAATCAATGAAACCCAATTTAATTATAGTTCAAGTCGATGCTACTATATTAACCAACAATAGTCATCCCCAGCTTCTAACTACAACTGTTAATGTCAATACCAGAACATCCTCTCTATCCAAGGTTATTGATTAAACCTTCAAATATAATAATGGCTTTTTCAACCATAAAGAGAGGAGGACCCTCTTGAAACAAGGTGTCACATCTGAAGGGGCGAAGCTCTAAAACATTTCAATTCAGAAGAGACATTTGTGATAAGGACTGAGTTTCGGACCGGGTGTCCATGTATTTTTCACCCCATCATAAATTCTGATTTAGTCCCGTTGTTTCTGCCCACCTCTGTATATCCACTCATCACACCCCCCTCAGTGAGGGTATGAGATAAAATGATGAGTTCTGCTTCGGCCTGCTCTATTGTAAATCGTCTCGAGATAACATTTGGTAAGATTTGGCACTATACAAATAAAGATTTACTGACTGACAGATTGCTTGTGTTAAAGTAAACCTCAATGTGTGACTGTTTTTAAATATAATATTTACACCACAGCCATACTCAGCTGTCTGTTTGCATGCAAATTTAGACAAAAGTAGCTTTTGCTTAATTCTGTTTGAACTTCAGTGTCATAGATAGTTATAGTCTTTTATTAGTTTATCATCAAACAAGAGTACAAAGGGCTTTTCAGTGGGACGTCCTGTCACTGTGCTAACTGCACATGATGTCTGTGTGAGTCTCTGTGCTGCCAGCATTATGATGGAGGACGAACTAACAGCCATTTCATAGTAATAAAGAAACATATCAAGCAGTAATGACTGAAATGAGTTTTCTAATTTGAATTATGATGGAACCTGCAGGGCAGAGATGAGGACTTTAACATCTTATTATCGTCTACTGATGCATGGAGCATTTTAAGCCCCTGTGCCTGTGAGAGCTGAGGCCAAAGCAGCATGTATGAGTTTGTACGTATGGGCAGAATCTTACAAGGGTGATACCTCAAAATACTCTGATGGCTTTCCTAACACTCCAAACAAATGTCCTCTGATATATAAAGGTGAACAGGTTAGATTTTTGAGGCTCTATAGCACAAGACAAGGTCATGGAGCATTTTGATCGTCCTTGTCTTGTGATTTTGTGAATGCAGTATTTCAACAGTACTTGAAGTGATTTTTGTTTCACTTTGTACTAATATCCACTCTGAGTCAAGACTGACCAGAGCATCAGACATAATTTACAGAGTACTAATGTTACTGGCAATAAAACTGAAGCCAGTTTGCTTTAAACTTTAAAAATGAGTACTTGTAACATTACAGACATAACATATATCAGTCTTTGAAATGTTTGCCTTTACATTTAAGCATATATACTGCAGGTATCTTTAGTGATAATCAGTGGGTTGAACTGTCCATGTAGTGGTCCAGTAAACATTCAAAATATACATTTACATTTAGCTGAGGAAACAGGACGAAAAATTCTACCTGATTTCAATGTTGATATTTTGAGTTGATATTGCAGGCACCACACCTTTAAAGGGACTGTGAGGAGTGTCTAAGTAATTACAAAAAAGTCTCACTTTTAGATATATGCCTGATCGAAATACACACTTTAAGATGAGTTTTATAGCATCTAAAAAAGGTTATCTATAAATGCTATTCCTTAGCTTTGCGGTCGGGTAGGACAGGACTGGACTGGCCTGGATACTCAACTTTGGGAACAAGACAATTAAAACTAGAGCAAATTTATATTGTTTTATTATTTATATTACACGTCTTAGAGCACAGGGCTGTAAGTAGCGATATATAGCCGGCTACAACTACGATAATAAGTTTTCCAAAAATTGCTTGTTGTCACACATCAAAAACTGCCGCTACGTAACTAGAAAGAGATACATTACCTCGTCGCTTTGCATCCTGTAAGTTGTTGAAAAAAGAAGTTGTAAAGCAATACAGAGTTCTGAGGAAGGTCCGAGCTGCATTTATCACAACAAACACACGCTTTAGTTTGGGTCACGTCTTTGGTGTGTTCCAGTTGTAGTCAGAACAAGGAATTTCCGGGTTCCGAGTAGGAAACAGCAACTAGAACGTCCCCCGAAGTCGGAATTTCCTACTGGGAACTCGGTGAAACCTCGCCACGCCCGAGTTGACAATCAAAGATGGATGCCCCCAGTGTGAACAGTTATTTAGCTCCTGTAATAATCAATTTATTTGCACTTCTGCCTGGGGTGTGTCGCTCTAGATCAGCTGTATACATCGTATTGTTAGACTTATATTTACAAAAATGCTGCCATAGTGATAATCACATTCTTCATGTGATATTTGTGAACAACAACGCAGGCATGCTAACAACAGCTAACAATAGCCTGGTAGATCGGCATGGTTTTTTCCGACTTCAACTGGAACGCCGATAAGTCAGAGATGATGTCACTCCCAGTTCCGAGGTTACTGGAACGCAGCATTACGACAGTCGCCGTGCATGCTCATGGGTAGCAGAGTCTTTATGTCGCCGACAATAGATTCTCCTCATAGCACCTTTAACCATGTAGAGGTAACAAAACAAACCACAAGACCAAAACTATATGGGGATTTAAAACACCAGTTTCAGATGAATGCCTGAAATAAAGTTCACGATGAACACGTACAAAAGGTTTTCATGTTTGATGGTATATAATAAAAATTCATCTGATGTCGTATGCTGTTGTATCTACAACTATTGTCGTGTGTTTAAATAGTGGTTGCCAACCAAGTGCTAAAAAGGACTACAAAAATGGTAGAGGACCCAACTGCAATTTTTCTATTTTTTTTTTGATAATCGATATTTCATACATACAGTCATGAGGATCAACTTAATCAGGTCACTAGACTATGAAGAAACAGTCAAATAAGGGGTCTGAATTTATACATCAGAAATATTGTAGTTTGCTTTTAACTAGTCAAACTGCCATGTTGTAGTTTCATAGTAGCTTGAAAACAGCTTTTTATTTTTGCCAATTAAGTTTAAAAAATCCTAAAAATTGAGTTCAAGATCCAAGAAATGTATTATGGGTAGATTTGATTTAAAGAAGTTAACTTTAATTATATAAATGTATTAATATTATTTTAATTTCATTCACAAATGTTCAATAGAGAAGTGGGCAAATTACATAAGATGTGATCTGAGGAAACCGGGGTATCAAATACTCTTAGCTCTTTTCTAACATTATGCCCCTTGGCCATACCAGGGGCTTTTATAAGGTCATGGACTTTGCCATGCCAGGGGCTTTTGAAAGGTCATTGAATCTGTCATGCCGGGGGCTTGTGCTCCAGGGCGAGTCGGGTACCATCGGCTACTCTCTGCCAATCATCTGGATGGACATGTGTAAGCCTGTGCTGTTGCAATTACAGTTCACAGAGTACTGTCCCTGTGTTTAATTATAAATAAAAAAACAGAAGTCATCAGAAGCCATAAAAAAGAAATTTGGCTTGGGATTTTTCTGATCATAGCTTCAGAGTATTAAACAGTCACATTACAAACCACGAATGGCTCAGCTGGCTCTGGCATGGTTTGCCCCGCTTGGCTGAATAATTCCAGTTGTAAGGAAATCTCTTTGACATCTGTGCCCCTGGGTTCACAGCAGCAGCTGAAGGCTACTCCGAGCCCCGAGCCTGGTCCCTGATCATTAACACCCAAATCACTGCATCCCTAAGCTTCATCTTGGCCTGGTTTTCAGAGCATTTTGTTCAGGAGCAGGGGCTCGTGATTCTGAAATGTGATTATCTGCTGACCGGCTCCCTCCTTGTTTCTGTTTCCATCACCTTGTTTAGCCAGCTTCTTCACAGGAAGGATGAATCATGTGGTGCAACCTGTTTCTCCGCGGCCGTGTGTTGGCGGTGACACATCCAACGTTTTTCTAGCACATATGATAATTTTTATTGCAGGGTGTCTTGCAGTGATACACACATATGTTTCAGCTATCACTCTGATGACATTTGTGAGTCCAGGATCTGAGCAGAGCTGCTATCAGTGTGGGCGTCACAGATGTTTTCTGTTGGTGGTAAGCATGTGTGGTGTCCCTGCAGGCTCTGCTCTTCTTGCAGCTCACACTCACGCAGTGCTGGACACACGACTGCTCACACACCACCCATCTGACCGACCCCCGGGCCCACGGCAGGGAGCTGCCAGACACTTTGGAAGATGAACGGAACCCACTTACTGGTGGTCTGAGTCAGATTTTGATTATTTTAAGCAGAGAGAGGATTTTGTGGCACGCTATATCCACTATTACCTTCCATGATGAAGTCTGTCTCATCTAAATCAGCTGATATGTGAATTTAAGAAGCAGTCATTTTATTCTCACTTTCATATAAAAGTTATTTTCATGTTAACACCAAACTGTTCCTCACCAAAACACCACACTGTATGATGCAGCAGTTTTGTATGCTTTGTGTTTATATCTGCAGTCATGAATTTGGTTTACACATTATAAACAAATAAAAATGCTTTTTTAGACTCTACCAGCTCTTATATTTTCCAGGTTTCCATCTGCTTCATAAAGAGAGTTTGCCTTCAAAACAGAACAAATATTAACAAATACCACCATGAACATTATGCAGGAAAGATGGAAGTTTGGCAATAATGCTGCAGACTATCTCTGACTTCCAAGGTTTATTGATATACTCTTGAAAGAGATAAGGGCTTTCAGTACCGTTTGACTTTACCGCTCTGGTACTTCGACTACCATTTTCTCTTTTTATTCAGGAATACAAAGATAAACATGTTCTATGGCCATTTATCTCCAACATAGCAAGATGTATGATGTATTTACTGTCCATTTTGCCCAGCCTTAAAGCATAGTAGATTGTATAACTACATTTAGAAACTGGCTGCGTTCACTTAAACAGGGAGCTTATTGAATTAAGCACAGGGTCATGGAAGAGCATAGAAGGTTGCATGCATGTTATCAAACAGGTATCAGTATTGTCTGATTGACTCATTAAAAATGCATATAACTACATTATAGGTATGACTCTTAAATATGAGACTGCGCTTAAGAGAATAAACAACATGTTATATATTAAAGATTATATATTCATGCACTACTGCTGTAAGTTTACAAGACGTGACGTCTTCACTTCTGCTGATTTAAGTGCACGTTTCTGCCAGGGCTTTGGAAAATGATTAGCTCAAAAGTTGGGCAAAATATTGACTTGAAATTTTTGGATGAAATTAAACAAACAGCAGCCGAATCGTTTGGTACATTAAAGGGGACATATCATGCTTGTTTCTCCTTTTCACTATGCCAGACTAGGATACCTGTAAAGCATTTCTGCCCTCAGTACAAGTCATTTATAGTTCCTTCATTGCCCCACAATTGCGTTCTCAAAATCCTCATTTTAGGCCATTATCAAGCTCTTGTTGAAACACTCAGATCTCAGGATGACCTACAGTTACCTCACAACGTCACAGCCCTTTGTGCTCTGATTGGTCAGGTCTATCGGGGGTAGAGCCAGCCTGTCCTTCTTTTTCTACTGTATTTTCCAGCAGGCTCAAAGCAGCGACCGCGTATTGAGTCCCCCTACAGGCCAGAGCTGGTAATGAGTGAATGTCAGCTAGGGATCTATATACTGCTGCTGGACGAATGTGTTCCTTGGTGACGGTTTTGTGGCTAACGGACATCACAGAGGAGGGAGTGTTTTATCAGGTTACTCCAGTAAAAAGAAAGGTACCTCGTGTCGTCACGACAATTTAAATCTCGTGGACATCTCGCAATGATCTATTTTCAGAGGCATCAAATCTCATTCTAGGATATCAGAAAAAATACAATATCTCATTTTTTGAAAATTAAGGGGGTGTAAGGTCTTGTTTTCAAATTTATTATATTATATGTAAGTATTAAATCATGCATCAGCATGATATGTCTCCTTTAAAAGAGAAGTTTAGGGAAAACTGCATGTGTTTGAAGGCAGAGAGAATGTTCAAGATGATGAACATTCTGGGCACTCATGCACATTTAAAACATATGAAAACAGTTAATTGATCAACTTGTTCAAAATGATTGACGACTTAGTTTAAAAGTGAGAGCAGAAATGGTTTCAATTGATAAGGAGACAGTTCAGCAGGTTTTGCATGAAAATTTGAGCGTGATAAAAGTGTGAGCCTAAGTTGTCCAAAACACCTCGTAATCTTTCCCTTCCAAAAATATCAGTTTTTTCTTCTATTTGTTCCAAAATATCTCTGCAAATGTGCTTCAGTTTTTCCTTTGGATCAGGAATCAGAAGTTTTGAAAGTGCATGGGCTCAGATGAAGTTAATTGTCTTGGATATTTAGCAAAACAGCACCCAAAACTTTTCAAGTATTAATCAATGTATACTGGAAACAGTGTATGTCACGCCCATGCGTGTGTGAATGATGCAAAAGATTATGTGAAGACAGCAAGCACGTCCAAGACCATGAACATCCTGTCCTCCCATGTGCATAAAAAACTTCTTCAAAGGTTCTAAAACAATTGTGTTTACTCAAGCTTGTTCCAAAATGTCTCCACACATTCTTTTGTGCTTTTCCTTTTGACAAGGAGTCAGAATTTTTTGGACGACTTTTGCACACATTAGTCATCTAGAAAATTCATTGCAAAATCTACAGAGCTGTCTCTTTATCTATGGAGACCATTTCTGCTCGCGTTCTTTGAGTGTTGATCATCTCAAGTAATTTTTTCAATCTGTTGAATGCTTTCAATTTTCAGTTTTCTAACTCTAGCCTGAAAACAAATCCACATTAATCAGTAGCTGGATGGGAACTAAAGACGTCACTTACTAGAAACTTAAAGCATGTGTGTAAATACCCAACCTTCATTATTTAACACAGTGGGACTTGACCACATTTTTATTTTCATAAGCAGAGCCTCATTATTAATAGGCATAACTTGTATGTATAAAACACTGTGATATGATAAACTTTGTCTGCAGCTCCCACCTCTAATGTCAGTAAATTTTTCCTGCATAATAAGCAGTCAGGACAAAGACATTCTGCTGGATTGAAGACAGCATGGGCACAGTCAGTTCTTAGTTTTAAATATCACTGCTAAAATAATCTGGAGATCCTGGAACAATAAAACTGAACACATTATTTATACACTCTCCACACGCCACAGACAAACCATTTCACTATCTCCAGGCTCTGTACCTTTTGCAGCAATTTTCTGTAATTGCAAGAAAACCTTTTTAGTCCAAGACTGCAGCAGTGACACAAAAGCACATGAAGAGCCTCAGTGTGTGCAGAAACAGAGACGGCGAATGTGCTCAGAGTTCAGGCCAGTGTCAGCCTTTGATAAGCTTTAAAAGTATGCATTATGGTGTGGGTGTTATCTGCTGCTGTAAACTGGTTTGACTGGTTTGTCTGACTGTTCTGCCCCATGTAGGCCGTGGTATTCAAGCTCCTGCTGCTTGATTGAATTCTACATCAAGCATTTAATGAAAACTCAGTTCTGAATTTAAGAGACTGTTGTTACCAAGTATAAAAGCTAAAGTCACAGAGTGTATGACCAGTTTGTGTTCAGTGAAACGTGAACACTGGAAAAGCCCAAAACTACTGTCAGAAAGCAAGATACGTAGAAATAGATGTTAAGGTGGTAGACTGGATGTATTTTTCGGCATCATGCTAGTTTTATATTTAGTATTTGAATGTTTTTTGACAATTTTGCTGCTTCTTTATTCAACTTTTCATTGATAGTTTGCACCAACACATAAAAACAGATTCCTTGCTCTAATATTTGTAACCTAGTCGCTTATCAGTTAATCCTGGTTTTGTTTTTGTTGTTCTGCAGATAGCACGTTATCCTGCTATTTTTCACCATAGTACATGCAATTTTAATTCTAATGATGGTATTTCTTTTTATAAATGACTTCCAGCCAATTTGTGGTTCCTCTCAGGTCCACCAGAAGGAAGTGCTGCAGTCAAAGTTTAATGTTAGTCAAGGAAACTGTATTTCTTTAGGAAACTGTGACCAAATTTTGTTCCATTTTGAAGTCTATTACAATAGAGTGATGCAGGAATGAGTCCAAAACATGGACATGAGCTTCTGATAAATAGCTAAAATAATATTCATGGTGAACATACACACGAGAAATTTCAATGTGTTAACAGGAAATAATAAAAATCATCTAATGTTGCCTGCTTTTCAACCAGATGTTTACTAAGTGTTGTTCAGGACTACAAAAATGGCTGGGGATCTAGTGGCAGGAATTTCTGATCTTTTTTAATAATCGTAAATACAAACACTATTTCCACAGTCATGAGCACCAACTTGATCGAGGCATTTATGAGGAAACTTCAACAAGAAGTCACAATAAGATGTTATTCATTGGAAATATTGTAGTTGTGTCTAAGTTGAGACCTCCATGTTGTAGTTTCATAGTAGTTTACGAATAGCTTTTCACTCTCACTGATTACTTTCAAGCTTAAAGAATCAGGAAAACTGCCAGGAAATATACAAACATGCCAGAAATTAATAAGACATTTTTCTTTCTTTATGACTCTAAGCAGGGGTGTGTAACTTGGACGAGACAGCAGTGTTAATCTGTCTGCGGACATTTTAACATGAAACTTTGACCTTTGTCAACATTCTGTCCTCCTGTCATCCAAACAGGCCCATCAGACCATCAGAACTTGCATGCTGGTCATGCATCATCAACACATTAGTTTCAGCATGCACTGAAATTCCATCAAGATTGATTTACCATCCACTGGGGATCATACATGATGTGCCTGGCTTCAGTTTATATGGTGTGTTAGCTTTGATGTAGGAGTAGGGAAGGGAATTGGTAAGATTTTATATTTATTGATACCAATGCTATTGATCGCTCTGTTTATTGATCTGATTCTTAACAATACCTTCATCAATCCAGATTTTCTGAGTAGGCAAAAGTTGGCCTACAGAGGTTTCCAGTGAGGACAATGTCAGACACATGACGCTCCTGATACTCTGCTATCACTGAAAAATGCTTCTGCAAGATGCTTGTGTTTCCACTTACTGAAAGTTTGGCAGCAAGCATAATTTTAGGAAAAAATAATGCCATTATTTGACCCGTCTGCAATGACTTTTGACTTCTTTGTTGTCATTTTTGCTGACTGCTTCTGAGAGAAGCATGATATCTTTGATTTGAAGCAGAACAAAGTGGATGGAATTGAAACAAAAGAACTAATGATATTGATCCATTGTTAAATCTCAACTGTAATTGGTTATTGATTTCCATTTCTACATGGGATGTTAGCTCAGTTTAATCTTCAGCATAGCATCAAAGATTGACTTGATTGTTCAGGTAAGTAAACAGTACATACATACTTATCTTACACAGACGTGTGTGAATGTGGGTAAACTTCCTAAGGAGAACATTTTATCTGAATTGAAATGTAAATATTGTCACAAGAGACTTTCTGTACTGAAAAAGAAAGGTTAAGGTTAACCTTCTTGGCCCTTTGGATCAAGCTTTGGATAACCATGACCTAGATGGTTATCTGGTTATCTGGACTGACCTACACAGACTGTTGAACACATGATGCACTTTGCCCCTTTAGATACCAGACATGATACATTCAGTGTGAGGAGTCTCTTCTCTCTTTTGGTTTCTCTTTGTTGCAAGACAGGAAAATATAAGTTATGCAGGCAGAGTTACATGTTTATGGTTTGATTGAAGTTGTCTATGTACACTTGAAGCTACACTCAGTCGAGCTGTACATCATCACAGTCACAAAGTGAAGCAACGTCTCAGCTGCTCCTCCAGGGTTTTTTCATAATTCATATATTTATCCCTCAGACAGATTTAAGCATATTTACAGAACCATGTAACCTTGTACCAGCTCAAATGACGTCATGTATCAAAATACACCCTCTCTGGAGATAGTGCTATTTTCATGGGAAATCACAAAAGGAACAAATTCCTCCTTAACAATACAAAGTATCCAAATCAATACAAAACTAAAGGGTAAAGACATGAAATGCACAGTATAAAATCAGTTGTGCATGTGTGCAAGAACCACAGGAACAAATGATACAGAGAGAGAAACTCCCAGAGAAATAAGCAAAGAAGCTATATTTTAGGCTTCCAAGAAAAAAAAAGAAAAACTTACATTTGCTAAATCTTACCCCAAGTGACCTGTGGCAAGAGTAATAACACATTAGATAAACTCAGACAAAATCATTTATGCCCTATCATTGTAAAACTACTAGTTCACCACAGTGTCCAAATCTTTGTGTCAGATGCTCAGTGAATTTTTCCCCCACACAGTCCGACCGCGGCAAGCTTCTGATTTTAGAAACAAACGATGCTCTTCACGAGAACGACATCTTCGAAGATCATTCTACGAACATCTTTTGATACAGTTTAGTTAAGGACAATACAAAGATTATAAGTACGTCAGACGGACACAGAAGCCGTGTCTTCAGACTGCAGAGAGTCTTTTAAAGCAACAGTGCCCACCAGCACGAGTCCTGGATCAAACTGCCAGAGTAAAAAAATGGCTTACAAGGGCACTGCAAATCTACATAAGCCATAAAAGCCATGCCACATTTACACCCTGTTAGGGCTATTCTCTCTTAAAGGGACATGCGCACAGTTTACAAACATAGGAGGCGAAAAGACCGCTGAGAAAGCAGCAGGGTTGGGAAAATTACTCTCAAACTCTGACCTGCGAACGACTCCTGCCAGTTTTACATAATGCACTTTAATCAGAAAGCCAATTGACCCTTTGTTAGCTCTTTGATTGGTCAGCTGACCCACCAATCAGAGAGCCCCCCTCTCATGGCACAATAGCTAGGACTTATTTTGGTGAGACAAACTTTCACCTCGGCCAACGCTGAGTGGCGGTAAAAATGTGAAGCTAATTTCTTTGCATTGGCATGTTTCAGTGGTGTTTCTATGGTGTCTGAAAGGTGATGCCAGTTCTGTTATCTGGGAGTATTTTTGGACCTATTTCATAAAATAAAGGTTGTTTATGAAAATCCTTCTTTTGATTTCTCTGTGTTAGATTAGCGTGTGACACAAGCAAACATCTGTGACTTTCGTTTTCTACTGCAGTGTCCTAACAACCCTAATGCTGCGTTCACACCGGACGCTACTTGTACTACCTCGGCGATCACTCTCCATGCAAAGTCAATGTACAGCCGCGATGGGGCGGGGCTAACCCTCCCGTGATGTGTTTGCCGCGTACAGGACGATCACTTCACTCGTCGCACAATGTCAAAGTTAAAAATAAGTTGATCTTTTCAGGCGATGTTGTGTGTGTCTGTGCAGCAACAACCAATCAACGGTGTGTGCGTATGTGACGATACACGTGACAGACAGTTTTTCAACTGGACTACGGAGGAACAATCCATGTCCGTGTGGGAAACATTAGTTAGTGAGGACATTAGTTCCACCTAGACGGACGGCGGTAAACTCTGTTTGATAAGTGAGTGAAAAGGATACAGCTGGAATAATGTCCGCTTATACATCCTATTATATGATATATGATATGATCGCAGTGAAACTCGAGCGGAAGTGACGTCACCGAGCGACAGCCGACGGCAACAGTGACCAAAATGAGGTATTTATGGACGCGCGACGATACTTCAGTGGGTGACGCAATTTTGGTAGCTGTGTCGCTTGCGGTGTGAACGCAGCATAGCAAGTACCTCAACTTGTTTTTACATAGTCACTCTGTTTCTGTTTTAAACAGCAAGTCACTGATTCCCAAACTCTGGTACTCGTACCCCCAGGCAAAGTGATGCAGGGGGTACTTGAATACCTGTCAGGTTTCAAACTGTTGTTTCAGTGGTTAAGTTCAAACTGGCAAATGTTTGTATTGTGAGCTTTGATAAAGGCCTGAAGTGTTGGTAGAGAGGCTGGAGGACGGATTGGTGATGCAGCGTGGAGAATAAAAATCTGTTGTGATTAATCTAAGATTCTTATAGTAACATAAGTTAACTCCGACAGCCTTCTCATTAGAGCTGTGGTGAGTTTGTACTAATTCTTATTCAAAAAGTGACCTGGTGTTGCCCACTGAAATTGTTGGTAAATTAAATCTATGTAGTGAGAAATATTTAACTTAGAGATTTTATTTGTATGTTATGCATGTTAAATGTGGGAGGTGGGGGTGGCTTACAGACACATTTCATTTCTAGCTGCTATAAGTGCGTGGGAGTAGGGAGCACATGGTTGGAAGTCAAGAGTCTGAAGGGGTACATGTTGTGGAAAGTTTGGGAACCACTGCAGTAAGTGAATGATGTCCCCTGACTATTATGTTTGTTTGTAACTTTGTGTTTTATCTTCATTTCTGCTTTCACACAAATTAGGTTTCCAAACAAATAAATGAAGTTCTTTGAGAGGATGCTTGCACATCTTCAAAGGGAATACTGTTTTAATACCAATGATGCATGATCTGGTAATTCAAGTGGTTATACCATTACTGAATAGCAAACGTGTTATAGTTTTCATGCAAACAACAGTAGCATCATTTGATGTTGATGTTTTGTAGCATTACCCATTTCGCATTTATACTAACTTTAATATGACATTAAAGCTTGTCACCTTCATCTTATTATTACGTACAGTACGTCTTGATTTTCTCTTTGAACCAGACTTTTTGTCAGAACTAGCGCATTATTGACGAGTCCCAAGTCGAAATTTACATCAGAAGCTAGCGGTGTGATATATGATATTAGATCATGAGTAACAAGGAGGTGTTGGTGATCTGAAAAATGAAAAACTGAAACTTGGGATAAGGATTTTCAAACTGATTCATATTTTCTGTTTAGTCTCTGTACAAAGTCACAGATGCATTAGTTCTGTAGAGCTATATTAGAGCAGAAACACCAGATTTTTAAGTCTACAAGCTTTCTAAAGTATTATAATTTGTAAGATCATCGCTAAGACAGATAGAAAAACACAAAGGGCCACAAACAACCAAATCATAATCTAAAATCTGTGCCAAAAAAGCTCAAATTTGTCCAGCAGAACTGTTAAAAAATAGCTTTGGAGTTATATTTTCATTTGAGTTTCTGTGCATTTAGGATGACATTTATGGATTAAAGTTTGTTTCTAGTGAAATTGCAAATAGGTAACTATGAGTTGTGATAAAACTGAGATTAGTTACTGAGTTACTGCCATTAAAAATGTGTGATACTATTTCTTGTACTATATCGCCCACCCCTATTAGCAGCAGATCTTAAGCATGATTGTAAAAAATTAGATCAAATCCAAACATTTATATTTTTATATATTAGAATCAGAGTTATTCTCATACATCTTACTCGACCTTTAGCTCTTTTCTTTACTCTATAAAGAAAATTTGAGTCAAGTTCAAGAGTATGTGTAATTGTTTAAAACAGGGAGGATCCCGTGACAAGCAATAATGTTTAACCTAGTGACATTAACCAAGGAGGGCAAGGGTCAATTGTACCCCTTACTTTGCAATATGATGCATTTTTTTCTTTTTAAAATGTGAACCATGTTTTTTGTGCAAGAATTCTTTATTTTAGCAGTAAATTGTGAGCAAGATCTTTTAAAAGCATGTGATCTCTTTCTTCTTTTTTCAAGTTTTACCAGGCAGGATTAAGTCAGATCATCTGAACAACTCCACAAAGTAATCCATTGTTCCCAACCCTGTAAAGCAGTGAGCGTGGCAGACCAGTCACATGCACACTATGGGAAATGTTCGGCTAGACACATGAGTGCTAACTCTTGGCTCTCTTGCTGCTGGGTACTAAACATCATACAGAATAACAGGCAGCTGCGAGGAGAGGGGACTCACATGTCCTATGAAAGCACCGTTCACACAGTTAAGTTGCATTTTGTGGTGGGTTTTCTATTTTTTCCCTTTGTTATATTTGATAAATTCAAGTCAAATCTGCTTCGATATATCTTTCAGTCTCTCTAGGTCAGAGATTTGTCGCTCTGACCAAATCTACAGAGATAATTAGCCTGTGAACAATCGGCAGTGAGCGATATATGACCTATTATTTTCACACAGTTGAGAGATTTTCTTTTTTTTTTTCTTCATACATGATAAAATGTAGCGCGCAAAATGGATCTGCGCACATACTGGAAGCATAATGTTGCTGAGGACATGCAAGTTGTTGAGTATACAGCAGAGCAAAAAGCGATGTTTCCCAAAGTCATTGTCTTCCTAGTCTTCTTGAAAACATCATCTGTAACTCAGGTTTTGCATCTTCAAGCGCGCAACTCTTTCTTGGAGTGTGGTTTATTTCCCAGCAGGGCGTCGATCTCGGTAATGGTCTGAGGGGTCATTTGAGATAAAACCTGCAGAGATGAAGAAAGACAGAGATTAAGTTGTGATGTTGCCCATTAGGTTTGTAGAGTTTTGCTCTGTTGTTTTCTTGTGGCTTCAAACCTCAGACTATAGATGGACAGAGGTACTACTGCCTGGGAGTGAAGCCAAAATATTCAGAGCTTATTGATTGCATTGTTCATCTATATTTTACACGAACTGTGCCAAACAAGAAACACCCACTCACATCAGAACAACTCTCCAAGCAATGAAGGTGTGAAAACTTCAGTGATAACTAGCTATCAGCTAAGTAATATTTTTACTTTGGACTTACAAGATGCTTGTTGCAAACAACTTCAGCCAACATTAATATTATTATTTCATTATTTCATTGTAGTTTACCCGTGTATCATTATCACAACACCAAAATTGTGCTCCACTTTATTGTTTCTTTTATGTAGTGTAGGCTTTAAAGGCCACAAGTTCTGCTAAAAAGGTTTTGTTTTATTTAATAACATAAGAAGGGGCCTGAGTGCAGAAGAACACCACACCTTACACTAAACACCCAGTTCATGGATCTTGTGGGTCCATTATTTTACTTCCTGGAGTTCATTATGTCAAAGCTATACAGCCTCCACCGGCATATATGTTTACTGCACGTCACAAGCAGACGCCATGACTGTGTTGAAAGTCCATCTTGAGACCTGTAACCCCCTCTCCCCCTCCCATCAGACAAATATTTGGTCATCCAATCAGTGCAGAGCTCATTGTCGCAGCTTCTCTGCCCCTTCAGATCTTAGTGTTTCCAAAGGGGAGGGAAAAAGAGCTGTATCTGATCCTCAAGAGAGTAACTTGTAATTGTATTATTCAACTTATAACAAATCCGTTTCTAACAGACACCCCAGACCTAAACAGTAACACACCAGGACATGGGACCCTAAAATAAAATAGACTTAGATTTTATTGTATAACTGATATATAACAAAATAACGGAATGATAATCATATAAGTTATAGTTAACTAACCTTACTGAAGCCTTTATAAACTCACTGCATTTAAGTAAAATAACTTATGGTAATTTTTAATATCACAATATTTATCACAAAAGAAGACATGGCTTTGTAACATGTTTTTAAAATCATTTGGCCGCCTGTTGATGAACAGCAGATTAGGTCATAAAGCACAAATCCTCTGTGTTATTGGATGGGTTAAACTATGTTGACAAAACATAAGTAATGCAATTTTTTTTAAACCCACAGTCCATTTAGATAGTTTTCATTAGGGATGCACAATATTATTGAATTGATATTGGTATTTTTTCAGATATTTACAACCGATATATTGGCCACACATATATCAGCTGGAATATCAGCAAATTGCACAAATGTACAACATTGATGCACCTTTCATCATTGCATGGGTACATTTAAAACTCAAGGGTTTCATTTTTGCAAGAGTTAAATGCAAGTCCATTTTTGTTAAGCACAGAGCTTGTGCTGTTGACCAGAAATATTGGTATCAGTATAAGCGTTGATGAATTTAAAAATATCGGCATATCGGTAAAAAAAATTGGTAACACTTTACTTGACGCCCACCTGTATAACGCATTATCAGTACATTTATAAAGCATTATAATGCCATTATAGCACTGTATAACGACAGTTATGAACACTCATAAATGATCATAATGCTGTATAGCAATAATCATAACACACCATACAGCATTTTATCATCGCTTAAAGGGTCAGGTATTATAATACATTATAACTGTTAGCAACTCACTGACAATGCCCACATACATAATGAATTATACAAATATTCATGATATGCTTATAAACGTCTATATCTATGAATATAAACACCCATAAATCGTAATAAGTCTTTATAAAAATGTGCTTAACACGTTATAGAGTATTTTATAAGTGCTTATAAGATCAAGTATTATAAACCTTTACGACTGATGGTCCCTTGCTAACTGATTGTTGTTGCAAGGATCAAAGGGTATTATGATTATCATAGTTGTTATAAATTAAAACTCTTTAGAATGTCTTATAGTCACTGATATGATGCATTATAAGCATATCATGAATATATGTATAATTCATTATGTATGTGGGCATTGTTTGTGAGTTGCTAACAGTTATAATGTATTATAATACCTGACCTTGTAAACGATGATAAAATGCTGTATAGTGTGTTATGATTATTGTTATACAGCATTATGATCATTTATGAGTGTTTATAACTGTCGTTATACCGTGCTATAATGGCATTATAATGCTTTATAAATGTACTTATAATGCGTTATAGAGGTAGGCGTCAAGTAAAGTGTTACCAAAAAATTAAATATAATGCATCCCTAGTTTTCATTATGCTGACTCAAGCTAGAGTGTTCATTTTTCAGACTAATCAGGTTTAAATTTGCTGTCTGCTATCAAACAAACTGGTTGTGACAAGATGATTGACTTCTTTTTAAAATTATACTCTTTTCAAATTTTTCAACTTGATCAGCAGAGTGGAGGAAAGAAGCTGAAGTTAAATGTGACCGAAATGACAGTGCAGTTCTTTAACTTTCTAAAACATCTGCTCCAGTCTGGCATAAAGACACACCGGCACAATAATCAGTTCTGCTGTTACCTTAAACACTCTGAGGGATCTTTGACTTTTCATCTACAGGTTTGTTTTTGTGCTGTGGCATCAACTCTACCCTCAGCTCCAATATGCACGTTCCCTGGATCCAAATTATATCATCAACTCCATATGTTCATGTGCTTCATGATGGTATCTGCCTTCATTTTTGTAAAACAGAAGGAGATGAATACATACTGTCCATCATATGGGCCCTATTTACGCCTTCCATTGACAACTGTGCAGGATAATGGCCAAATGGAAATCCTAATTCTGCTGGATACCTAATAAAACTCACTTCATATTGAAAACAGGCAAGTACATTCAGAGTGTCCAGGATGCCTTCATCTAAGTTTGGCTTGCTGGTGCAAATGCTCACACGGACTGGCACACATCAAAACCAGAGAAAAGCTGGTTAAAGAGGCCCTGCCAGCTTCATAGCTCATGTTGGTTTTCCATTTGTGGTATCTGCTCAACTCAGCTCAACCCTGTATGGTTTGGATTCTGACCACTTTGTTTTTCATTACAGTACAGACTTTGGTGTACGTCTTTAACAGAGGCAAGGTTTTTAGAGCGAAACTACCATGGCATCCTTACAACAAAAAATGAGAAAACAAAGACAGGAGCTGCCACCAACTGTGTGGTTTACTGTCACAGTGAGGAGGCGAATGTTGTTCAAAGGACAGCTACAAGCAGCAAAACAATAAATGATCAAAAACAATACAGTCAAATGCAGAAGAAAGTTCGGAAAGCCATGCAGCATTAAAGGTCAGACAATGGGGCGGCTATTCATCTTGTACCCTGACAAATTAGAGGTCAGCAGTGTCTCCACGTCACTTTTAGGGTGATTCCCAATTCTACCCCTTGGCCCTTCCCCTTCGTCATACCCCTTCCCCTTAGCCCTCTGTTTTGAGGGCTTAGGTAAAGGGGTGAAAACACAGCTGAGAAACAAGATGCCACTTGGTTCCCGCTACATCATCACCCAGAGCCGCTCGCTGGCTGTGACATAAGCAGATGCGACAACAGCTGTAGCCACGGCCGTGAAAGCTAGCTTATTATTACGAGAAATTTTAAACTATGACCAACAACTTAAAACATGATTAATATTATCTTCATGATTTGATAATTAATTATAATCAAGTGCTTCCTTCAGTCGACACTCTGCCTCGATCGGCAGGTGGGTTTTATTATGGGAATTCTCATACCCCTTTGCTTCAAGTGAGGTCCTGGTCTGTCTTTGTTTTAAGGGCTTTGTAGCCCTTGGTCTCAGCTCTTCCCCTTAGCCCTACAGAGTATTGGGACACCCCTTCACTAGATATGAACATGCAAAACCAAGGGGTAAGACAAGGGCGTAGGGGTAGAATTGAGATGGACCTGTAGGATAAATTAGGATTCTACCCCTTAGCCTTTCTCCTTTGTCTTACCCCTTAAAACAGAGGGCTAAGTTGAAGGGGTGAAACACACAGCTGAGAAATGAGACACCACTCGATTCCCCCTACGCCATCACCCAGAGCCGCTCGCTGGCTGTGACGTAGGCAGATGCGACAATAACTGTAGTCATGTCTGTGAAAGCACTCTGCTCGTGTCGGCGGGCGCGGTGTATTATGTCTGTGTAGCCCTTGGTCTTAGCCCTTCCCCTTAGCCCTAGGGAACGGAGTATTGGGACACCACTTCCCTGGACGTGAACACGCAAAATCAAGGGTTAAGGATAGGGCTAAGGGGTACAGCTGGGAGGGACTCTGAGCCGCAGCTCAGCTTGTTGAAATCCCGCTGGAGGGGAAATGAAAAACTGTGCCAGGTATTAGGCAGTAGGCATGATCGCTCATGGAAAACCAAAACAACCAAGTAAAGTCAAACTAAGCCGAGCTGATACCACCTGTTGGAAAAACCTCTCAAGTCTCCCAGCTTACTCAGTGCAGTAAAGCCACTAGCATGGCTAATTTCCCCTAAAAGTCACCATTTTGCCAACAGATTTGGCATCACACCCCCCTAAGCACAAGGCTTGCAGTGAATCTTTAACAGGTTTCCTCCTTCATTCGGTCATAAGCTTCTCTGAGGGACATGGTAAATTACTGTTCAGTAAATAAACCTTGTGGGTGCTGATTGACTGGCAGCGAGTTCTGGTCACAGGTCTTAAATGCACAACTCAAATGCTACTGAAAAAGAGCAGGAAACTTGGGATCCAGTTACCTTGTGCTAGTGTAACATACAAGGTCATATCTACTCAATGCTTCAAAAGTATATAGGTAAAGTATATGGGTAAAGTTATGATTTTGACAGAAGAGAACAAACCTACCCGCAGTGCACCTAAGTTCTCCAGTAGCTGGTCTGTATTTGAAACTCCCAGAAGTACAGAGCTGACTCCCTCACTGCGCAGACACCAAGCTGCAGCAAGAAAGAAAACCAGACTCAGGTTTCTTTGTTAAAAGGATTTGATAAAAATACCAAGAATAGACAATTTAAAAATAACTTGTGTATTATTATGTACCAAACCACATTAACCTGAGAAAATTAAGCAGAGGATTTGTCATAATTTAGTTCAATAAAAACACTGAAAAGCACAATTATGACAGTGATTCTCAGTCAAACTGTTTTATAAGTAATACAAAAGATTACAGGGTGGTAAAATGGGGCAGTCTGACATGTATATAGAAAGAAGTGGTAGCATTGTTTTTTTTTTTTTTTTGTGACGTAAGTTAACATGCATTTTCAATCAAAGGTTGAGTGAACATATACAAAAATATAAAATCAAGATTTGTCCATTTGCTTGAAAATGCCTGAATCATAATGTTCTGTTTCAAAAGTTTGAAAAGTTCTTTAATTTTGGGTTTAATGCTTGAAAGTTCTTAGAATTATAACAGTATTGTCTTTAACATAAAAGAAAACTAAAAAAATAAGATGCTGTTGTGAAAATATACAGCATGCTTTGAATAGAATAATATGTAGCTACCAAATAGTCTCAATCTAAAATTTCTCATATTTTTATACTGAATTAAATAACTTAGATTTATCAAGCTGACTTCTAGACTCTGTTACAAAACCAATTTTGGTTGTTCAATTTAAAAATTTGAAATTTCATTATTTATTGATGAACAAGAAATGTAAATATGGCAAAAGGCTTCTTTACTGAAATCAAAACTTACCTTTTCTATCATGTATACAAGTGAGGATTGGCTTATAAAACTCTTTGCTATAATTTTAAAATCCCAAATATTCTTCCTTTTAATGTGTTTTATGAAATGTGCACATTGTTTATCTCGCATTTTAATGCCTGTTTGTGTTTTTCAGACAAATATTTGTTGATTTATGAATTTCTAATTTCAACCTTAATGTAAAGAATGTTGAGTTTGCCTGCAGTGAAATGAAAATTAAGTCTTTCTTGTTTGCTTTCCCCTTTTAAAAGTAATTTAGTCCTTTTTTTAGTGGAAGTGTAATGATTTATGTTCAAGGGGCAATAACAAAAATCAACGTTCTGAAGTGTAAGTTTTTGCAGTGTACAGTACAACCATCCAAGAACAAATCTCTGCATGTGTTATGTCATAATCCTCTGCCATACCTATGGCTAACTGTGCAGCAGTGCAGCCCAGTCTGTCTGCCAGTAGATGGAGCTCCTTGATTTTAGCGAGCTGCCTGCGGCCCTCCTCGCTGTTCACCCTCTCCTTCAGCCACTGGTATCCCTTCATCAGGAAGAAATAGAGAGAGCATTGATACACGTCTGATTTCACACTGCAATACCCCACTGATCAGGGGGAGAATTACACCGTGGCTGGTTTCAGCGGGTGAAATCCCAGAGGGGAGCCGGTAAAATCCCACTGACCTTCATTGCTGCTCTGGAGCACTCTGGCACTCCATCGCTGTACTTCCCTGTGATTAACCCACAGGCCAGAGGAGACCAGGTCATCGCTCCAACACCTGGCAGAGAGCAGGAGGAGCAGACATTTGAATCCAACTTAATGAAAGTTTAATTAAAAATGCTGCGCTAATGAGAGCTGTGAGACTGAGGATGTCTCACCGATCTTGTGGTAGAGCTCAGGAAGCTGCACCTCCACTTTATCCCTCTGGAAATAATGATACTCTGCCTGCTCACAAACGGGTGGGATTAGGTTGAACTGGCGAGCCACTGAGTACGCCTCCTGATGCCGTGTAAAAAAGAGACTCCATGGTTACAGAACAGCTTCAAGCCTTAAGATGACACAGCATGACGTTAATAATTAGGACACTTTATCAATGTCTGCTCGCACCATGATTTCCATGGCACTCCAGCGCGAGGTTCCCCAGTACATGGCCATCCCCTGGTTTATTACGAACGTCATGGCCCGCACAATCTCTGCAAATGACAGCATATGGTGTCATACTCAAACAATATTATCTGAACTTTAATAAGCAGACAAATGACCATGACAACCATAAGATGTTTTCAAGGATATTACAAAAGAATTTACACTGACCTTCCATGGGGCTGTTGACATCATTTCTGTTGGCGAAAACGATGTCCACATATTCTAGCTGCAGTCTCGATAAGGATCCTCTTAAACCTGCCACAAACAAAGGTCACAGAGTCATCATTATGATTGTTTTGTGTTTGGTTATAGGGAAAACAGCGTATGTGTTTGAAGCTTTATGGATTCTGACTCACTGCACTTTGTTGGCTAAATTGGAACAACACACTTCTATACAACTTAATCCCCCTTGTCTGCTGTTAGACAGGCAGAGCAGAGCTGTTTCTGCCCTGACACATCAGTGGTGGTGGGTTTATGTTGAAAATGTGCAATGTCCAAGCTGGCAGGGCAGAAAAGCACTGTTTGTGTGTGCTGCTTAAGTATGTGTACATGTGTGGGGCCGACTGTGTTCACACGCCCTGCCTCTTGTGCCTCCACAATTCAGTAATGCAATGAAAATTCAGACACTGGGACAAAATTGTAACGCTGCATTTGAATTGTATGAGTACAAAGATGTAATGAGGAGGAAAGCTCCTCCACTGTTGCAGAATGACAATATGTAAAGCACTTTAGACATGTACTTTAAGCGAAATGTTCACATTAGCATGCTAACATGCTCACAGGGAGCCTGTTTACATGCACACTAATAAACTGATTGTTAACAGAATTCTGGAGGAACCTAATTATTCAAATAGCCGCATGTTTTCGCCTTATTCTGATTATCTAAACCCCTGAGGTCTAATCTTAGTCACACTCAGACCACTTGCCCAAAAAAATGTGGTTTTAACCCTTTAATGCCTTTTGTATCAAATTTGATTCATACTTGTACGATACATCTATCCAATCAATATGAATGACTAAAAAACATCTGGATATAATCAGATAAATGATAAAAATATCTTTGAATGGATTATCAGTTGCCAAAAACATCTAATGTTTCCAAAGAGACAAAATATATGTATATGAAGTACTGAATGATAGTTCGTTTTTTATTAGGATTTCAATAGAAATTTAAATAGACATTTCAGCTAAAAAACAATAGGATTTTCTGACTGTTATTTTTATTTTCATACATTAAAGGGTTAAGAGCCAGCTTTAACAGATCATTCACTAATATTATTTTATTGTTTTCATGAAGCTTTTTTCACTGACATCTGAACTTAAATGTTTTAACAGAATGAATGCCAAGTTTTGTCATGATGCCACCATGATTTCAGATAAAAAAAAAAAACACATATATTTATATAGTTGCTGTTTTTTTAAACTTCATGCAAAGTAGAACAAATTAGAGGTCACTGATGACCTGATCAAAACAAGTCAGTAGAATACGTTTACATGAGCAAGAGAACACCTTGACAACTCTCTGATGTCACAGATTCCAGAAAATAGCAGGTTAATCTTAAAACAGTGAGTCACTTTTAGGATAAAAACAGTTGGGCTTTATCGTGAGTGCAGCGCAAAGTGTTCAGGTGTGAAGTGCTGATCTCTTCCCTAATTTCTGGCTGACGCAGGTGCCCCAGCGCACAAGCTGTTAGAAAAGCAAATGATGCACCCCTGTTTTCACGCAGGGGTGTGTTCATCTGAAAAAAGAGTAGTGGTCAGCCACATGTTTCTACCTTGAGGTCACAGAAACTAAATGCTACCTTAAACCTCCTTACATCTGGTCAAAGTCTGAAGTCTGTGTTGCAGATTGTTTTGGTTATTTTGAGGATGCAGTAGAGGTACTGGCACAGACCTGAGAGATTGAAACACACACTCCAAGTAAATACAAGCACAGAATTAAAGATTTCTTCAAAACATGGAACTACAGTTCTAATATTTGTACATATACTAATGAATCTTACTGATAATTTTGCTCACAGACAATAAAACTGGCTGTGTGGTGTGTTTTGTAAACCCAAGAAAGAACAGAGCCAATGTTTCCTGCAGGAAAAGGAGAAAATAACTTGCCTAAAGCCAACAGGTTTTTGATGTACAACAAACAGGTCTGTCACAAACACAAAACTGCCTGATCCTGATGAAAATAATAAATCAGGTTTACTTTCACATTTATGCCCAAGTGTTTGACTCATCCTTTAGATTAATGGTTCTCAACTGGTTTGGCTTTGGGAAAAAAATGGTTTGAAGCGAAACCAAAATGGCCTGCATGAAGATGTCGAGCGGAAAAATTTGCCTTTCACATTTAATTTAATTGAAACTAAAAATTGCATATTTGTAACACAAGGTTTCAAGACTATAAACAAATTGTCGCTGTGGTAACCCTGAATCAGTAGAAACATGCTGATAAGCAGCACTATGTAAGACATTGATCATGAGGCTGTAACAACACACAAAACACTTCAGTAAACTTTTTAACAGACTCAACAGTGCTTTCATACACAAACGTGAAATAAAGAAGTCCAGCTTCTCAGAGTTTTTTTTTTTTTTTAAATCTTAAAAACATGTAACTTTAACTGAGTACCTCCTTATTGAAACATCCTTTGATTAAAATGTGGTGTGTCAATTACAGGGTCTTATCGCCACCTATTGTTGGGGAGTGTGAATATACAGTACTCCACTGCATAGAAAAACCCTGTCAAAATAAAACCACAGGACTTTTTCCCTAACATCTTTTTCCCCCGGCAAAAAGTGAGTCACTGTCAAAGAGTCTGTGACCCACTTTTTGGTCCCGACCCACCAGTTGAGAATCACTGCTTTAGATCATTTCTTATGCTCCAGGATGCTTAAATGAAAAACATATGTCAAACAGTTTTCTGTGTCTTCTGTGCATTAAATGGCACAATAAAATAACAGGAATAAGATAATCCATCTGAAATTCTGATTCAAGAACTAAACTGAGCAGACACTCTGGTTGGTCTGATCTGTGTTTTGCCAAAAACACACCCATGTATAATCACGGCACAGGACCCATCCCTTTTGTGTCCTCTGCCTGACATTGTGGTGGGAACATGTGTCCTCAAAATAGCAAAATACAGACCAATATGCCCCAAGCCACGGCGCACCATGCGCTTTAAGCAATAATCTTCAGGTCATCAAAATAGTGCTGTTAAGTCACAGCTGGCAGCTGTTTGTGAAAAGTTATTCATTATTCTTTTACTACACCAAAGTTTAGGGGCAATGCCCTCTGTTAGTCATTGTTCTAATTTTCTAACAATATATTACAAAGGTTGAGGCCTTGAAATATAAAAGTCGGAACAGTTATACTGTAGTGTCAGTAGCAGTGTTTGCTTTAAATCAAACAATTAATAATAAAAACAAACATCCATTAAAACTTCTCAGTGCCATCCATCTCAAGGCCATTCCTCTGAGAAAACAAACAGAGGGCAGGCGTGTATGACGCCAACAGGATTAGCTTCATAAGCAGAGATGATTACTGTAAGTGTCTGGAACAATCATCAGAAGATGCCGTTTGCACTGCAGGATCGTCCCCTCGTCCCCTCATCTGACCCCCTGTGCTTCTGTCTTTCTCTGTACCAGACAGCAGACAGACTAAAGTCAAATACATCCGATCGATGCCTTCCAAAACATCTTAGCTCATCTGACTTTATATGACATTTACCCTTCCTGCCATTTGGCACAGTGTTTTCTACAAACTATAAACTTGGACTTTCATTTGGTTTTAGTGAGATTAAATTCTTTATATTTGATGAGACTCACTCAATGTCAAAAGGGTCACCTCATACCTCTGTGTTTGTTCAGGGATGCAGTCGTCACTCTGGTTTAAAACAAGTTTCTGCACATTTCCTGGACAGTCAGAGTCCAAAACATAGGGCAACAAACAAGCTGCCCTGTTTAAGAAATGAATCACATGTTCTGTATGCTTCATATGCTCTGAATTTTCACCCTCTGGTTATTTGAGGTGGGCTTACATGTACTTTTAAGATGAACTAGTTTCCTGGCCTGGCCTGAATCTTCTCTTCTTGTAATGAGGTTCTAAAATGAATCTTACATACTTTATTGCAAAGACTGAAGTGATAATACTCTACCTTCAATGATATGCTTTCTTGAGAGTCCTCTCTCTGTCTCGGCTCTGAGGGGAGATGGTTATCCACATTACTGATTTTTCATTGACAGAATATGTTAACAAAAAAGTGAACTTTGTGAGTTATACTTACTGGCCTCCCCAGTAGATCTTTGTTGTGATGACAAAACTTGAACGCCTGACAAGGACATGGGTAAAGAAAAGTTATATTTCTTTTATGATTTGATTTCTTCTGAAATATAAAGGACATTCATCTTTCTCTGTGTATTCAATGTTTTGTACATTACACAAATACGAAAAATGTGACAGTGTGATTTTTTTTTTTAACTTTTCAATTCTTTGTACTTTCTACAATCTCTTTTTTTCCAGATCAAAAATATCTCAACAATCTCCCAAATGTTTAGTGATCTGGGACTTTATTTTCACTTGGTATCTTTTCATCCTTTTAAGGTCTTTCGGAGGCTAAAGCTCCTGATTTATCTAAAAATGTGGGCTTCCCATGAGCTGTTTAATGCTGCACCAGCTCCAAAAGAAACAAAAACATGTGGAAAAACATGGCATCTCAGAAAAGGAGCAAAGTTAAGGGGATTATCAGGATATTAATGAAATGTTTTAGGATCTAATACTTTGGAAGTAAGTTTTTCCAAAGCACAGAAGTCAGTTTATGAAAAGACAAGTATTACCTCCACCCCTTCTTCTTGATTATGTTTCCTAAGGTGATTTCAGCTCTGTGGAGACACACATTAGTTATTGTTACTAATGCAGTGTAACTTTAGATAAATGTTCAGTATTATTCAATCACACACAAGACTGATGTTGAATTTTAAAGATCAACTAAACCCCAAAGTTTCAGATGAGATATATCTACACAAAAAAGGCCAAGGCCAAAAACATCTCCAGAACTTCATCGTTGAAGACTTTATATCAAGTCATGGTTACCATTTTAATAAATACTGTACAACATATAAACACTCTTTGCACTTTCAACTCATAAGTCAGACTTTTTCCTGAAAGTGTAGAACTTAAGAGTTGTTTTGTGTTCAATGATTTTTCAGAAAATTCAGAGCCAATGGATGCCACAGTTATACATATAATCTACATCATCACCTTGGTGGTTTTGCCTTTTGTCACTGTGTGCACCGAAGGCAGCAGAACTGGAAGGGTTCCTATTACAAAGGGAATCTTCCTCGGTGAACAATCTCACATAAAGCTAAATAGATAATAATTTCATCAACATTAAGAAAAATGCTCTTGTTCAAAAGTCTATGTCTAATGCAGCAGTGCATTCGTATCAAGCCAGAGCTTTCAGACTGCAAGAGCAAGGCATGTTCACCCATGCCAAAGATCACAGCTGCAAGCATTTCTTGGCAATAACAGACAGAAAAAGACAAACACAAAGCCACATTTCCCTTAATCCAGCTGATATATATGTTCACAGTGGCAGGATATGTCACAGAACAGATAGAAACTGTCCAGTTACTCTTCCTGTCTGTGACTCTCAATCTAAGCTCAGTTTGTCTCCTCCAGGACAAAAACTCTCCATGTTCTTCAGAGTGCCCTCTCTCTGAAGGTTTCAGCGGTGAGCTTTGCTATGAATCAGGTTTACTTGTGAGGAGGTTGACCTTGATTCCTCCTAAAATTTTGATAAAAGTTAATTATTGAGTCGACATATGAGGAGAGATAGAGCTGTGACAGTAGGAAGACGCGCTGAAGCCACAGGACACTCACGCACAGGGTGTGAAAACTGTAGTGGCACTCAAGTGCATGTGAAGAAAACACTTCCAGTGTGAAACTGGCAAAAGAAAACACTCAAACTGAGAACATACTATGCTAACATTAACAGTGCTAACAGCCTCATTCCAGCTGACACTGGGCGAGAGCGAGGTGGGGTACATCCTGATCTGCTCACCAGCTGACTGCAGGCCCAAATAAAGACTTAAGCAACCATTCATGCTCACACTCACAGTTACAGGCAATTTGAAGTCACCAGATACATAAACAGGCATATTTTTGGTCTGTGTGAGGAAGCTGGAGTGTCTGGAGTGAACCCATACATTCATGGGGTAGGTGCAATACCTGCTGCACCACTGTGTCGCCCCTGATATAAATCATCATACTGAAAGACCATTCAAAATCTTCTTTCCTTTAGAAGACCCCTAAAAAAACTATCTGCAGCTCATATACCAGTGCGGTCTATAGTCCAGAGTTAAAGGATAAGTTGGTTTCTGCAGCTTTCACATTGTTTATAGAATGAAGCAGAACAATATACCCACCCAGAAGGCTTTCCTGATCCAAACAGTGCTTCAGGAGATATTTAGATCCAAAATCAAGCGACGGACATCCGTATAATGGTAGCACATAGGGCATACAGCGCCGCTCCTAAAACTGCATTAATCGTCCAAAAACTTATTAGTTTCACCAATATTTCATCATGGTCTGCTCAGGCTACTCCTCCATTACAGTCTGTGTCACTCCAGACATGTTGTGTGACTGTGCTGACCTCTGAACTGAAGAAGAAGAGCGCTTGCTCCGCGCATGCGCAGTACGGCTCATTGTTTCAGGGGAAGACAGCCGGCTACACAACGACTTTCTTCTTCTGAAGATGTTGTGGAGGAGAACTTTGAATATGATGGGTGTCCTTACAGTTTCGAGCCAGAGTTTACAGATGAGGAGCTCATCGAAAGGAGGACGCGGAGGCAGCGCTCCAGAGAGTACTGCGCGGGCAAACCTTCTTCTTCTTCAGTTCAGAGGTCGGCACAGTTACAAAAACATGTCTGGGGCAACACAGACTGTAATGGAGGAGTAGCGTGAGCGGACCACGATGAAATATTGGTGAAACTAATGAGATTTTGGACCATTAATGTGCTACCATTATACGGATGTCGGCCACCCGATTTTGGATCTAAATATCTCCCGAAGCACTGTTTGGATCAGGAAAGCCTTCTGGGTGAGTATATTGTTCTACTTCATTCTATAAACAATGTGAAAGCTGTAGAAACCAAACTTATCCTTTAACAGTAGGAGGTTTTTGGCTCAAAAGAAGTGGCCTAGGGTTTGGTTTTTCTTCACAGATACCTGCACACATAAAGGTGTGCAGGTATCTGCATTCATCAAAACAAAAGAAGAAACACGTATGATAAAGTTCCAACAAGGAAAAAACGGGTAAAAGTTTGTATCTGACCTTCCAGAGGCGTACACCTCTGCCGTGTCGAACAGGTTCACTCCGTTTTCGTATGCTATGGACATCAGGTTCTCTGCCATCTGTGGGAAGAAAAAGATGAAGACTGAGAGAGGCAGAGGATGGATAAATTCCAATTACCCTGAGGTCGACCATGAAGGCCACTATGCAGGGAGAGGATAATACAGAAGACACAGTATCTCTCAGAGCTGCTTTAGTTTCCAGGTATGAGCTCTGTGGGATTTAGAATCATGTCAGTAATTGAAAGCTGTGAGATTCATGCTGGGCGTTTTCGACAAAAGAAGCAGAAGTGAGCATACTCAAGAATCGACATTTGATCCAGAGTGAAAAAACAGGATCTCACCTCATCAGAGATCTGTGATCCAAATGTCACCCAGGTGCCTGAACCAGAGGAGACACACAGAGGGTTGTTTGACTTTGAAGGGTTCAAACACACAGATGAATATTTCCCTGACTTCAAACCCACTCACCTAACCCGAGGCAGGAGACACGGAGGCCTGACTTCCCGAGGTTCCTGTGAGAAATAAAAGAGGAGACAGAAGCTAAGAATATTATACAGTATGAGAATACTTAGAGTGCATGTATACCGGGTTAGTACATCAATATCTGAGTGAAGTTTGAGATATTGCTGCAGAATTATGATTCACACTCTCAGTTCTTTGTATTTCATTTCATTTTTTGCAAACCAGATGCAAACTGTTTAATAAATTCAAATATCCTTTACTTGTTTCTCTATAACTTAAAGTTGTAATTGTTGACTAGTTTGTATCTAATATTGGAAATGAGTAATGGTGTGTGCTTTATTTTTAAAGGTAAAGGTGAAACTTAGAAAAAGATTTGGACCATTTTCCCCAAATGTTACAATGGCAGCAATTCAAAGAAATGACACTGGGAATCCTTGGAGACTTGGTTAACATTTACTTGGGACAATGAAAAGTCAGTTGGCTTGTTTTATGTATGTTTAATTCCTCCTGACGGGGGGGTTGTGTTGTACCAGTGTCTGTTTGTGTCTTAGCAAGATAACTTCAAAGGTTAGGAAAACATTCTAATGAAATTTTCAGGAAATGTTGACCATGGCACAAGAAAGAAGTGACAACATGTTGGTGGTGATCTAAATCTGGATTACCTGAAATACCAGACAGACTGTTTGACATATTTCACAAGTCCATCTGGGCAGCAGCCCATAGAAAGTTTTTGTGAAGGCAGAGCACTTCATAGTATATCCAGCAGGTAACTAGACGATCATAACATCAGTCATACTCATTATGGGCAAAACATGTCATAGAAGGCATACAGTGCAAAATTGAGCCAACATGTTGAAACTGGAGGGAAAATATAATCTCTATTGAGAAGTACTTTCAGTGGTATTTAGTTTTAATTTAATAAAAAATGTGTTTCAGATGTCTTAAAACTGCTACTGAAACTGTTAGCATCCAAGCTAATTTCTGTACAAGCAATCATTTCCTGCTGTAGTCTCACTCGTATCTCCCAGCTCTTCCTGTTTTAAAGGACGCTGATTGGGTGTCGGTGGCGCAGTTGGATAGTGCGCTTGGTCAGTGATCGGGAGGTTGCAGGTTCAGCTTCGGGAGACACATGGCGACGTGTCCTTGGGCAAGACACTTAACCCCAAGTTTCTCCCACTGCTGCGTCAGTGGTGTGTAAATGGGCATGAAAGGGCGTGAATGTGTTAGAAATACTGATGGACAACTAACATAGAAACTCTGAACCATCAGTGAGTGAATGTGAGAGCGAATGGCTGTGAATGGGTAAGTGTGACCTGCGGTGTAAAGCAGCTTTGAGTAGTCAAAGACTAGAAAAGCGCTATATAAGCTCAAATCCTTTTACCATTTACCATGATTGGGCTGAGCCACTTTGGACAGTCCACAATTGTTGTAGATGGGAGCTTGTCAAGATGGATCTTAACATTGTGAAGCAGCTGCATCTGTCTGATCCAATATTTGCAATCAGGCAGATTTATCGTTCAAAACTCTAATCAACAAACAATTGTGCCCAATCCAAAAGCAGTACGGCCTAATCTGCATCCTTGGGTGCAGGAAGAGCTGGGATCCACAAGAGAGACAACAGCAGGAAGTGTCTGCACTTATAGAGATTAGCATAGATGTTAACAGCTTCAGTAGCAAATCTATCAGATTTGGACCAAATTTCATAAGAAATTGAAAACCAAATAAAAACACTACAAACTTCTCTTTAGCAAGGATATCATTTCGCTTCAGACATGTTGTGAGGAGAGTTTGCTTTACAAAGGGCTCATGCTCTGTAACACAATAGCATCCCTCGACAACATTATCTGATTGGCCATAATAAATGTTGATTTACAGAAGGACCATCCAATCACCTGCTGGATTGACTTCTGAAAGGGTTTTCCCTCCCAAACACTTTCTATGGGCTCTTTCCTACATGGATTAGTGACATATTTTAATGGTTACTCTGGTGTATCAGATAAGATGATCTGTCAGATCACAGACCTTAAAGAGGACATATCATGCTTGTTTCTCCTTTTCACTATGCCAGACTAGGATGCGTGTAAAGCATTTCTGCCCTCAGTACAAGTCATTTAGTTTTTTCATTGCCCCACAATAGCGTTCTTAAAATCCTCATTTTAGGCCATTATTAAGCGCTTGTTGAAACGCTTCGTCTCAAGGATGACCTAAAGTTACCTCGCAATGTCACAGCCCTTTGTCCTCTGATTGGTCAGTTCTATCGGGGGTAGAGCCAGCCTGTTCTTCTTCTTCTACTGTATTTTCCGGCAGGCTCAAAGCAGCGACCGCGTATTGAGTCCCCCTACAGGCCAGAGCTGGTAATGTGGGAGAGTGAGCGAGGGAGCTTTATACCTCTGCTGCTGGATGTGTTCCTCGGTGACGGTTTGTGGCTAACGGACATCACAGAGGAGGAAGTGTTTTATCAGATTACTCCAATAAAAAGAAATGTACCCCGTGATGTCATGACGTTTGAAATCTCGCAGACATCTTGCAATGACCTATTTTCAGAGGCATCAAATCTCGTTCTAGGATATCAGAAAAAATACAATATCTAATTTTTTTAAAATTAAGGGGGTGTAAGGTCTTGTTTTCAAATTTATTATATTATATGTAAGTATTAAATCATGCATCAGCATGATATGTCTTCTTTAAGTCAGGCAGATCCATCTGCTGCATAAGGTTCAATCCGGTTACGTCTCCATGTTTGTTTGTTCTTTAGTAATGACAGGGCAGTTTCATATATTTTCACTAATAACTCAATAACTCCCAAGCAGATTTTGGTGAAATTTTCAGATAATGTTGGCCACATTTCAAGGAAGAAGTGATTCCATTTTGGAGGTGATCTGAATCTGGATATGGATACAGGATTTGTCGGTTTCTACTTTTTACTGATAGCATGGCTAAGAATGTCAGAAATGCTTTGGCAGAGGGTCTTTCCCTATGAGCACTTCGAGTTGTTGATATTTTAATAACAATATAAATGAGATATGAAGGAGCTTGTTGGATGAAGATAGTCACTGCTGATGATGTAAGTAACCTAGAAATGTGAGGTTTCTGCCTTTTTTTTTTTGCCATTTTGTCTTGAATTTCGTTTTTTTAATTTGATAATCTTTTGCAACCTTCTTGTCTTGGTGGTTTGTGTATGCTATGTATTATCCTGTTATGTTGCTTTCTGAAAGTAAATCTACTTGCACAAAAATTAAAAAAAAGAAAGAAAATCAAGCCTCTTGCTGAGCTGCAACAGAGTTCAAACCCTGATGAGATACAAACTAAAAGGCCTAAACAATTAGATAAAAACAGTTTAGTAAAATGAATCTTAAATTTGTGATAAAACAAAATCAGTGGGGAACACTGTGATGTAGATGTGTATTCATGAATTCACAGGCTGGAGTAGCTTCTTTTTCAGTGGATAACCTTTTAGGTGAATGAACTTGAACAGGGCTTTTCAAATCTCCAGACCACTCAAATGCATTTACACGTCCTGCTACATTTTCACTACATTCGTGCACTGATGGTAGAAGCTGCCACAGCGCCTGACAGCCCACCAGTGCTTTTCCACTCGCTCATGTCACTGACTGTGCAGTGGGCTAATCTGTGGTTAAGTGTGTTGCTGAAGTAGACACTAAGCTAAGAATCAAACCTAAAACCTTCCAGTTGAGATTCAACAGACCCCTCTGCTTATCTACAGCCACCCTAACAGGAGCAGTGAAGTGTTCACAGGCTGAAGTCAGGTGGCTTTGACCTCTGAAGAAGGTAAACCTGGACCTGTGTGAAGCTCCTCGAGCCTCCTGATCACGCAGGATGCTTTTACACCTCATGTCACTTCACACCACATTCTCACGATGCCAAAAGCTGCTACGTAAAGTGCTTATCAGAGCTATTCCATTCACACATTTCTGTCTGTGTGCTGAGAGCAAAATGAGTTTAATGTTTTAAACAGTGAGCTTTAAACAGACAACAGGAGCTGGGGATCAAACCCCCAAAAAACTGCTTGTGAAGACATACACAGGTCTGCAAAAGTGTTAAAAAAAACTGCAAATGTAAGCATAGATCAGCAAAAATGTCCTAAATTCATGACTACACAGTTATGAGGGCTGAACAGGATGTTTCCATCCAGAGGTCACATGAGTACGAGGGGTTATCTTCCCAGAATAGCCTTTACACAAAGACTTGTAAATGAAGCTGCCTGCTTGAGCACAGTGATGGCCAACCCACAAATT
Source organism: Scarus forsteni (assembly GCA_036419115.1). Lineage (NCBI taxonomy): Eukaryota > Metazoa > Chordata > Actinopteri > Labriformes > Labridae > Scarus > Scarus forsteni. The sequence goes on along the minus strand of JAZDUH010000011.1, from coordinate 15,201,857 downwards.
CATAAAGTGAAAAATAATGAATTGATTATTAATTATAGGGCACTCAGAGTCAAAGAGGTGTAACGGACTAGAGCAACATGCATATAGAAACAAATATGAACGTGGTCCCTCTTTAATTGACCTTCTTCTTGCCTTTGCTCATAAAAGAGAGATTTTTACTTTCCACCCCCACTGCCTCAGGTATCAAAAGTACTGGGGGGGATTAAAATATTCAGTTTGGTGCTATCCTTTTATTTTAGATCAATATAGGGCTGCTAAAATATGGCAAGAACGTATTTACAGGAAACATCTTGCACACTGCAGGGATTCGATGTTCATAAATATTTATAGATGTCTTCAGAAGACTCTCTGATCAATCTGTGCACTTTCAAACAAGGAATGAAAATAAATAGGAATGCATTATGCTGAATTTGTTGCCAATATCTGATATGGTGACAGTAACCTCTGCCAAGGAGGTTATGTCTGTTTATTTGTTATCATGTGTGAGCAAGATAACTCAAAAAGTTCTCCATGGATTTCCATGAACTTTTAAGAGAATGTTGTTTATGGCACAAAGAAGGAGTCATCAAGTTTTGGTGGGGATTTGAAGACAGATTCAGAATGACTTTTATTAAGATAGCTTTTGTTGTTTGATGTTTTCAACATTTCTACTTTTAACTCCAGAAGCTCACACACAAATGGATGAAACTGTTAATGTTAGTCATGTTACAAGAGAGAAGAAAACTGTTTCTGGTGGTGATCCAAACAGGGATCCAGGACTTGTAAGTATGCAAGCTAGGCTGTTTTTTAACAAGTCTGGTAATAACTCCAAAAGCCCTCAACAAATCTTTGTAAAAAATTTTGGGAATGTTGGTTATGGCACAAGGAGGCAGTGGTTGGACTTTGGCGGTGATCAAAACATCCAGGTCCAGGAAAATGTTACAGAATTTGTAAACAGGACTTTTCAAATCTCCATTAATTGTCAAATTAAACATTTTAATTTTAGCATTTCTGCTAGAAACTCCCAAAGTTTAAACTGCATTAATGAAACTGTCACTAATCATTGGTCATGTTACATTGATGAAGTGATTAGACTTTGGTGGTGATCTGAATATAGATCCAGGAATATTTTCTGGCATTTACTTTCATTGCAAGATATGCAACTATGCAAAAAATGTTCTAATAACTTCAAATGTTTAGAATGCATTTGCAAACTGTCAGAGAACAATGGGCAAGTTAAATGCAAAAAATATTTGATGTTGGTGGTGATCAAAAAAGAGATTCAGGAATTTTTCAGAGGTTAACATTGGAAGTTTGGCATTTTTTTTAACATTTGCACCAAACACTCCAAAATTCCTCAACCAATTTTGATGAATATTTCAGGGAGTGTTAGCCATGGCACAAAGAAGTGAATAGATTTTAGTGAGGTGAATACAGATGTGGATCCTAGAATTATTAACTTTGCATAATCAGGCAGTTTTCAACATTTCTGCGTATAACTAACAGAAAAACTGAAAAGTAGGAATTTCAATTTTGTTGTCAAAACAAATATGGATCTAGGATATTTTTTATGGGATTTGGAAAATTATGGATAAATGGATTTGCAAATTAGTGCATTTTGCAACACTTCAGACAATAATGTTCTTAATATAATAAATTTCTGAACCCATTTTGATAAAATTTCCATGGAATATTGGTCATTGCACAAGGGAGAAGTAATTAGAGTTTGGTGGTGTTCCAAATCTGAATGCAGGATTCTCTTGAAGGATTTTTTTTGGCATTTTTAACCTTAGCAGAGTTTCTTCACCTCTAGTTTGAATTAAAAATGTATTTTAGCCAATGCCGAAATAACAAAAATCTTATATTTTATGTGTTGTACCCACTAAAGCATACTCTCAAAAAAGATTCTTATCTTATGAAGCTTATGAATATCTGCGGAAATTCAATGAATGCCCACACGGAAATATCAATATTACTGTGGATCCCTAAAGTAAGAAGATGAGAAATGTACACATACAAATATGAATAACAACGGAAAATAATAAATGACTTTGAGGTCAAAATAAGAGACCAAACACTGAAACAACAGTGGAAACCTGGTGCAATACAACATTCTGCACAGTAATTCTTCATTTTCTATCATCTAGTTTTTCATTATTGTGGCACTAGAACAGCATTGATGATAGATCAATATACTTATGATAATTCCACACCTGAAAATATAAAGATACACAACTAAATTATGACAAAGGGTAAAAACTCTACACTGTAATTTTTTCCCCCCTCCAGCTGTTCCTGGACATAAACATTTCCTCTAACACTGCTGCTGCATTAAACTCTTCATCACCTCGGGCTGAACGACTGCCTGTGCTAATTATTCCTGAACCGTCAACCTTTTCTCCCTCGTATCAGCGAACAGTTCAGTGTGTTTCAGTGGGTCAGTCAAACAGCTGGAGGAAACACGGCTCAGCTCAGATACAGTCCAGGCTAAACCTTCTGTTTTTTAGGGTCTGTGTGGTAAACGGCCCAAAAGTGCTCCATAAGCTGAAGAGAAGTCCATCACCCAACATGCCACATCAGATTATTCTCACTGCTGGATATTTGACGGGCGAGTGGGGGAGAGACAGAGAGCTGCGTTTCTGACCACGGGAGCATGTATGGCTGAAAATGATGTGGGCTTCACGCTCTCCTCCTCCTCCTCTTCCTCCGTGTGTGCTCCCCCCCATTCTAATTAGCCTGGGAGCCAGCTGGAGAGGAGCAGAGGAGCTGCAGTGCAACTCTCGCCGTCTTTTCATCTCCTCGCCTCTCCTCTCTCTGCCTGTCTGCCTGCGTCCGCCACAAATAGCCAAATGCAGAAAGACAGACTGTCAGAGCATTTCGACTCAGTCCAACGAGTCCTGCTTTTATTTTCCCCTGGTCTATTTTTAATGCTTGACCCGAGCTATTTTTAGATTCCTGCATATGTAAGCGTTTGTGTCCCACTGTGTGAGCCTCTAATGTGCGTATTTGTGGGTGAGGGGTGGGCGTCATGTGGGTGGGGAAGGCATATTGTTTGTGTCATTTCTTTCAACTCTGTCAGAATAGCGCACAGGTGGAGGGTCAGGAATGCTACACACTGAGTGAGGGGGGTTTGATGTTGATCATCCCTTGTATGGATATCTGGCTCGCTCCCGTTCACTGTTTGTCGACCAATCACGGCGCACTAGGAGTAAATAGAAAAGAGACACATGGGAGTAAAAACACTTCAGAGACAGTTTTTGTCTTTTGTATATTCTACCTCCCTGGCAGAAGATTCTGGGATTTTTTGCCTCTTTTTCTCTCAAAGGGGAGTAAAACTAAAAATATCCCTGGCAACAATTCATAAAGATGGACCAATGGGAGCCTTCGTTGAAAATAATCCCTGCTACAGAGAGGATTTTTCATCCCAAAAGAAAGGCTTTTAATACATAAAAACCTTCACCTGCAAGAGAACTACTCTGCATTCACACTGTTTGGAAATATCTAAAACTATTATAAATATTTTCACCCAAAATTCCTCACCAATGAAAGCTTGAAAAGCTTTATCAGCGCATTTAAATCTCTGCATTTTCATCTGGCATACTTTGGAAACCAGAATATTCAGTCATGACAACAATGGACTGAATTAATTTAATGCTTTTTCTGGAGTTCTTGAAAAATTATCAATGTTGAGCAAGACATATGACATTAATGAGCCAAAACCATGAGAAATGATTACAATGGCTCACTTTTAGTACTTGAACATCACAATTAATCCTTATTTTTAACTAAGCTGAGCCACAATGTTGTAGTTCCAGAGTAGATTAAAACTATCACTTATTCTCAACGCGTACACTTAAAGGTGCTATGAGGAGAATCTATTTCCAGCGACATAAAGACTCCGCTACCCATGAGCATGCGCGGTGACTGTCGCCAAGCCAAAGCGTGTGTTTGTTGTGATGCTAATGAATGCAGCTCAGACCTTTCTCAGAACTCTGCATTGCTTTACAACTTCTTTTTTCAACAACTTACAGGATGCAAAGCGACGAGGTAATGTATCTCTTTCAAGTTACGTAGCGGTAGTTTTTGATGTGTGACAACAAGCCTTTTCTGTAAAACTTAGTATCGTAGTTTTGGAGCCAGCTATCGCTACTTACAGCCCGGCGCCAATATAAATTTGCTCTAGTTTTAATTGTCTTGTTCCCGAAGTTCAGAATCCAGGCCAGTCCAGCCCTGTCCGCCCAATCACTTAGCTAAGGAATAGCATTTATAGATAACCTATTTTGATGCTACAAAACTCATCTTAAAGTGTGTATTTCGATCAGGCATATCTCTAAGTGTGAGACTTTTTTTGTAATAACTTTGAAACTCCTCATAGCATCTTTAAGCTTAAAAAATTGTGAAAAGAGGGTTTAATGTTATCACAAAGATAGCTAACATAGTTTTAAGTTAGCTACAGAGTTTATCATCAGCTGTGATCTGAAACACTGTGAACATTTCCAATAGGCTTTTAGGCAATGCAATGCCAACTTCACCATCACTCTATTCCATTCAGTTTTTGCTGTAGGGATCAAATAAATACAAAGGGTTGTATCTTACGATCACTGTTGGGTAGCCCTGCCTTAAAAGTAAGCTGGTATGGAGGAAATGTATGTGTTACCAAAAAGAAACGCCCTCAGAGTCCGGTTCCTCAGTTTGAGCATACATATGGCACACAGCCGACAGCATGTCTGCCTTTGATTGTCTAGACTCCATATTATCACCCTACAGCTGAGTTTATGGCCCATAACCTGTAACTATGCAGTTTAATGACATTATAACAGACATGATAACCTTTACAGCCCCCATCATGCTCACAGTCTGACAGTGAAGAGGGCAGAGAGACAGCGTGCTGTGAGTTTCACTGAGTGCATCACAACCATTTCAATGAGGTGATACAACAAGATTGAGCACATTCATATCATGTTGATGTGTTTGTTTGTTCATCCTAAAATCCAATATCATCCAGCAACAAGATACAGCTGCAGTATATTGTTGCTCTTTCTGTCATCATATGATGAATCCACTGACTACATGGACATGCTAACACGGCTTTGTTTAGTTCTGCCTGCACGCAGCTCTGTGCCGACATGACAACATGAAGGAGAGAAACAGAAACAGTGTTGTTTAGTTCTGCAGAGGAAAAAATAGATATTTAGAGCAATATTTTGTTTGATGATAACTTATGAAAAAAGTAACACATAATGGATGACTTGACTTGTAAACCAATGTGGTTCATTATACATCACACCAGATAAGTAATCCAAGTTCTCTAACAAATTAGACACAAATTAAACACTGCTTATGAGAATGATTGATAGATTCATACTTTAAATAAATTCTTAGCTGCTACACCTGTGCGCTCTGAAACATGATTGGTGTTGCTCTGACACTTTGATGTGGTTAAAGAGAACTGAAGTTGCAATCAAAGTTGGTGCAGTTTGTTTGCACTGGTATGAGAAAGCTGTCCGTAAAAATCTGGTGCACACAAAAAACTGTGTAGACATAGACCACCTTCAAGAGATAGGTCTTAATCTACTTTTTATCCAAGCGCAGCGCTCTGATAGTGAGAAGGGAGCTTACCTCCATCTAAACTAAATGAAGCAATGCACTAAAACCAGTCATCAACCACTAATAAGAATGACGTTGTGAATTATTAGCTATAATGGGAACATTGCAGAGGTAACCTAATTCATCACATGGACCCTGCAATCAATTTCACTAGTCCATCTGGGAAAGAGCCGATATAAAGTGATTGGGAATGGGTAGAACCTTTCCGAGGCATATCTGGCAGGTGATTGGGCAATGAATCCATCAATCACATTCATTATGGGCTGATCTAACAGTTAGCCAGTGCTGCTGCTGTTGTGTAACGGACAGAATGTTAGCCACTTTGTAAATCTAACTCTTCCCAATACATGTCTGAAGTGAAGTGTATTTATATTTTCTATTGAGATGTAGTGCTACTGAAGCTGTTAGCATCTATGCTAGTCTCTATACCAGAGCTCACTTGCTGTCATCTTGTTCTTATCTCTCACCTTTTCCTCCTCTAAAGGCTGTCCAACTTCAGGGACGCTAATAAGTGTTGTAGATTAGAGCTTAGCAAGATGGATTTGTCTGATTACAGACATCAAATCGGAAGGATTGATTAACACTGCACGGTTACTGCATAGCTTAACTGAACTGTGCATGTAAACCCCCTTGACAAACACAATCCATCTTCTAAATGTATGTTTTTTTGGCATTTTGTGCCTTTATTGTTAGGAGAGAGACAGTGGACAGGCCCGTGAAAGGGGGCGAGAGAGTAGGGGAAGACACTCTGCAAACTGGCCACAGGCGGGATTCGAACCTGGACCGGCAGAAGCAAGTACATGGAGTGTCTGGTTGCCAACCACTCCGCCAAACCAGCACCCCGCAAACACAATCCATCTTATAAAACTCTATCCTGTTGACAAATTACTGTGGCTGAAGGAAGGAAAAAATGTCACCTCTGCTTGTGGTTAGCATGTATGTTAATCCACTAGCACCTAACTTGTAAACTGGCAGGTTTAGTGAATGCCTGCTGTTGGACTTCTTGGTAAATACTGTTTATTTTTGTGCCAACTAGTCATGCCAACTCTTTCCATCTAGTGCAAACTGGTGCAGTTTTTGCCCAACTGGGAATCTCAGGTGAAACACTGCCTTAATAACAATTTCATTAGCTTAATCACAAAAATAAAAAGAACTCTCCACAGATGGAAATGTTAAAATATCTAAGGGTTACAGTAAAAAAGTGAAATATTTGATATCACACTGTGAAAATAACTCTTTAATTCGCCAACTGAGCTGTCTGCAAGATACTGAAGTATATGAGACATTCAAAGACAAATGGGTTAAAACAGAATATCTGCTTAAGGCCTCCATATTCACTATAATATGCACACCACATTATTAAAAACATAAAGTATTAATCTCAGCAGTCATTCAGCAGTGGTGCTGTATAAATTTAATTTTATGCCGTCCATTTTTCTTCTATGTCATTCTCTACCTAAGGCCTATTATTTAGCCCGAGGTAATCTCACGCTGGAATACATTAAACGTGAAATAATGACATTAATGAATCTTAATTTCAGTTTGTTTGCCACCTTATTCACACATGAAGACACCCTCGCTCAACCTTTCTTTTAAACTCGCTCTGTGAAGAAAAGCAGAGAGGTAAAGCGTGACATCTGAACATGAGTCAGCACCAGGAGAATGTTGAGCATCCAGCAGCATCCACAACACAAATTCACACTCTCTCCCTTTCACTCTGCCGATACACAACACAGCACACACTACAACACAACACAACATGTTTTCAAAGACGTAAAGCATGAGGCTGACATGTTGGGTTCATGTGTGTATCAGCATGTCATTAGAGGAGCTAATGAGGGAGCTGCGTGCATCCACGGCTGAATTTATTGATTGATGTGCAACATAAAATACAATTCTCCTGTGAGTGTGTTTGTGTGTGCGAGAGTGAGTGTATCCAGGGAAAGGAGGATTGTATTGTTTGTGTGTGTGTGACAACTGGCCGCCCCCTCCCTGCTCTCGACTCCAGCGCTCTCTGCAGTGCTGCAGTCTGCTAAATTACTATCAGTGAGTCTGGAGAGACACATGCTCGCTCTTTTCCTCTCACTATTGCTTTCACGACAGCCTCCTCCCCTACACAAACACACACATGTACACACACTGGGCTAGTTGTCGTACACAGATTTTGCCCATGATATAAGAAAGCCTCCAATCTACACTGGGCAGGCGTCCTCGAGGCTGCTCAATGCTATCACGTGAATATTCACGCTTGATGTGAATTTCACTCCGACACGGCCACAGATCTGCATACGCTCACGGATGAATGCACACATGAGCCGGGCACACAGAAACACACAGAAACACAGATGCTTCACTCTCTCTAGCCCCTCTCAGAAGTAGGCCTTCTCTGTGTTTGCTCCTCTATTTTCTCTCTCGACATAAATCACAAACTACAAACAAGGTGATTACAGCGACCCGGCTGCTCCTACAGTTATTAATGGAGGGGAGGGTGAGGCTGGTGGGGGTGGGGGGCACAGGTGCTCTGTCACGGTGCAGTCAGCATTTTAACCTGTGCTGACATTTACAGTTCGTTTTCACCTGAGACAAGAGGGAGACGCTTTGTGCAGATGGTTAGGTGCAAATGATGGAGTTTTTTTCTCCTGCAGTTGTCATAAAATGCCACACACATGCTGAGCAGGCTGTTCTCCAGAGGGAAGCACTGCTAGATATTAATAACGCTCGCGTCAGTGCATATGTGTGCATGTGTGTGTGTGTTTGAGTGCACAAACTGTGGAAAGATGGTCGGCTGTCTGTTTTTTAATAATGCTGTATCCTCAGTTTCAGAGCTAGATGAGGGTATTTCTCTCAAACTATAACTGTTTCTTTATGCCAGAGCAGAAGTTGTCGCCTCTACATTTACTCAGTATTTTCCAAAAAAGTGCTGAATATTGTTGGAAAAAAACTAAATTGCAATGTTTTCTTCTCCTGGGACATAAACTGCAATTTTCAAGGACTGATTTAACAGAAAAGCTGTACCTTTTCACTTGCACTTCTGCTTACGTTTGAAATAGATCCAGTGTTTATATCATCTAATCAGAGGGTTACGGCATATATTTCATATTTTGATATTTCCATCTAGGCAACAGTCCACAGAAAGTGTTTTCCAAAAGCATTGCCCACAGCGGACTGGATGATTTTTCCATCAACTATAGCCATTATGGACCAATCAGACGATGAACTAAGTGTGTGCTGGGATGTAAAGTACAAAACATAAACCACTTGGTAGAACAAACTCTCAAAACATACAGAAGGTGGAGCAAAAACATAACATGTTTTCGACATGAAACTCTTTGGGTGTTAGTGTCCGGATCTATTTAAACCAGCTCTGAAGCTGTTAGCACCTATGCTAATCTCTGTATGAGCAGTCACTGCCTGCTGCAATCTTGCTTATAATGCTCTGATGACTCTTTGGGACGTGGTGCTTTGGGTCTAGGCCGAGTCACCCTTGTGAAAGAGATCTTGATCTCAGTGGGTTTTAATCTGGTTAAAGCTATGGTCTATGATTTGGATGCTTTGTACATCTTAATAACACCGTTTATAAGGCTGTTATGGTTCTATGGTCCTATCTACACAGTATAAAGACCAAAAAGAACGAAAAAAATCCATTCAGTATATCCACTGCAAAGCTGCATACTAGCTGACCAATCAAACCTAGAAGCCTGTAAGGTTCAATTGGTCCGTGAGTTGGTCCGTGAGTCCATCCAATCCCCTGTCTCCCTCACTACGCAGCGTCATGCCCATGGTCCCGCCTCCTCCCCTCTACCTCCGGTGAGCAGCTAGCAGCGTTAGCTACTGAACTAGCCGGAAAAGCCTTGCGCCGAAATCGGGAAGCCGCTTCCCTCTCCCGGCCTGTCCTGGCTAATGACTTGTAGCGGAGCGGGTTAGCCTGTTAGCCGCTAATCGTTAGCATTGTAAGCTGAGCTGGGAGGGACAGGCCGAGAAAGATAAATCCTCCCCCACAATCGGCTCCGCTCTGGTGGCGCCAGACCCGCATTGCCGCCGGTCCAATTGAAATGGCTACTGCTGTGTGTTACAAGGGGGATGTCTGTCGTGTTTGATACTTTCAGTTGAGCTGAGCTGTTCTTGATTGAGTTTGCTGCTGATATATTATGCTCGTCGCTCGTAGCTCTGCCTGAGGGGCTTGTTGTTAAGAGGCGAGGCGACACGAGCTGGGGGCGGGATCTTGGAACACGGAGGGGAGGGGTGAGGGAAGGGGGGGCAGGCTGCAGTTTCAAATCGTAGACCACAGCTTTAAATAAAAATTAAATAGATAAATAAGCCCAAAGACTGGAGCTTGGCAAAATGGATCTTGCTTACAGACATTCAATCAGGCAGATCCAGCTGCTGTACTTTACCATCACTGTAAAGGTTTGCACAAAAATAAGTCGATCTAACATAATATCAAAGAAGTTTAGAGAAACAAAGCTCTGCCGAGGGAACATTACTCCACCAAGGCGTTTCCAATATTCTCAAAATGTGGAAAATTGCTGCCCTATCTTGCAATGTCAAGAAATCACTGAAAAAAAACCTTGCTCCGCAAAATAAATCCAATGACCACCAAAATCTACTTGCTCCTGTGCCATGGCCCGCATTCCCAGACAATGTGATAAAAATCTGTTGACAAGTTGTTGAGTTATTATTAAAAATGTGGAAAACTGCACAATCTCGCAATGCTAACAGGTCATTAAAAAGATCCTACATCTGGATCCAGATTTGGAGCACCCCAAAATCGGATGAAATTGCTCCTAGGCCCATTTTCGACATATCTTTAAAATGTCACTAAAGTCTGTTCATAACTCTTTGAGTTATCCTGTAAATAAACTTACAAATAAACTAAACTCCTAACTAAACATAATCTTCTTGGTGGAAGTTGAATGAGTAATACATTAAAAAATCCTAAAAACAAAGCTCTTACAGGCTTTTACCTCCTGCTATGACAGGTGGGGTCCCCTTTCTACTGCATTACTTATTTGACGTTGTGAGATGGAACATTTGATTCCCTTGTTTAAAGTTTACCCAAAACATAAAAAGAGTATTTCTGTCAATGCGTGTTGGAAAGCATTTTGTGACCCCCTCTCTTTATTTCTTGTGGCACCCGGGAACCTTTAATTACCAAAACATCGCTCACACAGCTTGTTAACTCTTGGGAAATAAACCTATAATTCTGTAGTTTATCAAATATAAAGGACCAGTTACATCTGCTGTAATGACAGGAGATAATTTCTACAGTCGCTCAACTATTTCTGTGATACATAAAAGGTCCCATTGAAGATGTATTTTGATTAGTGCCTTAAAAGAAATCACCTTTTTCTCGATGCTCTGATCAACTCAAAGGCAACCCCTATATATAATTGCATTAGTAAACATCATTTCAGTAACTAAACCAAAGAAGAGAGCAAAGCTAACTGCCGCCATCATTAAAGAAAATTATCCCATTTAACTTCAAACCCAATGTAATCCTGACAGCGCTCTAATTTTTCTTCTTCGGCTGTTATTAATGAATTAGACTGAACAACAGACTTTTCCAATAATGGGTTGAGAAGTAGGTCTGTTCTAATTATAAAATACAAACACTGCGAGTGGAACAAATGAATCGCTCATAGACGGACATTCTCACTCAGACACACAAACACAGCTGCTCTCGACTAATGTTGTGTATCCTCTGCTACCACTTTATTAGTGGTCGTGACTCTCCCATTAGCTGAAGTATAGATGAGGAAGCGGCACAGCTGTGAGGTTACAGCAGCCTGCATTAAAAATGTGAAGCTTTTCCATTTCCTGGCTGTTTTGAGTCAGAGCTCCAGGCCTGAGGAAAGGGCATGCTGTATGTAGCACTTAAATTATCAAGGGAAACTGGGTGAAACGTGTCAATAAAAGGTGAAACAATACCTACATGCCTCTTCTCAATGTCTTACAAGGGAGTTTGTTAATGAAAAGCAGTGGATGAAAAGGTCGCTGCTCAGCAATGCAACCTGCAGATGAAACAAATATTGTCGATATACAGAAATATCTGTTCGCTGTGTTTTGGAGGTGGAATCAGATTAAACAATTTCACAAAGATTCTTAAGGATTTTGATGCATTTTTTAAGGATTAGGTTTATATCAAGGGGGCAAGATCATGCCTCTTTTCCCTGCCCAAGATCCTAAAAGCCCCCATCCCCTCCACATTAAAAAAAACCCCGACATGAGGACAAACTGTTGCTGCAAGGGACATCTTGGATATCTATTTAGTATGGCAAGAAATTAAAGTATCTTCTCTCGCAATTAGGTCTTCAACCTTTAATAAAAAGACAAAATGTGGCAGCAAATCAGATGTGTTTCAACCCGAGGCTTTTATCGACATTTAAAATACTTCCATGGGTGAGACCCTCTCATGAATGAGCAAAGTATATCAACTGGTTTTTACGACTTTGCATCAAAGTGTCATTGAACACTAAAAGACAGATTTATCTGATTTAGCTTCTGTGTTTTTACCTCAATTGATATGTAGAGTGGTGATTTCTTGAGTCTGCACAGAGACTCTGGGGCAATTTTCTGTTCAGCACTCTTTTATTTTGCTTGTAAATTTGTAGGAAGTAATAAATTAGTGATGTCTGTTTTAAGTCATGTCATTGCCTCTGAAGTCCAGTTTTGACCAAACATGACAAGCTGAATCAACTTCTACAGCTAAAGCAGTTTACAATGTAATATTAATGCTGATGTTACTTCATATCTGATATTCAAAGATTCATTTGAACTGGGGTAAAAGTCATATTTGAACTGAAGGGAGCTGTTTGAATAGAAAATGTGCTGTGCAGCAGCTGGATCAGCCTGAATTAACATCGTTAATCAGATCCAGCTTCTCAAGCACCAACCTACAATGATTGTGAAGTAGTATGGCCCAGAGTCCTTTAGAGCAGGAAGCGGTGAGAGCTACAAAGTGAGACGACAGCAGGAAGTGACTGCCTGCACAGAGATTAGCATAGATGCTAACAGCTTCAGTAGCAGTTTAATCAAATCTGGACTGCATTTCTTTATTATATGAAAACCAAATATCAACAATATTAACTCCCTATCATAAGGACATCATCACTCAACTTTCAACATACTTTGACCAGTTTGTCTTACCAGTGGCTCATGCTCTGTAGTGCAACAGCGCCCGCCTACTACACCATCTGATCGGCCTTTATGAATGTGATTGATGGAAGTCTCTGCCCTCCCCAAACTCTTTCTATGGGCTCTTTTCAAGATGAACTAGTGAAATATATTTAAAGGTCCACCTGGTATGCCATGTGTCAGTGCACCTGGTGCACCTTGGGGCATCGGTGGCGCAGTTGGATAGTGCGCTTGGTCAGTGATCGGGAGGTTGTAGGTTCAAGCCCAGCTCCGGGTGACACATGGTGATGTGTCCTTGGGCAAGACACTTAACCCCAAGTTGCACCCACTGCTGCGTCAGTGGTGTGTAAATGGGCATAAAAAGGCGTGAATGTGTTAGAAATACTGATGAATAACTAACATAGAAACTCAGAACCACCAGTGAGTGAGAGTGAATGGGTGTGAATGGGTAGGTGTGACCTGCGGTGTAAAGCAGCTTTGAGTAGTCCAAGACTAGAAAAGGGCTATATAAGCTCAAGTCCATTTACCATTTACCATTTACCTGGTGTGAACTGCACTCTCAGTGACACTTAAATGCATGCACTCCAGAAGCTCTGTTGACCTCAGTCTTGGCCTGGGCAAAAAAACGATAAGATTTAAAAATCTAAATCAAATCGATTAATTTTTCCTGAAACTCAAGTTTAACGTTTTTTTTTTTTTTTAATTCAACCCGTTCATGTCACATTCTCACTTTGTGGCACTTTTTTCATTACTTTGTACACTTTTACATTTTTTACATCAAGAGTTGAGTTTTCTATTATGATTTTTATTTTTTTACAACAAGCGATACTTCAGGCGTTTTGTTATCTTCGTAGTTAAATCAAACAAGTGTATAAAACTACAGTGCACAGGCACTTTGGGTCAATTTCTGTGTTGATTTTTTGACCTGGAGGCACTTTAAATGTATATTTTAAGTAGAAATAAATGTATATTTTGGAAATAAATTCACAGTGATTAGTTATTTAATTTTAAATGGGGCGGGGGCATCGAATCTAATCGTGAATTGAGGGTTTTTTGTTTTTTTTTGAATCTTTAAAAAAAAAAACTTTTTGGGGGGAAAATCGCCCAGCCCTACCTCAGTCAATTAAGACTAAAGTAAATCTATAGAAACTGAAGGACAAGCAGCAAAGCCACTCTGGGTGGACCATGACAATGCAGAACAATCTGGGGGTGCACCATTTCGGAGGGGACACTGGGTTCAGCACTGTTGACAGTAAAATTAAAAACAAAGATTGAGATGCTATAGGGCTGCTTGACTGAGGAAACAAATATAATCACAATTACGTTGCTAAATATTGATATCAGGATTAGAAACCATGAGTATTTATTGATTATGCAACATCTTTAAACTGAGGTTTTGTTGTGAGGAGAGTTGATAAGAGCGAAGGGAAATTGCTAAACAAGATCCCGTAAATCACATCAGTAACTGAATAACAGGCCCAGAAACACAGAATTATGGCCCTTTTCCACTAGCACGCCTTGGCCCTACTCTACTCGGCCCTTCTCTATTTGCAGCGTGTTTCCACTAGCCGGGTAACAAGCTAGTTTTAGTACCTACTCCGCTCTGGTTCCAAGTAAGCTGAGTCGATACTAAAAGATGACATCACCAACTGCCGGCTACTGATTGGTCAGACAATGTCATCATTGATGAGTCATGAGCGCGAAACCCTAGCATGCTAGCGGTAGCTACCGTTAGCTTACCCTCATACGTCTTTTCTTTGCAGCTCGATTGCTCTCGTCCTCGGCTTCATTCTGTTGTATAGCTTCCAAAACTCTCCTGTGCTTCTCAAGGGGTTTTTCTTCTTCTTCTTACCACCTGCAGCCTTCTTCTGCTTTCCTTTTTTACTCGGTTTGTGACAAAAAGCCACAGATTGTTGTGTCACGCCCAAAATGACATCACCGCAGTGCCGCTCACCCTGTTGGGCAGCCGACTGGGGCTAATGGAAAAGCAGCACAAGGCGAGTAGAGTAGAGCCGGGTAGAGTTGAGTAGAGTAGAGTAGGGCTAATGGAAAAGGGTCATAAGAGCATTGTGTAAAAGCATGGTTGGTCTCATTGTTGAACACAACCCATGCAGTGAGCCTCGGTACTGTATATACTGCTATTATGCATGTACTAGGGCCGGACAATTGATCGGATTTTGATCTTAATTTAAATTTTGCCATCTGACAATCATAAAAACATTATAATCAAAGAAAAACGATTAATATGCCACACAGTGTGGAGTGCCGTGTATGCAAGTTCCTGCGTTTTATAGCGCTTCTGTTTTCACGTGCAGCCACAGCGAGTGTGTGTGACTTATGTGGATCAATAATACTGTATGTGCCGCTCGCTGGCTCTTTAAACTTGTGTTTAAATTAATACTGAAGTTTTTAAATAAATGAATAATTGTGTATATTAATTGCGATTTCAATATCACTTAAAATAATCGGGATTCTTATTTTTACCATAATCGTCCAGCCCTAGCATGTACATACTGCTATTTTTATATTTAAGTCTATTAGTAATTTTATACTAAAGTCTATTTTTCTATTTCTTTTTTTTTGGGGGGGGGGGGCATTTTGTGCCTTTATTGATAGGAGAGAGACAGTGGATAGGCTTGTGAAAGGGGGAGAGAGAGCAAGGGAAGACGCACTGCAAACTGGTCACAGGCGAGATTCGAACCTGGACCGGCAGAAGCATGTACATGGGGTGCTAACCACTACGCCAAACCAGCCCCCCTATTTTTCTATTTCTATCAACGATGTCCCCTTCGCTGCTGTAACACTGCAAATTTGCCCGAATAAAGGTTTATTCTATTCTGTTCTATTCACAGCTTTAAAATCTCTGCGTCACACGAAGCACATGGACTTTTTCTGTCTTTACAGTGAACTACACTCACATCTGGTTCATGACCTGAATATTTGAATGTTTTATCCACTATTCATCATATAAGAGTGCTTATTCAGCATGGTCAAGCTCAACTCTTTAAAAGAGATGATTGGAAGTGGGAGGAAGCGCTTCTTTCATACTGTAGGACAGCAAGGCGTGTGGGGCAGTGATTATGTTATAATCAAAATCGAAAGTCAGGTATTTGTCTGGCACAAATGTATTGGTTCAGATATATTCAGACAGTGTGTTATGTTCAAAATCTGTTTGAAAATGCTAATTGAGAAAAGTGACAGCCCTTTTCTAGCAAGGTAGGTCAAAATGTTCATCATATTACAGCAAAAATTGCAGATATCTGAAAGGCTGGCCAGGCGGGATCACTCACATCAGACACTGCTGACATTTCAGATAATTCAGCAATTTTTTGCTCACTGTTTCAAGTTATCTTTGATACATCCCACTGTATCTCTGTCAAAAAGCCAGTCAAATCCGGTATTTTCCGTTGTCTAAAATGGAGAGGAGCCCAGGACAAGAAGTTTAATCTGACCTTGAAGCAGAAACCAAAGCAGGCCTATCAAAGGGTCGATTCCTTTTACACATGATTCTTACAGTTGAACATCTCATTCTGTATTTGAACTGACTTAATGACAGATATTTAATGTATAAAGATCCTAAATTAAGACCACATTTGTGAAGTTCTGGAGACCGTTTTCAGAACCACAGGATGACTCTCCCTCTCACTCATTAGTCCGTCTCTGCTCTTACATAAGGGCACATGGTGATGACTTTGTCGGCCCGAGGAGAATGTCAGACTTTGACTTTGACTCAGACTAGACGGCCCGTTCAGAGGACGTGACGTGGATTGTCTGGCCATGATTAAACCTGCTGATTGCTTCGGACAATGATTCCATCCACAGACAAATATTGACGAATGTAAGCCTGATTAAACAACGCTAACCCCACAGGCACTTCACAGTTAGGAAAGATGAAGTCATCTGTTTAATGTGTAAGTTTAAAAATCTCTTACAAACCTCCTACAGGCACAGGCATAAATGTGTTAAAATATTAAGCTTTTTCACTATTTAGCATTATGAAGAAAGAAACTGGTGAGTGGTAAATGAAATAATACGTTTCTTGCAGTTTAAATGAGAAAAAAAGGACATAGTTTAGGTATTCTTAGCTGGGAGGCAGACTGAAATCAAGCAAGCTAAAATGCAGAGTGACTCCTCTTTAAACTTGTTGCAATACCTCAAAGTGATGCCACTGATTCGTTCAGTCAACTGGAAACTCAGAAACCCCAGTGAGAGAAGGGCTGAAAGTCAAGGTTGTTTTCCTCCCCCTCCGCTTCCTCCCTGCCTCACAACGCGTTTGTTTCCTTTGTAAAAACGTGCTAACAATACAAGTCCAAATTACCTAATTATCACTACATTATTATTCACGATGAGTCCACTCCGTGAAGTCCATATTTTATCACTGAAATTCATTACTTATTAAATACACATTGTGTCCATAGGGTTTTGTGAATGTGGGAATAGGCTGATTGCTCATTTCTCTACAGCTTTCTGCTGTTTTATGTATGAGGCAAGTCTAAAAGAACATTACTTCAATTAAATCGGATCAAATTAAGAAACAGAGGGTGTAAAAGAGCTGAGTAAAGGTGTCACTTTTGCAATATTATAGTAATAAGCCAAGTCCCTGATCACCATCATATTAATAAATCCATGCAACCTGACGGGTTTTATGGGAAATTGTTAAGTGGATTTGAGCTTGATCAGCTCGTCTCTAGTCCTCAGACAACTTAACGTGTTTTTAACACTGCAGGTCACACCTACTCATTTACACCACTAGATAGGTGTTAAAGGGGCTGTAAGGTGAAGATATACTTAATGTAGAGAGGGCATACAAGGGCATTTGATGACCTCATGGTTTACGGTAAATGGACGAGCACTTTTCTTGCCACTTTGGCTACTCAAAGCTGCTTTACACCACAGGTCACACTCACCCATTCACACCCACTTACTCACATTCACTCACTGATGCCTGGAGTTTCTATGTCAGTTGTCCATCAGTATCAACAAACACATTCATGCCTATTTACACACCACTGACAAAGCAGTGGGAGCAACTTGGGGTTGAGTATTTTGACCAAGGACCAATGCCATGTGATAGCCAGAGCTGGGCTCGAACCTGCCAGTTTCGCCACCTCGTGCATCAGTCAACTTTGTTGTAGGCCTTAAACAGTAAAAAAAATTTCTGGACTTTAATTGTCCAAAAATTATTGCCAATAAACGATATTATTATCAATATTGTTTTGAAAGATCATTTTTTCACTAATGTAATTATAATTTATGTCATAAAGTGAGTACACTGTATCAACTGAAAACTTTCTTTACAGCTGCCGCACATGCGCAGTATGGCTCTTTGTTTCAGGGGCGACCGCCGGCTACTCAACAACTTTCTTCTTCCAGTTTTGTGCAAAATGGACGACCATCGGATGAAGATGTTGTGGACGAGAACTTTGAATATGATGGGTGTCCTTACAGTTTCGAGCCAGAGTTTACAGATGAGGAACTCATCGAAAGGAGGACGCGGAGGCAAAGATGAGAACAGCTGGCCAGAGAGCAGTCTTCAGTTCAGAGGTCAGCACAGTCACGAAAACATGGGTGGAGCGACCCCGGACTCTCTTGGAGTAGCAGGGCGGCGGATCATGATGAAATACTGGTGAAACTAATGAGTTTTTGGACGATTACTGCAGTTTTAGGAGCGGCGCTATACATGTCCCGTGTGTTACCATTATACGGATGTCCGCAGCTCAATTTTGGATTTAAATGTCTCCCGAAGCACTGTTTGGATCAGGAAAGCCTTCTGGGTGAGTATATTGTTCTACTTCATAAATAATGCGAAAGCTGTAGAAACCAAACTTATCCTTTAAACTGGGGCTTTGGCAGCAGGCTGAGGAACCATCAGTTTCATGCCTTCATTCAAATTTGTATGTTTCCTTTTTACTCCTCAGGACGCTCTCTTCAGCTCTCTGTGTGTAGGCGCGAGCAGCCTCGCCCTACCCCCCAAAGATTGAATGACTGACAGATGCTCACTCTGCTAAATTCGCTATATGTTACCAATGCACCCAGGTGTTGAGAAAGTTGCACAGAGTGAACCATCTTCTACTCCAACCTGTTTGGTAGAACGAGAGGAGGAAAACAAACATGCATGCACATGTCAATTTATTGAGGCTGGCAAACTTACCGAGGACATTTTTAATTATAGTGAAGTTAATTGATTTATTGACTATCGTGACAGGCCTAAGCAGGACAAATGTGGAGGAAAAGGTAATGAGACAGAGTCAACAAACAAAAAGAAACAACCATCCATCATCTCTACAGCTTAGAGGTAGGGTACACTGGTTGACAGCCAACCACAGGGCCACATAAAGAGACAGACACACACTCAAACCCAAGGGCAATTTGGAGTTAGCCTAACAAAGTCACCCTGCTGAGAGGTACTGCTTTTAGTCTCTGGGAGGAAGACAGAGTGCCCGGAAACAACCCATGTAGGCACAGGGAGACCATGCTCCACACAGAAAGACCCTGATTGAAACAGGGGAATTGAACAAGCAATCTTCTTGCTGTTAGGCATGCACACTAACCTGCTGCACTACTGTACAGCAGAAATAACTATGATTTAAAGTATCAGACAAACTTCAAAATCAACTCCACCATCATCAACATTTTTGGAAATGGTTTCAGTTCAAATAGTGACCATGTAAATTGGTGACTTTTTGTTTCTTTCTTCTGTGGCTTTGCTCGTATTAGCTTGTTTTTTAAGTATATTTCTTAATTACAAACTAATGACGACTGTTTCTGATACATCTATGAACATTTTACAGTGAGCCATGGCAGAGTACAGTCTCTGTGTTTTTTCTTCGCTCTGGCTTTGGCATCTATTAACACATGGCTTTAAGTCACCAGTCACACATTGAACTGTCACACCAGGACAGGTGCTCCAATGCACGGAGAAAAGTGTTCAGTGCAGACAGGCCTGAAGATACGGTCTAACCACTGCTCATGAGTTATACACATACCAGGTGATGATGCTAAATATTGCTGTTTGTTATGTTTTTGTTTACTCAGAATTAATGAACCGTTGCCATGCATGAAGTTAACTTCTAATGCAATTGTCTAGTTGTATCTTCAGTAACACAGGTTGCCTACAGGCAAGCATATGAACAAGCACCCATGACAGCAACTGACAAAAACACAAGGTCAAGCCATGAGTATATCTCTGCGTAAGCCTGGCCCTCCCTAAATGGAAAGTAACAGTCTGTACTTGTTCAGTCTTAAAATTACATATACTTGGCATTTGAGCACCTAAATCAGTGTTTTTTTTGTTTTTTTGTTTTTTTTACAAAAAATTGGTTTTGTCTTTATAATTTAAAGCTACCTTATGTAGTTATAACTTATCAAATGAGCTCCTTTTATCCAGACTGTTGATTCTATCTAACCACAATTATAAAGTGCCAATTTGATTTACACTATGATTATTTTAGTATCACAATTTAATAGCACCAATTATTGTGACCATGTTTTTCTATTTAAACCAGATTTCTGTCAGAAACATACAACAGGAAACATAATCATGCAACAAGTTTCAATAAAACCTTACACATCGGACAGCGTCCTTCCTTTTTCACCACTTGTGTTTCTTAGTAGCGACCAATCCATCAAGCACTCCCTCTATGCAACCTGTTCCCTTCTCTGTGACCTTCTCTGTTACCTCATTGATGAATTTCACCACATCTAGTATACAATTGACTGCCTGAAGCAGTGATAGTCTTTCCTTGCAGTTCACACAGACAAGTGCGTATCAGTGTTTGCACCCAGAAAAGCAAAACAAGTAAGAAAAACAACTTTTCATCATTTCAAGATGCTGACGCTGACTGCAAGCCTGCAGTCCATTAGCTCTCTGCTGACAACACACTTACAAACTTCAAACATACCTGTAGTTCGGATTCAAACGTGGAAATCTACTTTGAGTGGGAGGCAGCTGATGTTTTGAAGTTTGTCCTTAGGAACTGTGTTTGTAACATTAGCCAAGGTTTATCAATTCACTATCCAACTTTCAGACATCTGCATGAGCATGAACGCATACAGATATGACAAAAACGTTGCATTGTATTTTCTTTCAAGTTCATTTAGTTTTTTATATAGTCATAGAGACTAAAGGGGAATGATGCAGGGATTTAGCTTTGTGATCTAAGACACAGGACTGGAGAAGCCAAACATGACTAAACATGTGCAAACTCCCTCAGTATACAGTGCTGCAGGTCTGTCCGCCATGATGAAACCATGACCAAAGACCAGTGAAGAACATACCAGTTTTTATAAACATCCAATTAATTAATTATCATATTTTAGTTCATCTATTTTCCCCACTATGTCTTCTATCAAGGCTTTTACAACTATTGACGTGAGATGTCACCCGGCTGAGAAATAGATTTGAGTAAAGAGACGTGAGAAGAATAGGGACTCAACTTTCACCGAAGTAAAAGTAAAACAGTCATTCAAGGTTTTATGACCATCATTCCCTCGCCCACAGTGACTAACAGCTTCTGCCAAGGAGGTTATGTTTGCTGTTTGTTTGCAAGATTACACAAACTACTGGATGGATTTTGCTGAGAATTTCAGATGTTGGTAATGGCTCAACATAATAGTGATATGATTTGGGTGGTGATCCAAATAACCGCCATTAGCAAATGTTCGCTTTTGCTCAATAACTGTCTGACTTACAATGATATCAACATGATTCTGAGTGCTCGGTGTGGGGTAAAGTAGTCATATCATGATGGTTACTTTATCACAGAAATATTAGTTATAGATTTATGTGAGCTACCTTGGTGGAGGTTTGTGTTTTCCAAGTGCTTTCTAGTGAGAAAGACGGCAGGTTTGATCCTGCCTGGTCTGGTTGGCTTTAAAAGAACTCTTGAGCATAAAACACTGTTTCAGTTGATGTGAGTTTCTAAGAGTCAGTCTCTCTCTATCTTTGTCTTTCTCTTTTTCTCTGTAAAAAGTCACTGCAGTTCACCCACTCTCTTTTCTTTCCACTATCAAAAAAACAAACTCCTATACACTGTAAAAAGAAACTAAATAATGGTCTAAATATCAATGATCCTGATTATTCCTTTAAAAAATAACAGGACAATATTAAGAGCCACATGTTTGACCAAAGCCAACTGATGAATCAATCTCTGACTCAGAGAAGTCCACAGATAAACAAAGGACTGACTCTGTTTATGGACTAAATCTTTAGAGAGACTTTTTCAGGAAGTTCATAAAAATTATAATGTTGAACGTAGTTGGCTGTAAGATGACGAAATTGATTCAAACTTCTGACGAGACAGGCCTATTGCTGAGTGATACCCTGGCACTGTGCCTGATTCACATGGTAGAGGCGGCTATGTAAGTCCATCAATATCAGCTTACACCATTGATACGCATTAACACGCTACCAACACAGCCATGGGAGCAACATCGGGGTTAAGTATCTTGCCAAAGGACACATCAATATGTGATCAGCGAACTGGGGATCAAACCCCTGACATTTCAAATAAGAGACAACAGACTGCCTCTGTTCCACAGCCACCCAAAGTGATCATTACTGAAGCAATAAAGAGGTAATAAGACAAACTCTTAACCACTGACTCATAGTTATAAATGACCCCAATAAATCCAGCCTGACAGGGTTCATGTACACATGACTTGATCGCTGAGGCTGCTGAGAGTTTAGACTTTTAAATTTTGGTGCTGAAGGGTGCTCAGTTAGAGAACAGAGGCTCTCTGTGCCGTTGACAGCGAGGACACTTCACACCCTGATACAAATGCAAAGAGGATTCATGCCCCAGTGAAAAATCTGTCCTAAAATAAGCTTTATTACAAATTCAGTCAAAGGTTTTCCCTTGTGTTTACACTAATGAGACATTTGTATTTCTGTTTGGGTCTTAAGTGTTTATTTTGGGTTCACCCGCTGCTTAAATGTGATGTTTCGTTTATTTGTGTCATAGCCCCAGAACTGCATGAATCAGCAACTCAGGTTTGATTTGATTTGGCAGATGCCTCTGGTCCCCCTCCAGATTATACACTCGCTTTCCAGACTGATGCAGGTCAGGACAACAAACTGTAGTATGGGGTAAATTTTAGTGCTGTTGTGCACTCACGAAAACAACCAGGACAGCTGATGCGAATGGTGTTTGAATCCATCAGCTGTTTGGAGACCCAGGTGTAAAATTAAATTCTATAAGAAGGACCATGCTAGCTTCTAATGTCTACAAAATTCTGTACACAGAATAAAATTTTAGAACCAGTTTGATCAATACAGTTACTGTAACAGCAAAAGCATACTCATAGCTAAAATGTTTATTTTTCATTTTTAAAGGGATACACCAAATTTTTCTTTGCAAGCCATTCTTAAATTCGCAGGCAATTTGCATTTCAGAAACAAACGGCTTACACACAATTGGTTCTTATTGTTCACTTAAAGAGCAGTTCAAAAGACTCAACTCGTTCGCAAACATCACATCTCTGCTGCAAACCACTGTGGAAGAAGGTCAACAAAACTGCGGCTCTGTTTAAGAGTAGGAAAAGAAAATACAATGATAGTAGAAATACTGCAACATAATGTGGCAAAAAGCAAGTCACAACAAGCACACAGCTGCTGAGAAGGGTATCTGATGACTGTAGTCAGAGGCAGGCTAGCTATATCCACTGACTCCTAGTGTTTGAGCTAAGCTAACTAGCAGTGGGTGAGCTCTGCCTGTCTCTTTCTTGTTACTGCACGCACAGCTGAAATAATGGTGTCTATCTGCTTGTCATGGACTTGGGAGTGAGGCAAGACACAAGAACAAAAAATGTTGGCATATCCTTTTAAAGCAACTATATGAGACTTTTCAATGTTAAAATTATTACATTATATACTTTTTTTTTAAATGTATTTTTTGAGCATTTTGTGCCTTTATTGATAGGAGAGAGACAGTGGATAGGCTTGTGAAGGAGGGTGAGAGAGTAGGGGAAGACATTCTGCAACCTGGTCACAGGCGGGATTCAAACCCGGACCGGCAGAAGCAAATTCATGGGGTGCCTGGTTGCTAACCACTCCGCCTAACCAGCACCCCACATTATATACTTTTAAATTTCTATAGTAAAATACTATTAAAGATGAATAGTGTTTATTTTTGTGGAGCTTCCCTTTAGTCCGTTCTTAGAACCATGTCACTTTGCCGAAGTTCGATTGAGAGATTGTGCACATCGCTGTAGGCAGAAGGTCATACATCAGCATTCTGTTAATAAGAGGTCAGGTAGTCCTTCTCATTGCTATGTCATTAATTTGCTGAGGCCAAGAAATGGAGGAAACACCTCAGCTAAAGCTGTGATAAATGCCAAAAGATAAATGCCTAAAGTTATAGACTCCAGAGTAAACGCAAATGAGTGGAACATCACTCAACAAGCAACGAGCACAGATTGACAACAATAATCAGAGGGAATAAGCAGTCAAACACTTTGATCCAACGGTAAAATTTCAAGATTTTTGCTTGTTAGTATTTCATAATGTCCACCGCAGGATCCTTAGCTGCTGTCTTTGAAGCTTCTGGAGCAATAACATCAAGTTTGTAATGAAGACGAAGCTGTGATGCTACACAAGCAGGCATCAAATAGACATGAATACTTGTAGCCGACATAACTCCAGAGAAGTCCACTTACAAATGCTGGTTTGCCAATAAAAAATTGTTAAAAACTTAAGTTCACAGATTTAACACAAATTGGTGAAGTAATTAAATGTTCTACATGGTTTCAACCTATAAAAGACTTATAAATGTGGCATCTTAAACTCAACTGTCTGGCTCCAAATGTTATATTTAGTCACTCTTATACATAAATCAGATAGGAATCTACAATTTCCATAATGGACATAATCAAACATAATTAGGCCTTTTAAAAATTACTAAAGCTATACAGCACTTTTTAGCTGAATTAAAGTGTTTACTGTTTCTTACCATTGATATCAATTAATTAAAGTTGTTCTCTACTACTTCGTGTTACTATGTTACAATAATTCCTTGGTGGGAAAGTAACATATTGTTGCTTTAAGTTGCCTAGATCTAGTGTTGTTGCCTGCTTACATTATTTAACTAGACGACTGCTCTTGTCCAGCTTTATCAGATTTTTAACTTTATTCAAAGGAAGCTCCATGTTTGATGACGACCATGGGATATGTTAAAAAAAGTTGAGTTTACAAGTACAATAAAGTGGTACAAACAAATATAATCTACTACTCCAGTATCTTTTCAAACCTGTGTTTTTGAGCCTAGTTCTACAGATTTATAGTTTGCCTACTTTTCAAAGCTACCTTTGTGGTCAAAATAAAAGACACCTACAGTACCTGAGGTTACAGATCTGTAAGAGTGTGTTCAACATCAGAGTTAGCTCATGAGATCAATACCCCTCTCATGTCTGTCCATTAAATATGAAGAAGCAGAGAGCAGCCTGTTAGCTTAAGGGGAAAACAGAGAGACAGCTAGCCTGGCTCTGTCCAGCTGTAATGAAACCGGCATCATACCATGTTTGTGCGTCGTCCTTACAGAAACTCAAGAGTAAAAATAGCATGCAGTAATTTTTAGAGGGTATATGATGGACAGTTTCTTAGTATGTCAGTCTTGTACTTTGGAATCTTAGTGCTAAATTAGCTTAACGGCAGCTCCTCTATGGCTCCAAATTTAGAGGGACTGGAACATCAATGCTCATACCCAACATCTGTAACTTAGTCAATTTGGTATTTCTCATCACCTCTGAACTCCTGAATGTAACTGTATTGTCAGAAGTCTGAATGTCCCTTTGGTCGTTCATTGTCTGGTTCAATGAAGCATCAGTTATAGAGACCCCTGTCATAGCTAGAGGGGTTACAGTCAGTCAGAAAAACTTTAACTTGGTCTGAGTCTTTCCAATTCATCACCTTAAAAATAAAACCTTCATTTTGTGCTGCTTAGCTGTCTGCTGGAGTACTTTTAGACACACAGGTCATTATCTGAGAGTATTTTCATCTCAGTGAACTGAAGGTTAATTATGACAAAATTTCTTCTTTGGATTTTACTCTGTGGACGAACACACTGAAAAGTCAACACATGAACAGTTATTAGAATTAGACTGGCTTAGTACTGTCAAGTATCTTAGACCTTAATTAAAGAGCCATTTTTTACCTCCACCAAGGAGGACATGTTATTGCCAATGTCTGTTTGTTTCTCTGTTAGCAACATAACTCAAAAAGTTATGGATGGATTTAGATAAAATTTTCAGGAAATGCACAGATTGGGACAAGGGACAAACAATTAGATTTTGGGAGTGATCCGGATCACTGTCTGGATCCAGGTAGGTTGTCAATGGATTCTTTAACAATTCGAGATAGGACCATTTTCGGCATTTGTACATACTTGTGTGTTGTCATGGTCA
The DNA here is from genome assembly GCA_036419115.1 of Scarus forsteni. Lineage (NCBI taxonomy): Eukaryota > Metazoa > Chordata > Actinopteri > Labriformes > Labridae > Scarus > Scarus forsteni. The sequence goes on along the minus strand of JAZDUH010000011.1, from coordinate 15,175,739 downwards.
AGGAATCTTAATGTTTAGATGAAAAAAGGTAGGACTAAAATTTGTGGTGGAAATCACAATATGGGTGAGGACTGTGGCGCTGGCGGAGGTCTGCCCTCTCCTCTCCGAATGCTTTCTAGTTTGCTTTTTGGAGTTTCACAGGCCCTGTGCTTAATGCTGTGTTCCAGTTGTACTGGGAAGTCCAGATTCTCAAGCTCAAATAGGTAAATTTCAACTGGAGCGCCCCCTTGAGGTCAGAATTTCCTACAGGCAAGTTGGTGAATCCTCACCACCCTCAAGCTGACAATCGAAGATGATTGCCCCGGATGTAAACAGCTATTAAGGTCCTGTAATATTTAGTTTATTAGCACTTCTGACTCGTGTTTACTTTGCTGGTGTTTGCTTTAGTGTAGTGTTATTTACATTCCTGCAGTCTGTGCAAACTATAATGCAGGGTGTGCTAATAACAGCTAACAACAGCCAGGTAGATCAGCAAGTTTTGTTCCGACTTTGTGGCTGGAACACTGATCACTTGCACATGACGTCACTCCAACTACCCTCATCCCAGTTCCATTGTAAATCTAACTAATCATAACCTTCATTTACCTTGCCAGTGGTTGCCTGAAATCCCCCTTCACAAAATGGTGTCCAATGAAAAGGTCAGGAGTATGACAGTACACAGTTAAAACAGACTGTAGTTAATGACTGGCATAATGATGTTGGATAAAAGGGTTGAACCTGTGGACTGCAAACACACACACACACAGTATCATTCTTTAGTTTGTCTTCCCAAATGTTATGATGAATGACATGTTAGGGTGATGATTATTGTCACTCACTAAGGTGCTAAGGTTCTTCTGCTGTTTCTCTCCAATATCTATCCTCTTACAGTTTGGTGGTAACTCCTCAACAACACTTCATACATGCAGAGACGTTGCTTTCAGAGCTTGACAAACTTTTTTTCTGACTCATTGCTCTCAAAGCATGAACTCTGTTCTGTTTACATCCGTGATTGTCACACATGCAGCTCTCCTAGTTCTCCCATTGGTCACTGTCTCTGACATGAAGGGAGAAATCGCCAGAGCCAGAACAAAAAATCAACCATGCAAGACATCCTGCTGTGGAGTCGTGAGTTGTTTCAGAACTGGTCTTTTGTTGTGGGTCACTGTGACACACTTCACGTTTGGGCCATGACTGTGCAAAATACTCGACCTTAAGATTAGAATATGAATACAGCTGGTTACCAAGTATCTGAAAACTATGATTTTTCCAACATTGGCAAATGTGATCATGCTCCAGCAGTCATCAAAAATGGACATATAAATTTGGGTTACGTCAAATATGGGCTCTTTAATGACAGAAATGTTTGTGTTGCTGTTATTAATTGTCACCATATTTGGAATATTCAAAATATTGTACAAGATTTAAAAGTTTTAAAGTATCCTCACATTCCCTATTGTATTTTTGTCTTTACTCTCTCACTTGGGCCAAGTTCACTGAATAATTTAATCCATAAAACATGAGCGAAAGTAAATCCAATTGTGTATTTTCCTTTTTTTCAGAGGGGAAGGAGCCCTGCCACAAGAGGTTTTACTGTTAGGACGAGTAACCAAGGAGGGCAAGGATTGAAGCATTTTTAAACCATTATTTGACTCTCGCACCTTTTTGCCCTTTACACAGACAGTATAAAAACATAACAGCTCTTCAAAAGTAAAGCCAAACATTAGATGCTAATGCTCCGTACAGTCTGCCTGCAGAACTGATCATAAGCTCTGCTTCCTCCATATTAACTGACTGAAATCAGTGAGTTAAACTATAAAAAAAGATCACGTCAAGTTAATTTTCTCAATCGTAGTTCTTCTCTTTAACATCAGTTTTCAGGTTAGTGTTGTTCTGATACGTTGTTTTATGTATTAGCTTAGAAAAGAGCAACACCTTGCACCAAATGAGCAAATAAAGAAAGAATTGTGAGAGAAAATGTGGTAAACACAAGAGTCTCTGTGCCTTAACTATGTGTAGCTTCATACCTAAACAATAATCCATGGACTGTGTCAACCTGAGGGATCTTTGTTAGTTTAATGTTAAGTTAAATAGGCGTTTGCAGATGATGTCAAAAACTAAAGCAAGGTCACACTCCCTCCATCAGAGCAAATCATCAACACCTATCTAGTGGAGGTACACTGGCTTCACTTCTGCACAATAGAAACTGGGGTGGACACCTTGTCCATCTCTATGCAGCCAGTGTCTCATGTCTTATTGCTCTGTCTGTCACTCATGCATTAATTATTTGCATCCAGCTGCACACAAATGACACACTGTGCCCTGTGGCCACAGCACTATAAAAAGCTTTGAGAGATGTCCAACACTGGAAGATGAATCTGAGCTGGAAATAACACCTGACCTGCTTACCAGGTAACTGTTGGTGAGAAGAAAGGGCCGGGTTACCATGGGAACAGCCAATTTGCTGAGTTACAGACTTTGCTTGAGTGACTTCTGGACTCACCTCCACAGGTGTAATAAAGAGAGGCTCTTTCATCTCAGCTTTAAGTAGATTTACTGTGTAGTTTGATGAATCTGAAATGTTAATTCTGGTTTAAACACATGCTGCTTTTGCTGTGAGGAATTTATTATAGAGAGACTCTGATGAGTTTAAAGATATTTGAAAAATCTATCACTGAAACTAAGACTGCTCAGTTATCTTAAACACCTTTATTACCTCCACTAAGGAGACTACATACTGTGAATGGTTTCTGTTGGAAATTGTTTTTCTGTGAGCACGATAATTCAAACAGTTAAGAACAGAATTTTATGAAATCTTTAGGAAATGTTTTTAATGGCACAAAAAGAAATGATTAGTTTTTGGTGGTGATCCGGATTTGTATGTGGATTCAGGAATTTTTTAAAGGGTTTGTTAATAATAGAGCAGTTATCATATTTTCCTTTATAACTCAAAAAACTCTCAATTGCTTTTGAAAATATCTTTAAGGAAACCTTGGTCCATAGTTTTGTTGCCATTGAATGGGTGGGACCTGATGCATATTTTTAAATGGGCAGATTTAATTATTACATCATGAGTGATCATTATAAAGCCAACCCACTTTACATCCAGTTTCTGAGCATCTGCAAAAACTGAACTGCTGATATTTGAAAGCCTGTGCAAATATCAGTCCCAAAATCAGATGGTTGCCAGCACGCATGAAGGATCATAAATGTATCTTGAATAAAGTTTTTTTTTTTTTCTGTTTTTACAGGCTTAGTAAGTATTGGCTGACTATGATCAGCTTTTACTGGTCCGAGCACCTCTAAAGGTGTGTACACACTGGATGCACCTTGTATTACCTCAACGATCACTCTCCATGCAAAGTCAACGTACAGCCGCGATAGGGCGGGGCTAACCCTACCGCAATGCGACAGCCACTTTTCACACTACCACATAGCTTGTCACGCGATGTGAAATTAAAAAAAAGTTGATCAATCAGCGGTGTGTGCGCGTGTGACGGTACCCTAGACAGACAGTTATTGATCCGAACTACAGAGGAACAATCCATGTCCGTGTGGGAAACATTAGTCAGTGAGGACATTAGTTCCACCTAGACGGAAACACACAGATAATGCTGCTGCAGGGCATCAGCTGCAGTGTTTTGTGGTTGATAAGTGAATGAAAAGGATACAGCTGGAATAATGTCCGCTTATACATCCTATTATATGTTATATGACATGATCGTGGTGAAACTCGAGCGGACGTGACGTCACCGAGCGACAGCCGACGGCAACGGTGACTAAAATGAGGTGTTTATGGACGCGCGACACTACGTCAGTGGGCGACGCGATATTGGTAGCTGGGTCGCTTGCGGTGTTAACGCAACATAACATTTCCCAGATGCTTTTCAAAACAAACAGCTGTCTGTCTTTATAGCTCTTGGACTTTTCAAAGTAGCAAAGATTGCACTCTGTTGCTCTTTGCTCCTCACTCACATAAAAGTGAGAGCTGTTTCGGTGGGAGGGGCTAACCAAATTTTGCACTATAAAGGAGAGGGGAGAACTCCATTTATCACCAATGACAAAACCTAAAAAAGTTAAACAAGTTATTCAGCATAGTAATTGTTTAAGCTCAATTATCTGGTTTTCATGATCGTGGGAGGCCAGGAACATAACTGAGATTGAAACTCAATTAATCGTCCAGCACTACATTAACTATGCTTGTGTAATTTTCTCTGAAATTGGTTCACTGTTTGACTAACTGCTAAATCGATCAGAAAATCATTCCAACTTAATCCAAGTCTTTGTAGGAGCAGTCTAATCACTTTACAAAATGTTGATTTTTTTATTGCAGTACATTTTTGCTACAGGCATATATAGTTGTAGATACAGTACAGAAAAGACATCTCTCTGTTGTTTACAAAGGTCAACTGCTCATCTCTGTTTTCCCTGCTGAAAAGACACCACACACACCCATGCAGGTTTAAAGGTCATCAACAGAGCATGCTTTGGTGCTCTGAAACAGAGTTCAATTTTTCTTTTAAAGAGCTTTAGCTAAAACCACGAACAAATACAGAGGATCGAACAAATACAGGAACCAAAACAAGAGTGCTCGACACTGAGTTTGGGCAGAGGGGTGTCAGCAGGGGGCTCATGGGAGTGATAATTGCAGCAGGTGTATTCATCCATGACCTGCTGGTAAATGATGAATCCTCCGGTTAATTACATAGCAGGAGGAGTGAGAAAACATGCAGTCAAATGAGAACAAAGTGGTGACAGTGGTTGCCATCTGAATAACAAAATCCAGATTGGAAATCTCTCTGAACTTCTGCTCTATTGTGTTTTTATTAAGCTTCAATCAGTGTCATGTGGAAAAATAGGCCCGGCAATAACTCTTAGCAGGGACACACAGACCCATTCACTCAGCATGCCGGCATGTTTTATGTCCCGTCTCTGTTTCCTGACAGGCTGATTGAGACAACAGTGTAAAATGGAGAATGTGCGACCACAGAGCAGCCACCAGCAGGCTCTGCGGCCGGTAGTGGCGGTGATAATGGTGATGATGCGGGTACGAGCAGACTAGGTTGTGGAGGAGCCTGATAAGCAACAGCAGTGCAGCCTGATTAGGAAATAAGGATGACAAAAACTAAAGGCAATGCCTTGGGTGTTGCTCCTGGCAACTGTGGAGCTGCCCATATGCTCTATAGACTCATTGTGCTGCTGCAATCCCTGGTAGCGACACTTTTCCAGAGAGAGCAGAGTGGCCAGTTTCAACCAATCAGAAGAATGCGTGTGATTCTCAAGAAAGACATATCAGTAGCAGAGGGATTCAGCCTTCGTCTTGAGCCTTGTTCCCTTTTTAAACATCCCATTAAACGAAAACTAAATTGTCTGAGGAGAATGGCTGCAATTCAATCAACCTGATTACCAGGAAAACAGGTCATTAAAACTCCCCTCCTAGTTATTGAATTTTACAGTCCTAATGAAGGAAGCAGGTTATATGTTATGTGCCTATAGATTCTGGATGGTGTCATGTGCTTTTGCATGACCATTTACATAACCATGCATTGTTTTTCACTGCTGTAAGCTACCCTGTATGAGTGGAGGCTGCATGAAGCTCAAGCTGAAGCTCTAATCTATCAAGGTGAACTCAAGTCTTCACAATATAACATAAATGACATCCTGTTCTTGTTTTTTATCCCTTCTGTGGGTTTTATTCCCTACATAATGACTCAGGCTTGGTGTGCAACAGCAGCTCTCTGAGCATGACACACTCTGCAGCAGCACTTTATTATGAACATTAAATGCTCTTAAAGCCTTGAAGGAAAGCCTAGTGTCCTGGGGTGATTTTAGGTAAGCTGTTATTGGAGGCAGGCTTTTTATTAATCTATGCAAAAGAGCAAAAGGCCAAGGTGGAATCTGCATAACACACATAAGCCTATGGCAATGCTCCTATATGCATACAGTCTGCGAAGCTGTGATAACATTAAGGCTGCTTGGTATGTATTATGTAAGCGTTTTTCTATCAGCCAATGTAAGCGTTTTTTAAGAGGGAATGTCATGATTTTTATAATGTCAGTAAAATCACTGCTGTGTGTGCACTCACTGAGCGGCTTTACATCTGTGCTAATGGATATGTAGGCAGTCTGCACGGCAGGGGCGGGTCCAGACTGTTCGAGTGGGGGGGCAACTAGTGCTCAGACTTGTGCTGGGGTAGCCTTGAGTATGAATGCATGGACTCACACGTTATACTTACAGTCAGTCATATCTGCTTTAACTCCAACATTAAGGCATCATACAAATGTAAAATTCCTGTTTCAGTTTTGTTTTTCATTTAAAGAAGAGGAGAAGCATAAAGTGCCAAATGAGAACTGCCTGTGTGAAAAGAATCCATAGACTGTGTCAGTGCAAAATTCAAACATAGTCTCTGTTATGCCACCGATGAGTTTCTACATAGGCATCAAAGAGCTCAGTAATATGTGGCTGCCATATGAAAAAAAACAGCTTTTTGCTAATTGTAAAGCAGTAAAAAGGTGAAGTTAAAGAACGAAGAATTTATGCATGGCTGCAGAAACAAACACTTTCACTGTATTGCACAAATCCGTAAGGGCAGAACCTTTTAAAGGATAGCTGGCAGGTGATTGGCCAAATATTCTGTCAATAACATTCATGATAGGCCAATTAGATAATGTTGTAGACAGGCTTTAGTGTAAAGTACATAATGTTAGCCACTTTGTAAACAAACTCTTGCCAAAACATGTATGAAGTGGAGCAAAAATATCCTATAGAGAAGACTTTTATTTAATAAAGAAATTTGGTCCAGATCTGATAAAACTGCTGCTAGAGCTGTTAGCATCTATGCTAATCCCTTTGCCAGCAGTCACTTTCTGCTGTCATCTCACTCATAGCTTCCACCTCTTCCTGTTCTAAAAGACTCTGTTTGGGCCGTGCTGCTTCGGGCCACTCATAGTCATTGTGGGTTGGATCTGACTGGTTACAGAAATTGAATCGGGTGGTCAAGCTTCACTACAAGGTTACTTTCCATCAGCTTGTCTTCTAAATGGCAAAATTAACATTAGCAAAGCAGTTTCTGGTCAACGAAAAGATTTACAATTGATGTGTCTGTCATTACAACATTAGTGGTATGGTATGGTAGATAAAAACTTATAAGTTAAATATTGTTATATGCAGAAAATAACATTTTTGTCCATATTTACAGGAGATATATTGGCCATAAAAACAGGAAGACTGTTTAAATATAGTTGAGTCAAAAATGAGTTCAGCAATACCTGCCTATCAGAAATCTGTAAAAAACTGATATATTGCACCCCAACTGTAGACTGTGTATAACATGGGAGACGTCCAAATGATGTAAGCTACTTCCAATCCTAGCCCCAATCCCTCTTGCTAAAAGGCAGACCATAAGGTTGAAGTAACAGCGACAATATATCGAAAAATGCCACAAAAATAAGTTTAGAATTTTGAAGGTTGCACTTTAGGTGATATTCTTCTGCTTAAGAACTGAGCAAAGAAAAATTGTAAAGGTAAAAGAACTGGGAACAATCATAGTTTAGGATTATGACATTGCACTTGGCGTGACCATGAACTTGAGAGTTTTCTCACCCCAAGATGCCACTGGACTTGCAGCCAATGCCTGATATGCTAAGGAGTGAGTTCACAGCTTTTTAATCATGGAGTCCTCCAAGTTGTACCAAAGAAAAGTCAAGTTCACCCAAACAAAAAATATCAGCAGGATCAGTCATGATTGCTTTGCTAATAGAAAAAAAGGTTATACCCAAACTTAAATTGTATTCAACACAGTAATATCAACGCACTAACAATAATTGGAGTCCTGTTTACTTTCCCTATTGGAAATGTTTTAACCCTTTTATGTCTAAAATTATGACATCACCATCTATGGGTAAGAGACATTTAATTCTCAGTGCCTATCATAAATTCATCAACTGAGGTAAGACAGCTGGTTAGAAATGACGCCTTGCTTGTCTGTGTTTCAGTTTTTTTTGCAGCTTCTTTTTATATTACCCTTCACGATAGGATAACAGCTATTTAAAACCCACTGCATCAGCAAAAAGGCCTTGCACATGCAGCTCATCTGCTGTGAATATATCAACTAAAGTGTTTAGAAAAACAAATACTGAGCAGTTAGCCTCATTATAGAGTGTACAGCTGATGAACACTGTTAAAGAGGCAAAACACATTCAAATAAAACCTGTGAAAAGGAGTCTGCCACATTCATACCCTCACCATTCAAGAACTGCATAATCTTGTGGGAAATCTAAAGTGGACTCATCTAATGCTAAGAAACCCCCTTGCAGGTCAATTCCCCGAATGGTGCTTTTCCAATTGTGGTATCTGCTCAACTCGGCTGGGCTTCACACAGCTTGATCTGATTTGCTTCGTTGTCCATGACAGTAAAGGTAGGACGGCGTTTCATGGCATCCTCACAACAAGGGAGAAAAAGAAGTGCCAGACGGAATGTGGCTTGATGTCACAGTGAGGAAATGAATTTTGTTCCTAAGATGGAAACGAGCAGCAAAATGAACAGCAGATTGATATGTTCAGCAGAGGAATGTTTAGGAAGTCATGCAGCATCAAGGAGCTGACAACAGGACAGTTGGTCCCCCACTGGAGGTGATACAAAACTGTGGTAGAGACTTGATATGAATCATAATGGGAAACAAAAAAACAAGTAGATCCAAGTCGAGCGGACACCACACAGTGGAATAGCCCTATATGAGCTGACTGTGGTCAGTTGTGTTTGATTGGCCATCAACAGCAGACACAGTAGTAGCAGTCCCATCTGTCTGGATAAAAACACTGCCAAAATGTGTGGTTCCCCACAAGAAGCTTTTGATGCTATTTATCAACTTTGAGTAATGTAGCTACAGAGGCTACTTATGTCTGGAAGCTTTGTTTACATTAAGACAGAGAATTTGACCAGGATTGAGGGCCTGTGTTGAAAAAAAGAGTTGGTTCAACAGACTGTATAATTTTATCTTCATCAGTTGTTTAGTTGTCTGATTGCATGCATCCTTCATCATGTGCCATTAAAACACAATATTAACATAAACTGTAATCAGCGGAGTCTCATGATGGCACAATCAAATCACCTGCAGCCTCGTGACAGGTAAAGGATTAACCCTGCAGCTCATTATGATAATCTACAACCTGGGAGATAATCTGAAGGTCAGGAGGCCAGAGTAATCAATGTACGACCCTTGAACTTCTCCACCCTCACCTGTACTTCATGTTGGTGTGCCTCCCAATGGCCTCCTTCATGTGGGCATGACCCTGCGGGGCCTGCCGGGTCCCGGACCCCTCCCTGATCTTGACCGACCCTTGGGAGATGTAGTTGCCATTACTCCCTTGTCCACTTCCTCCTCCTCCGCTGCCTCCTCTTTCCCCACCTCCACCTCCACTTCCACCGCCACCACCACCTCCTCCTCCTCCTCCACCTCCGCCCCCTACTCCTCCACTGCTCCCCCCAGGAGGTGGGGCAGTGCGAAGGCCACAGAGCCGGTCCTCACTGCGACTCTTGAGGTTGTGCTCGGTGCAGGCGAAGGACACCTGCATCCTGACCCTGGTTTCCGGTGTCTCTTATTTTGCAGGATTACGGGGGACTTCTCTTCTGGGGAGTCACACGAGCGGTAATGTCTGCTAAGTGTTGGGGCAAAGCGCTGCTGCTCATACACAGGTTTCAAATGGGGCAGGTCAGGGATTTTGGCTGATGGTCTGAGGGAGCAGGCAGGAGTCCAGCTTCTAACATGACACACACAGAGCTGCCGTCTGCTCCTGCTCCTGTCTGGTGGTGCAAACCTGGCAAAGGGCTCGGAGAGTTTTCACACTCGTAAGATGCATTAGGGCTGAACTCCAAAAACCATCAGGAAGCTCTAATGCTCACAGCAGGTCCTTCAGATTGGGAGGGGAGGATTTTGGGGATGTGGCAGTTTTGGGGGAAGCCCCAAACACCTCAAATGGTTCCTCCCTGGAGATTGCTGGCCTTCTCCCTCATACATGCACTGGCTCGTATGGCTTCTGCTGGCTGGACTTGATATCTCGCTGTCTTCTCTTCAGCTGAGGAGGTTGGTGGTGTCTGCCTGGAGCCAAGCAGCTCTGGAGTATGCTGCAGAAATGACACAATCACAGCTACAGGCATCCTGGAAATAAGACGGCATTTTCTCCCCTTGTTAATTAAAACAAGCTCGGTTTTTACATCGCCTAGGCGTGGATGAATTCACACAGTCAAACCCCGCCGATGCATCGTCGCCCTGCAGCTTCACGCAGCATCAATTTCAGAGAGAGGAGGATGAAGATGAGAGGGGGAGAAACAGCAGATTTAGGAGGTGGAACAGCGAGGATTCAACGCTGGAAGTGGCTCACACATACCGGCAGCAGCTGCGCGCCTCTCCCTCCGTTATTCGACCAAATCTCACGGCGCACCGACTTGAAAAAATGCCGGCATCCTGGCCCCAACATTCAGCTCTCTGCCGCCTCTCCGCTTCCCCTCAGCAGCATTTTGCACGTTTTTTTTCTTCTACGTCTCTTTTTTTTGCCTCCACAGGATCCAAAAAATGTTCACGACACACAAGCAATGTGGGGGATTCAAGATGCGCTCCCTTTCGTTCTCTCACTCTCTCTCTCCTCTCTCTCTCCTCTCTCTCTCTCTCTCTCTCTCTCTCTCTCTCTCTCTCTCTCTCTCTCTCTCTCTCTCTCTCTCTCTCTCGGGTGTGATCTCTACATTTTTCATCACACGGGTGCACACACACATCTCATCACATCGTCATATCATGTTATGGAGCTTGCATTCACTCTGCTGAGATTTGCATAGTAAATAATGTGTGCATGCGCCAGATGAACGTTTATTTTTGGTGTCACTTTTACTTTCCTTTAATTTCACTCCAAATTTCTCTTGTCCAACTTGCAGGGATTTTTCATCCACCACGCCCTAGAGCTGGGCAGTAAATCCAGTTTTTAAAGACAATGTGGATTAGCTTTGAAAAAAACTTGATTACTCTAATGTCTTATATTAACAATAAAATGACTACTTATTTACACAGTGCTGCAAGAATTAGTTAAAAATGCTGAGTGAGTTAGCATATAGAACTGAAACTCAAGCCTGAAACTACAGGCCATCAAAAACAATGCCATCCAGCATGCAACTTAATGTACATTTGCGCTAAATTACATCTACATATCAGACCATAATTATCTACAGAGTTGTTGACAACTGTAATGCTACGGCCACACCAGACGCGAATTCGCAAAGACGCGCGTTGAGTTTACATACAAAGTAAATGCAAAGATGCGTTTGGACGCAGATTTCCTATCCTGGCGGCACGTTGGACGCGTTTTGCGCCGCGCGTATAGAGCATCCGGTGCGTTTGGGGTGTCAAACGCCATACGCTCGAGTTGAAAATATTGAACTTTCGACGCAAATTCGCGCGACGCTGTGCCGCGGCAGCCAAGCAGCGATGACATCCCCCCCCGCGCTGTTTGCCATCATCCAGCAAACAGACTGTAGATTTACACACATCAGCCGCTGCTATCCTTTGATCCTGAAACATCCCTTAAATGTTCTTATGAAGTGATGGTTATGCACAAAAGTCCACACCACATGTCCACATGTGGACGGTGTACAATACTACTCATGAGACTGATTTCAACGCATAATAGACAGATACTTTATTGACAGACTTGAGGTCCATAAAAAAACAATAAATACAAATAAAACCAGACAACAGTTTTAAAAAACCCATCAATCATTATAAAAGATGTCTATACTAGTGTCTCTACCAGGGAGACTGGTATTGAATGGAGCTAAGCTGGGGATTTGTCAGCAGCCCCTATATGGAGCTCTAAGAGTCTTCTAATCTGCACAAAAATGTATAGATCAGATTTCTCAAGAGAGCATTAAAAAGACCCCCCAGAGTTGTTATTTAGGTAATAATTAACTCACTGGTCACACACTAAGCTGCCATATTTGCTGACCAATTATGGATCCATGAGGGTTGTCCAAGCCTCTCAGTTGGACCTGTGACTTTTAAGGGCATCCAGATGTTTTCTGACTAAGACGATAGAATTTCACATTTCTGATGTAAAGGGAATGCACCATGTTTGAACAGATGCCTTAAGTAATGATTGTGATGAACACATGCATACAAGATTTTAATACTTAATCAAGAATAATAAAATACATCTGATACTTGAATTTTAAAGTGTTGCTGGTACTCCACCACACATAGGAAATATATAGAACATACTTAAGGTAGCATTAGACACGAAAAACCTCATAAAAGTCTTGGTGAAGATCGTTTACAGAAAGAACCAACGACATTAGTATGCTTACTCCTGCTACAACAGGATATTTGAAAAGTTCAGACTAAAAGAAAAAAAACACAGTTTCTGTTGTATGTTATTTTATCTGAGAAACATGTATATCAAAAGTAAAAATAAAGAACATACAGACACCTCCTCTTTAATGGCTATCTAAACTTGCAGACACTCTTGAAACTCTTGCTCAATATCTAATTTGCACAAAAACTACATCAAACATAAAAAAAGCCATTTTTTTTTAATTATTGCAAATGTATTTGTGCAATTTAAATAGATCTTTCTTTATTTTCTGATGGAAATGTGACTAGAGATGAATACATTTTTGCACTTTTTGATACCATTTGTAATAAAAATGTAATTTTATCATTTCAAAGCACTGGTATTTACCTTAAAATACCAAATAAAATCCGGGGCGTTCATTTGTTTCAATCACTGTGCAGACCAGGCGTTTATTTGGGACTGGGTGATTAATTGGAACCAGGCCTTCATTTGGTATTTTACAGTAAATGTTTTTTTAAATAGAGTAGGATTGTGTCTGTTTTTAGAATTGCCCTCAAAAAAATACCCAATATTAAGTGTCTTGGACTTTTGTTTTTGTTGTGTGGCAACTAATAGGTGTCTTTTAGATATTATACTAAATTTGAATGCTTTTTTATACCATTAACTGTTACTCTTACTAAAAAATATACACTGAGAAGTCTATTTCCCCCATTCGGTTAATGAATTGATTGTTGGTGCATGTTGCCCAGCCCTACTCCCAGGCCACAATTCTCTGTTTCCATGAATGTTTTATCACTACATTTTCACTGTATCTCAGTTTCATCATGTGCTCACGACAAAGAGAAAATACTCCACTTGTAAGTCACATCCCATCTCATCCCGAACATGGCACCATAGCGAGGCGTATCATATCACAATGCATCACATCACATCCTGGTCTCGGAGACCTGATGTGTCATTTTTGTGTCCAATGATAATAGTTCCTGTGAGGCTGTGTTTACGGTTTAAACTCTGCTGCCGCATCCTTACAGGAAAATGTCAATCCAGAGAGTTTCACCCCACAGCACAGCAGGACGAGCTGCTGAAACACCTCACCTGAGCGAGCAAAAATGCACACACACACACCTCTGTTAATTTGCTCTCAGGAGACAAGTACAAAGAAATTTGCTTTCACAGCAAAGCTGCGGGCCAAAGGAGATCCCAGAGCAGATCACAGGGCAGATCCGGATAAAATAACCTGCTTCTAGTTTATATTTTCAACACATGTACAGCAGCTTCCAGACTACAGATATTCCCGTAAAGAACAAGTAAACTTGTTCTTAAAAAACTCAAAGCCAGACCGTATTTGATCCCATGATACAAATCCCAGCTCCAATGAAGTTTGGATGTTAAATGTAAATAACAGTAGAAACCAGTGATTTGCAGATTATTTTCAACTGATGTTCAATTTAGTCCACAACATAGACTACAAAATAATTTTCAAACTGCTATACTTGTTTTTTTGTTGCAAATGTTTTCACTTATTTTGAAATTGATGTCTGCAACACTTTCCAAAAGCTGTGATGGATGCATGTTTACCACTGTGTTCCATAACTCTTTTTAGCAACTCTCAATACGCATTTGGAAACTGAGGACACTATTTGTTGAAGCTAACTCGTGGGAATTCTTTCCCATTTTTGCTTCATGTATTACTTCATCTGCCTAACAGTGCGGGTCCTTGTTGTTGTGTTTGAGCTTCATAATGCACCAAACATTTTCAACAGTGAACAGGACTGGACTGCAGGTCGATCTTTTCTCTAACACCATTTCTGTGTGTTGAGATATGGCTTTAGCTTTTCATGGTATAGTTGCACCTTGCACTTGTAGATGTAGCGACTTACTGTTAAATGAAATGTTTTTCCAAAGTGTGCCTGAGCCTACATGGAGTTTTCTTTTACAAAAAGATGGTTTTAAGTGTGGTGCTGCTTGAGGTGTTGATGGTCAGAGGCATCAATTTTGTCTACTGGAAAAAAGTAACCACTCCTGCTGTGAGATGACTGGAATACAACAACTATTAACCTATCGCATGTGGCATCACATGTGGCAAAAGACTGTTGCTAACTGGAAGTCTTTAACCTACAAGTGCTGCTTATCTCCTGCTGTGCAGTGGAGTGGTGAAACAAGGCTTTATATGTCAGAACTTATAATCTGCTCAATGTAATAAATATTTTTTAATCACTAATTTAACTTCAGTTACTTTTATGGCTCCAAAATGCAACCACAGGTGTAATTATCAGCTCTAATAAGTCTTTTGGGACAGCTGCCACTGGCTGAATGCATTCATTCAGTGGTCCTGACTGAACAATGGGTTTGAGGGCTGCCAGTGCACCAAATCTCCAGCTGTTGACACATGCTTGGAACTTTGTAGTCTGTGAATGCTCTCATAAGTTTATGAAACAAGGATCAGGAAAAAAAATCTGATTGTATGTTGGGTTTAGCTTTGAACTCCACAAACAAACACTTCCTCATACTTTCAAGGTCAAGCATCATGGTACTTTCATACATTCTGTCCAAATATTCAGACATTATTTTAGCAGTAATTATTTGTGGAAATTGTCCTGTTCATAATCAAAGACAATATTGTGCTACTCTTTTTAAAAGTCCAGTGAGACAGAAGATGTGAAATCCTCTTAATGTGACTTTTGGAGGAGAAGTTGAATGATTTCCTGTCCTGTTAAAGCACAGGGGGTCCACACACAGCGACAACGTTCTCAAGAATTACTTTAATCTGTTTTCTAATTCCCAACTGAATCAACATAATGACTCAATCTTCATCCTCACACATGCAGGCTTAACCTTCACCTTCACTCCAAACAATCATTACTTCACAAAGCTTTGTACACGCAGCACTCTCTGCACTAAAAGTGATGACTTTGGAGCTTTACTTTACATTTAGAGCAATGCTTACACTGTTGAGAGATGACTGTATCATAATATTGATAAAAATGTCGAATGCTTAATGATAAAGTAACTATCTTAATGACCTGTTAAAGAGAAGAAAGCCTAAAAATCAGTTTTACAAGAAAAACACAGTAGAGAGGAAAGAATCTATCAAACAAAATGTGTATAAGATTCTGGGAATTTTATGAGTCAGATCATGACAAACTTTATATGTGCAGCTCAAAGGAAAACACAATTTTCCTCATATTCAATCAATCCTTCAAAGTGTCCAATAAGTTTCTGAAAAGGTTATGTCTTTTCACATTCTTTGTTGTTTTGTTATTTAAACAGTCTCAACATTAATAAACAGGGGATGCACAACATAAGCCGCCAGTATTAGCAGATAATAGCATAAAAGAATAAGATTATGCATTGGCAGATAAGAAAATTTCTCCGATTATAACACACTGTCAGGAAGTACAATGTTCTATACCAGTATGGACTGAATCTGGACATCCCAAAAACGAATCCACTTCAGTTTGGAGTGACATTTCGTGAAGACAGAGAAACAAAAACTGCATGAATAGCCCAACATACTCAGCAAAAAACTCTTTAAGCCAGTGTTTTTGTCTAATTTCAAGTCAAAAATATTCATTCTTACTCTAAAACTTCATATTCATTTGATAAATCAAGATGGATATATAATTAAGATGAATAAAATCCCAAAATAAAGCATTGCATTGCTTATATTCGTAAGAACATATCTGCCAAATCTGACTTCTTGAGGGTCTTAAATTCAGGTATGATAACTACTTGAGATTACACATCTCATGTCTAACACGTCATACAAGAAAAAATTGTCCTGTCTAATTGGTAGATATTTAAATTATAATGGGCAAATCAGGCTTAATTTGACGTTAGTATATATTGTACCTAAAAATGTCAGGCATACATTAAATTTAGTGGGATTTTTAGACTTTAATTTGGGCAAGAGTTTTTGCAGTGTAGCCATCTATAGCTTCTATTTTGGTTTCCACTGGAAGGAATATAATTTACCTTTTAGCAGAATCATGTTAAAGCTTTAACGTTTCACAGTCTTATAGTGCTGATTCATAAAAGTTATCAAGTCTTTTCACCTTTATGCAAAAAGAGACAGCTTTCAGAAGTGTGGTGGCAGTGAAAAAAGTAGATGCAGTGAAGGGAATCTTTCTCCAGGAGATGTATTACACAACAGGTTGTATAATGGGGATGTCTTTGAATACAGTACTACCTTTAGAATAAAACAGAGCTCAGGTTGTGCATGTCTTATTTTCATGTGACTCTCAATGCAGAGGGAGCGTAGGTTAAAAACTTATCTGAATAAAAATGTTTCATTTTTGAATAAAAGTCATGTTGCTTGGCCTCACAGAGGAAATATAAAAATGAAGAATGAAATGAGATTTTCTGCAACGTACATGTTCATAAACTGGTATCTTAGGTTTCCCTCTGTGATGTAATAAATGAAGAACTAAAACTACAGGCAGGTGGTTCAACACTTTGAGGAATAGAAGTGCTGGACTGCGGAAGAACAGTGTTGTCTCAGGAAGAAGGGCTGAAGTGGATATTGTGGTAGACAGATATAAAAATCTTATAAAGAAGTTAAGATGGGGATCTTGACTTGCGATCCATCACCTCCACAATGTAATCTGGTCACCCAGGACTTACAGTGGCAATTTTTTAAAGTTGTGAAAGAGTCCTGATGCAGTTTAACATGACCACTTCCACAGGCAAGAGACAAATCTATAATCTGACACACCAGATGGACCATCCCGTATATTTCTCTAGTCCATCTGGGCCCATAGTAAGTGTTAAGGAATGGGAAGAAATCTCAAGAGCATATCCAGCAAGTGTTTGGACGAGCCATATTCAGAACAAGCCAACAATATAATATAGTAGCCAGGCGCTAGTGCTGCAGACTGGAGCTTAGCAATACTGATCTGCTTGATTGCAGACATTGAATCAGGTAGAGCCAGCTGCTGTGCAAGGTTAATAAACATAAGGGTCTATTACCTTTGACCAATCCCTTTGACTGGCATTGTAACCATGCAGTTGACTTTTTGCTGCCATACCACTGTATCTAAAACTATGAAAGCCAATCTTTGTCTGTTTTGTCTGTTCTCTATTCACCTCTCTAAGTAGCACTTGTTACGCCAATATGTATCAACTGAGTGGCTACTGTACTAGCCTTACAGAGCAGACTGACCTGCCTGAGTGTCTGAAATCCTGCATGTTCGGCTTGCCAACTTCCATTGTCCAACAACTTCACTCGGCTAAATGCTTAATGACCCAATCAGGGAAGAGAGAACTGCGGACGTGACAACAGGAAGTGACTGCTTGCTTGAAAACAATGGCAGCTTCTGAAAAAGTCGCAATGTCTACGTTGTTTATTTTTCCAATTTTTAGCAGAAATAGACTCAATTTATTGTTTAAAAAGGAGCAAAGAATGCCACTTGAAGATTGTTGTACGACAAAATATGTTTTTGCTCTTCTCCTGACTGGGGATCACTGCTGGGAAACTGGAGGTAATCCTCCACAGACCTGCCGGTTAGTTTATGGTCATCATGGTTACTCAGTGATACTTACAGAAATATGTTCTCCTTAGAAGTTTACCCCAAAAGCTTGGTAAGGATAGATGAAACTGTTCATCTGAGGTGTCAGGTTACAGCTTCACATGAATATAACTGTTGAACACTATTAAAGATCAGATGTGAATTGTTGCTGCATAGATCCTCAGGTAACTGACACTGCAAATAGAAAACTGAGTCAAGTGCTAAATATCTAAATTTTGCTCTCTGGAATTTTTCTTCTATATAAAAAGAAATTGTTGCAGAAATGAAGGAAATTCATTCATGCCTAGGAGAACTCTTAACAGGCAAGCCATTTAGCTGTTTGACTGCATATCTGCTTCCCAATTAGGTAATCTGAAAATTAAAACCTGAAATGTTGCCAAATGAAGAGGCAGGAACACACTTTTACCAACAAATAATTTGTTAGGAATATGTTTGCTTAGCTTAGAAGTCAAAGGGTTAAGATACCATGGCCAAAAGCAAGGAATAAAGATTAGAAAACATGACTTTAAACATAGACCTCAAATTATAATCAATAAATTCTAATCTTAGAGAGAACAATAGGACAGTAACCCTTGAAGTATTTTTCATATACCATGTTCACAAGCCAGGGAAGACTATGAGGATCCTTGCCTTCTGACCTCAAAAAATCTAATCAGTTTATGCTCAAGTTAGAAGTTGGAGAAGTTATCCATTAAAGCCACCTTGAGATATTACATTCAAAAGCCAAGAATGAACACAGTGATGGACTCTTGACCTCCAAAATCTAATGCATCATTTCTCCAGTCAGTTTGGACAAGTTATGTTCCTTGTGATACCATACTTACAAGTAAAGGATGAATATGAAGTTTAATGATCTATGACCTTCAAAATCTCTTTTTGTCACCCTTTGGTTGTAGAGAACATGTGTGCAAAGTTTAAGTCCCTCACAGTGTTTTTACCATGTTCACAAACAAGGGCTGAACAAGAGTCTCCATGAGCTTTACCTTTGACCACTGCCTCAACAGTTTATACTTGAATCCAAGAAGACATTTATGAAAAGTTTGAAGAAAATACATTGCAGCATTCGAGAGATTTAATTTTCACAAAAACTGGAAGTATGGATGGACAAACCAAACACTCAAAGCCTTCAGCGTCTGCTGCTGCAGAGCTTCAATAAGTTTAAATCTCCTGTGGAGTTTTTATCTGATTAAAAGTCCAAGTTAAATGTATGCTGCTCCTTCTTCATGACCCAAAAACCTCAATTTGGATACACTTGTATATGCATTCACCCTTACAGTTGCAGCTCCTCTAGACTATCCAATCTCACTTGCCCTCCATTTCTGTTGTTTCGCTTGAGCTGAGCTGTCTCTCTCTGTCGGCTGTTGTTAGAAAATCAGCTGACCTCTTCAGTCCAATACCACGGCTCTGCTCTTTCATCGTCGGCCTATCACTGCTCCGCTCTTCTTTTAAAAATGACTCTCTCTCTGCCTCTAATTCTCTCATGCTGGTGATTTGTGAGCCCCTCCAACTTCCCATCACCACTCGTCATTGCAGAGTCATCGGCCGTCATCTCTTGCCCTTCAAGTCTCTGGCAAGTCTCCAGCCATCACCATCAGTGTCTGGACCCCATTTGCAGAAGTATTCGTCTCAGAGGTAGACCTAACCAAATGGTTCCCCTGGCAAGATTTCAGCTGGTGCCTTTTGCATTCACATTGTTGCAAAGATGATGGATTTGGCAGATTTCATGTCTGTCATCAGGCAGAACCACACTTGAAAGCTTCATGCTGATTCTTTTGTTTCCTGTCAACAAAATGGGCAGACCAATGAGAATCCTTAAAGGCATGGTTAGTTTTGAACTGAGCTGGAAGCAACAGCAGCACTTTTAACATTGGCAGCCTATAGAGAGATTATCATGGATGGTACTATAGCTGTAGTTTCACTTAAACTGGACATTTCCTGCACTGAACAACAAAACGTTTCTTACTGGGAAGGATGTTTTCCTGACTGATTTTGGCAAAGTTTGAATAACTAACTGGCTCTTCATGCTGTAGATACTCCATAACAGCACAACTCACACACTCGGTTATTTCTTCTGTGATCTGATTGGCCCATAATGAATGTGACGGGCTGAATATTCATTTTATAAGCCTCCAGCTCTTTCTGGAAAGGTTCTGTTTTCCCAATTTTAGGGTTAATCTTCCTGCAGTGTCCAAAGTGTCAGATTGTTTTATATCCAAAATTTTAAAAAAAATCCATACAAAGTAGCTGACACTACCTTTAGCTGTTTTAGCTTGTAAGGATGCCACCTTATACTTGTTCAAATATCCATTTGGGCAAGGAGGTAAAAGTCTGTACTTGAACTGTAAATAAGCTATGAAAATAACATATACAGTTCTGCAGCACATTGGGCCCCCAGAGCTGTGAACTGCTCGATCCAACAGAGGGCGACCCACCATCCATCACTCTCTTGACCATGACTACAGGAAGTACACATTAAGAAAATGGAGGACAAGCACAGAGACTCTATGAAAACACTTTGGGCTCCACACTACCAATGGCGAAATATAAAGAAGACCCGGCTGTGTGTTAACAATGTTCAAAACAACTGGTTTACTCTTCATCCACAACAAATCTGTGGACCTATTTCTTGGCTTTTCACCCAAATGACTTCATTAAGTGCTCAGTCCTGTGCAGAAAAAGGCTATCAGACAAGACTGCAGTACTAATTTACAAGGACATTTGGCCCACTGGTGTGGCCTTGGGAGAGGTAAATAGTGAAATGATCTAATGGAAATGCCTCGTGTCTGAGTTACAGCCCATTCTGGAAACTAGTGGCCAGAGACACCGGCTGTGTGCTCAGGAGGGAGAGAATAGGAAAGGTCAGCTGCTGGAGATGAAGGCGGCAGCTGAGCTTCTATATGGGCACCTGGCACGCTCTCTGATACCAGATCCAGCTCACCACATAATGGGTGCCCAGAGTCCGGTGGGTTGGACCAGGCACGTGTGCACTGTGGAGGGGTCAGCTCAAATGATACCTGAAGGATTGGAGCATGGGCCTGGCACAGGCCTGGAAAATGGCTCTTAGGAGGCCTGAGCAGTACACAGACCGGGTTAATGTGGAAAAGTGCTAAACCAGCATACGCTCCCATACCTGAATGGGATGGGGTGGGGGGTATCTTCAGTTATTAGTGTTTTAGGAGAAGGGACAGCCTTACGAGCTTGATGATGAAACATGATCATGACTATCACCCATCCAATATTATTTTAACATACTAAATTATAACAATGAAATAGTATATAACATAATGATAATGTTCTAGAGTGAGCAGATTTTTCCCTAATGATTGCTGTTTTTGTCTTGAGCTTTTAATCTTTACTATTTTTGGCCGCCAGAATCACCCCCCCATAGATAGCGCCCCAATATTTGTCAATACTGCCTATGCTAAGGTCTGGCTGTGATTCTGCTGGAGCTTATCTTAGATACAGTTTAATGTCAAATTCAAGAGCCAAAGACTATCCGGCACATTTTGTTGATATAGTATAGTATAGTATAGTATAGTATAGTATAGTATAGTATAGTATATATATATATATATGTATATATATATATATATATATATATATATATATATATATATATATATATATATATATATAATATATATATATATATACACACACACACACACACACACACATACATATATATATATATATATATATATATATATATATATATATATATATATATACACATACATATATATTAATTTCCATTAAGCCACATTAAATTTCCTATGTAATGAACATTTCATAATCCATATCAAATCTGTATGAAATATGTTTAGCCTCTGCTGCAGTGCAGGTGTCAGCCAATGTGTTTCAAAAAACTGTATTGATATTTGATATCTTCAGCAACAAAGTTTACCATTGGTTGATACTTTAGACTATTACAGGATACAACTTTTCAGCAAACCTTTTTTCACATGTACAGGAAGTTAGTCTCAGGCGCTTTAAGGTGATTCATTCAGTGTTTCTATATAACAGTGACATCTCATTTTTTTTAATTTAATTTTGTTTATAAAAGTTGCTCTACAGTCTTGGAAAACTAACAGAGTACTATGTCAAATATTATTATAGATGAACTGAACTAATATTGTCCAGTGAAGTGGATAAATATGTTTCTCATAGACACACTTACGCATTTTCTGGTTGGTGTGCCGCTAACAGCTGTTTTTACTTCATCGCTCTGACGCAGATTTAAAGTTTGTGGTTTTTCTCTGCATAAAACCTGCATGTTTGGCCAAAGCCAGAGGATTTTACCCTCTTTGAAACTGTAACATTGAATTATTCCCTTAGACATGTTGTTTTTCTAGCGGTTTGGGTGCATCTTGAAGTGATTCAGTGGAGCATTACATTACCCACAGAGAGGATGGTCAGAGGACAAATGGTAGCTTAATGCTCTCAGTGGTATAAACTCACCTTAATCCTTCCATGAATGACAAAATGTGTTTTAACCTTCAAACTCCATTGTAGTCGCAAGATTATAGGTGTTGTTCTGGTAATCTTTTTTAACTAAAGTCAAGTATTTGTCACATTAATCTGTGAGTAGGAGTTGGATTTTTGTTAATTTGATTATGAGTTTTAGGCATAAGGAGCTTATTCTCA
Source organism: Scarus forsteni (assembly GCA_036419115.1). Lineage (NCBI taxonomy): Eukaryota > Metazoa > Chordata > Actinopteri > Labriformes > Labridae > Scarus > Scarus forsteni. The sequence goes on along the minus strand of JAZDUH010000011.1, from coordinate 15,153,252 downwards.
AGCATAATCAACAAAAAGGACAGAGCGTACTGACAATACGGGTGTTAATGTTGGGGAGTTCTGAAAGGGTAATATGGGAGGAATCTGTTCAGCTTCTTTTAGCTGTGTTGTATCAATTATGTTCTGTAATTGTCAGAAATTATACAGAAAGATTTATGAGAAAATAAGGCATTCATGAAGTCTTCAGATTGTGACCTGTTCATAGAAATACTAATCTCTTAACTGCAGATATTCTGGTTTGATTTCAGCCGTCACTCCTGGTTGACGCTGCCACCTAGAGGCTGCATGAACTGAGAGGCTGCATGAGAGAGAAAAAACACCATCATATTATGTCATGACACGTTGTTTCCAGAGATATAAAATGCCAGCTTAAGCCTCTGTGGGGACAGACAGCACAAACAACCACCATAATAAAGGGATAAACAGATTGGATTTTGAAAGTGACAGGCCAGAGGTGAAGGTCATGGAGTCTGGTCATCCTTTGCTTGTGAATATGATCTTGAGAAGGCAAAATCTCAGGAATATTTAAAGGGATTTTCCTTGAACTTTACACACATGTCAACCTGGATTAATGGATGGGGTGATTCTGAGGTTGAGGAAAGCAGCCCTGTAGTTGTTCTTTGCTTGCGAATGCAATATCTACAAAATGCTAAAGGGGATTAACTTCAAACTTTGCACAAACATCCACCTGCAATTAAGGACAAATAAAAGGATTTAGAGGTCATGGGACAGGAGTCAAGATGTCAGCGCATGCACTTGTTGTTAGAGCAACAGACTGTGTTAACTGGCAATAGTTTTCCGTAGTGTTATGTCAGATTTTAATGCAGTGCTGCCTAGGGATAGGAGGTCACAGGCATTCGATGTTAGTTTGCAGCCTTGCTGAGATATGGATTCTCCAAATCTTTTCATATTATGCGCTGCAGGTGATGAAACCCCACAGTGGCACAGTTGGATAGTGCACTTGGTCAGTGATCAGGAGGTTGCAGGTTCATGCCCAGATCTGGACAACACATGGCTATGTGTCCTTGGGCAAGACAAGACAAGGCAAGACACTTAAAGGTGTAGTCAGCGATCTTCTAATCTTTTAATCTAATGCACGATTTGTCAAAATCACCGTATTTTTCCTCTCCATCCACAAGATGTCACCACTGACAGCATGTTGAAAAAAAGTCCAATACACAGCCTTGGCTCTGAATTTCAGTAGGGAAATACTGGGGCTCGGGCCGAGTTACCAAAAATAGAGTACACCCTCCCACATCCAGGGGGCAATAATACTCATGCGCAGATCAGACAGAGGGGGGAGGGGGAGTCGTAGGATGCGTAGCGTGCACAGTTTGTGTAAGAGAGAGATACAATAGGTGCAGTAGCAATGGCTGAAAAACAGCCCTAAAGAAAAAGTTCAGAGGGGTGAAAAGTGAAAAGGAAGGGCTATGACCATGAAAGAGCGAAGACCAGGGTCAATATTGGTGTTACTTTCTGACAGTGGAGGGAACACTGCGAACTGAAAGACCTGAAAACGGACGTGGATGTCGCCGTCTTTCTGCTGGACAGGTTAGCAACATTAGCTTTGTGGTGCTTCACATAACAGTAACAGCAGTCGGGCATTCATCTTGTTGTTTAATCTGCCAAAATGTACTGTTGTTGTGATGTTATCAATAATTTTCAGTTGAGTTGTCTGACGAGTCAGGGATGCCTTAGCTACTTTGGTCAGCTACGCAGTTTCTACGGCCATTTCCATGACGATGCATGTCCATCAGCTTTCGGGGGGCGGGTCTATATTCGTTTATAAACAACCTCTCCACTCGTTTTCTCCTACATCACTGACTACACCTTTAACCCCAAGTTGCTCCCACTGCTGCATCAGTGGTGTGTAAATGGGCATGAAAGAGTGTGAATGTGTTAGAGATACTGATGAATAACTAACATAGAAACTCAGAACCATCAGTGAGTGAATGTGAGGGTGAATGGGTAGGTTTGACCTGCAGTGTAAAGCAGCTTTGAGTAGTCCAAGACTAGAAAAGCGCTATATAAGCTCAAGTCCATTCTTCGCAATTGTAGATTGAATGGTGAACTTCGCCCCATCCTTACTTTGGAATGACTAAGCATTCAGGTATGTTCCTTTTATACTCAATTATAAAACTCACCTGCTTCCAATTAACCTATTCACCTGCTAAATGTACCACAATTCCTCAGCTTTCCCAGTTTTTGTTCCCCCCCATCCCAGCTTTTCTTAAGTGTTTCAGGTATCACAATAAAAATGAGAAAGTATTTACAAAAAAGATGAAGTTTATCAGAATTAAAATTAAACTTCTTGTCTTAGCATTCAGTTAAATAAGGGTTGACAAGGATTTGCAAGTTATTCTGTTTTTGCTTAAATTATACACAAATGTCATAAATTCAGTAGAATTAGAGTTTGTAAATATTTAGCTGTTATAAACTTTAAAAAAATATTGCAAGCAACTCTCCTGATACAGCTGAAAGGCATAGTTAAGTTGGCAATGTTTGGTCAACTGAGTATTAGAAGTCCTCCACTTGTCCAAACATTGTCAACTTACTTGAAATCAGTGTTTCTAAAAATCAAAAGCTCTCAAAAACCACACAATATTTTGTTCAGATGCTATAAATACTGTCATGTTAGTTGGAAAGAGCCTCATATTGGCTTTTTTACAGGGATTTGTTCTGCATTCAGACTTGTCTCTCATAGCTGTTCCTCCATCAGGCAGATGTGTGTGGTTGGTTAGAGGGATAAATGAAAGCTGGAAAAACCACAATGTTTGCGTTTGCATTTGCAGCTCACCCAAGACATGTTCACAAAATTCTTACAGTTCCTGTGCATTTATGGCCCACACAATGCAGATATGGTTACTTACTCAGAGAATTTCTTGATTTCATTGTTTTGGCTTTGCCTTACAAGAGGAGGTTTACTTGCAGTTTGCTTGTCAAGCCATTTTCACACCCTGATATTCCCAAGAGAATACCTGGATAACCCACTCAAATTATTCTCTTCAGTCAGTGGAGCAATGGGGGAGAGGAAAAGTACAAGGGGTGCAATCAGATACATTTCAGGGTGATTTCAGGATGTGTGCTTTCATATATGAAGCACAAACGGGCAATTTCAGGGTGCTACTGAAAATGTGAAGGGGGTGTCATTCAACGGAGAGGGAGAGAGGGTTCAGCAGATTCATAGCCGAGTTAAAAAAAAACAACAAACTTGTGACATATGTAGCATTCCTGTTTTTTTTCTGCACATATAATTAGGGTTTAATCCTCATAACATTTTGTTTCCAAGCCTTCATTACTTTTTTATTTATGGAGGGAAAGGGTGACTTGTATGGCTTTCTCAGAGACTCTTTAGGCTCGCTTTTTCTTCTGTTCAGTGCTCTTCTTTATATCGACCTACCCTGAATATTTCAGCCTACATGTTCACATTGTGCCCCAAAGCAGGAAGTTTTCCGATCATTCAATGGAGGGTTGGGGAGGGGAAAGAAGGTCACTGAGGTGATAAAAGTCCGAGTTCTAAGTGAAAAATGATGCTGATTGTGTCCAGGAAACTTTAAAGGTCTTGACAGGAACATTTTCACTGGAAATTACAACATCAGTGTTTGCATTCAGTTGTTTTTGAGCATGTGCTGAACATGAATAGAGTCTAAATAACTACAACCATGTTCAAATTTGCAATAAACTTCTGAACATCCTCCATGTTTGTTCTGCCGTTCTTTCTTTCTTTTTAGTCTCAGTCTGACATTTTTCTTGTGAAAATAGATCCCTGGCAGCCTTTCATCCCAAAATAGCCAAAGTGAGCACTTAAAAGTGAGAGATTGGAGCACCTCCTGTCCCCTGCTGTCAATTCACACATCATTAACCCTAAACTGATGCTGACCCTGTCAGACTGCTGTTGGAGGAGAATCACACAGCGTTTGATGTACGAGCCCTGCGTAAGCCACAGAGTCTGACATTAACATGAGTGATGGTGAATAAAGCAGATGTTTCTGCAGCCAGACACATTTACGGAGAGCGGCTGCTGCTGCGCTTTGAATTCTCATCAAACAGCTGATATTTCTTTCTGGGTCACTGATTGAAAAAAAGCCTCAAATATAGATAATTATTTTTACACTCATGAGTAATGGCTCTATTCAGTACACCCTGCAAACATAATTCTGCCTTTTTTCACACATAAATAGTTTCATTGCATCAAACACTTCAGCTACACTCAAACTAAAGCCTGAATACATTCAAGTATCAAGCTATAATAGAAAAATATCAAATAACTGTTAAAGTAAAATCATTAGCAGAGGGAGTGATGCATTACGCTCACTATCCCTTTGACTCTGTGTTTGCTTGTCAATTCTGCAAATTCAGTTGTTGTCATGCAATTAAAGAAATTGTGTGATTTATGCAAAGGTCCCTTTTTGATCCAATAATGTTAGTGATTTCTTTTTAATGCCTTCCTGTGATGAAAATAAATCAAAAAGCCTTTTTTGATTTAACTTGATCTTCAGGTTTTACCAAAAGGTTACATATTAGAGCTCCTAGTCAGATTTCTATGTTTTAAATCATTTTTATTTCTTTATGTTGCCTTTCCTTATGACTTTATGGGCTGCCTGTTTTATGATTTCTGTTTTTTATTATTATTGTTTTGAAAAGAACCTTTAAGAAGTCCCATAAATAAGGGTTATTTATGTAATGTTGTCTCAATGACACATAGGTGGAAACAACTAAAAGAGCCACTTTCCTTCAACTATTATATTCACATCTCCTCTGCTTATTCTTAAAGATCTTAATGCATGCTGTTTGCAGGTTAAACCCTTCTCTAACATTTCTTTCCCTCCTCTGAACTCCCATTCCTTCTTATTTAAACAGATTTAATTTATACAGCACATTGGCCAAAATGCTTCACAGGGTCAAAAGGTCAAACAACATTATTGAATTAAAATGGTAAACCCTTACTTGTAGGTCATTGCCGAGCGCTCAGACTCACACTCGGCCAGCGAGAGGCCACACTCTCTCAGGTAGAGCTCCAGTCGTCGTCGCTCCACCAGCCTGTGCGCTGCCTCCAAGATCTGAGAAGCCAGGGCCTCGGACTCGCTCTTCTCATCGGGGCTCTTGCTGCTCCGAGAGGCCCCAGCTTTGGCCACAATGCTCCCCGAGGAGGAGGACGCCTTGGGCTTCTTAGTGATGCCATAGAGGTCTTCCACCGAATATTTCCCCCCTTTGCCTCCTCCGGTACCACCTCGGCTGGCAAACATGGTCGTCTGGAATCAGGTGCTGGAATCAGGTGCTGCAGACTGATGAAACGTGAAATCAGACCTCCTCTTTTGCTCACTTTCTTTTTTTTTTTTTTTACCTACCGGATCTACTTTGGGCTTAAAAAAATAAAAAGTGCTTCTGAGTTAGAAAGCAAACAACAAAGCAGAGCTATTTTGATAGATTCAGAAGATTTGAAATATCCTGTTTGGAGGATGTCAGACTTCAAACTGCTGGAGAGAAGAACTTAACGCTGCTGTAAAGCATCAAAAAGTCTCGACTGCTCCTTTGTGGAGCTGAAATCCAAAATAAAATGAGAGCAGTCCTTACATGTCAGCGGCACCACCTCGTCACAAACAATGACTCCTGCTGATGTGAGGTGCTTCTTTGAGTAAAAAATGGATGGGAAAAGCAATCAGCATCCTTCTCTCTTTATCTCTCAAAGGAGGGATTTGTGCTGAAGCCCCACCAGCTGACATTTGTTCAGATTAAGAGAGCGCCCGGATGAAGTATCTCTACTTCTGTGGCCGCTGCATAATCTGAACCCACCAGAGTTCAGCTCTCTGACCTTTGCTTCACATGCTGAGCTGAAATTATTTTTTTCCACCTACAGGGATCATTATTAGTTACTCTGCAAGGGCAAAGACTTTTTCACAACAGTCTTGCTGCCTTTCAGCTCCAGTTGGCTCAAAATAAAAGAGTGGCATCAGACCAAAGGCTGGCACCAGCTTGAGGCCAGTGCTTTAGTTATTGTCGAGGTCAGGGTTAATGTGCGAGCCAATCCCCCCGTGCCTCGTTTTGACACAAACATTAAAAGAACATAAAATGTGTGAAGTGTTTGCCACTGGAGGGGAAAGTCAAATCCCCTGACACTGAAGTCCATCTGAAGAGAATGAGGCATCATCAGGAAGTTTGACGGCTTACACTGAACACAGCGGGCAGCAGTTTATGAAATGATGTCGCTGATGGCAGGGATTAGGTATCTTACCAGCCATACATGCAAAGAAATCAAGCTTCTAATCTCCGGCATGTATAAATCCCTGTTTAAAGTCAAGCACTCAAAAAAAATCATACTGTATCTTCATCTCCAATCAAATAATATCTGACATGATCTATCCCCTGTTCTGTTTACTATTATAGTTGATCTAATACAAGGGAGGGCTCTATGGTGCTGCAGCCATTAGTTCTCATGCCTCAACAAGAACATTGCCGGTTCAAATCCCTCTTTCTGTGTGCAGTTTGCATGTTCTACAAGCGCCTGGCAAATACATGCTTGCAGCGGTCATTTGAGCTTATTAACAAACAACTAAAAAATTCAGAGACTGGATCTTGTGCAGATAAAAATTGCCAATGTCCAAACCAAAAGATGCTGTTTCTTTGGCTTTTATTGAAGATTAAAAACAAATGATCATCTTCATGGTGTGCTCTTAGCTCTTAGACGGCAGAGACAATGGGTGGGACTGAAGTAGAGACGAGGAAACAGGCTCATGCATACACACACGAATCCACACATAACACACACACCCCTCAAACTCAGTGCCTTATTGTGATCACTTGGAGACCGGTTCAGGGTGTACCCCACCTTTTACTCACCTTAATAGTTCATGCAACCATTTGGGAACAATAGAGGAGTAGAGTCTAGCAGGCAAATTTTGAGCCATGCTGAGATGGGAGTACCAGGTGTCTTTAATGAGCGAGAAGGGGCGTAGACCTGGATGAGGGATTCCAGGTAGACAGGAAATGTCCTTGTTACTGTTTTGCAAGTCAGAAGTAGAGCTTTGAATTTGACTGAAGCAACGACAGGAAGCCAATGTAGAGAGATCAACAGCAGAGTGACATGCTGGTTAGGGATAGTTAAAAACCAGATGTGCTGCTGCATTCTGGATCATCTACAGAAGTTTAAATGTGCATGCAAGGAGGATTACTTTTTGAAATTTGCTGTGAAATGTGTGAAATTACCAAAGCCTGACTCAGAAGTTGTGTTGCCTCGCTACAGAATGACTTCTGATTTGAAAGAACAAGCTCTGTCAAACAGGTACGTCTTTTTTTTCCTCTATGTTGCGCTGTCTGTCTGCAGGTTGCGGAAGTAGTGCCTCAAAAAAATGAAGTGTGCTTTTTTGTTACTGTTTAAAATGCATGTTTCATTAAAACCAGGCATCCACTGTATGACTTTTTCGATTGCGGTGTTCAGCTGCTGCTTATACTGTGGGAGTGAATCACAGGGGTTAACAGTTCATAGCTCAGGATTCTTCTTCTCACACTATACGACCCGATGCTCGGATGTGATCTGACCGCTCACACTGTTCGTCCATGTACAACATAAATGGATGTATTATAAGAACTTATAATAAAGTCTTATAATACACGACACACATCGGACTCTTGTATCCGGAAATGAAATGCTAAAAGTAGTAGTAGAAGAAGAAGTGGAAAGTGGTCGGATGCTCACAGATGCGAATGAATAACAAACAAAAACACGCTGCCCGAATAGGCTCCACTGTGCCTGCCACAGTGCATTTGTTTTCTCTTCTGTATCTGCGTTTGCACATGTGTAGTGTGACATAGCCTCACGAGGGGCGACCAGGATTTCAAACAGGTTTCATTCTCATCAGATCGATCGGGAGGTGGTCGTGAGGTGTTAATCGCTTCTCGTTACCTCGTGTATACTACACGATGTGAGACGCACGATTGAGCCAAAACTCGGCCCGATCCCCAAAATAGTCGCACGGGTGAAAAATCGTGTGAAAAAGGGCCAAAAATCGCACAGTGGATGGCCGGTTTAAGGGAACAGATAATCCCATTGTTTTATTATTTTTTCTAATTTTATATAATCAAATGTGATTGTTTTATTTTCATTTTAAAACAGACTGTTACAATCAGATACATGCTGCTTTTTATGATGTAAAATCTACTTTTTATATCACTGGTATTTGGTAAACCATGCATCTTTACAGAAACCAGTACAGAGGGTCATAATTCCTGTTGTAAAGTTGTTGGGAGTGTTTGCACATACTCTACAGAAGGTCAGTCTTCTGGATTAAATGGTCAATGACTTAATGGTTGAATGGAGGTGCATCAGTAAACAAACGTCCAGCTCATTGACTGCCTGAGGATCCATCCATTCATTCATCTCTCAGCTCCTTCATCTTCTTCCAGCTGTCATGGTGACCACACAGGCTTTCTCGTCCTGACTTGGCTCTTAGAAGCACAGATCATCTGGGATTAAACCACCATAATCTCTCTTTAGATTGACCACAGTCACACAGGCATCTGGTGGAGGTCAGACTTGATCTTCAGTGTACATTACAGGCCTGAGTGTTTCCAGGACAGAGAGTGCATATGAAGACCTGCTTCACGGCTAAGTGGAGGGATTATTGTGATGTGTGGTAGGTGGAAAAGTAAATGTATGTGTGCAGATCTTGTATAACTGTCAGATATCTGGGCTGGAGCTGTGGAGTTTTTTTTTTAGACAGGTGTTGCATAACGGTGCAAAGATAGTTTTAGCTGGGCTGACAGTATAGTAACTCAGAAGTATGGAGCGCAAAAACATGATGGAGTGAGGTTATTTTTTGACACCTTGTACATACAGTACAGCGGCGGGAGGGTTGCAGGCTCCACCGTTTGTGTGAGGATGAGATGGTTGCAGATACTGGCGTCTTTATTTCATGTATGTTGTAAAACAGTTGGTTTTTAGGATTATTTTGGGGACTTTTGACTTTATTTAGACAGAAAATCTATTGAGTGATGCAAAATGTTGGAAAAGCACCAAAAAGCACAAGTGGCTGCAAACAGAACCAGGAAGTAGCGATGGATGATAGTACACTTTTTCAGAGCTATTCAATACTGATGCTTATTGCTTAAGTCATACTGATATCATTCATCTGTAATGATAATGATAATGAATTTGATGTTGTCATTGACCAAAAGCAAATAAATGAAACATGTAGTCGACTACACCATTAGATCTTAAAGATTAGTTTTAAGAAAATATCTTTAAGATGAAAATCATTCCTTAAATACAAATACAAAAGGAACAATTTTACTAATGTCAGCCTATGTTGAACTGATTTATAAATGTCTTTATTTCACTAAGCTTAATCAATTCTACACAACTACATGTGCACAGACAAATGAAGAGTCTACATGGACTCACAAAGTGTTTGGAGAGTTTGTGCTTTGTTCCTCATCAAGTTTAATTGTGGCTTTTTTGTAGTTAAATCTAAAATTTGTAACACTTAACAGTGTGCAGAGTAAGGAGTGCACTCTGTCAGAGTATAAAAGTGTTAACTACTACCACTGCAAAGTGTAAACATTGCTGTATTTAACTGATGTATCGTCATTGGGAAAATTGCCTTAAATAAAGACACCATGTTTGGTTAGAGAAAATATATTTAAAAACAGTTAGATTGCATTTTTTCCTGATGTGGGCTTGTAGCATCTGTACATGTCCAATAAAAGGGGACAATCGGGATGATTGACTCTACAAGTGTAACCTACAGCTTCAGTGTATTCAGTTAAAGACTGGGATCTTTAACTCAGAACTTAGACTTTTTTTTTAACTACTGGTGCATTTTCAGGGATTTCACTCCATGCAGAGTATAATTAACTACAACAACAAAATTTGAACTTCTTTTAATTTGCTGTGTTAATCAAAAAGAGTCTTTAACATATATATATTTTTTAATGTTGCGGCCCATAAATTTGTGTTTTCTTTCTATGTTCCTACATTAGCTTATTACAGAACTGTCATGTGTTTGCTTGTAAGCGTGAGTGTTCAGCTAAGAGCTGTTTGAAACCTCTGATTGGTCTCCACAGTCACATAAAACAGAAAGTGGCCCTGCCTTGGCACGAAGAGAGAGAGAGGCTGGAGGACTTCACAGATAGACACTCTGTTAGAGCACACATTTGGCATCAATATTTTAGGGGAGTGAGCTGTACTAAAAGAGTACTTATAGAAGTATTGATACTTCAGTACTTGATACTCTATACATTGGAGTGGCTGTTGATCACATGAACAACCCCAGCACCAAAGACAGTGATGAACACAAAATTAGGCTGTTCAGCTTCAGTCATACACAAGCATCTTTACATTTGAATAACCTTTATGTGTGTTTCTGTTTGGGGTCATATGGGGACTTGAGTCAATCCCAGCTGTCCCTCAACAAGAGGCAGAGTACACCCTGAGTCAGTGGTCAACCACAGGGCTAAGATGAACTGACAAACAGGCGTACTTACACCTCCAGGCAATTGAGAGTCATCAGTAAACCTGACCAGAATGGTCTGTGGGAGGAGGCCAGAAAACTCAGAGAGAAACCACATATGCATGAGACACGTCTTCTGTCACGAGGCAACTGGTCTTTTTGATTGTCAATGAAACACCACATACAGACAAAAGTTACATATTGTATTCATTCAACATGGTCACGCTCATCCAAAACATCCCCAGGACACTTTTTTTTAGGTTTAATGCTTTAAAAAATCTCAGATGTTGAATTAAAGTTTCATCCCTGTCCCGTTCAGATTCCAGGGGAATTCCCACGAAACATCCTGTGAGTCAGCGCTGAGGGAGAAAGCAAACCGCTAATGATAATGCAGAGAGGGTGCTGTGTCCATCTCTGCACAACAAATGAACTACAAAATGCACATTTTGGGTTTCTTTTACCAAACAAAATCACAGAAGAACAGTGTGGCTTCAAGCTCCCTGCAGGAGGAGTTAGGTTGAAATATACAAACATGTTATCGTGTAGTTCTTCTTCTGGTGCCACCTTAAAGCCACGCCATGTTATATATTCACTGACGTGTATGGACAACTGCTTTCAGGGAATTTGAGGCCATATTGATTCTACTGCATTGTATCAATGCACCAATCAGCAAAGAGTAGCTGATGATAAACTGATTTTCAAGCACAGGCCTAAAACAAGCTATGGAGCCAATACATGTCAAAAGGGAACCTCCTTTCACCAAAATATCGCCCAACAAGTTCCAACAATGAGTTCAAGCAACCCAAAGCTACTCCGACCCTACCATCACCACCACCACATGAGCACAAAGATCGGACCATCTTACCAACCATCCCATGAGGCTACCACAGCCCCAACAGCATCTTTGACAGACCAAGCCTTTAGTATAACAACGCCATTACTAACCCTTACCCGTGGCCCTAAACCAGCCCCCCTAAACAAAATGCAAATACACCAAGAAAGTTCAAATGATGGATCTTAGAATTAGGATAAGAGGCAAAGCCAGAGACAGGGGGCCCTGGTTGGGACTAATACCGCTTTCACACAACAATTAGGAGGTCAACAATCGGCTAGTGACTCCTTTTCCACCACCAGCAGACTCAGGTCTAATCGGCAGCAGACGAGCTGCTTGGCTGTTTTTTTTTTTCCTCTGATATGTCAAGTAAACACAACCATGTAAACAATGGAACGGAGCAGGGAAGACATGGACATGGTTTTCTTTACTTTGTACTTTTTTGCCTCTTTAAAAATGCACAAAGTCGGCGCTGATGATATAAAGGCAGATTGAATTTGTTGACATGGCAAAGAGTCACGGAAGTTACAAACAGAGGGGATGGGCGCGATATTATGCTATGGGCCCGTTACGCTGACGCCATGATGTAAATTGGCGGGCTGATCCGGTTGTGATGTTCTCAAACCAATCGGAGGTGAGCCGATAAAAACCTGTGTCACTTGCAGGGTCAGTCAACCCGGATCAAAATGCAGATTCAATCATTCCAAACTGCCGACAGGAGCCGATTGTTACTGGGTTTAAACTGTTTTTTGGCCCGTCTGAAAGGGGTATAAGTATAACACCCTCCCCATAGGATGGGGATCTCCCTTCTCCCCAGTGGACTAATGTTGGATCGGAATATTGTAACCATAATGAACCTCCTTTGAATTATCATCACAGAACCTCCGATGTGATTTGGAACTCAACTCATCTGTGAAAGAGCAGACTGACTCATCAGCTGAACACATCAGATCCATTTTAACACACTCATGGGGACCACTTCACAGCACTGAATTGCAAACATGAAGTTTATTTCCTAATTAATAAGGAAATTCTTGATCTGTCATCTCTGTCAGCAGAACAGCATTTTGCCACTGGCTCCAAAATAAAAAATAATCTGTGTTTTTAGAGGTGTTTGCTCGAACAGCTAATGCTGTTGTTCTTTTTGGATGAGCAGTCGTGAATTATCAGGGGTTGGAAGGGTGCAGAACATCATTTTCTCCCTTTGAGATACACTATGTTCTATGGAGTGTTATTAATATTTCATTTTAACCTTCCTCTTGACTGCAACGCCCTCCAGACAGTGTCTTAAAATAATTTAACACTTTGGATTTGGTGCAGTTCAGCTTGGAATTAATGATCATGAGTGCACGGAGCATTTAAAATGTTGTATTACAATTACATCCTTTACACACTTGGGGGTTTAACAGAAGAATAATTTCACACAGACATCATATTGAAATATGGTTTACTCTGTATGTTTTAAATAATGGACAATAATGGACAAAGTTAATGTCAAAGTTAATGTCAGGTGAAAAAACTTTTCTTCATTATCTCCACTGCGGATGGGGGGCGGGAGCTGGCCTAAAAATGGAGGCCTGTGTGAAAGTGCCAATAGTGTAACACCCTGAGTGTCCACTAGAGGCTGGCTGCAGATACCAGACACCGGAATGATGGGGCAAGGGGAAACGACTGTTTTTACTGCCTTAATACACATCTTACTGAGAATTTATAGTTTTGGAAATGCAACTCTCATGTGACGTCAGCTCTCAAACAGCTGACGTAACATGGCTTCATCTCTTTCAGCCTGTGGCCACACATACGACTACCAAAAACAGTCAGGTGGTCTGAAGGAGGTATCTTCAAAAACAGCTATTAATCATAAAAGGAAAGCATAATGGGAAATAACAGAGAACTGCTTAAATTGGCCAAGTCAGTGTTTCTAAAAGGGTACGACCCCTAGGAGCACATGGCCACTCCCAGGAGTGGGTATGAGTTTTCTGGGACAGGGGCGTGGCCAAATTGTGACATGGCCCTCTGGAATTTTAATTCTAATTTTACAATGATAATTCAGTTTAGATTTGTATTCAACATTTAGGCATACATTTATTTTATTTCTGAGTCATCTGCAGTTATTTTTCTTTGCACTAGAAAAACAAATTAAAATCATAAATATAAATTAAAATCAGACATTAAGTTTCCTTCCTGCAGCTGTTAGTCTCTATAACAAAAACCTCTCCGGTGTGCATTGAACCATATTATAATACCTCAAATGTTTCACTTGTAAAATATTAAACATGTACATAACCCCTATAAATGTACCACTTGCTTTATACTTTGTATTTTTCCATTTTTTTATTTCTGTATTTTTTTATATTTTTATTATTTTTCATTTGTAAGTTTCTTTCATATATTTCTCCTGCATGTGGGACTAATAAAGGAATGTCTTATCTAAAGAGGAAAAAATCTGAGATTCAATTTAAGGCTTTAATCTCCAGCCCTATTCTAGGACTGGGGAATATAAAAACAAAGGTGTAGTGTGGAGAAGTTTGCAGCAAAAAAAGTCTGTCAAAATAGGTGTACAATCATCCTTATAAAACTTTGGTTTTCTTTTTATTAAGTAAGAACAGTTTTTTTTTTTATATCTATGTAGAGAGGGTCTCCCCTCTGTGAAGGCTGAAATAACAATTCGCCATGTTGTCTACTGGTGAGCTTTGGGGACAAAAGGAGCAAAACATGATTATTGAATAAGAGTCTGCAAAACTATTTAAATGTAAAGCACTTTGTGCTACAAGATTTGTTTGAAAAGTGCTATATAAATAAAGTTTGATTGATTCTCTATAAAGGAGCAGGGGGACAACAGAAGGTGACTGAGGACCACTCAGTCCCCCTCATTTGTTTCACACCATTCATTTCTTACCATGGATTTAATGCATCTTTAACCCCTTAAAGTCTGTTGTGTCATATTTGATACTTTTATGATACCTATCTAATCAATATAATCAGCAAAGTACTACAAAAAAAACATCTGAAGACAATGTGATAAATTATAAAAATGTCCTCATGTGGATTATCAGTTGCCAAAAACAACGTATGTATCAAATGAGACACAAAAAATGTGTTAAATTTTATGTACGTTCTAATTATTATTTATTTATTCATTTTTAATTTCAGTAAAGTTATATTTCAACTCCAAAATATTTGAATTTTCTGGCTATAATTTGTTTTCTGGCTTTTAAGGGTTAATGAAGTTTAATAATTGAACACATAGTTGTCTTTTTAAAGCCTTTAAATAAATATTTGATGTAAATTTTAACACTTCTTTTGATGCATCATTGTATTTTGCTGTTTGCTTTAATTTATCTTTATTGTTCCGCGCAGCCTCCCTGGTTGGTTGCATGAACTGAGGGCTTCTGTCTTCAATGTTGTTTTGTGTTGTGTGTTCATTTTCTCTATAATTCATTGGATCATAAAAGTTTAAACGCCCTCTCTGTCTGTACCCTCACCTGAGGTCAATTCACACATGACTCTGCTTTTCGCTGCAGCTGCTCCACCTCGTCACGACCACCAGGGGGCGTCAGAGCCGCGCGCTCTCTCTCTGTGGAGGGGAGCATCAAAGTTACAGCGAGGGAGCCATAAAACAACATTTAACGTGACTTTAATGTGAAAGGAGACATCTTACTGTGATCAATAGGTAGCTAATAGTTAGATATATCATTAAAACGTGGTGAATAGCGTATCCTGTCAACATAAAGAGGTCTGTAAAAGGACTTTATATGATGGAGACTGATGTAAACTGGATATTTGTCAGTATTTCAGCCTAAATAAGACACAAGCTCCATCTGCCATTTCATCATCTGGTATATATGTGGCGTTTATGGCACAACAGTCAGTGTTTTTAAGGCAGCACATAAAACAATCAGGACATTAAACGCTGTCCTGAATGCGTGACAGCAGCTTATCGATCCAGACAGCACGCTTTCTGATTGTGAACTTGTTTGGCTCACGTCTCATCTCGACAATAGCTGAGACAAACACGCAATCAAAAAACAACCACACCAATTTCATCTCCAGCGCCTGCAGCCTGCCCCCGAATCCAACCTGCTGGAGATTAATTTCATATTTCAAGAAACATGCAACAAAATCACCGTGAAGAGAAAAAATAATTCCTGGTCAAAACATCTTACACTTAACTTTCTGGACACAAGAGGGCGCTCACCACACAGAGAATAAAATGTCTCCCCCTGTTTTTGGAGTTGGAGTCCCTCTCCTCTGGATGTGTTTTGTATTTAAGGAGGAGTGGGTGTTGTTGATGCAGAAGCAGAAGGTTAAATTGAAGAGTATGCCTAAGGTAAATGAGTTACTTTAATTCTGTAATCTGATTACATTCAATACTGCACACATAAATACATACACAGTTTGTAGAGCTGCTTGTATTGCCTCCAGATGCTGCAGAAATTATAACCACATGCCCCTTCCTCACATTTCTATGCTGGACACAAAGGTAGAGCTACTCAGAGGGAAACCCACACATGCTCCCTCACACACGCATGATCCAGCTTCTGCCCTGTCACATGTTACCCACAGAGATTTGCTCATGGGGTCAGAAATGAACGTGAGTGGCCATGTTTTTATAGTGAACTCAGAATATGTGACGGGGTAATTTACTCAGAGCAGGCTGAAACAAAGGGTGTATTTTTGAGAGTGTGGGTCTGTTTTCATCCGGGCCTTAAGACTTCACAGACGGGCCGGTCTAATATTAGTCTGATTCTGCAGAAGTGCTTTTCAGAAATTAGGCAATAAAAAAAGAAATATTTTTTATAAAAGAGGATTCAGTTTTGTAGTCATGATCAAGTACTTCCACTTTTACCCTTTTTTGAACTGCTCTGTCTGTAATTGTGAGTATGTTTGTGTTTTTTTACACTGCATTTATTGTTGTTTTTTATTTAAAGGCCAAACTTGGGACCGGCATTGCCACTGAGCTCAGGTCATCAGTGTTGTGTGTGCAGCAACATTCTCCTGCCTCATAGTGTCCCTATTCAAATAAACAAAAAAATGACAAGTTAATACCTTATTCTGCTTTCACTGGTAGTGTTTTAAAGTGTTACATGTTGTTAGTGTTTTTAAAAACAAACTCAAGGCCGACCTTTTTGGTCTGCCTTTTACCTGAATCACCTTTTGCTGATTATATTCTCATTACAGCACTCTTTTATTATTTTATACTTCAACCTAACCTCCAGTGTTTACTCATTTAAGCCTTTAAGATGCTGTTTCCATGGTGGGTAACTTGTTACAACAATGTTCCTGTTCTACTACTGTCTTTTGTTCATGATGCATTTTAACATTACTGCTGGATTGGGTAAAGTGGTTTTAGGTCGTATTTCTTTTTATCTTTTTTATCATTGTAGCAACATTAAAAGAGACAATAAATTTATGGACATTTTTAATAACAGGACTTACTACTGCCAAGAATTTGCGAACTGCAATTCAACTTTTGTTGTGTACAGACTTGAATGTGAATGTGGTTGTTTTTACATTGGGTGAACAAAGAGAAAAATGCGTGAAAGGCTGGCAGAACTCAAGTATGCCATATAAACTCTTAACCCAAAATACCCAATGGCACAACACTATAGTTCTGCAGGACATACTAATCCAAATTCTCTCAAAATCATGGCTACTGAAGTAATTCCTAGATCTCTGAGGGGTGGGGACAGACTCAAATGTCACTTACAACGTGAAACATTTTGGATCTATTCTCTAAAAGCCACCTCCTTCCCAGGTCTAAATGAAGAAATAGACTTTTCTACTTTTTTATAATGAATTTTTGCTGATCATTGTTTGGTGTATGCTGTTTATTACTGTGCAACCAGGCCTCTTGTGTTTTTTTCTTATATGTTTAATCTCTATATGTCTTTCTTAATGTCTGATGTCATGTGATGGCGTCCCGTGACAAAACCACATGACACTTCCTTGGTAATTTAAACACCTGTTTCGTGTTGCTAATCATGTCCTGATGAAGACTCTGATGAGTCGAAACGCGTTGACATGTCCCTGACATAATAAAGGATTTTAATTATATCGGAGTGCCTCGGATGATTTGTTGTTTTCTAAAAGTACTGCCGTCCTTGGATCCTTGAAGAGCACCCGATCTTACCTCTGTTTCTTACGTTTTGACCCAGTGCAGCACTCACCCCTACCTTTTCTTTCTTTTTATCTTATTTTAGTTTATCTGTCCGTTTGTAAAGCACTTTGTCTCACATTTTTTGTGTGAAAAGTGCCAAAAAAAAAAGTTTGACTGACTGATTGCTTGAGCTTATCTTTCATCTGAGCTCATTTTTCATATGAAATACTCAGTAATGTTTTTTTGTTGTTGTTGTTGTTGTTTTTAGATTTCAACCCTTAGTTGCCAGGGTTTTGACATGGTACCACCATGTTTTTGGATTAAAAAAAACAGAAACTTTAATTACCATTTTAAATATCCTATATGTAAAGTAGATTTATTTGTTTTGGATTATTACAGCCTGTGGACTTTAACAATAAGCAGCAGCTTTGATTTTTATGAATTAGCATTTTTTTGCAGCGTGAAATACTCACACAGCCATTAAGCAACAATCAGCACAAAAATGCTCTACTTCCAAGGTAGCTATTTTAAAGTTGATATTAAATCCAACTTATTGGGTTTGATATTTAAACCAAAATTAGTTCTTATCAAAGATATCAAATATTTATGAACATTGATTTTTTTTTAACCCTTTAAATGACAGGGTTTTGACATGATACCACCATGTTTTTAGATTAAAAAAAAACAGAAAATTGAATTACTATTTTAAATATCCTATATGTAAATTCGTTTTTTTTTTTGTTTTGGATTATTACAGTCTGTGGACTTTGATGATAAGCAGCAACACTGATTTTTATGCATTAATATTTTTTTGCAGCGTGAAATACTCACACAGCCATTAAGCAACAATCAGCTCAAAAATGCTCTACTACAGTGGTTCCTAAACTTTTCACAGCCTGTACCCCTTCCGACATTTGACCTCCAGCCATGTACCCCCAACTCTCATGCACTTATAACACAGAGAAAAATAAATGTTTTAAGCCTGTTGCACTCCCAACTCCCACATTTTACATGCATAACATACAAATGAATCCTATTAAAGTTAATTAGTTTTAACTAAATAGATTGATTTACCAGCAATGTCAGTGGGCAACACCAGTCCACTTTTGAAAAAGAAATGTATATTTCTGAAACATTTTCATTAATGAACTTGAAGTTTTAATTAAAAGGCTGTCTGATTGAACTTCCTGTATGTTATTTTAAGAATCTTAGATAATTTAGGACAGATTTCCCTCTCCAAGATGCCTCAGCCTCTCTGCCAACACTTCAGGCCTTTATCAAAGCTCACAATACAAACATTTATCAGTTTGAGCCTGAACTACTGAAACAACTGTTTAGACCTGAAAGTTTTTCATGTTCCCCCTTACATCACTTCGCGTACCCCTGGGGGTACACGTACCCCAGTTTGGGAACCACTGCTCTACTACAAGGCACCTATTTTTAAGTTGATATTAAATCCAACTTATTAGGTTTGATATTTGAACCAACATCAGTTCTCATCAAAGATGTTAAATATTTATGATTTTTTTTAACCGTTTAAATGACAGGGTTTTGTTACAATACCAGTGTTTTCAGCTAAAAAAACAAAACTGAAAAAGATCTTATACCACACGTAAATACATCATTTGTTTTTTTGTTTTGGATTATTACAGCCTGGCACCAACACTGATTTCATCATTATTTTCTGCCAGGGTAAAAAAAATCCACACTCATACTGCTTAGAACAAGAAAAGTGCTTTTCATAAGACAGCTATACAAAATAAGAAAAAAATATTTCCAACCCTTTTTACGCTTGATATTCAAACCAACATAAACCCTGATCATACACATCAAACACTACAAATTGTTTAACTCTTAAAATGACTTTGTTTTTTTGTTTGTTTGTTTGTTTTTTGTGATGCCGCGATGTTTCAGATAAAATAAAAAAAACAGACAAAATGAATCATTTTCAATATACTACATTCAAAGTTGATGTGTTTTGTAATGTTACAGCCTGGCAGTTATTTTCTGTGCAGGTCAAATATTCACTCTCACACTTCCAGCACAAAAACTGTGCTTTTCATGAAGTTTTTGCTTTCCATTATTATTTTTGTGCAGTGTAAAATACCCACATTTATATGGCTGAAATAAAGCATCTGGTGGAGAATAATAAAAATGGTAATTTCCAAGGTAAAAGCCCAGACTGGCACCCTGATATAATAAAATGTATGTATTATGCTTGAATGGAGCCAAGTTATAAGTTTATTCTATCAGAAAAATACAAGCTACTTAAAAGCCTGTTAGCTAGACTAGCACACTGTCACACAGTCACCAAAAAATTCACCACATGATTGACTTACTCAAGACAGGACAGGATGAAAATGTAAGAGGAGGCCAACAGGATATCACAGGGGGTCCCATGAGGATGGCTGGTCTTGTGGTCGACTTGCCTCTGTAACATACATAAGTGAAAACAGGAAATATAAAACTTTAATGTTAAAATGGTCTCAACTGACACCATCAAATCGTCAAACTTTTTTTTTTCCAGCCTCCATTTGTAGATCATAAAAAGCACTTCTGTTGATTTCAGCCTCTTTTGTAAAAGCAGATAAGAACTCCTCGCTGGGCCTTCAGAGCAGAGTCATTTCTCAGTGCCGTCCCTCACATTCATTTAATTGTTTACTCGACCACTCAATGTTTACTGCTCATTTACCCAGTAAACATAGATGGAAATTGCTAATTTAGATAATCGGTTGCTGATCTATAATTTAAATGTAGAAAAAAGAAGGGGAAATCCAGTGAAGGTAAACAGCCACAACCACAACACAAACACAAAGACCAGGCTCCACTATAATCACGACAAACAGACAATGCCGGGGGATTTACTCGAGCACAAAAAGAAACCTTCAGATGTTTTCTGACATTTCTCCAAAGCCAGAGAGTTCAGTCTGCAGGCAGGTCTGGAGGAAAGAAGAGACTGTGCCCCTTTTTTAAGTTTTGAGGAGCTGACTCCTGCCAGAGAGGCATTTTTCAGCTGATAGTACAGATTTATAAGTGTGGAGTTCAGAGGTGTGCTGGAGTCAGGTTGAGTTAGCACCCAGAGGTGAGGCCTGAGCGAGAGGTTAAGCACCGCGCCAGAGAGTAAACTCATCAATCTGAGTTCAATAAGCCGAGTTCAAACAGAGAATCAATCACACTCATCAGAAACATCTTAGCAGGGAGATGTTTTCTATTTCTGCTCTTTTGATGCGTTCAAAATTAGGCTTGTTCAAACACAGGATTCACACTGTGGGGGGTAGGGATGCACCAATTACCCTTTTATATGACCAAACACTTTCATTTGAGTGCTCACTAAAAGTCTACTAACATGAGTACTTTATCAAAGCACCACTGTTCTGTGACTATTTTAAAGTTAGTTTTATTTTCTTCCGATGTTTCTCACCCCTCCACTTGACAGTTTACGACTGCACAACTTCAGGTATGCGGGGGAAGGGCAGCAGAGCAGGAGAGAGCCTACGCATGCAAGTGTCACCATCTGCCCACACTGCAAGAAACAAGTTGTGAAAAATGATACTCAGGGTTTGGGAAGTGTGTTTACAGATGCACAATACATTTGTCCACTTACTGGAGGAAAGGCCTTGTTTTTTTGTTTTTGCTACAGAGGAGGAGAGCAAAGAAAAGAACGTGAGGTTATGAAACTCTTAAAAAATGGCTGCTTAGCTTGATTTAAGAATATGCTATGAGAAAGCAGTCTATAATTTAGTCTAAGAGAACATTTTGTCATAAACACAGAAACAATATCACATATTTCTCTGATCCCAAACTATTAAAAACTCTCCAAATCAGAGCTTTTTTGTTAAGGTCCCAATGCGTCTTCGCTCAGTGTGGCTCCATCATGTTTCACACAGACAATCACTCAGTTTAATAACAGCACAGAGCTACAGTCTATCTGAAAGTTTTACTAGAAAATGCTTAATTGTCCTTTCCTTTCACTTACAAAGTTGACAAAGCTACAGGTTTCTGTTTCTGTCCACACACAGATGCACAGTGGAAGGTAAACACAGCTGTGTTAGTGCATGCGCCATAGATAATGTAGCTTATGATATAACAAACAGAAAGGAAGTTACTTTGTGGAAATATCCCGATTTTGTTTAATTTTAACCAAAAGGAAATAACAATATTATAATAATATGCTAAGTAAAGCATTTGTGATATATTGTTTTTATGGAGACAGTCGTGTCAATTATTTCAAATCCCAAACAGTAAAGATTATTGTGTCAGAAATTCCTGTAACGAGGTTGCACAGTTACGGATTATGGGCAGTAAATTAGGATTGAAAGAAACAGTTCTGTCAGTCTGTTACAGAAACAGATGCACTGTGAGTTTAACCTGACACATCAGATGAACCGTTCAACATATTTTATTACTCCATCTGTGCAACAGCTCTTTGAAAATGTTTGGGAATGGACAGAAGTTTTCAAAAGCACATCCAGCAGAAACAAAAGCCAGAAACAAAAGCCACTTCATAGAACAAACTTTGGTCACATGTCAGAAGTGGAGCAAAAATATTGTGTCAATCCAGAAGTGCTTTCCAGTCATTGTGTTTTTCATTTAATAAAAAAATGTGTGGTCCATTATGAGATTAAAGCTGCTACTGAAGCTGTTAGCATAATCTGTAAGAACAGACACTTCCCTGCTGTCATCTCACTCACTTGGCAGCTCCCCACACCTTGAAATTAAAGTGATATATTGTTTTTATGAAGACAGTCGTGTCAATTATTTCAAATCCCAAATAGTAAAGATTATTGTGTCAGAAATTCCTGTAACGAGGTTGCACAGTTACGGATTATGGGCTGTAAATTAGGATTGAAAGAAAAAGTTCTGTCAGTCTATTACAGAAACAGATGTACTGTGAGTTTAACCTGACACATCAGATGAACCGTTCAACATATTTTATTACTCCATCTGTGCAACAGCTCTTAGGAAATGTTTGGGAATGGACAGAAGTTTTCAAAAGCACATCCAGGAGGATGATCTTTATGGGTCAACCAGATAATAAATTAGGTGATGGCACTGCAGAGGTAAAATACAGAAACAAAAGCCACTTCATAGAACAAACTTTGGTCACATGTCAGAAGTGGAGCAAAAATATTGTTTCAATCCAGAAGTGCTTTCAGTTTCATTTGTTTTTCATTTAATAAAGAAATGTGGTCCAGATATGATTAAACTGCTACTGAAGCTGTTAGCATCTATGCTAATCTCTGTAAGAGCAGACACTTCCTGCTGTCATCTCACTTGTAGCTCCCACCTCTTGACCCAAAGTGTGACCCAAAATTGGGTCTTTTTCAGTGGGTTGTGAGCCTTTGTCTGAAAAAAAATTGTTCTGAAATATTTCTTGTGCTTTTAACTTGAAGAAGATTTTTATATGTGGTGGAGTGCTGTCTATTTACTCTCCTTAAAGGGATACTTCAGTTTTTTAGGTGGGGTTGTATGAGCTCTATATGGCCACTATGTACGCTAGATGTAGTAGAAAGTTCTCTACTCTTCCTCAGTAAGCCACAGTTTGTAAAATTTTAAAACTAAAGTTTATCTGGAACTAGAAATGCTTAGAATACAAGGAATATGTGACGTGAGTTGGTTAGTTCCAAATAAACTATTTTTCAAAAGTTAATGCACTCAAAAAAAATTCTAGGTAGCCTACTCTTAAAGTGTGGTATTATTGTTTGATGGGAGTTCATGTGGTGGAGAAAATTTGGTACAATACTTCCCTGTTCGTGGCTGGTTCTGTGTCACAAACTTTTCATGGCCAAATGAGCAAGAGGAGAGAACTTTCTACTGCATCTGATGCACGGATAGTGGCCATGGAGCTCATACAACTCCACC
This sequence comes from Scarus forsteni, assembly GCA_036419115.1. Taxonomy (NCBI): domain Eukaryota; kingdom Metazoa; phylum Chordata; class Actinopteri; order Labriformes; family Labridae; genus Scarus; species Scarus forsteni. Next base: position 15,130,013 of record JAZDUH010000011.1, on the reverse strand, counting down.
TCAAAAAAACCGACCATCCCTTTACCAACATGTGGTGATAAAACCCTGACACATTTTAATACTACAGCTTTTGTTGTATACTTAATAAGTAGGTACTTAGCTAAAGCGACATGTTTTTGAAACTACTTTCTAGTAGCTGGACTTTATTTCAGAAGAACTAGAACATTTTCCTCAATTTGAGTCACAGTTTGTCATTTAGGGGTGATGGTGGGTCCTGAACAAGACCAGTTGAGAACCACCGCTGTAGAGGACTCTGATTGGTCCGTGCCACTTTGGGCCACTCACAATCATTGCAGATTGGAGCTTGGAAAGGTGCATCAAGCTGCTGTGAAAGGTTACAGTGAACTATGTGCTGTTTAAAAAACAAACATGTGAAAAATGTTTTGATTTTGATCGTGTAAAAGTAACTTTTCTCTTTGTGGGACACTGAAAACAAAAACAGTTCTGTGACCTGTTTTTGAGTTTCAGTCCACCATCCAAGAACAACTGGTTTTGAAATCTGTTATATCAAAGAATATTGAATTACAGAATATTTTATCCCGCCTGCTTTGACTTTTTCTGACTTGTGAGCAATCTGATCGCTTCCCCCTCCTTTTAACCCTCCCTTTAGCGTACCAGCCGCTGTATTGAGTTACAGAATATGCTCTGATTCACACAGAGAGGATAAGAAGCAGGGCAGGTCACACTTCTTTCATTTCCTCACAGGAGGCGACAAGCACATCTTAGCGAGGTGGAAAACAAAAGGGCGCTGCGGGGAAGACGGACGGCTGCTGTGTGTGTGCTGAAAGCTGAGACAGAGCAGAGGCCCACAAACACCTTTGGAGGGGCCGTTCACTCGTCACCAAGGTGTTCATATTCACATTCCAGGACCCACCAACACCTCCGTCCAACACATGATCTGATCTTTGAAGTCAGCCTGAGGAGAGGTGGATACAGCTGTGATAAATGGAGGCGTAATATGTATTGGAAAACTATTCAGCTTTATGAAAAATCAATTTTAACGGGCAAACCGATACATTAAACTTGCCGGGCACAAATCTATATCTATAGCTGAGGGCAAATATATTCTTAAGTCAAGAAAAAGGCATAAATTGTGAGTATATCTGGAGGTTGAGCCTGTGAGGAAATAATATGAATACTCAGCGCTACAACAAGTGATAGTTGTACTGCAAGGATGACAGAGTTTTGTCAGCTAACTCTTTAGTTAGCATCATATTGGGCACATCACATGGAGCCTGTTTTTGGTGTTTCGTGGACTCCTTTTACCTGGCCAGGAGCTGGATCTGCCTGATTCAATATCTGTATCAGGCAGATACAACAATTGCGAGATGGCCATATCAGCTTCCTTTAAAGCAGGAAGAGGTAAGAGCTACAAGTGAGACAAAAGCAGGAAGTGACTATTCGTGCAGACATTAGCATTGATGCTAACAGCTTCAGTTTGTAGTTTTATCAGATCTGGACCACACTTCTCAGGAAGGATGTTTTTGCTTTTGCATAGGAAGGATGTTTTCACTCCCCTTCGGACATAATCTGAGGAAAGTTTTACAAAGTGGCTCACGGTACACCTGAAGCAGTCGTGCCTGCCTTCTACATTATCTGCTTGGCCTGTAATGACTTTAAATTATGGAACGATCATCCAACTGCCAATATTACAGCCAATATATTCAATGTTTATGGCCAACATGTTTGGTCAAAATATCAATTAGAAATAGTGGCAAAAACAATCTTATCTGCTGATATGGATAATAAACTTTCTAGGCAGATACCGATACTGGTCTGATAATATAATGCATCTCAATAAACTTCATGTTTAAATCCTATTTTATAAACTTTTCTACTTTATTCAACAATAACCTCGTAAACTTACTGAAAACTCCATAGACTTTTTGACAGGGTAACCAGCACAACATGGCCTCCAAAATTCTGTCATTCTTGACCTTCCCTATAAGACAATAAGGTCAAGACTGCTGCTTGTTAGTCCAGATGTATTTCATCCATCTATCCATTCAACACCTATACTGCTTCTCCCATCCAGGGTTGCCTATCCTGGCTGACACTGGGCGAGAGGCAGGATACACCCTGAGCCGGATGCCAGCCGAGTGCAGGGCCACATAAGCCCAATTTCCACTGCTGTTTCGGGATCCCCCATTTGTTCCGTCTACAGATTTTATGAGTCTCTTAGATGTCCCAAGGTGTAAATATCTTTTTAGATTAAGGCTGTCAAAATCAACATGGATTGACCCATTATAGTGATTAATCTGATTAAAATTTTACACAATTAGCCCATCTGCAGTGCAGAATGACTCTAAATCACTTAAATGTCTCTGGGAATGCATAATGGGGAAGTTTGTCCCAGTAGACTTGCCGTAGCACATGTTGATACACACAAGGCCCTGTCAGTGGGAAATCTGAATTAAAAAAAAACTCAAAATGGATACATGGACTGACATACAGATATATACTCTGGAAAGAGTTTTCTTTTCACTGAAGCACCTTAAGTTTAAAGTACCACAATAACGTGAAGCATGAATCAGTCAGAAAAACTGCTAACATTTTAACTAACGCATCTTCCAGCTTACAACAAACCACCTTCACATGATTAATATAGATTTAAAAATGCATATTTAATTACAGTTAAGTAAAATTAATCCACAGCAACCCTGTTATTGATCTGATTCAAAATTTTAAGTGATCGACAACCCTATTATGCATATATATTTAACAAAGGCACTAATTAACATAATGAGCAGTGGCGTCTAGCCAATAGAGGGTGCTAGGGTGCCGCCCCCCCAGTGGAGAGTGTGATTTTAAATGTAGATACTTTATTTTGAAAAAATGTATATTACCAAAAATTACTTATTCAAATGTGTAATATAAATATAAACATGAATAAATACACATTAATATATAAAGTTATTCATTTTCATTAATGTAAAACAAAAGTAAGCCTACTCGTCTCTACCTCCGTGTCTGATGGTTGCTGGAAAAAGTGCCCATAAGACAGTGACGAATAGCCAATAAGGGACTGTTGCTAGGGCAAGATAAACGCATATCAACGTGAATTTGGCCAATCAGCGCCGTTGAAAATAATCTCCGAAGGGCGCTTCTGAAATCGCCCCACGGGTTAATTCGGCTCGTGTCGGTGCCGGTGTGCCGTATTAACTGGTGTTAGATTAACTGGTGACAGTCCAGGCAGATGTGAAGGGGGCGTTCCTTTGAAGGACCTTTTTGTTTACTATCATAACATCTCCCGAATCCATATTATACACAAAAATTAGCTCTTTACACCCATTTACTTACTTAGTGGTGGAAGTGACTTCACAACATTGAGCGTGACAACGAAAGATTTTGAAGAATTACAGACTTATTTGACGGTGTAAATATACGGAAGGTAATATATAGGTAACTATCTTAGATGCCTGATCAAAATGTCAAACTTTGGACAGTGTCAACTTGAGATAGCCCCGAAACTCGCATTTTACCGTCACTTCTGCGTATCAACAAACAATTCGTTCATGTTCAATGTATAACGGAGTCGGGAGGACTTGAAAATAGGTAAAGAGAAGTAGGTTTTTTATGTTGAGGAAAAGTAATGTGGACAATTAGACTCATGTTCAGCTTACTCATTTCTGTATAAAGTTATTGTTAATTTACACATGCACACATGGTCCCCTTACTCATTTCTGTAAAGTTATTTTTAATTTACACATGCACACATGTTCCCCTTACTCATTTCTGTATAAAGTTATTGTTAATTTACACATGCACACATGTTCCCCTTACTCATTTCTGTATATGAATTGTTAATTTATCTGTTATTTTTAATTGGAATCAATAATAACACTTTTACGAAGCACTGGTATCCTGTAGTTTGTGTCGAATCGTAGTGGTATGGTTATTAAAAACTGAGTGTTGCACAGTACTGCCCCACCAAGAATATTTTTCACCAGCCGCCACTGATAATGAGAATGTTTTTGGACAGTGGAAGTGAGAGAACCAACACATGCATGGGAAGATCGACACAGGGTTCAAACCAGCAACCTTTTTGCTGTGAGGCAAGCTCACTACCTAGTGTGTCACCGTACCATCCTCTCAAGCTTGTGTTTACTATACATCGTTTTTTGGACATCTTAAAATCATATCCAAAAATCCCAAACACTTTAAGTCGATAGATCACAGAATGTTGGGGAGAGCTAAAATGCTAATTCATATCTGCGTTTAGGATTTCTCACTGCAGTGCTCTATAATAATGATGAAACTGCAGGGACAGCAGGGGCCTGTAATCTTTAGGTTTATTCAAGATTACAGGATTAAGTGCATCATGAAAAGAGAAACACTAAATCTCCATCAAACGGCACTGCTGCAGAAAGTATAATTAAATTCTTGCAACTTTATTTGAGCAGGTGTGTCAGCTAAGAGCAAACTCTTATTTACAGAAATACTCTGGCATAAGATGAAGCAGAGTCAACAGATCTGGTGTAGAACAGCGGGGCACGACAACTTTCCCACTGATCACATTTAATACAAAACAGAGTGCAGGAGCTCTGCTGAGCGCCGGGGCCTCCTGCCTTGCTCCACCATCACTGCGTACACAGGTGAGGAATAATCTGAGCTGGCTGCTGGGTGGATCTGCTCAGAAATATTGGGCCATTTTCCATCAAATGGTCTGCAAGTCATCTCAGGAAGGAAATCAGGCAGCTGAAGTGGAGGGAGAGAGAGGCAGAGGAATGACAATCTCACATCTGACTCTCCATCTTCAGGCTGCTGCTGCAGACAAAATCAAAGTTATAGTGCTGATCTAAAAAGAAAGCTGAAGATAAATCAGTCAGAGGTTTCCTATAAGAATATGATTTACAATGAAGGGCGTTTTCATAAACTACTTCACTTTCAGCTGACTTTTTAAAGAGAGTGTGGTGGAACTGAACTTTATCTTTTCTTCTTGTTGTTTTGTTATAACTCCATAAATTTACAACTATTATCAGTTAACAGATTCTGTAATTCCTCCGCTCTCTTTCTGTCCATGCTTCATTTTTGTGCAGCTGACTTTTCATGAACAGCCATTATTCTCTGGCTGCTGTCTGCTCTGTTGTCACGATGTGTCACTCTATTTCCTATCCACGCAAACAGGAAGGCCTAACAAGACATTTTCAGATTCAGTGGAGACTGGCTATCACCTCCGACCTTCACTCTTCATTTTTTTTCAGATTTCAGACTCTAAAAAAAGGTTTTTACAAACATAAGGATGAATAAGTCGGTGGAAATAGTCCTATGGTGGGGACTTGATCATCACAGGTCAGCATGTTAGTGAAATGTTTCAGCCTGACACACTCCACTGTTCAGTATATTTCACAAGTCCAACTGGGAAGCAACCCATAAAAACTGTTTGGGGAGGACAGAACCTTCTAAAGCAAGTCCAGCAGGTGATTGGAAGACTGTTTTATCAATCAGGTTCATTACAGGCCAATCAGTTAATGGTTGGCATTACTGCTACAGTGCAAAGTGAATGTGAGACACTTTGTAAGACAAAATGTCACCAAATGGAGTGAAAATATCATGTTGATGGATTTGTATGAATACAGACATTGAATCAGGCAGTTCCAGCTATATATGTTTTTTTTTTTTAATTGTAGTTTTTTCTATTTAAACTTTTGGAATTTTCTTGCATAACTGCATCTGAGTATTAGAAAAACAAATAAAACAAGCCAATTAAACATATTAATAACATGTTCCCTGATTTGGTGTATGACTATCAAAAGATTAAAAGATGTCCATATACTCTGTACTCTTATGGCTACTTATCCTGAGGAATACAGACAGTAAATGGAACATACATGTCATGCTTTGTTAAAAAAAATCACTTATGTTGTCTCATCTTACGTAACCTGACATGGCAGATCGACAGTTCCATATGGAAAATATTTCACTGATCCATCTGGGGAGGAGCCCTGCGGAAATGTTTTCAGGGACAGATCCTTCAAAAACAACAACAGCTTGTGATTGGACGATCGTTTGGCTCAACACACTCATCGCAGACCAATCCATATCAAGCAGTGCTGCTATGACATAGCATATGTAGTGGCTAAACGTAGCGGCTAACGGTTAGCAAACAACAGTAAATGGCCATTAGCCATAGCGGCTAACTATTGTTAGCTGCTACGGCTAACAGCCAACTGTTGTTTGCCCTTGTAAGCCGTCCGCTAGCTGCTAGCTAAACTACCTTGAAACTATCATTTCACATCAAATTATACCAGACAGATGTAACATTTAACACTTATATGGGACATGAACCTCGTCAAAGACAATCCTACATTTTATATGCATGAGTGAAAAACCATGAATTAGTTTTTAAAAATGTTTTACGTGTATTCCTGATTAAGACTTTAGTCAACATTACGGAAAAGTATCAAGCTATCACTGAGTAAGTATTTGGCTGTTTGACAGGCATAATTTGTTTTATGGAAGAGCAAACTTGGAAATATGATTTTTTTCCATATCACTGAAACTTTCTACTGATGAAGAAAAGTTCCTGGGAGTGAATCTCCTGATTTGGCCTGCAAGCAACTCGCAATGCCTTCAGCAGAGCATGAACCAGGAAGTTTATTTTAAAGAGCCTTTCTCCCTCATTCAAGGCAATTCTTGTACTATTCTGAAATGACTGTAAATCTATACTTCTCATATTTTTAAAACCACATGAACCATATGAAATTAAATTTTCCATTCAGCAGTATCTAAAGTCTCAAATCTGATCAGAGTTTTCAAACCAGGGCTGCAAAGAGTTTGTTCATAAAACCAAAAACAATCACTTCAACTACAATAGGAAGTATTTTTTGGAACAAAATTTGATTTCATTATCATGGTCGATTGTTTGGGCAACTTTTTGTGTGCTGTACCAAGACAAATTGAAGCAGACTTCTCGGTGGAAACACAGCTTTAGATGTGGATTTCTACAGACTGTGCATTTAACAGACAGCAGCACAAAGTACCACACAACAGGGCCAGATCTATATTTGGGCCACAATGTGCACAGGTCCACCCAATCAGTCATGACAACACTATTATATGAATAAATGAAAAAAATGACGAAAGCATGTAATTTAAGTTTGGGTTGTATTATTTGTCTTGATGGGATACAGATTCTGAAAGATGTAGGGCTGCTACTTAAAGTGATGAATGTTCACAACATCTTCTGTTAGGTAAAAAGAGATTTTCTGTCATTTTGAAAATTAAATTAAAAGTTTTTCAGCTTTTGAAACAAGCTGGTTTAACTACCTTTTTTTACTGTAAATTATTTAGTGAGTAAACCGTCTTATTACAGTTTGATATAATAGTTAATCAGGGTAAGTCATAGCATTAAATAAAATTAATAAAGAGAATAAAACTAATATTTTCAGACCCATAGGCATAGGAATCAAAAGCCAACTCCAGTTTAGAATTAATAACAGCTCCTTAAAAGAGTCAATGTAATTAGTCTTTTGGTTTATGAATTTCTTCTACTTTGTTCTGCATGCCTCGTATCAAGGATGCCTCACTCTCTTTAGAGGCAGTCAGCATAAATGTCAAAGAAACAAAGCATGGCAGATAGAGGGAACACATACGGTCTTATTTTTCAACAAAACACACTGCACAATTATCATTATGTGGAAACATCAATAACCTGCAGAAATATTTACCCATGCAACATGCAGAATATCAGGAGGATCATGTGTTTGTTGTTGCTGCCACTGCAAACCTATACTGGCAAACTTTTCCGCACACAGAAAATCAACACATATTGATCGTAAGGGAACCATTACAGAATCCCATTGATAAGCAGGACTGTTAATGGCACTGGTATTAATAAAATCTTATCAATTCCCATCCCTACCCACCCATTCTGTATCCACCACTGCTAAACCATAGCAAAATAAATATGAAATCCTTAAGGCATAATGATAGCAGCATGTCATTTTGTCTCTGTTTCAGAAATGCACTATCAAACACATTTAGACGTTACAAAATTGCATCATGGGAGCTCTAGGACACTGGTTTTAGAGCTTGACAGCTGAAATCCAGGGTATTTTAGTTCCACATTTGTCCTCTCTTTCTGTCTTTCAAGTACCGACTAAATTTATAGAAGCGTATCAGAAAATTGCTGAGGCACATCTTTAACTGCACATTTGATGCAGGATCACACTCTGATTCTCTCTGCTGTTTACCGTTTCAGGCACCGTAAAACCACTCCAGCTCCTCTCTTATCCCACCTCTCTCTCTCTCTCTGTCTCATTCGCCCCCTATCCCTCCCCTTATTGCTTGAAAACACACATGTACCTGTCCCACTGGTTAACCCCCACCCACCACAACCATCCATCCAACCACCCACATACACACATGCACGCACTCCACACTTGAATGCACACAGGAATGCGAGGGGAATGACACAATCCACCAAATGCTAAAACCTGGCCGGCCTGGTCCAATGAATGGCCATTCAGACGTGGGGACAAAGCCCAGGCTGGATTTGTACTATACGTCGAGGTCAACGGTCACACAAAGCACTGACAGAAGTAGAAACCAGAGATGAATGCCCAGCTCTCTCTTTCAAACACTGAACCACGGCTAAAGAAGATTCATACTCGCCAAACAGCATGGGATTAAAAAAGCATTTGGAAAAGCACACTTACTCATTGTTATTTATCTCCACAACATTAAGGCTACATTAGTGCAGGTCTATAGTTTGTGGGCCACATGAGAGCAGTAGAGGAATGATTCACTAACACAAAGATAATCAAAGTACATTAATCAGCCAACCTAAACACTTCCTAAAGCCCCCGCAGCATCGCCTGGTTATGGTACCTTTTGGCGATGGCAGGAGAGAAAGAAAGTATGAGAGTTTAAGCTTATACTGCGCCATAAGCTGCTCTCAGCCCGAGGCACAGGAGAAGAAAAGAACATCTCTTCTTGATTAAAAGGGCTGAGGACCAGAAAGGGAAACATAGAGGAGGACAAGCTTCATGCCCTCAGGGGTAAAGGCTCTTTGGAGAAACACAAGGCAAGAAGAACAGGCTATGAGACAGCGAAATGTAAGAGGGTGCGAGACTCATTTCTCACCCATGTATCGTACTGCTCCTCTCATTATTCCTAAGAGTCGACGAGTTAGATGAGAGGCATGTTCGCAACAAGAGCCTCAACCAAGGGGGAAAAACCTCCCCTATTAAACTCTGTACCCGCACATCTCTGCTCTGATCACAGACAGCTCTGGTGGGGTTTTATCTAACTAAAGATAAAAACAAGAGATCAGAGTATGATTTGTTTACCTCACATCCTTGAGCACTGAAATAAAACCCAACTGAGGATAGAATAAAGGATCATGCTAATGCAACAACAACAGTGTGTTTTTGCAAAAGCAGAGCAGCTTCGTGGAGGGTTGTTTGATGTGAATTTAGGACAGAATTTCTGCATGTCACTGGACTCTCTGGAAAATTATCATCAGTCACAGGCCAACACATCAGTCGGCTTATCATTTTGTAAGAGCAGCCGACTGTCTGTGGCCTCAGGTTCCAAGAAGCCTCATGAAATAGGCAGTTTTTGAAAATCCTGCACCAACTGCAAGATGCTATCATGTCAGTATCAAATCTCTGGGAAATGTCCAACAGCCTGTCAAATCTTAACCTTGTGCAGCAGCTGGATCTGCCAAATTGAATGTCTGTAATCAGGCAGATCCATCTTGTCAAGCTCTAATCTATAATGATTGTAGGTGGCCAAAGTGGGACAGCCAATCAGCTTCCTTTTTCAAGCGGTGGAAGCTACATGCCAGGAGATTAGCATAGATGCTAAAAGGTTTAGCAGTAGTTTTATCAAATCTGGACCACTTTTCTTTATTAAAAAAATATCCTATTGATAGAAAGTAAAATTTCACTCCACTTCCAGCATGTTTGGCAAAAACTTATCCTACAAAGTGGTTCAAGCTTTAATGAATGAATGAATTAATGCTAAGTTTATTTCAAACATATAACAAAGGCAAAAGTACAGACAGAAAAACAGAGCTTTTATACTTTACACTGCAGGAGTGGCCACCTACTTCACATCTGATTGGTCAGCAATGGATTGGATTGATGGACTGATCAGCCAATCACCTGTCTGATGTGCTTCTGAAAGGCTCTGTCCAAAGACTTTGTATGGGCTGTTGTCCAACAGACTAGTGAAGTATATTGGACGGTCCATCTGGTGTCAGGTTAGCTAGATTTATGCGGTATTAAGGCAGTCCTCAAGGCAGGTATATTTTGTCTTTTTACTTTTGAAGCAACAAAACTGACTTCAATATTTTACAGTTTAAATAATTTTCTCCTCTAATGAAACTATCAAACTATAAAGCCTTATTGGTGTCTTCAACTACCCATCCTTAAGCTGCATAGATGAACATTGAATGTCCCGTGTCCTTTTGTGTTTGATCATTTACATCTTATCCAGGGTGTCTTTTGAGATTCATTGAGAAATTCTCTGATTTGAGGGGGCAAAAGGCTACAGGAGGCTATAATAATAAGCTTTGGCTGGTTGGCTGCCCCATTCTGCCTAAATGCATGTACTGTTTTATAGCCATTTTTAGGCAGTCTATTTGTTTTAAATGTGTGACAGCTTTATAGGGCTGGAGTTGATATCGATTTGGAGGTGAGGAATCACTCTAGTGAAGGCCTGGTTCGAATTTAAAGGGTTTAAGCACAAGCTGTCAAGTGGTATTTCTCTATTTAACAAAAAGGAAAAATATAAACATAACTGATTAACTGGTTATCTTTAAAAACAAAGTAATGCTCAATATTTTAAAACTGGTCATCATAATCTTTAGAGATTTAAAGTTTGCTTTTACCACAAAGTTCATCAAATTAAACAATCAAAATTGGCTTGAGTACAGTCCATGAATTAAATAACATCACATAACACTCACTTTTGACGCACTTGACAGCCAGGGCGAAACACATCATTTCAGCAGCAGAGCAACCTGAACAATGGGCTCAGGAGTCCTCTGTAAACTCCTGATCAGGCCTCAGTGGCCACACCTGTGGCCGACTGCTGCAGGTGGACATGTGTGCCTGCACAGGAGACATTTCTCAGGGATGAACAAGTAAATCCCCATTTACTCATGCATAAGCTTATATATAAGATACAAGATCTTCCAGACACCTTTCAGGATTTGTTCATCCCCACCACACAGGTACACACATATCAAACTAGGCACAGCCACAACAGTCTAGTCTTACCCCACACATGAACTTCAAGACACCAGGTCAGCATCACATTTAGAGGTCCTAAGCTCTGGACTGAATTAAGCTCACCACTGCGATCAGTGTCCTCCTATTCTACTTCCATAAAGCATTTGAAGAAACTTCTGTTGCCAGCCTGATCTCTGTCCTTGTCCTTCTAATTGTGTGTTTCTTGCTTTTGCTGCATCTTTCCTGAATTTTATATTTACTGTGTTATTGCTTCTTTGGTTTGTAGTGTTTTTCACTTGTTTTTCTCTTGTTTTGTCTCTTCTTTTTTGTTTTTTGTTTTTTGCTGAGTGTTTAGCCTGCATGTTATGAGATTGTTATGGGCAGGTGCGGAACTCTGTACAAGCCTGCAGAGGCTTCGTTCCCACCTTGCTCAGTTTTGTACTTGTACTAAACTTGAGCTAAACAAAATAAACTAAACTAAGCTAAACTAATCCTAAACCTTGAATCTTCAAATAAGCAAACATGCTTTGACAACAGGGTGAAACTAAAGATAAAACCTTTGGAGCCAGTGTCATCCACTTGTCCAGATGTCACCAAACATATTTGCACAGTTTCGATGATACTCAGAGTTTCTACTTTCAGTTTGACTAAAGATCATTTAATTTCTGAATGTCAAAAGCCCACCATAAGGCCTCACCATATCATGCTTAAGCACCATAATTGCTTTTAACTATATTTGGACGGCCCTGATACTGACTGCCCCTGGGCCCACATGACCTCCCATAAGGTCCAGGCTTATTTGGGCTAACTATAATGTTCTCAAGGAGCGGGGAGACTTCGTTGAAATGGAATTTCTAGATAGGCATCAGACATATAAATAAGATGAAAATGAGTCCTTGAAAGTAAACACTGGTGTGCATCTTTATTATGAATAGTGATACAGATTAGGCTACACACAGAACAGTAATCAAAACATATTTTATCTATTTATTGTTTTTAACTGGTATGATCCAGATCTTCAATATGAAGACCACATTTCCCATCATCCCAAAAGGTCCCATGCCCTGGTGAGTTTGAATGCTTACATCTTTGGTGTTTATTAAGCAGATTTGAATTAAGTTGGGTCCCCTTTGGAAACTAAGGGTGCCCAAGAGGCTACAAGAGGCTATGTGCTGATAGGCTGTCCAAATGATGCCTGATGGGAGCGGGGAAGATGGGTTACCAGCTATGGAGCAAACTTTTAAGACAGTCATGAAGTCTGCCTGTGTCGAGCAGAAAACACATGTGAGTAGCTATTACATCAAAACCCTCAGGAAGTAAATAAAAGGAGGGTGGTATTTTTTTAAAGCTGCAGTGTGCTTTTTATTTTTGTGTCACTGGCCACAAAAAATGTGATAACCTGTCAACATCTTACTGTAATTTCTCAATTTAAACACTCACTTGATTATAACACCAACCCCATATTTTAGTGATATTTGCCTGAATAACACTGTACTAGATTATAACACCCCTCCCCCCCCCCAAAACTTTTGCCCAAACCTTACTCTATCAGACAATCAAAAATTACCTTTATTCAACGTTTTAATAAATGAAATTTCAGTATTTTTTTAACAAAAACACAATTTTCTCTCTCAAACGGATGCAGAAACACCTCAAGAATGCTCAGTCATAGTGTACCAACCAATCAGAGAGCAGCTATCAACATGCCAATGTCTTCAACCAATCACAGTGCAGCTATTTTGCATCCCGTTGTCACATCACAGCAGCGCTCTGTGTTTACCAGTGAGTGGTAACACTTGAGAATGAAATGATGATTATACAAAGCTAAACTAATTAAGACCCAAAATATTTGATTAGAACAGTTTAACAGTCAGTTTAATAAGAATTATGCAAGTTTGGCAGGAAGGATCCTGGAGAAAGAGAATATTTCAGCTTTTTGTATCAGATGTGTTGCAATCACGATGTTGGCGAGATGAAATATTTTAAGTATTTTGCTTTACTTGTGTATAATACGCACCCGGAAAATTGGATCTTATTTAAAAGCAAAATATTGCATGTTAAAATTGAGAAATTATGGCATTACTGAAGCCATGTGATAGATCATCAGACATATATGCCCACTTCTTGCTCTGAATTAAGCCTTTAGAAATTCTAGTGAGGGACACCCACTTTCCGGCCAATCAGGACTCAGTTCAGGAAATTTCCACCAAGTATTTGTCCTCATTATATCTAAATGCGTTTTAGATGCTGTTTAGATTGTACAGATAATGTTTTTTTATGAAGGGATGTGGTATTGTGGCTATTTTGTGGCTGTAAATACATTACATTGGCATAATGCTAATGGCAGCTAAAGGCGCACAATCACAGTGGACTGGTTGTGCAAAAAGGAAGAGGTGCGGAGAGGACCATTGAGTGGGAAGGGAGGGGGGGTTAAAATTGCCTCATTACAGTCATCCAAGTTACACACCCCAGCTTTAGAGGGCCATAATGCATTTCTCTATGAGATTTTAGTAAAAGGTATCATTCTTCAGCACCCCAAGCTCCTTCTAACAACATTGAAAGCAAAGAAATTTGATTTTACAGGACATGGGACCTTCAGAGGAAAATCTCAGGCTCTTGCAGAACAAAATCATGGCCTAAGATATTTATGTTGGTGAAGACAGAGCGGATGATTTTCCGGTGTAGCATATGCTTCCATCACTTAGTCTTTTTCAACATCATTTTTGGTGTGCATCAAGCAGACTTGAATGAGTTAATCATCACATCACAACTGAAGTGTGTGGATTTGCACTTCAAAACCTCTTCAAACCTCAGAAAACAGCAAAATGATTATTTTAAAACACAAGCACCCAGTGGAATGGTGGAAAGCATTCAGAAAAAAAGGAGTATTTTGTATTCAACACGGTAGTCTGAGTATGTTTAAGATGTTTAAGCTTCATTTTCTCCATTCACGGCATGTCTATGAGTTACCAGGGGAAAAATTATACATGACCTTAATGTCAAAAAGGCTGGTATTATGCTCGTAAAGATGCAAGGTCTTTGAGAAATACTTTGACATTTTGAGCTCCAGTCTGGTATTCCTCTTCAACAAGCCCTTGTAATGTTGTGAAAGAGGAAGGAGCTGCTAATCACACATGATCTCAGAGCTGGTATTAGCATTCCACCCTGAAACCTATGGATACTGCCAACCAAAAGCTGACTTCTCTGCCAGTAGAAGTTTATTCTTACCCTGACAACATGATTAAAAAATGTGTAGCTTTGGCACAAATGGAGAAATACTTTGCAGAACTCAGAGCTGATGAAAGAAAATGTAGTTTGCTCACTTAAATAAGGGGGAGGCTAGTCAAACAACAGCTTAACACCATCATTAGCACTCCACTCACAGTAAGCTAGTGTGGTCATGTTAGCCAGTGAGCTATATCTGAGCTTTTTTGCTTTGTTCCATATGTAAATTGATTCTTTTTTGTAGTATTTGTCATTACAGCTAATTATTTTGTAGACCACCCAGCAAATACTAAAAGAAAATAGGACTAAGCCTAAATAAACAAGGGAGATGCCAAGTATTGAATGTTACTATCTGTATGAGCTAGCTACCTAGCTGTATTTTCATACTCAAGTGAGAAGTAATTTTTCTCCATTTAATCCACAAAAATCTTCTCGTCAAAGTAAATGATAAATCTACAATTATAATTCAACAAGGGCAAATCAAGCAGCAGTGCCTTTTAATGGGCATTGGCTTACCTATTGGCTAAACTCACCTTTAGCTTCAAACTGTTTTCCATTTCAAAAAGTCTTCTTAAAGGCTCTGGACACCCACACAGGCGTTTTTAATCATTATGGTAGATTAGGCAAGGGACAGGTTAAAAGCAGGTTGGGCTATGATGAGAGATTTAGATGTCATAAGGACTAAAGGGTAAATCAGGTGGCAACCTCTGAGCTTCAAAACGAGGCTCTATGAGGAAATGCAAACACCTGTAGTACCCCCAAGTGCCCACTTGAGGCTGACAGCAGAGACCTGACACCCCAAATAATTGAAAATAAAATGAAAAGACATAGCAGCCCAAATAAACTTGCAGCCTGGTTCAAAGGCCTATTTGATTATTATCATTATTATTATTTGGCCCTGAAATGGCTCATTGATTGGAAGCAACGTTGGTTTTTACACATTGCTATTTTTTGCAGGCAACCTTGTAGAAAACAGTAAAAGTGTGACATTTTGTGGCATGCTTTAAATGGGAAATAGGCAGTGCCATGTTGTGGACAAATGTGAAAATAAAAAATTAAAAGCTAGTAGTCCAAAATAAAAACTTAAGAAATGTTTATGTTCAGATAAATGTAGGATAAAACATAGCAAATTGTAGTTGGTAGGAGAAAATTTGTCAGTTTTTCATGTAGCTTACTCATTTTAGGCTAATTTCCTAAACCAATTAAAAATTATATCCTCTCGGAAATTTGAGTTATA
The DNA here is from genome assembly GCA_036419115.1 of Scarus forsteni. Lineage (NCBI taxonomy): Eukaryota > Metazoa > Chordata > Actinopteri > Labriformes > Labridae > Scarus > Scarus forsteni. The sequence continues at coordinate 15,114,368 of JAZDUH010000011.1, read as the reverse complement.
TTTACTCAACAAAGCCAAAATGGCTTGAAGATTAAAAAAAATGAATTGCACAACATGTACTGGGATCTCTTAAGGGCTTCATTCTATAGCTAACTTGTTAGCTGTGTTTTACAGGAGAGCTTGTTAATGTTTTAGAGAAGTACTACCTTTGGTTAAAACCAACAGTTGATAGGAGGACAATATTTAAATGTTGTCATTGGCTCATTTCTTACTTGTCAGCATAACTTGCTCATAGTAAAAATGTGACAGTAAACTCACCTTTAGTGTGTGACTGTGTTGTTTTCCATGACCTGTTTATTCATTAATTTATCTATCTATTTAATCATTCCTTTGTGGTCTCCCACACTCGGAAAAACATTTGGCACATATGATTTCATATAATATCAACCTGATATAAAAAATATATGTTGGGTGGTTTGCTAAACAGCAGCTCAGCATTGTTCTTGAGCATTTCCTCAGTTAACAATGAAAACTGCTGGCTGCCAACTCAAGTGTTAGCTGAGGTGGTGCTGTGCTTTGTTTTTTATTCATGTAAAGAATACAAATAAGTTCTGAAGCTTTGGAGTGAAAGCAGAAAACCTTCATGATTCTTTCTGTTCTTTGTTATATTTTAAGGAAAACAACCTTTCGGTGCATGACCACCACCAATTAGTATGTTGATCAGAGAGTAGACCGTTAATAAACCACACACATTACAACAGCATCCACTGAGGAGAAACAACAAACTAAACAGCAAAATGTCAAAGTAGACCTTAAAGGTTCATTAAAATCCTCAGACAAAAGTCACTCATTAAAGATTTGTGCTTTATAAAAATGGCATTAAAGTACACAAAGATCTGAATGGCACTGAGAGATGGAGAATACAGATTAAGAATCAAAAATGCATCAGTTATATCAAGACAAACAAGTCTGAGGCCAGATAACTTCCTTAGGAAATTTGTACAAAGAAAACCTTTTCTACAGTGTTCTCTGGTCTCTGAGTCCACTTGGTCCTCGTTCAGTCCAACTTGAATGAATTTTGAGCTGCCAGCAGATGCACAGGCAGTAGAAATACCCAACCACACTCCAAGAGGAACACATGAAGGTTACAATTCACTTTGAAATGACAAAAGTGCTGATATGTTTCGTGTCTCTCTTCTCTTCAAATGTGGAGCTGGATGTGGAGAGTCCAACTGGGGAAGAAAAGTGTTTTTATGCTGAGAAACAACACTCTCCAAAGTCTGCATGACACATTACACCTGAGTAAAGAGGAGGTAATGCTGAATCCAAATGGTGAGTGAACGAAATCCAACAGTTTAGAAGTTCACTCTTGACGTGGAAGTGTCTGTAATGTCATACACATGGTATAAAATGCAAGACACCCAGGGTGAAAACAGTTCTCATTCATAATTAAAGGACAATATGAACACTGAAATCCTTGGATTGGCACTGGCACTGCTTCTGTCCTTTGGCCAAGTGACTTTTATTGGTACAACAAACCAGTCTGCTGCCAGTTCTTAGAACAACATGGAACTACTGAAATGCTGTAAACGCTCTCCTCTGGGTTTAATACAATAATTGAGTCATAACCTCAAGATACAAAAACACCGACCTCTGACTGTAAAAATTAGTCTTTTTTTTTCACGCTGCCTTCTCCTCATGGTCGCTGAGGAAGAGACTCTGATTGGGTGCCCCCTTCGCTTTTTTTTCTTATTTATTCTTTTGATATATAATTTCTGCAAATCTCTTGGAGTCCGTAGGTCACAGGAGATGACCCAGAGTGCTCTCGGTACACGGCTGCTCCTGCGCGCTGGATGTCACGTCCAGGTCAGGAGACTGGTGAGCTAGAAGGTCACAGTTGCAGTGCTCTTGTTTCGAAAGGTCATGGTCTGGATGCTGGAAAGAATTTTCCTCTGATGCCCTGCCAGAGTAACTCCCATGTGAAGCAAATCCCTGAAAACAATTTAAAAAACAACAATTAGAGAGGAAGAACAAAAACATTAAATGGAAATGAAAAACAATTAATAAGACAGATAAGAGAATATATGAGGTAATGGAAAATATTTTATTAATCTTTAAGGTAATTCTTGTCTCGTGTTGCTCCAACATTAAAGCACAAAGTAAGGCAAAAGCATCAAACATACAGAAAACATAATGTGCATTATAAAGCCTTGGGGGGTTAGGATTAACCAAAAAAGGTCCTTAAATACCACAAAGTGAGGAAAAATACGTTGAATTTAGTTTGCAGAATGTATCTCTCTAGTCCACTGGGGCAACAGCCCGCAGACAGTGATTGGGAAAGGGCCAAACTTTTCAAAAGCAAATCCCAGAGGTGACTGGAGGATCGTTCTGTCGATCATACTCATTACAAGTCAATAAGATAATGGAGTAGGCAAAAGTTACTGCCTGAAATTAAAAAATGGAAGCCACTTCATAGAGCAAATTCTCATCAAAATGTGTTGGAAGTTGAGCAAACATATTCTTTCAGAAATGCTTTTAGTGATGTATTTTTTTCATTAAATAAATAAATTTGATCCAGATCCCACAAAACTGCTACTGAAGCTGCCTGCCATTGTCTTGCTCATAGATCCCTCCTCGTCCTGCTCAAAATGAGTCTGATTCGTTCATGCTACTTTAGGCTGCTCGCAATCGTTGTAGTTTTGAGTTTAGCAAGATGGATCTGTCCAGTTACAGACACTGAATCAGGCAGATCCAGCTGTTGTGCAAGGCAAGAGAGTGATGATGAGAAGTTGTTAAATGTATATTTGATTTGGTATTAACAATGTGCTCTATCGTGATAATAATAAAGACTGACTCCGATAAAATCAGGGAATGATGCTGCTCATAATTGGAAAAGACTTAAAAATGAAAATGTTAAGACTGATGATAAAAATAAATATTTTAGTGGTTACTTTTAATCATCCAGGCTCCAACAGAGTTATAAAAGTTTAAATTGAAACTGCTCATTCGAGGGGAAAATAATAGCCAGTTTCAGTGACATTAAAATCTATTATTTTACATAAAGTTTATTATAAAACACAGAGTTACAGGTGAGATTTTATTAAGGTGTGATTGTCCTCAAAGTGTCTGCTTCCATCACTGACTTTACTAAGCATGCTGTTGTTTCTGTGACTGTCTCTTTGAAAAACACACCATTAAATGTAAATTATGAGTATTTAGTGTTAAGAGCTACTTTTATTTGTTTGTATCAAAGTGATATCGATTTAATTTGATTTTTGCTGACAATAAAATGCTTCAAGTAAATAAAATGATGATTCCCCTTCTAAACATATTATCTAGTGGTCAATAAGCATTTTACTATAAGAGATTATTACTGAAACAGTCTTATGACTGAGCTCAAAGCAAAGCATCTACTTCTTTTATTAATTTATTCAGCATTGCACTCACTTGTTGCCAGATAAGGTAAGAAGTCACAACCAGGGTTCCCACTCTTTTCTAGAAATCATTTTCCAGGACATTTTCCAGGACTTTTTTCAGTGTCACATAACCAACTGAAGCTACATTGTTGCTGTGGGCAGTTTTCAATTCTAGTTAGCCTCCTAAAAAACAAGATTAAAGGCTGACGAACAATATCTCTAGCTACTGATCATATTGATCTTAGAATTTCTTTGTTTCCAACTCTCCAGCACGAACATTGTCTGTTAGCTTTCTGTTTAGTCTGGCTTTTATGTGTCTTACTATTATAAATTTATGGTTATACGTATTTTTTTAATCTATATTTACTCTGCTTTTTTTGAATAGATTTTGTTATTTTAGCCTAAATTTTGTTTTGTCAATTCTTTATCATTTCTGTTTGTCCCCATTGTTTTGAGTTTTCATGTTTTATGCCTTAACTCGCATTTTTTTACGTACTCACATTTTCTGGCTACGTGTACATTAGCTACCTAGTACATTTTTACTTAATTTCCTATGTTTCAAGCTAGAAGGAAGACAAGTAGTTTTCCAGGACAATTTAAGCTTTTCCAGGACATTTCTCTTTTTTCCTCATTTTCCATTTGTTTTTCCATGACTGGAAAATTGGGCAATCATTTTCCAGGTTTTCCAGGTTTTCCAGGATGCGTGGGAACCCTGACAACATTATTTAAAGTTAAACAAACTATATTTATATAGACAATATTGCCTTCATGACGTCTCATTTGAGAATAAAGGATGTTTCTTACAAACAGGTTACATTGCCCAGCCCTGATGGTTCCTGATAGTATATTACAGAGCAGAATAATAGGCAGTGATAAGGTAAGATGGATAGGACAGAAGATAAGATAAGAACTGACTGTGTGGTGATCTGGGACAGCTGGTCCACTGAGTTGAAGCCGGCCTGCAGGAAGCTGTCTTCATAGCGCTCCATCTTGATGGCCCTGAGCCATTCCCCCACAGAAGCACACGAGGAGAGGGATAAAGGTGCACGCTGGTCCAGCAGGGGGTAGGACGGCCTGGGGGACAGAGGAGGGGAGACAAAGGGGACAACTTTACTCGCATAGTCACTTAAACGACAGTGAGGAGCTTTGACATGTCCTGCAGCAACATTCCAGTCGACAGGCAGAGGTATAATCTGAGGCTGAGTGACGGACAGCGACAAACAATGGGATTTGTCAGGGGTGGAGTGAACTCCGCTGTATGTGTCCAGCTGACAGGCAGAAGGTGGAGGAAGGGAAATGGGCACAGCAAGTGTCTGACAGGTCACAGCAGGACATTAAGGTGGTACATAAGATGGGGCAGCAGGAGGGTAAATGCCTGTCCCGGGATTATTAGAATTCCACACGGAGACTGAGGGGCAAACGTCATGAAAAGAGAGACATTCCTCCTCCTTTCTGTTTATTCTCCAGCTGCATATTTACTGACACTGTGACTGACAGCTCTTCTATCTGTGTACTCACCCTCCTGCTTCTTGAGCCACGATTTTCAGGGATGCGGGGTTGCGGATTAGCTTGTCCAGAGCGCTGACCAGGTCTGCAAAGCGAGGGCGGGCTGAGCGGTCCTTCTGCCAGCAGTCTAACATCAGCTGGTGCAGGTGGGTGGGGCAGTCGGGGGGTGGGGGTAGCCTGTAGTCCTGCTCTATGGCATTGATAACCTGATTGGGATGAAGAAACAAAAGGGTTAAAGCAGTGATCACCAACTGACGGCCCGGGAGCCACATCAGGCCACTCAGAGCTTTCTATCCGGCCCCCTGACTATTATTTTACAGAAGATGTTTGGACCTCTGAAAAGGAACTTTTTGAGGAGACTTAGCTTTTTCTTTGACTGTAAAAAATCAAGAATATATGCAGTGTTAAGTATGGATTAATTCTAAAAATTCTTGCATTCTCCTTATAATTTCTGCTTAAATTTCACAGTTCAGATTTTTTTTCTGTATAATTCTAAATTTGAATTCTGAGTTGTCCCCCAATTAATCTCAGAATTTTAAAAAAATCCTCACAGAATTCTGAATTTTTAAAGAGTTAAAAACAACTTCAACCTTAAACATTCTTTTCTTTTTTGAGTTTTTCTTTGCCCTTTTGGTCTTTCGTATTACTAAAAATGAGGAAATGTGCAGAGTAAAAAATGTTTTTTTGTTTTAAGGACAGCTTTTTGTCATTTGATACGCTCAACTAATAATGAAACCCCATGCAGCAGCTTCAGGACTGCAGGACCAAAACACTTAATTATAATTGTTTTTAATTATTATTAGTGTTTTCTTAAATCTGGCCCCCAGAGCAAAAAACTGGCCCTTGTATAAATATAGTTGATAATCCCTGGGTTAAAGCAACAACGTGCAACTTTTCACCTTAGCATAGAAGCTTCAAAGTCAATCTGACAGTATTATGTCTTTCCACAGAGCACCACGGTCACCTGTTAATAGAACTATGTAACTTTGGTAGTTGATATTTTAAAAGACATGTAAAGCTTTAGATAGCTATTACAAACTCCAGCCCACAACCAAAAAGAAGTCAGATAGAGCTTCTCTATTTGTGATATCTGCCCAACTCAGTTTAACTCTACATGGTTCATTGTTTTCCACCACATAATTTAATCTAATAGTGCCTATTTAAGATAAGTAGGGTCAGCAGGGCTGTGCAAATCCACCATGACATCCTTTCAACAACATCAGAGGAAGTAGAAGCAATAGAGGCACCAGCCTAACCTTACACGGCAGCTTTTTTGCTATTGAGAGGGTTGAGTTTTTACGTGCATTATTACAAAAATAAACCAAGGCAGACTAAAAAATAACAGAAAATGTCTCCAAACAAAACCATGTGAATAACTCCAACACCACGGCACACAAAACCTTCTTAGTCAGAGAATGTCTTTGCTCTTAAACTTACATCCTGGTTGCTCATGTCCCAGTACGGCCTCTCCCCAAAAGACATGACCTCCCACATGACGATGCCGTAACTCCACACGTCTGAGGCTGACGTAAACTTTCTGAAGGCGATTGCCTCTGGAGCTGTCCAGCGGATTGGAATCTTACCTCCCTGCACAGAAAAAAAAAAGTTAGCTCTGCAAAACTTAACTTTAAACTGCTCTGACAGGCCTTTAAAAGAAGTTAAGGGTGTAAAATAACATTTTTTTTTAACAGATGTACGGACATAAATTCTATGCAACATGATCCTCCTTTGTTTCTATGCTAAGGGGCTACATTTCTCTGCTGCTCCAGTGTGATCTATGGCAGCATTCATGGTTCTGTATATAAAAATCCGAGTGTATACTCATATACACATGTTCCTAATCAGGAAGAGATTGTTTTACTCCTGCTGATGAAGGAGGCTTAGTCAGTTGATGGCATTTTAAATGTTGAGGAGAGTATAATCCAATAAAGTTCTGTAAACAACTGCATCCTCATCCTAATCTCCTCCCTCCCTGTCTTGTGGCTTCACTGTCTATTTTGAGCTGTTTACTTTGACTAAATGCACTTTTTTTTGCATTTCTTTGAGGCTACTTTAAGAACAATCATCAAGTTTTAGCTTCAATGTAATGAGGACTGAATAAAGTAATCAGTAAGATATGTGCCTGCAGACGTCAGTAAAAAGTAAGCAGTAAAAAACCCTAAAGGAACCATGCTGATGACCGAGAGGTTAGACAAAGTAAACATGCAGCAGTAAACTGTTGTTCTGACTCATGGGACATAAACATTGGTGCCAAGACTGTTATTTTGATCGAAATAAAAAATGGTGCACTTAAAAGACGTCCCTGCCAATTTGACTCACTGCATCACGACTCCTCACAGAGACGTGACAATGACATACATAAGAGTAACAAGAGCAGAATAACAAGTCTGAAGTTAATTGGCCATATAAGAAGTTGACAGCAGGATACAAGGAAAGGGAGAAGACAGACTGGATAATGCTGACAGAGATGGAAAGAAGTGAAAGAAAAGGCATGACGAGGTATCAACACTGTGCAGTTTTTACTCTAATAATTATAAAGATGCTCCTTGGAAAAAGTAACTAACACACAACAATCAAACTCAGTTATTTGCTGCTTTACTTTTTTTTTTTTTCAGGAGTTTTCCAGGACATTAAGAATTGATGGTCAATTTCGCTAGCTTGCTCCATAATTAATTTCTAACTCTTAGGCATAAACATTGCCTGATAGCTGTTTTTTAGTCTGACTTTTATGTGGTGTCTTACTATAGTAGGTTTCTGATTTATATTTATTTGTTTTTATAATCTTTCTTTACTCAGCTGTTTTATAATTGGACTTTTTATAATTGGGAATTGGACTATTTTTCATTAATATTTATCATCTACCTCATATTGTACACTGAGCCTCAATTGTGCTGTGCACAAGTCTGCGTCTCATCTTCTATATATCTTGTATATTTAAAGCCTCCCCGCAACTTGTTAATTTTTCTTTTTTACTTATACTATTTTTGTATATTTTTTAACTTAACTAACTATTGCACTGAAAGGAGAAGCTCTCCAATCTCGTTGTACATTCTGTATAATGACAAAAAAGGCCATTCTGATTCTGATTCTGATTCTATAATAGAATTTGTTGATTAACTGTTTTAGTTGTGTAAATTTTATTTTGCCATGTTTTATTTATTATTTTTATCACCACTGTATTGAGTCTTCATATTCTATTCCTCACCATGCGTTATTTTCTCCTCTAATTGTAACTGTTTTTTGTAATATTAATTATTGATTGCAAATTGCTGTGATTTTACTTTGCTGCCTTTTGGCCAGGACTCCCTTGAAATATATATATATATATATGTATATATATGTATATGTGTATATATATGTATATATATATATATATATATATATATATATATATATATATATATATATATACATATACACATATATATGATATATACCTATATATATATATATATATATATATATATATATATATATATATATATATATATATATACATATACACATATATATATATAGCTAAGTGTGCATAAGTTACCAACTACAGTTTTACTTTATTTCCTATATCTTTTTTGTTTAATCAACCTACCAAGCCCTCTGAATTTGATGTGTTTGTAAGTTGCGAATGTTGACTGATTGATCGCTATAATGCTAATTTAGCCTTGTTGAATGTCATATATTTATGCTAACAACAGCAGAACTAGATTTTTTAAATCAGAATTATAAGCTGTATTGTCTTTGCATAAATACAGTGTATTTACACAGTGGAATTTAAGGTGCTACTTAGGAAAGTGCTTTAGAGAGAAGCACTAAAAACATAAATATTACATTATTTGTAAATAAATAATACAATACATAAGCAGATAGAGGTTGAAACAAGACACCCCAACCTTCCTCTCATACACTTAACCCTCCCTACACTCTCGCACGTTCCCGCACATCCACTCATCATTCAGGATGTACATCCTCGCCTACCAACCAAACCCAAACCCTTCTGCACAAGGATGCCCAGTGTGTACCAGATGTAAGCAAAATAATCTGCCTGCAGTTCAAATAAACATACAAGTCTCCATTTTTCACTGCCTATGTGCAAAGTTTTTAACCCTTTTGCATTCACTAACAAGGTAGAACAAAGCAGAGGCAGGATGAATAATTTTCTAGGACTATTCAACCTTTTAAAGGACATTTTACTTTTTTCTCATTTTCCATCTGTTTTCAATAACAAAAAAATTGGTAATTTTCCAGGTTTTTCAGGATGCGTGGAAACCCTGCTCAGGTCGGGGTCAAAATATTTGACTAAGTGCTTCTCTCTGTACACTGAGCATTGGGCCTGACACAGTTTTACTTCTCAGATCAACATTAACTAAACTGATTTACAGGATACAGTCCTGCCCTTTACCCATATGAAAGTGTATCAGTAAATCTTAAAACCCGCTCTGTGATCACTGTACTGAATTTACTGAATGTTCTATGTTTTATCCCCAGATGTTTCTCCTCTTACCAGAGAGCTGGTGTACGTAGGATCAGAGGAATTCTCCTGCAGGAAGCGCGACAAGCCAAAATCAGACACCTTGCACACCAGGTTGCTGTTGATCAGGATGTTGCGGGCAGCCAGGTCCCGGTGCACGTAGCTCATCTCTGCCAGGTACTTCATCCCCGAGGCGATGCCGCGCAGCATTCCCACCAGCTGGATGGGCGTGAACTGGCTGTCGTTCAGCTGCGGAGGAGAGAGAGAGCGGAGGAGAGCCGGCTCAGCTGGGGGAAGCATGAAGCGGCGGTCTGTTGAAAATGTGAGAGCGTGTGCTCCTTTGAGGCGCACTCACCCGCAGAAAAGAGTCCAAAGCTCCGTTCTCCATAAACTCTGTGAGGATCATGACTGGACAGCTGGCCGTGATGATCCCCTCCAGGTGGATGATGTTTGGGTGCTGGAACTGGCCCATGATGGAGGCTTCAGACAGAAAGTCTCTCCTCTGCTTTTCAGTGTAGCCTCCCTTTAGTGTCTTAATTGCTACGTAGTTCTCCTTTTTCCCAGGGACCCTCAGCCGTCCTCGACACACTTCCCCGAACTCTCCTGCAGCGCACAGACACATAAAAACACATTAAAGCTGGTTTTTGGCAGCTGTTTATCAAATTAGCAGGGCCAGAGCTGTTTTTTGAAAAGCTAAAGCTTGCTCCCAGCTAGTTTTGTCCTTTGGATGTCAATAAAAGCTGGTAATATTTATCAGCTAATTGTTTTATTTTGGATTTATTATCGATTTTGTCTTACTAGGAAGACAACAAACAATGGTTTTAAATGTCACAAAATCAATTTAGTTTTAATTAAGTATTTGTTTATTAACATTGTGTTAAGAGTAAACATGTTAGGCAGCAAAACAGCATTTAGTCTGTGAGGGAAGAGGAAAGGATTTCTTTTAGTGCAGAGTTCAAACATTTCTGAATTATGGGAACAGAATGGGACTTACCAGCGCCGATAACCTCTTCAATCTTGACAAAGGAAACATCTATCTCCTTGGCAAATTCTCTAACTGCCTCATTTGGGTCCTCATAGGTGAAGGGGTCAATGTAGACCTTGACCCCTGTCAGAGCAATACAAACAGAGTCGTGGGAGGGGAAAGAAAATGTTAAGAACGCTGAGAGCAGAAATAAACTCATTAAAAAATAATTGTTTTGACATGAATAAGTTGTAAATCACAATGTGTCCGTCTCTGATCTGCTACCTTGGCCGATAAGGTATTGGTTGTTTTTGTCGCCCAGCTCTGGATCCTTCAGGCGGCTGTGTCTGCTGCAGGTGAAGAGATGGTGACAAAGAAAGAAAGATAAGGATGGCGGCAGGTTTATCCCAAAGACAGGATGCTTATCGGCTGGATGTGATGTAAATCAGTGGTGACACAATGTGACTGTTTAGATGCAATAACAGCACAAAAGCAGAGATCCCTCTCCGGCTCGTTAATATTGATTATATCTTCAGGAGGCTCTCAGGCGAACATGAACGAGGCACAATAACGCATGCTCAGGCATAGATCGTAAGTGATGTTCGCTGCCAGATCCATGATTTAGTTCCCACTTTATTTCTATGGTTTAGTTTCTGATAAACTTTGAGAAGCAGAAAAAATACATACTTTTGTCCTGCTTATTCTGGATGAATTTTAGGGTGGTCTCATGGGGAAGGGGCTGTTTGGGACTTAAAAATAAAGCAAAAATCTTAACAAGTGTGTTTGTCCAGAGTACTGAGGGGCAGTTGATTACAGCAAAAAACATTCCAGTGATTATTTTGATTGATACTGAGATCACAATCGTTTAATTACACATTGATTTGACAAAATATGAATCACCTGCATTTATCAAACTTCAAAAACACTTTGAACAATCTTTCAGGCCCTTTTTTTGCAGGGCCAAAACTGCTAAATAAAATCAGGAAGGAACCTGCAGTTTTGGCAATTAGTCAGAAAAAGAAAATTGTTCCGGCACTTAAAAAGATTTCTTAAGGAAATGTACATCCAATTTTGAAAAGGGGCTCAAAACCTGGTCAGTTTAAGTAAACACTGCTTCAGACTCCAAAATGTTGGCAGATTAATCACATTTTATCAGAAAGTATCAAGTCTTAAATATTGTTTATTTTGGTTCAAATGATTGTTTAACTCAGTAGTGCGACAAAGTCATGGATAAAATAAGACCTTAGCATCAAGCTGGTCCTAGTCATGTAATCTATAGGTCATCAGTTCACTGAATAAGCCATCGTTAGTTGTCTTTGGTCACACGTGAGTTTTTATATGTTTCATTTACAGTGTTACTTGCGCTGGCTTTTAAAACGGGTTGAGCAGGACATACAAATTCTAACTTTTCCTATTTATTATTCTATTTTTTTCTGATATCTATTGTTCTTATTGTAGTTGTTGCTTTTAATACTTTTTAAAATATTTGTAGCCATTTGTTTTTACCTGTTTGTGTTTTAAGCTGTACAGCACTTTGGTCAACTGTGGTTGTTTAAAATGTGTTATAAAAATAATGTTTGACTTGACTTGACTTGATTAAACCTTCCATTTATGAATATAAAGTTTGTAAAAGGAGTTTGAGCTTTTTGCTCAAAAAAAGATGTTCTATGTTTTTTAATCTGTAGATGAGATTTTCACCTGATCTTAGAAGAAATGTCACCAAATCCCCTTTTGATTACTCTTACAATGTTACTGTAAGACAATTTCTTATAGGTTCAAAAAGTATTTTCTAACATAGATAATAGAACCAAAATCTGGTCTAAATGTTAAAGTTATCTGCATTGCAGTTTCTCAAACAAGTTTTGTAATCTCTGATTTGTAAAACAGATTTCGCTTCCAGCCTGAGAGTGCTAGGCGGGCCTGTCTAGTACTTGCACTCTTTTACCATTGAGCCTCACTGTTGTAATGCATGCAGAAAAGGGCTTCACACTGTCCTGCTGAAATAAGCAGAGACGTCCCTGAAAAACAATCAATTTTAATTGGAATTGGGGTTTGGAAGATCAACTGTCTTACTTTGAGAGTGCATCTCATTAATACATTTACAGGACATTTAATAAGATATTTTTGATAAAAATGAGACACAAACACTTTCTTAAATTTGAACTCTACGATGCTGATCATTTTACATACTTTGTGTCATCATGTTCTTAGCAGTCAAAACTTGGTTTAAATGTTTTTCTTCTCAGTGACATGGCTGTATGTACTGCGAGGTAGCTGATGATGTATATTTGAATGTTTTTTGTGAAAGCAAACACAAGAGATGCATAAAGCTAACTGAATGTAGTAGAAGATTTAACTCCTTAAATCAGGGATGGAAACTTTAATAATAAAGAAGGCATCATAAAACCTTTTCCTCTGCCTGAGCATCACATTGTTGCAAACTGATGGCCACTTTTAATGGGAAAATAAAATAAAAAAACTTGTAAATATAAAGTTGTCATAAACATTTTATAGAAACATTGATGTATTAAACTCAGACACAAATGAGAATGCAAAATATAATGAATCTGATGCAAAATTCCACAAAGAAGAGTGAAAGAAACAATCTCAGCAGAGTTCTTTAACTACTTTCAAAAACAAAACTAGCAATCTGAGGCTAAATAGAAGTATTTCTATTGCATATCCTGATTAATGAATGGAATCACTTTGGTATGTCAGGTTCAGTCCCTTTTAGCTGATACTTTTCTGTTTCCCCATGTTTACATTTAATTGATTTTGGGACTTAGTGGTCGGATGCATTTAGTGAGGTGGAGGGTCTCATCTGGCCCCCAGGCTGCCAGTTACCCAACCCTGATTTTAATCCGTGGGCGGAGAAAAGCCCCTCATTCCAGGACATTTCTGTGAAAGACTTCACAAATTTTGCAGTGCATGTGTGAATCGAGCTTCAAGGACACTCCCTGCTCCAAACTGAGCCTTCTTTTGTTCGTTTTTTGACATGAAACTTTGTCCTTGTTGAAGAAGCAGTCTTCTGTTTGCTCTAACCAAAACCTAGTGATCTCAAACACTGGTAACGATGCACCACGGCTCGGCGGTTTAAATCAAGCAGACCTCAGCTCCTCTGCTCTGTGGCATGCTTTGAGCCTCCCTGTTATAATGCTGTTGTTGTAAACTCATCTCTTCAGGACTGTAACAAACCCTGTAGCTACTGGATCCCTGCCTTCCTCCATTTCTCCCCCTCTCCCACCTCATAAGCCTAAAATAGCAATAATGCACCACCCTCAGTTAGTGGCAGATCTGGGCCTCGGCCGCTGGTTGGTGTGTGTGTGTGTGTGTGAGCCGGAGAGTGTGTGTGTCACAAGGTCACAGCTATTGTTCTCCTGTCCTGTGGAAACAGGGCTGGGACGCCTGCATCCTGCCTTTCCCTGCCCTCTACCTCTAGTGCCATTTTTCTCGACCTGTCTCTCTCTCTCTCACGCACACGCACACACAAAGACACACTCTTTAACTCTACCTTTGATGGCATCCAGCACTATTTACTCAAACAATGAAGCCTAAGGAAAGCATCTAATGAGCAGGATAACTTTTAGCTGTGTAAGCAGAAGACATCATGAGCGCTGCTTTGTGTCTGAACTGCCTCACACGGAAAAAAAGAAAAGGTGTGGATAACAGAGAGCAAATCCACACTTGATAAGATATGATTGTATAAACAAAAGAACAAAGAGGTGCAAAGCTGTAAAATTGGGGTCACACTTGTTATTGGTTTTCAGATTTCCCTCTTTTTGTCTCCGTTTTTCTGTCAGCTCCTTTTCCTTTTCCAAATCTGTCTTTTATCTCTGCCACTCTCTACCTCTCTCTCGGTTCTCACCGTATGCAGTAGGCGGCCACAAAGACTAAAGTGACAAGCAGGAGCATCCCAACGGCGATAAGGATGCCGGGTACCAAGAACTGGGAGGCAGCGTCTTGTCCTGAGAGAGGAGTTGGAGAACAAAAGAGACGACAGAAAAGAAGACAGACGGAGTTAGAGTAACATCATGATAGAAATCATGACTCTAGCTGAACAAAAAAAAGCTTGAGGAGAAGAGAAAGAGCATGATAGGAATTCAAAATATGAAAGAGGCTCAATACAAGGACACTAACTGAGCACAAGGACAGTCAGTAAAATCATAACAAGAAAAGAATCGCAACCTCCCAAATGGAGATAAAAAATGTGTCAAAGGCAAGAGAGATAAGTCTGTGTGGAAAATGAGATAAAAAAGAGCTTTTTCCTACCATCAGGAAGCGTCCGGAAGACTGTTACAGGACTGAAGCTGCCGTATCCAGCCATGGTGCGCACTCGAACCTGCACTTCATACTGGGTGGCCCTGCGAAGGTCGGTCAGAACGGCCTCGTTCCTGTTACTCTCCGTGTAGAAGCACTGATCTTCACTTCGACGGTCCTACAGAATGAAAACTCATGGACGTCAGATATTGAGGAGCTTTAAAACTCAACATCTCCGGTTAATGGAAATGTTATCTACCAAACAAGAAACAGACAAACAGGCTGAACTGAGTCGAACTAAGGAAGACCATTTTTAATCAGCCCTAAACTTCTCCAAAAATTGAAATGACATGAGACACATTTAAATATAAAGCTTGTGCTTCATTGTTAGATACCAAATTATTATAATAGCAAATAGCATGTATCACCTTTTTACAATGCTATCTGCTCCATTTCATAGTTCACATATTTTACACCTTTTTAGTTTACGTTTACACCAGTCCCAAATGTCCAGAACACAAAGTATCTATTTTGGCACGCTTAAAAACCCTTCAGTTTTGGCCCAGCTCAAAAGAGGATGTTATGTCAATCCTCTCCATCGGAGCCTGACCATGAAGAAGCAGACAAAGCTTCATCTTTCCAGCCCTGCTCTAATGTTTACTGTGGCTAAACCAGTGGCTTTTAATTACATTCTGTTGTGCCCCTCCTTCAAGAACATTTTTTGAGCCCCCTCCATACTCTCATCAACCAGGAAAATACTAATGGCCCTTTTCCATTAGCCCGGCTCTACTCTACTTGCCTTGTGCTGCTCTTCCATTAGCCCCAGTCGCCTACCCAATGGGGTACAGTGTTGCTGTAAACAGCTGAGCGGCACTGCGGTGACGTCATTTTGAGTGCAACACAACAATCTGTGGCTTTTTGTCACAAACCGAGTGAAAAAGGAAAGCAGAAGAAGGCTGCAGGTGGCAAGAAGAAATACCCCTTGAGAAGCACAGGAGAGTTTTGGAAGCTATACAACAGAATGAAGCCGAGGACGAGAGCAATCGAGCTGCAAAGAAAAGACGTATGAGGGTAAGCTAATGGTAGCTACCGCTAGCACGCTAGGTCATCACGCTCATGACTCATCGATGACGACATTGTCTGACCAATCAGTAGCCGGCAGTCGGTGACGTCATCTTTCACTCTCGACTCCGCTCTTGGAACCAGAGCGGAGTAGGTACTAAAACTAGCTTGTTTTAGGAGGTACTGGGTTAGTGGAAACACGCTGCAAATCGAGTAGGGCAGAGGCGTGCTAGTGGAAAAGGGCCATAATAGGGTGAAGATTTATCATACATCCAAGCATGTGGATCAAAACTAATTTAAAAAGTATTGGCTTGTGAACATTAAAATGGAGAAAACTTTTGCGTCCAATAATCCAATTCTAACCTTCATTTTGTCTTAAAGACGATAAAAACGTCTATGTGGTAAATCATGTATTTACTTTTTCAAAGACTTAAAGTAAAGATTTGAGTCCACAGTAACAATTTAAAGATCTGACAAAATGAGATTTCCCAAATCGAACGGTTCATATCATTGATGTGTGACCATGCCACCTTTAAAGACCGCATGACTAGACATGAACCCTCCACTGGATCTGGCTGAGTAAGCACCTGGCTGGAGGTGGCATGTTCCCTAAAGTCATCATTAGGGGAAATTTATTGAACAGACTGCTTGAGCACACGAGCAACAGATGGAGAGGAGGGAGTTTTCTAATGTCGGAGCAGCCATGAACACATGGCTCCATATACAAAGCATCGCCATCTCTTGTTTTCTCTTTTGAATATGAATGTGCAGACGAACCATCAGAGACGTACCTCTTTACCAAAAAAAGCAGAACTAAGAGAAGAGAGGGCTGACCAAGACCTTCTAAGATCTGATCCTGAAGACCTGAGGGCTGCATCTAATGTTAATGTCTTTAAAAAGAAACTCAAAACCTACCTTTTTAGTCGAGCATTTATCTGAATCACCTTTCAGCGTTTTCATTTATTTTAATTACAGCCCACTTTTTAAAATTATTTTATCTTATCTTATTTTATTTTTTATCTTTTCTACCTTTCCTTATTTTACTTTCTAGTTTTTTACTTCATTTCAATTTATTTATTGTTTTTATTTATTTATTGAATTATTTTTCTTATTTTATTTTATGATATATTTTGCACTTTAACCTAACCTCTAGTGTTTTCTCATTTTTAAACCTTTAAGATGGCGTTTCCTCAGTATTGGGTACAGCAGTGTGTTTTATTACTGTCTTTTTTTATGATGCTTTTTATCAACACTGTGTATGGATTGTGGTGTGGGTGGGTTCAAGGGCTGGGTGGAGTGGGTTTGGGTCTTAAATCTTTCATTTTAATTCATCTGTCTGTTTGTAAAGGCCTTTTTCGCTACATTTTTTGGATGAAAAGTGCTATATAAATAAAGTTTGATTGACTGATTGATTGAAGTCCTTTACCACGTTTGGCAAACTGCCTTTTTTAAATATTGATTGAACGTTTTGGGACCTACAACTTTTTTTTCTGAGCAAATTCAACTTCTATGGGTATCCAAGTATATCCAAACATTTGATTTACTTGCTCTAGGACACTAAAGGTGATATACTGTATGTCAAAGTGGCCCAGTCATCATGAAAAGTTCATATTTTGCCCTCAAGTGCAAACAGGTGGACACTCTTGGTCTAAAACCTCTACAATGTGCCAGCCTCTAAGTACCTTGGCCATGCCTAAAATATGCATAAACATACATACGTTACCAACACAGTGATAATCTCACAAGACCAGGACAGTGTTTGTGCCAGGCTGCAGTCATGTTTACTCTGGTGGAAACGTTGTCATCCCACTGCAGGGTCTAACGGGCATTCCTGTGGTTTGTGTGAGCCCACCTCAAGTAGAAACTCCAGGATGTGCAGGTTTTTGCACCCGTGCCCTGGCTTCATTTTACAACACCACAGTCACCACGGAATAAAACACAAAGTCACTTAACTGGAGGGGAGCATAACAGAGAACAAGAGAAAAATATGTCCATCACTGTGGCCATTTAAAGTCTAAAGGAGACTTCTATGGAATAATCTGCATTGTAAAAGGCTCACTCACTTATAATTGCATATGAAATTAAAGTACATTAAAACACAATTACACAGTCTCTTTTTTCATCTTCTTATCCTGAACTTAGACAGGTAATCACACTGAGACATGGGGCCTCATTCTCAAAACCGAACCTGTCAATGCAAAATATAAAAACTCTGAAGGGCAGGGCACTGAGAGCCTAGTGGAGTTTGAGTCATGCTCCATTTAAGAAAGCTGGTATCCGCACATCAGGGACCCAAAATCTAATGTAGCAAAGGTACAGTGTATTCACACATCAAGTGGTACTCCTCAGAAAAGAACATCAGCCCGGGAATCATGCACACATCCAGATTTAGCTGATCAGTGCAGTAAAGAGTCTGATGTCCTCAGACTTTCAGTGTTTTAATGAATTGTACACATTTTGACACAAACCCAACCCTCAAAATAACAGAATAAATTAACTTTAAAGGGTGTTTCCAATAGATGCATCAGCCTAAATGAATCAAAGCATGTAAACATTAATTTATCCTTTAATTATTAGGGTCCAAACATCAAAATCAATAGTATTTTACTTCCACAAGTGATTAATACTTGTGGACTCAAATAAAGGTTCAAGCGTTAGAATTGACGATTTAATAAAAAAAATTAAATAACATTAACCAGGAGAAGCAATTTCAAAATAAGTAGGAGAAATCCTGAACTATCCATGTTTTTATTTCCCTTTCATAGATGTACTGTTCTGTGGTGTGAAATACACTAAAAACAGAAAAAAAGAAAAATTAAATATAAACAGCATTAATCAAATAAACCCAAATGAAGCCCCCAGTTCACAATGATGTTGTGAAAAACACCTCTAAAAATGGCAAATGACCAATCTAAGAATTTATATTTTGAAGCTAGAAGCTAATAAGTTTCTACTTTAGTTGCATGTCTATGTTTTTAGACTCTGTGGAGTAATAATACAAACTTCTTATCCCCTACCCTGTTCACATTTAGTTAATATTCTGAATATATAATCCAAGACACCGACTCCCAGAGTTAATCCAGCAAATGTGAATAAATTGTGACCTTTAAGCCATTTGTCAGCAGAGAGACAGACTCAGCTCTCACCTTCTCACAGTAGCGAATCTGGTACTGCAGGATGGCGTAGTGCGGCTCAGCGGGGACGGACCAGTGCAGAGTCAGACTGCTCTCTGTGGAGTCACTCCTCCCAATCCGAGACACCAGTGATGGCACTGCACAGATGGCAGAAGAATTATAAATACCACAGCAAGTCTCCACTATTTATACCTTTCTACCTCTCTGCCTCCACCACTCACCGTCATGGCTCGTAGTGATGTTGACACTCTCGCTGGCAGGGTCCCTGCCGCTGAGCTGGGAGACCCCGTTGAGCGCCTGGATTGTGAAGGCGTACGTTGTGTGAGGCAGCAGGCCCCACACCTCCAGCCTGCGACCGAGGAGGCCGTGCTGCGCAGGCCGGTAGCTGACGCTGTCTCCGCAGGGGAGGCACGGGCCCTTGGGTGAGCGGCAAACGGAGCATCTGACGGCGTAGGTCAAGTCTGTCCTGCCGCCGTTGTCCAAAGGCTCGTTCCACTCCAGGCTGAGCGTGGTATCATTGATCTGTGTGACGATGCTGCGAGGTGCTGAAGGAGGTCCTGTAGTGACAATAAAGAACATTTTCATTCAGCATTATTTTAAAACCCTTGTATTCGCAAATTCACTCTATTAAGGCCTATGTGAGAGGTTTTAGCAGTTATGAGACAGAATTACATCAAGATTGATGCCTCTATGAGACCAACAAAAGTTAACACTGGAAAGAGGATGATAAATTAAACCTGAGAGCATTTTCTGTAAAGTGAGTGTAACTCTAAATGTTGGTCAGTCTCTCTTGGACATATTTTAATTTAAATACACATCGCTGCCATTAGGCTGCTAACAAATGGCAATTAGAAGCACACTGACACAAACAGCCTTTGAAAAACCCAAACAGCAGCTCTGCAATGGATCAGACATTAAGCTACACTGACATGGATCATATTTACCACAAGATTAAAAGTAGGACATCTGACTTTTACAGATTTCTCAAATGTTATTTGACTCATAAAAACATTTAAAGCATAAAAATAAAATGATAGGATATGATCAAAGCAAGACCTCCACTTTGACTTACAGGCTTTTCACAGCAGAGTCAAAATGGAGGGACAAGATGATTCACCATCCGAGGTTGTGTTAAGCCAGCCAGCTAACTAGACAGATAAATTCTTTATTAATTTCCATGGGGGAAATTCAGCTGCCTTGTAGCTCACAGGTCATCATAGCAATTGACATAAAAAAATACACAGGAAATGCTTAAATGTAATTAATGAATAAATCACGTCTAATCAAATGGTAAAAATAAATAAAAAGAGTCCATATGGGGTGTCAGAGGTTAGTGACACCAGCTCCAGAGCCTCTGTGGGGATAAAGGACCTCCTGTGCCGCTCAGTCCTCGATCGTAGACTAATGGCTCCTCTGCTCTGCCAGGATGTGGTGAAGAGGGTGGTTGGTATTGTCCAAACTTGCTCAACAAACACCTCTCCAACACAGTCTAAAGTGTAACCTGGCTCCTTCCCAGCACAAACTCAGCATCCCTGACTAGCTTGTTCAGCAGTTTGGCATCCCAATCTGTTATGCTACACCCCAGCAGAAAGCAGCATAAAAAGGGTGCTAGCCACCAACGACTGATAGAAAATCTGCAGCTTCTCCCCTAAGACCTTAAAGGACCTAAGCTTCCTGAAGAAAAACAGCCCCTTCCTGAAGAGCACGTCCACATCAGCCGAACAGTCCAGCTTGTTATCTAGGTGCACACCAAGGTACTTAAAAGTAATAATGGTGAGAAGGGAGCACAATGAGCCAGTGGGGGAGGAAAGCACTTTAACCCCCCATTTCCATATAGTCTGCCTGCGTAGTATTCCTTGCACACCGTGAACCTTCGAGCTGGTTGGCTAGAAATACACAGCTAGTCTATTTTCAACGGTGCTTCAACCCTGCCTCAGTTTCCACCACGCTCATCGACCCAAAACAGGAAAGAAAGTGCCCAAAGTTTCTGGATTTTCAAAATAGTGGAAAAACTATCAATGCAGACAGCAAATTAATGCCAGGCAGAAAACTGTACCTGTTGTTTACATGGTGCTCTTCCCGTTTATTTGTGATCTCACATTTTTCTCATGACGTTGCAGATCTCACATGAGCTTGGGATCTTGTTTATCAAGCTAAATGGGGCTTTGCTTCGCTGTGCAGCACTTTATAAATGATTCCGATGAGTGAGGATATGTGCAGCGCAGTGTGAACGAGACACTACGCAGGTGACTATGGGGAAAAGTCTAGTGTGTGGTGTCCAGATTGTATGAAACACACTCTGTGTCATGCTCTCTTGCACTCCTTCCATGCCATTCTGCACTCTGAATTGACACCGATATCACGGGTTTGCAGTAAAATTGAGAACGTCTCAAGCAAGATGACATCAGTTTTGTTCTGGTGCTTTGGCTCTGCGTCTGATCCTCTACAGGGATGAACTTCAGTTCAGTAAATGGGACCTTACACACTGTCCATTTATTTAAAAGTAATGGACATAGTACTACATTAGCAGCACTAAACACCAAAATATTATTTCTGTAGTGTTTTATCTGAGCAGAAAAGCATAGAAGTGACTTTTTACGAGTTGTTTATTTTCATGTTCCAGTTTATTTGTATGTTACTTTCACAGACTGGCAACAAGGACAAAATAATCAAATGTGAACATCCTGAGTATTATTATTTGTGAGAGTATTATTATTTTGACACCTGATCACGTAGTGCAGAATGAGGTCCAGACCTTATTGGCATCATCTTTTTCCATGAAAAGTCAGTGTCAAAACTTTCATTTGCAATCTCATTATTACATCAGATGAGACTCATGGAGAGGTAAAGAGGCTTGGTGAAAGGACAGCAGAATAAAGCAGGTTGCATAAATTAAAACATAATGAATTAGATCTGCCTCGGCAGCCTGGGATGTGTCTGAGGCTGTTTGTAATTTAGCCCTTCCTTTGTATTCGCCTTTTCACGCTAAAAGAGGGACTACATTTGCATCCTTAAATTGCATACAATCCTTTAAAAAGTCTATTTTCCCAGTCTGTACCACAGCATTAGTGTTATGCCCAGGTGTTGTAATTTTCTAAATGGATTAGACTGACTCAGCAGAGTCATTAGAGCAACATTACATATGATGAAGTGTCTTTTTCTTTTGACTGAATACATGCAGGAAGCATCAGTAGTCATCACCCACGTTGTGTCTCATAATTTGGTCAAAAGTATCATAGGACTTAAACATGTAGGTGTAGCTGAGCTCTGCTGCGATCAGGGTGTTAAATTCCTCCACTAAATAAAGTTATAATCTCTGCTGTGGCGCTGTGCTGCTGCTTTACCTCTCCATGACCCATGCAGACCATTTGTTTGTGTTGAACATAACACTGAGGATGTTTCATTCAGTCAGTGCAGAAGCCACGAAGCAGAACAATGATCCTGCAGCCGCTCTGCATCCCAGCAGGAGCATATGTGTCGCAGAGTCTAACTGGTGCAATTACATTTGTCTAAAACTGGATGGTAATGATCAGAGTCTGCAGAAGATAGCTATCGCCTCAAGCCAAGCATAACTAAACAGCAATAGCACTCAGCCAGTGTGTGAATGAGTTTCTGTTCCTGCCAAGGAGACAGAGTTTTGTAGCGGAGCCTGCAGCTAACTTAAGTGTTAATAGTGTTCTCATTGGGAGCCCAAGTGGGGCAACATCAGAGACAATCTGTGTGCGAATGAATTCTTATTCAACATGTGAGAATGGGGATTCTTAGAGGCGATACATTTTACAAGTTAACAATCAGAAGCCACTTTATTAAAATAAGTAAAGCTGTCACAGTAATAAGGATCACTTATTTTCTGGGGGAGAGGTCTGCATGATTTGTAATTTTGCAGACAAATTGAAACCATGAGCGATACCAGGAATTTCACCAGCACAATCCGAGACACCAGTGATGGCACTATTCCAGGACAATAACAGAATTTATAATAGGAGTTACCCGATGATTAGATAAATAATTAAGATAGAGCTTTTGCAATTAAAGTTATCTGCAGTAATAATAGAGGATAGAAATTGTGGTTGACTCTGATATCACACCTGCACAGAGCAGGAAGTCTCTGCAGCGCAATGCTGTTTCACATTGTTTCCCATCCTCTCTGCGGCCGTCCCAAAAGAGTGCACCTAATTAAAAAGTCCCTTCCATTCACAGCGGCAACATGTGGCTCAATTGAAGTTCCTGAATCTGCATAGAGGTGTCACTTGAGACCATCAATGCCTACTTCACTTTAGAGAGAAAGCCCTGCCCCCCAAAAATCTGTCACAAAGGACACGCATCTCAATGCCCAGCAGCAGGACAAAGGGACACAAAGCAGATGAGAGGGAGTTTGGCTAAATGACCCCAGAGGGAAGAGAGACAGCACCAAAACCCTCAGAAATAAAGTTAAGAGTCTGCTGGGAGTTTCACAGCCTTCTGCAGAACACTTATTGAGTTAATATTCTCACACGACCCCTCAAAACATTAAGATTTTCCCTGCTGATTCAACATAAAATAGATGCAGTGGAAATCCAAGAACACCGAGTCTGGCGCTGCATTCACAAGTTTCTTTAGCAGTCGGTGCTTCATGTTACATGATGTATTCAAAGCATCACAGAATAATGGAAAAGAACAGACTGAGCAGACGAAAACAGAAAGAGGCAGTTCCATTATGTGCTAGAACATTGCACTAGAGGAGCATCACGTATTACTTAAGGATGGGAATTTATAATATATTACAGATATTGAGGCCATAATTTATTCTTGACTGATTCCCTCGTCAGTTCCTAAAAACAAAGATTTTCAGCTTCAACAATGTCAGACACATGGCCCTCCTGATGTGAATGTTCGGGAAGTTGCTATTGCTTCCACCCTTGTTTAAAATCACAGACACTGGACGCTGTGTGCATCAAACCCTGTTAAATTAAGCCACCACTTCTGCCTCCTTTTGTCTGCCATGATTACTTCCTTAACAACTTTGTTGTCATTCATGCTGACTGCCTCTGAGAACGAAACACAGGATGCCTCGAGCAGAATCCTGCACTGGAATCCGACCCATTAAAAACATGAATAAGTGGCTATCATGATTATTTCTAGGATTTGTGGGTGTGAGCAAGAAAGGAAGTTAACACAATGTGGACAGGTGGCAAGATAGAAAGGGGAGAGAATAGGAGAAACCAGAAATTAAAATGGTTTGTAGTATTTTAAAGATCTAAACAGCTTATGTCTATTTTGAAGCTTCAATGATGCTTCAAAATAGACATAAGATTTGATGATTCTGGCCGTGTTAGCCGACCGTCACATACCCCCTCATGAGCCTATAGATGTCCTCAATGCAGCTTTTAAACTCCAGGAACCAAAGAAGCCAAAAGAGCCCACAAAGAACCACAAGAAGCACAAATGCTACTATCCGATTACTGCACCTAGCCATTCTTCCTATCAACTTCATGGGAGTGCACCATAACCCTAATGCTCTGCACTTTACATTTGACCAGGGCAAATCCCATTATCATATAAGTTGACATCCTGGTGGTTAAAATCATGAGATGCACTTTAGAAAGGACTAAATCTTATTTTTTGCTTTTACAACTTTCAGGCTCCATCAGCTCTGCAGGTAAGAGGCACTGATGCTGATGAAAATGAGTACACCCCAATCAAAGGAGTGGGAGTAAAGCTAAATTTTAGTTGTCATGTTACCCTTATTTCCATCTTATGGCAAAAAACTCAGCTTTGTTAAAACTCTGGAAACTGTCTTTTGTTAATTTAGATATTAATTAATAAATTATTTTTAATAGGGGGTAGTAATTTATGCTGGGCACTTACATATATATATTCAGTACAGGCCAAAAGTTTGGACACACCTTCTCATTCAATGTGTTTTCTTTATTTTCATCACTTTTTACACTGTAGATTCTCACTGAAGTAATGATGGCCACTCGTTTCTCTTAACTTAGCTGATTGGTTTTTGCCATAATATTAATTCTAACAGTTGTCTAATAGGGCTGTCGGCTGTGCATCAGCCTGACTTCTGAACAACACAACTGATGGTCCAACCCCATTAAAAAGGCAAGAAATTCCATAAATTAACCCTGGAAAGGCACACCTGAGAAGAGAAAACCATTTCAGGTGACTACCTCTTGAAGCTCATAAAGAGAATGTCAAGAGTCTGCAAAGCAGTAATCAGAGCAAAAGGTGGATACTTTGAAGAAACGAGAATATAAAACATGTTTTCAGTTATTTTACACTTTTTTGTTAAGCAAATAGTTCCACATGTTTATTCATAGTTTTGATACCTTCAGTGAGAATCTACAGTGTAAAAAATGATAAAAATAAAGAAAACACATTGAATGAGAAGGTGAGTCCAAACTTTTGGCCTGTACTGTATATATATATATACACACACACATATATATGGCCCTTTTCCATTAGTCCAATTCTACTTGACTTGACTTGACTCGACTCTACCCGGCTCTACTCTACTCACCCTGTGCTGCTCTTCCATTAATCCCAGTCATCTGCCCAACGGGGTGCAGTGTCGCTGTAAACAGCTGAGCGACACTGCAGTGATGTCATTCTGAGCGCAACACAACAATCTGTGGCTTTTTGTCACAAACTGAGTAAAAAAGGAAAGCAAAAGAAGGCTGCAGGTGGCAAGAAGAAATACCCCTTGAGAAGCACAGGAGAGTTTTGGAAGATTTACAACAGAGTGAAGCCGAGGACGAGAGCAATCGAGCTGCAAAGAAAAGATGTATGAGGGTAAGCTAATGGTAGCTACCGCTAGCATGCTAGGTCATCGCGCTCATGACTCATCGATGACGAGATTGTCTGACCAATCAGTAGCCGGCAGTCAGTGACGTCATCTTTTAGTATCGACTCAGCTCGCTTGGAACCAGAGCGGAGTAGGTACTAAAGCTAGCTTGTTTTAGGAGGTACCAGGCTAGTGGAAATCGAGTAGGGCCAGGGCGTGCTAGTGGAAAAGGGCCAATACATGTACACATATACAAATACACATTCCATGAGTGAGTACTCGGCTAAAGCTACATTTTTCTAAGTCTTTGTGGAGCAACTTCTCAGGAGCTGGATGTTTGTTTCATGTTTGTTAGGTCTCTTTCTATGAGGCTGAAGTTACTGAAGTGTGTGTGTGATTGATGGCTTGTTTAGTGCGACTAATTGAATTTTCTTAAAACAGGGCTGCTCCTTAGGTCCACTGACACAGGGTTATCACAGCTACAGTTACATTTTTATTCTTAAAACATTTTATCTTTTGGTTGTCATTAAAATGCAGCTAATTGAGTGTAAAGCAGAATATTTTCCTCTCTCGCATTGCCACCTGCGGCTCTTTTTGGTTTATCATTAAACTTTTTATGTGTTGGCACACTGTGATGTTCTGCACTATTACAGGCTGAAACTGCTCGATCTTATCATTAAACACATTTAAGAAGCTGAAAATGTTCCTCCGATTGGGATGCGGTTTGTCATTAATGATGGTGGCTCCTGAAGCCAGACCAGTTGAGAACTCCTGCGTTAAAACATTAATCACTGCGATGCATGTGCAGTGTAACATGAATACAGCAGAGGAGCCACATTTCCCACTAAAAGGTCAAAACTGATGGATGGATGCAGACTGTTCAGAGGTGACGCAGTACAGACCTGTGAAAGAGCTGAAGGTGTTGCTTGATAAAAAAAATACATAGAGACTCCAGCCTACAGTCAAGGCTTGTAGTGTGTTACAAAACAGTTCGATTATTTACCTGAACCACAAAATCATACTGCTGTGAGTCTGAGCTCCAAAACATGTAAGCAGCACAGTAAATGCTGTCAATACAAGTGCAGGTGAAAATACTCATAAGGCATTTTGTATTTCGACTGCTGACAGCTCTAAAGTGTGATTAAGTGTTTCTTCATTTGGAAAACGTGACTGCATTCTGAGTAAGACAATCATTTAATGTAATAAACTTTGTCTCAACTTGTAAACTTTTTTGAAGCACTCACAGATTGCCGTTTTCTATTCTGTGCTGCAGATGGTCCGTCTGTTCGGAGGTTTTTAAATCTTGACTGCTTTGTTTTTGTTGTGACAGCAGCACTGAACTGTTTTGATGGGACTGTTCGGTTTTGACAGAAAAATCTGAGGTTTAAGTTTGAAAACTGTCTCTTCCGTTTGTTGTTAAGAATAAAGAGAGGAGTGAAAAACATGTCTCTGCAATTGTACAAAACTTTGAAGGGAGTTTTTATTTCTTCCTTTGCCGTGAAACTTTGCTAAATGTTGATCAGTGCTTTGGAAAAATGTGAGGTCTTTGTAAATGAAGGAGCAAAGAGTGTCTTTAGATAACACTTATCATGAAGCTTGGTTACAAAATGAAGATTGATTGGTGAAATTTTTCACACACTGTGCTGCTAAGTGCTTCAATAAAAAGATACCGTTTGTAATGTTTTATCAGTCTTCTAGTTTGAAGGCAGTTGTGACTTACCTTTTGAGACGCATACACACCGGGCGCCTCAAAAGGTCTTGCAACAAAACAGTGAGTTCAGGGTACCATAATTTTCGTTAAGGCCAGTTTCAATAGTTTATTTTATTAAATAATTCTGTTAAATAACAATTAAAAAGCAATGTTAGAATTTCATTAGTTGATTTTCAGTAAATTTCTATTTATTATTACTTTTGTCAGTTTCAAGTTATTTCAGTAGCCATCTTTACATGCAGACTGTTTTTCATCCTGATTGAAACTATTCTGATTGAAGATCTCCGGTGAACTGTTTACATGTGACGTGATCTATTCCGATCTAATGTTTACATGTGCCACAACATCTAATTGGAACAGCTGTTTAACAGGCACGTGATATGAGCAGATCTATGTAAGCATCACTTAATTTATCAAAGATGTTGCTATTTTAATTTGTTATTCCTGTTTGATCACCTGCTTTAGGACAATGGATGAAATTTAGCTATTGTGCTAATTCCGGCATATTTACAATGACGTGTATAACGAAATTGTTGATTGATGTGCACTGTCCTAATCAAATAAATGAATAAAAAAGAAAACGATGGCTGTAAGGAGGTGTTTTATTGAATTATTTGAAGGTTGTGCTGTTTAGCCTTATCGTAGCCAGCCTTCAGAGTTTTCCAGCGGTTACCTTATTACCCTACCTTACCTTATTACCTCCGCCAAGGAGGTTATGTTTTCGGGGGAGTTTGTCTGTCTGTCTGTGAACAAAATAACTCAAAAAGTTAAGGATGGATTTTGATGAAATTTTCAGGAAATGTTTAGCATGGGAAAAGGAAGAACTGATTCAATTTTGGTGTTGATCCGGATCACCGTCTGGATCAGCCATGACGATTTTTGTGAATAACTACTGAACTAAAATAGATATCATTATGAAACCAATTGGTAATGGTATGTTTTCATGGTCAAGGAATCTAAATATTTAGATGAAATAAAGGTAGGACTAATATTTATGGTGAAAATCACAATATGGGTGAGGACTGTGGTGCTGGCAGAGGTCTGCTTTTCTAGTTTCTTTTATGTTTTGGTCTACCCCGGCTTCTTTTCGTGGACTTTTTGAATAGTTCAGTATTTCTTGTTTTCCTACTGTCTAAGTGTCTGACAATGTTTAGTTTTTTGAGAGTTTGTATGAAAAACAAACTCTCAGACACAGACCAGTGCTGTGTGCTCTGTTTGTCATGTTTTCAAGTGAGTAAACTGCCCGTTTACGTCAAGACTGAGCATGTGCAGACAGAACCCAGCCGGACAACTTTCTGATTCACCCTTTACATGACAGGATTTTACTTTCTGGGAAACGGAATATACTACCCCTGTTTAGGGCTGAACAATTAATTGCAAATTAGATTAAATCGCAATATGGCTTGTTGCAATTTTCAAATTCGCAGACAGTGCAATATTTTTAACACAAAACAACATTTTGGCATTGTGATGTAGTTTCTTGCAGTTTCATGCCTATTTTAACCTTTTTTAACCCAGTTTTTACAACTTCATGCCTATTTTACTCCCATTCATCTTTTTTTTGGCCACTGTCAGACCATGTTTGGAATTTTTACATGGTTTTTGAAATTTAATCCCAATTTTACTTTTGAATTTTTTTGCCTTTTCTGTTGCAATTTCATACCTATTTTGCACCTATTAACCTTTTTTTCCACTTTCGTACCATTTCCCCCCCAGTTTTTACAATTTCATACCTATTTTGCTTCTGTTCTTCACTTTTCCACTTTTTCTCAAATCTTTTATCCTTACATTGATTTAATGTCATATTGGTTTTACTATAAAAAGATCTAGTGCTTATGTTTGTTTAAGAATACATAAGATGAGGAACATTAAAACAATCGCAGAGTAAATCGCAAATGCAATATTGGGTAAAAATATCTCAATTAGATTATTTTCTCAAATCATTCAGCCCTACCCCTGTTCAACTGAATGAAATTCTATTCAGATTTGGCCTGTTTATTCTGATTGAGGTGTTTATATGGAGCATTTTTATTCGGTTTGGGCTTCTAGCTCGACTCTAATCTGACTATTAGGCTTCATGTAAACCTGACTCGTGATCATGTGGGTTTTTGTTTCTTTAACCCAAGGGTACCAACAATCTTTGCCACATGTGTATGTATCAGGTGGATTAGAGGTGAAAAAAAAGAAAAAAAAAGAGGCTTCAAAAACTGGCCTGTGGATGCTCGTGTTATTTCATACATAAGCATTTTCTCCAGCATTTCTGCATTCGTTAAAACTTTTGCATACTTACTGGTGCATGGCATATAAGGAGCATCTGTTTCTCCCCGCAGGTATCCGGAGCGACACGCACACACAGATGAACCCCTGGTTGAAGCGTGGCTGAATCCCGGACAGCCGGTGCACTGTCCCTCTGTGCTCGACTTGAACTGACCTACAGGACAGGCTGAGGAGGACAGGGGAGGAAAACAAATCAAGGAAAACAATTACGATTCAGAGCAGTTCACAAACTCTTTTACACCCACAGTGTCCCAGACAGGCTGAGGTCAAAAATTCAAATACAGGTCTGTTTTATTTTCAGGGTAATTAGGTGGCAGATGGTTCCAGATTGACAGGCAGAGCAGTATAATGAGGGCTATAAACGGGACACAATCACAGTAATGAATGAGAAAGTAACAGTCAATTTAGTGAATCAGCCAGGCTGTCGTTGACAAGCTGCCTATCATTGCATTTTGCTCAACATATGTTAACATTGAGACCAATCTGACGACGTAAAAACGGAAAAATGTATAAAAACGACACAACATGACTCTTCCTGTGATAGAAACAGCCATTAGTGACATCCTTCATTTGAACCCATTCTCCTCATGTTTCACACTCCAGCCTGTCCTCTATGTGAATGTGTAATGATCTGCCGCCTCATGACGCCTCATACAGTCACTGAATCCTGCCGTGTTTACAGTCTGCGTTCAGCTCCAGCTGCTGAGCGAGAGGAATCAAACAATAAACTTTCACACTGAGCGCTGCATTGTTCGAGTCAAAACTGACTTGCTTCGCAGGGTCGACACACTCGGGCCTTTCCGTCTGACGTTTCGCCTGCGGGACTTTCCCACCTGGAAAAAATGTATTGGCGTGTGCAGAGTGCTGCTGCATATCATCACCTGTTCAAGGCTGTAAAATGTAAACTGTAAAAGTCAAATAAAACATGATTACTGAACTAACGTAGGTGCCTTTGAGCTCTTATTTATCATAAATGACTGTTACCAAGGACAGTCAGTGTAAACAGGCTTTCAGGGTTCAGAACCAACTTTGTTTGAAGAAAAGATGAATGATTATTCTTCTATCGACTGATTATTTTACATTTTGGCACATTTTGATTCTCTCCAGTCAGGTAGCCTATGGAGGGGATCGTGGTGCTTTTTCATTTGTAGTTTCTGCTCAATTCAACTGCACAGTTTGGACCTGCTTCATTATCCATCAAAGTACAGTTATGAATTGACAAAACAATACATATTAAGCATTTACTAGCAATGACAAGCATTTCAAGCTGAAAACCAAACAGGAAAGCGTAATTTCAAGAGTTAAACTTAACACTCAAGCCAATTAAAGGTGCTTTTTTCAGAGCAATACATGATTTTATACTGTTTCAATAAAGTAACTAGTTTGATCTTTGTTCTATCAGTCATATTGAAATATAAAATCATTTCACAAAAGGTAACTTGACCAAGGCTGCAGTCATGAAAATCCTTGTTAATGCTTATTTTTTATTCAATTTAATTTTTATAATAGTGAAATGATTTTACAAGATGATGACAATATTTTTTAAAAACAGAAGTCAACGAAAATATCAACAACGCACAAACGTTAAAGCATGAAAAAACTAATAAATAAAAGCACAATCTACTTAAAGAACCATCATAAACAGAGTAATAGACCCAAATAAGAAAGAGGAAGCAAAAGAACTTCTACTGTCTCTCACATGAGGAACAGCAAAGTGAGGTAAACCTAACACCAAAAAACAGTCACAAACAGGCATCAGGCATCCAACACGGTCCAAAACACACGAAAGGTCCCCAACCAAGGGCCAGAAACACCAAAACCACACCAACAAGTGTCAGCCTGCACCCTTCAGTGAACCCCAGGGAGGGTGCATGCTGCCATACGCTGGTGCAAAAGCAAACAAAACCAAAAACTAATGTAAAGCAGCCATGGCCATCATTAATGAAGAAACAAGGAGTGTATTCCTCTCATCAGTTCATACGTGTTTAACTTTGTGCTATGGTTCATCAGTTTTTTTCCTTCGTTACTGAAAACTTCTTCTCTCAGTCTGAGTTTAAACAGATGGAGGATCAGGCTTGAACCAGTTTCTTAATGATGATTATTCATGTTCAGCTGGCTTGTTTTTCCCCAAAAGCACCAATAATCCTTCATAAAAGACCTTCAGTTAAACCATCAGAACAAATAAATGTATTAACTTCTTAAAAGGAAAGAGATAAAAACAGACGTTAAAGCCTGTTGTGGAAATGTTTGGAACCTGAAACTAAAAGACCCGGTGTCACTGGACACTGAAGGTGCGTACACACCAGACGCTACTTGTACTACCTCGGCAATCACTCTCCATGCAAAGTCAATGTACAGCCGCGATGGGGCGGGGCTAACCCTCCTGCTATGCGACAGCCGCTTCTCACACTACCACTTTGCTTGTCGCGCGATGTAAAAGTAAAAAAAGTTGATCTTTTCAGACGATGTCGTGTGTGGCTGTGCGGCAACAGCCAATCAGCGGTGTGTGCGTGTGTGTGACGGTGCCCGTGACAGACAGTTTTTCATCCAGACTACAGAGGAACAATTCATGTCCGTGTGGGAAACATTAGTCAGTGAGGACATTAGTTCCGATGATGCTGCTGCAGGGCATCAGCTGCAGTGTTTTGTGGTTGATGAGTGAATGAAAAGGATACAGCTGGAATAATGTCTGCTTATACATCCTATTATATGATATATGATATGATCGCGGTGAAACTCAAGTGGACGTGACGTCACCGAGTGACGGCCAACAGCAACGGTGACCAAAATGAGGTATTTATGGACATGCGACGATTCGTCAGTGGGCGACGCGATTTTGGTAGCTGGGTCTCTTGCGGTGTTAACGCAGGATAAGACGATGATGAGCGACTTGGAGTCCGACACATCTGGCTGCAGATGTTTTGACTACTACACTTCATCTTTCTCAGGTGGACAACTGAAGCAAAATTGGCTGTCTAAAATTGTGGCTTTTCTTTCTTAATGGATTGAATTCCTGTTTTATGTTTGATGACTGCATGTGTTTGTGTGAAACTGTTGAATGTGCTGCTGTCTTGGCCAGGACACTCTTGCAAAAAAGGTTTTTAATCTCAGTGAGGTTTTCCTGGTAAAATAAAGGTTAAATAAAATTTAAAAAAAGAAAAAAATCCTATTTCCATTTTGCCAGTGTACATGGTGTCAAAATTTGACTGTAATACTTCATCGTGGCAACTCTTCGAGACTTGACATTGAGTAGTAGGCCATTTGAGGTCCCTGACATGAGAAAAAAGGAGTGTTAATAATGTTTATTCTTGTGGGGGGTCTTGTGATGATGATACGATATGTGAAATATGTGAATCATAAACTAGGATTAGTCTTTCTTTTCACTTACTTTAGACTGTAAGTTAGAAACTATTTCATTTTGAGCATTTGCAGCAGCAGAACTGATTTAAACAAAACTTTGTCTGATTCCTGTCTGACTAAAAATAGCATCAATCATAACCCTGGAATAAACAGCATGGAAACGTTTCGATAATAAAGTTAGTTCAAACATTTATTTTATTCTTCGCACAGATGTTTTTATGAAGGTAGCTGTCTTGCGCCCTTTTTCTTCTAGTCTTTGGTAAAGCTCATGGGACGAGAGGAAATAGCCGTCTCAGTATTTTTAACATAACAGAGCTCTACCTCAAAGGCTGTTTAAATGTTGTAATCAAGCTCATCTGCGACACTAAATCATCCTGACAGCATTCATAACTTTTACATTAAAGGCCTGTGTTTGACCCAGAAAGTGTGTGTTTTGTCTATAGGAGATAAAGGCATTACAGCAGAATTAATCTTGTAGTAAACCTCGACGACAATTTCATTTTCTGCAATGACCGGCCCTCGAAAAAAGAAAATTAACTGTTCAATCTTTCTATAAAAGGCAATTTCCCTTTATGGTCTGGGGAGTTTTTCTTCCTCGCAGCTCTCCTCGGCTGCGACAGAACGCTGAAAATGCCAACCCCACTTCACCAGGAGCGAAATGTCGGAAATGAAATTTTTGTTATGAAAAATCATTATACCTCCCACGGAGATCAAACTGAATCCTACCTTCAAACCGAGACAGATGCAAGCGTGCAAGCATTTTCCAGAGAAACATTTCCTCTTATGTTGCTTTGTTTTCAGAGCTCGGCATTTGTCTGTGTTGATGTGATGCAGGGAGTGTGTTTGAGCGTGCCTCGGAGTGTGTGTGTGAGTGCATAGGGGGGTGTTCATGCACGAGGCTTGTTAATTGGACTCATTAGACGGAGCTGCAGCACGGCTCCTGAGAGAATCCTCCT
This sequence comes from Scarus forsteni, assembly GCA_036419115.1. Lineage (NCBI taxonomy): Eukaryota > Metazoa > Chordata > Actinopteri > Labriformes > Labridae > Scarus > Scarus forsteni. Next base: position 15,080,545 of record JAZDUH010000011.1, on the reverse strand, counting down.
TCGTCTTCCTCTTTTTTTTTCTGCTCTGCTTTGATGTTCTTAAAATGATATGATCTTTACCTCCAGCGCTCCCCTCCGCTCGCTCTCTTCACCTCCGCGGCCCTCCCGTGCTCCCTCTATCTCGGCTGAGGCAGGAGTTGTCGCAGCGGCAAGCCTTTGACCCCGCTCTTCCTCTCTGAGATAAGCGCTGCTCCACCTGACCTCCCTCTCTCCTCTCCCCCCTGTGTGTCAGAGCCCGCTCCCCTGCCTCATTAACTTCCTCAGCCTCTCGCTTCCTCTCTTCAACCCTCGGCGTACCCCACCCTCATCTCACCATTGTTTTCTTGTTTAGTCTGCCTGCTCTGCTGCCTCTGTGGGTGTAGTCTATGCACATATTTGCTCAAGTGTCCTCCTTTTCTTACCTGTGCATCTCGTGTTCCCCTCGGCGGGCTCGAACCCCGGTTTGCAGGCGCAGGTTGTAGTCGCCTGGCCCACCCACTGGCCGTCCTCCCCGCAGAAGAGCTTAGGCGGCCGGGGTCGGGACCCCTGCTGCTCTGCGTTCTCCACGCACACACCCTGCGCCTCCTGCACCAGTGTGCGGGGGACAGTCTCGGGGAAGGAGGAAAGCGAGCTGACCAGAGGGGGACACTTCTTAAAAAACACCCTGACAGACAGCAGGGCCATGGAGGCGCCCTGAGCCTGGAAAGCCAAGTAGAAGCCTCTCTTAGTGAGGGGGCCGAGCCGCAAGGTCTTCACGTTGAATTTCTTCTCGCCATCCTTCCTCAGGAGAAAGTCTGCAGCCACTGTGTCCACCTAAGACAGGAAGAAAGAGAAAATAGTCTTACGTAAGCTTCAGATCCCAGTACACCGGGTGGATTCTAGCAGAGCAGCCTGGTTTGTTTTAATGCAGTGTAAACGGCACCAGCAAGCTCCTCTTCCATGAGGAAATACTTACTAAAAAACATAAATTCTCTCATTTAAAATAAAAATAATCACATAGGTCCTTGGAGGACATGCCTTTAGTTTTCATTTCACTCTCTTTCTAACATGTAAATCTGAGTTATTTAAAGAGATCTTCAGAAATTAGCACATCATCATGGGAAACAGCATTTTTATCCCAAGATAATGAGTTTAATAAGTAAAGAGGCATCAATTGTAAAATAATCTCTGATAGAGATGTTTAAAATAACTTTTCAGCCTTACTGCTAGTGCTGAGTTTTTCTTATTTCATCTATTGGTGTAAAACTCCTCCATTGCAACAGTGTCTCTCAAATTAATCCACGAAAACAGAAAGTTTGTCAAACATTTTTTCTACCGAGTAATAAAATCATTTTCAAACTCTTTTTGATTCCAGCTTTAAGAGAGACCAGCTCTATTCTTTCTCCTCCTTGTAATGCCATCCCCTGTAGTCTAATGAAACTTCTGCTCTGTGCTTTGGTCAGAGGAGTTGTTTGATTCTCTAAACAGCCTTTTAAAGATTACTCTGTTCTGATGCATCACTCTTTAAGACAAACAATTGCATACTGAACGTCCCCTTTCTTCTCAGGGGTGTGCCAACATAAGTAAAGCTGTAAGCTTCTATGGTTTTAAGTAGGGGTGCATAATATTGTCAGTGTGCTATTGTTACAGGCAGATATTAAAATGTGGAATATTTTACATATCAGCCTTGAATATAACCTGCACATTGGCTTAATATCCACAAAAACACAACAGTACCTCAGTGCTTCACCTTATTATCACTGCAAACATTAAAACATGTTATACTTCTGTTTCTTACACAAATAAACTGTCACATTGTAAGCAACAAGTCCATAAAGTAAAGGCTGTGCTTTTGATGAAAAATATGAGTTAAAAATACTGACATATCTGAGAAAGGCAAATATTGTGCATCCCTGGTGAAGATAGAGAGAGGACACCAGGAGACGGGTGGGTAGCATAGTAATGATTAATCTTTATTTAGGTGGCATGCACCCCTCGTGGAACACAGTTGCAGTAGACTTTACAGCTCAGTCTTAAACATTATGTTTTGCCTTTGCTCTCAGGCTTTGAGGATAAAATGTGCCACAAAAAAGTTCCTCCTCCTCCAAAGCATAACTCGAGTCTTTCATAATCATCCAGACTGAATAAATCAGCATCAATGGAAGACATTTTCTGAAAAGTACACCCCTACATCATGGACAGACAATGGATTTCAACCAAGAGACTTCGTCTTCTTCTGAAGCAGCACTAAACCTGTTGTCCTCCATGGCTGGTGGTTAAGGTCCAAGAATAAGCATGAACAAAGGGATCTTTGTCTTTAATTATACTCAACATGTGATTTTGTACTTTAACTTTGCATCATGAGAGAGTGAGCATGCAATTTTGGTTTCCCCAATATATCTATATCACTTTTAGCACATAGAAAACACTGTACTTCTCAAATGTATGACATATAACTCCAATAAAATGCAAATTTAAACTTATTCACTCAGGTATGACCATTAAATCACCCAGAATAATATGTCTCTGATCAGAAGTTTAAGTCAGTTCCAAACCTGAATCATTTGTTTGGAGTGTCATGATTCTTCTTTGTGATGTTACTAACGGAAAAGAAGGCCAGATTTCAGATTTTTGAACACGATAGACAAAATAAAAAACCTGGTTGTTTTAACTACGACTTTGTAGGTTGGTGAAGACTACAGCAGTCCAAATCTATGTGCAAACATCCAGGAAATTTGCCATATTGCAAAATGTTCCAAATCCTTTAAATAAACCTGCATCTGCTTGGTATTTGGATCAGCAACAAAATATAATAACGTCTCCTTTTTACCATGACCAGCATGCCCAAAAAGTTTAATCAAAATCTTGTGAGAGCTTAACAAAAAACAAATACCAGCAAAAACATAACCTCCTTGGCCGAGATAAAAAAAATAATTTTCATGACACATTTAAACTGATTGGACACATCGGATATACTTCTATTAATTTGTTTTCATCAGTGAATCCCACTTAGTAAGTCAAAGTTTTAGGTCACAGCCAAAATTTACTCATCATCAGGGCTAAATGATACACTGGTCTACTGTTAAAGTTTTAACATTCGATTGTGTCCACCTTGTTTGTTAAAATTGTTTGTTTTCTGTTTACTGTCTTGTGAAATGTGCTGGGGTTTTTTTTTTTTTCCTTTCTATGCAATTCCCTGCCTTCGGACAACAGATTAAATTTAGCTATTGTGCTAATTCCGGTATATTTACATTGATATATAATGCGAAAAAGTTGATTTAAGTGCTCTGTCCTAACCAAATAATAAATAAAAATAAAAATCTATGTAAATCTAGTGACACTAAATGTATTTGGTGCAAACTCCTTTAAAAAACTCCAATGGGGGGTGGTGGTTCGGCAGAGTGGTTAGCAACCAGGCACAACCCAAACACGTTTCTGCAGGCCTGGGTTCACATTAGGGCTGGGCAATATATCGGTTAAATCGATAAATTCAAATTATTTTCTGCAGAAGATTTTAAAATTAAGAATCGAGATTTTTTTCATTCATTTACTTCAATTTGAAGTATTCCCAAAGATAAAAAAAATACTGAAATTTTACAGTTGTCATGATGGTGGCCCAGGTTTTACACAAGCAATTTTATAGGTTTGTATTTTTTCATACTTAGATTCAATATTGATCAGAGAGTAACATGTTAACCAGCTGTAAAAATTCATCAGCTTTCAGTCTTTCTGTAGGCAAACCTGCCTGCGTTAGAACTACATAATCAACATATTATGACACACACTTTAATTTTTAGAGGGACATTCTGACAGATTTAGGACCATATTTTAACAACATAAAGGCAGAACTTGATTCATGTCATTCTTGTGTCAGAGTTTTTATGGTTTTAGAGGGAACAAAAATCAATTTAAATCGTAAAATGAGTTTTGTAGGGAAAAAAATTAGTGATTTTATTTTTAAACTATATTTCCCAGTCCTAGTTCAAACCCAGCCTGTGGTCTGTTAGCAGAGTGCCCTCCTGTACTATCTCTTGTCCCCTTTACAAGCCTATCCCGTCTCTCTCTCCTATCATAAAGGCACAAAATGCCCAAAATTAAAACTTTCCAGTGGTACGGCCAAAAGAAAAAATGTAGTTCTATTTCCCCTCAGATATTATTAAGCTCTTCTTCTTCCTCAAGCCAAAGCTCAATAAAATAAAACACAGGAGTGTCCGCTCCAAGCTTCCATACATCTCAAACTTCCTGACATACTGACAGAAAACAACTCCGCAGCCCACTTTGGGGTCCCCACCCACCAAATGAGAGGCGCTGTTTTAAGGCATCAACTACACATCACATATGCTTCATATTACTGAACTTTTTCCACAGCATTCCCCTGCAAGCGTAGATTGATTTACAACCTTATCCAGCAGCCATTGTTTCACATTTGTTACAGCACGCTTTGAACCTCAGCTTGCAGGGGTTTGAAATGTACTTGGGAGCAAAATAATTCATCACAGCCAACATTTCATCATTTTTATTTTTCTGTCAAAGTTGTGTTATTAAGGGGTAATGTAGCAAAGGAGTGGGCACTACTCTGAAACCTCAATTTGGTTCTGTCAGTTCTGTTCGAGCATGCTTCAGTATCCGAGGGGCTGACAGTGAGATATCTAAAAGCGCTCACAGGCTGTATGTGAGGAAAATGAAACCTAAAAGATATACAAAAATTTAACACTCCAGTCATGAAAACAGATTGAACGCACAGACAAGGAGAGTTGGGATAACAGTTACTGCTCCCTCGAGACGGAAACATAACAGAGGCTTTAACTTTAAGTGATCAGATATCTTACTGTAATAAATATTGAGCTTTAACTGCGCTTTGTCCCTGCAGGCTGGGGCTGAAGTATGTAGATGTTAATGGAAACTAATAGAAATCACTGAAAATACATATATACTAATTAAAGTTGCCAAATCTTTCAAACTTAAACTTGAGTAATGAGGCGAAGCAACATTTCAATGAAGAAGTTTTTCTTTTTCTTAAATAACAGGGTGATGTCTTCGCTCACATATCATGCACCTAAAAAGTTTTTTCTCAAAATTTGCTTCACTTATTAAATCTGCCAGGCCGGCTATGCTTTTGCAGGCTTTCGTCCGTCTGTCTGTTTGTTTGTGAAAAGAAGAGCTTAAAAAGTTATGAACAGATTCTGATTAAATGTTCAGGGAATGTTGTTCAGATCAGATCAGATTAGATTAGGTGACACTTTATTAATCCCTTTGGAAAACCTCCTCAGGGAAATTTAAAAAATCCAATACCCGCTGAAAAGTAGATGGAAAGATAAATAAAAATGATATATAGAAACAAAAATATAAATAAATAAGAAATATGTTATAAAATTAATTAATAAAAATCATGGCACACGCCTAGCAATTACTACAGGTTTTACTTAGGTGGTGATCAAAATCCAGATGTGGGTTTGGTGGTGATCAAAATCCAGGTGGTGATCAGGCACAAGGAAGACGATATCAGATTTTAGTGGTGATCTGGATGTGGATCCAGGATTTTTTTTTTCAAAGGTTTTTATCAGTTTTTATAAAAAAAAAAAAAAAAAATTGGTCAGTTTTCCATCTGTTTCCACAATAACTCAAAAAAGTCTCCACAGATTAGAATGACATTTTCAGAGAATGTTGGTCATGGTACATAGAAGACGTGACTAGATTTTAGTGGTGATTCAGTTTTTCTTCAACAGTTTGTTCACAGTTAAAGCTCAGGCAGTTTTCAACATTTTCCACATTAACTCGCCTGGCAATATTGGAAATGCCTGCACAAATGAGGTTTGTGCACTCGGATGTTGTATAAGATGTTTTGCAAGGCTGAATCGCTTTTTTTGATCTCTCATTTTGCACATATTGTAAACAGCAAAAACTCTTAAATGGTCTTGCCTGAGACCTGATAGTGTCTTTTTAATTTCTGGACCTTCAGCAGAAGAAACATGTGACTGGGGAAAAAATAGATTTAAATAAGTACTGTATTTAAGTAGGGCTGAACGATTTGAGAAAATAATCTAATTATCTTTCCCCAATATTGCAATTGCGATTTACTCTGCGATTGTTTTAATGTTCCTCACCTTATGTATTCTTAAACAAACATAAGCTGTAGATCGTTTTATAGTAAAACCAATATGACATTAAATCAATCTAAGGATAAAAGATTTGAGAAAAAGTGAAGTAGTGAAGAACAGAAGCAAAATAGGTATGAAATTGTAAAAACTGGGTAAAAATAAATGGAAAGCAGAAAAAAAGTTAATAAGTGCAAAATAGGTATGAAATTGCAAAAAAAAAAAGGCAAAAAAATTCAAAAGCGACGAAGGAAAATTGATTATAGCAGCAAAATTGGGATTAAACTTCAAAAAACATGTAAAAATTCCAAACATGGTCTGACAGTGGCCCAAAAAAAAAGATGAATGGGAGCAAGATAGACATAAAGTTGTAAAAAATGGGTTAAAAAAGGTTAAAATAGGCATGAAATTGCAAGAAACTACATCACAATGCCAAAATGTTCAACACATTTGTGTTAAAAATATTGCACTGTCTGTGATTTGAAAATTGCAACAAGCCATATTACAATTTAATCTAATTTGCAATTTATTGTTCAGCCCTATATTTAAGTTCATTTTTCTGAGTATCTGTACTTGACTTGAGTATTATCCTTTGGAAATTTGTGACTTTTACTCCACTACATTTCTGTAAAGGGTCTTTTTACTTGTTACTTTAAGTATAGCTCTGAAGACAGGGATAGATTTCTTTTCTCCACTAAAATGTAGTCTGCATTAGATTTTGTTCAAGTGGTGATGCTGTACCTCAACCTTACAAATCAGAGGTAAACGCTGAGCTAACGTTGATGACAGATGACGATTCCACACCAGAGCACCTATGGCCACATCTGAAGTCCAAGTTTGAGATAGTCAAAATAAAAATGTTTGATCTTTTGTACATTCAGTTGTGTTTCAATAGGCATTTTCTATAGGCTTTGTAGTATATTTTATAGGGGTGGGAGAAAAAAATGTATTCACTTAAGTATCGGGATTTTTTTTTTGACGATTTTTAAATTGTTTTTTTGTTCAAAGATTGATTTTTTTTCCAAATTTAAATGCTTCATTTTAGTCTATGTTAATTAGCCACTTGTAAATGCAACCTAGGTTTTTGAAGAGAGAGTATAAACAGCGGGTTAAAATAGATTGCTGAATAATCGTGAATCGCAATTTAAATCGAATCAGCACCTAAAAAATCGTAAAAAATCGAATTGGGGGAAAAGCGCATCGTCCCAGCCCTAACATTTTACAAGCTTTTTATTCAACAGGTTCTATAAGCAGGTCAATGCATCCGGTGAGTTGTTTCAGTCATTAGGTTTCTGTAAACTCACAACAACACAATAACACACTGACAAACTTTTAATACTTGAGTATTTTCAAAAGTAGTTACTCCAGTACTTTAACTTAAAATTTGACTTTTACTTGTGTTGCAGTAATATTTGACCAGGAGTATCTATACTATCACTCAAGTAATAGAGTACTTTTTCCACCACTGGCCATAAGCACCACCCGCTGCCCCACCGTGCACCCCCAGACAACAGCAGAGTTTTAACAGTGCTGGCAGAGGCACCACAGAGAGCATTAGGGATGGGTATCTTTCACATTTGAACCAATACCATACTGATGCCAGGTACCTGGGAATCGGTATCGGTACTCAACGGTACCAATTTTCAGTACTTTTGCGTGTGTTTATGGGGTAATAAATATCAATTTGTTTAATATTAAGATCTCAAATTCTTTCAGTGTAAATTTATTTCTCAATATATAAAATTTGACAGATATATATCAAAACAACATTCAACTGTTTGTATTGTAACACTGTAGTTGTCCCAAAAACGTCTTCAACATGAACAACATGCTGTGTTTAAGTCTGGTATGGAAATTCACCTTCTCTACCCAATAGTATGCCTGCTTCTTCCACTCCCTCACAGTCACAAGGATGCGTTTAGGTACCTAAACATGGCACCTTTTGATTTTACGTTAATCGGTACTCGGTAGTACCTACAGAGTTCGGTCAGTACCTCTTAAAGTACCTAATTCGGTACCCATCCCTAGAGAGCATCTATCTTTCATTCAGCATGAAGGTGAGCATGCACTCACCTTGACGTAGGGGTTCTCCATCCAGGGCGGGTAGGTGAAGGTGGCCTCGTCCGAGTCGGCCTGGTAGTAGTACAGGTTAAACGTCTCCTTGCAGCTGCGATGGTGGGAGCTCCTGGACGAACACTCCATCATGGTGAAGCGCAGCTCCACGTAAACCTGCGACGCCCCTCGACGCTGGATGAAGCCGCTGCGCAGCCAGTGGCTGGACGAGCTGTTAGTCTGCAGGATCTGATAGATCCTCACACTGTTGTTCTCCTCATCTAAACCGCTCACCTCCTCCCACTGAGAGACAGAGAACAAAGATGTCAGGTTCAACAACATCTGACCCAGAAAAGGAGTCTCTATATTTGTCAGCTTGCTACACTCTTCTGTTAAGACTTTGTGATTCTTCACATTTAAAGGTCCCGTTTGTTATCACAGTGCCTCAGTTTCTGTTGGCTCTGAGCTGCTCTGCACCTGTCAGAGACTCAGGGGACAGATGTGGCCTGCAGTGGATTGTGATCAGTCCAAGTTTAAATCTGGGTTGTTAAATCACTCCTCGTGCTGAGCTGCAGCCAAGCCACAGTGACTACAAGTCTCTCTTGTCAAACAGAGCACACAGTAACCCAGACAGACACAGCTCTCATCCCTCATCACATTTTTAGAGAGAAAAAGCAGGAATACAGAGGGGATATATCACAAATATGTAAGGAGTGAAAACCCCTACAAAGAAATCTACATTTGTTTGGGAGCCAAAAGCAACAGACAGAAACACTTTAATGTCGACTTCTGAGTCAACAGCAAACATGTTCACCATCACTACGCTCCCAAGAGCAGGAAACAAGCGGCACATTTACATACTCGGGGCAGAATTTAGTAGATTTGCTGAACTTGAGGCTCAGAAATTCAGTTATGTAAATATGTAAAGCTTTAAAAATCCATTTGCAGATGATGTGTTGAGTGAGGCAGAATACTGGTCTGAATGAATTACAGTGCAGTCGAGCACTGAGAGCCAGGTTTGGAGCTCTTGAGGAGAGACTTTCCCATTTTAATCCCTGAAAAAATAAATACTATAGAATAGAGCCTGGCAGCACATATTCCTGTTTCCAGCTCAAAACCTCCCGCTGGGTTCATCTGGATTTGACGACCCACATTTAGAGAAATTGTTTAAGATGTGTTTTGAATGCAAAGAGAAATTACTGCTCACAAGGATGTATGTTTAACAGCAGCAGTGAGTCATACAGAGTCGAACGGGCTTTACATCAAAATCCACCGAAAAAATGTCGGATTATGAAACGTCAGCAGCATCACTAGAGACACATCCACGTACACATTTGGTATGACTTATTAAAAAAGTCTTTATTATTGATGTTGTTTAGTATTAATGTGAGGCCAAACACAGTTTAGAAAGACACATTATTTATTTAAAATGGGCTTCAAAGACTGAACACTGGCAACCATTTCTCCCTGTTGAGACTGACAGAGTACATATGGAGTACATATGGATTAAATGCATATTTATAAAGTTTTTCTTTACATTTTTATCCCACTGGAAAGAAAGTAAAGTTTCAGAGTATGTTTGTTTAAAATAATCAAACATTCAGAAGTTCCTATTAATCTTAAACTCTTCTTTTTACATATATTTTTGTCCCTTCATCGTCTTTTTCTATTTTAAAATATGCCTATATTTTGATAAATGAACTTTAACACTATATTGGTGTATTATTTACATTTATTGAGAGATACTACTGTATAAGGATAAGTATTTAGTAGGGGTGTAACAAAATGGTCAACTCACAAAACGATACGAAATACGAAACAGGGCTCACGATACAAAATAAAGATTATAGAAAATCTCCAACAGTAGAAAGTTGTGGAAAAATCTCATTTTCTTTATTTTCTTCCTAATGCAGACATACAAAAATACTGCTGCATCAGTACTAAAAAATGCTCTTTGAAAAAAAACTAAATTGTAGTTTTTTTCCCCTCAATTAGACTACAGTGCAAATACAAACATAAAATCTCAATAAAAAGTGCTTTGTTGTTGTAACAATCAGGATAACTACATTCTTGAATGAAAAGGAAAATAAATAGCAGTCCTCAGAGCAGTTTAGACCTATAAATGTCTGAACTGTGAACTATAATATTTAGCCTATAACAGTGCATATACTTATGATCTTTGAGTATGATCAAATTCTGTCAACTCAACAGTAGATGCAAAAATCAAATATTGTTTTTTTTAATACAGACTTAAACAGACATACAGTTGCTGCCTGTCTCCAGTTCAAAGTAGTTGGTAGTTGTACTCGCTGCAGTATACAGCATACACGAACTGTAGCGGCATATTTTGCACACGGTTGTTGTTTTGTCTTCAATCTTCTCACCGTTCTCTCGCCTTTTGAATAAGAAGCCAAAATAGGTCCACACAACCGATTTATATGACAAAGGAGCATCAGCTAATTCCGTGACCTCGTCTTCCTCCATTCTGAAGTGATCACCGTGTTTTTTTTTATTTCGTGTTTTTATTTCGTGTTTTTATTTCGTGCGTCGTTGAATTTTATTTAGTCATTTTTTATTTTGCGAAATTTTGTAGCAAGAAATATTGTTACACCCCTAGTATTTATTGTATTTATTTCGGTTGATCTATTATGAAAAACACATTACATTGGTCATTTGAGAGATGCGAATTTTGTCGATTGGATCTAAGGATGGCAGAGTTTTCACTTTTTTTTATTATTTTTTTTATTGTATTTTACTTTTATTTATTTATTTTTACTATCACACTTTTTATTTATTTTTTTATCAATCAAACTTTATTTGTACTGCGCCTATTCATAACAAGTGTTATCTCAAGACACTTTACAATAGAGCATAAAACTCTTCATTTTATGGATACATAAATATGCAAAGATATATAAAGATATATATGCATATAAAATACACACATATATATATATATATATACAAATATATACATCCAACACCCAACATGAATCCATATAGCCAATCATGAGTCCCACCATCATGGCGGCAAGAAAAAACCCTCTGTTAAGCAGCAGGAAATCTTGAATGTGGATCCCAGTCTCATGATGAACAGCAAATCCACACGATGCTGTGTTGGGAGTGTGTGTGAAGGAAGGGAGGTAAGAGGAGACAAGTGGACTAAAGTAAGAACTAAAGTTAGTGACAGATCCATGAACCCTAGACCTGTTGTCTTCAAATTTGTTTCTGCTGAAATTTTATTCTATTTTTTTATTTATTTTGTTTGTTTTTTTTGCCTGTGGTTCCACATCATGAGGCATGTTTTGTAGTTTGTCTGTTGTTCTTGTAAAATGTTCAATAAAATCAAATATTTTATTTTAAAGCCATTTTCCCCAACCTACTTTAAGTAAGCCATCAGAGGAAATTCATAATAAACATCCATAAACTCCATGACTGTGACAACTGAGTTTAAGTTGTTTCTTGATTAGTAAGAAATGAGTTCATTATTTGGGGCGAATACTCATTGTTATCCAGAGATTGTGCCATTACAGAACTGAGGGAGCAACTGAAATGTACTTTTTCCTCACAGAAAAATAAGATTGTTAAATATATGTCAAATTTGTTCACGATAATTAAGTTTTGCATTGAGTTATTCTCAAAGTGGTGACAAAAATTGTTCAAATGATTGCTTGAAACTGCAATTACAGCTTTATATTACATCCATTTTCAAATGAATCAAACAGAAATCCTTACTCATTTCAGCTCAGTTTAAAAAGCTTCACTGTTATGTATCTGATAGTATTGGCATGGTATCAGATATGACACAAAAAGTTCACAATCAGTTGTCAAAGTAAGCAATAGTTGAGTTAACAATGAATCTGACAAGTTATTGAGAAAATGTGCTGATCAAACCCTTTCAGAGCTAAAAATAAAAACATATATGATCCATTTAAAGTCTGTATGTTCTGAAGCAGACAGCTCATACCGTCTCCTCGCTGCTGCCTGTCACTTTATACTTAAATCACTGATTTACACTCTTCAGTGTGATCTCATAAAACACAACCTTGCCTTATTTCTGACATGTGAGGCTTTTGATAAACAGATTCGGCTGATAAAAGCTTTTGCAGACTATATAAAAAACATCGCCCTGCTTTTCTTTGCATGCTAATCAGGAGCACAGACGTATTTGTGGAGTATTTCTGTCGAGTTTCCTTGCCAGCATTACTGTAAGTGTTCTTCAGTGAGTTGAGCAGTTTTGGTCATTGACTCCGTTGGCAGACTTACCAAAGAAACCAGCTGATCAAATTACAAATATGTCTTTTTCTGGCAGCCAGCACTCAAACTGTGGGCAGGCAGTGACTTCAACTCCAAGGTTAGTGGGATAAATCAAAAGCATCTGCTTTCAATGCTCTCTGAATTCCACATTGACCCTGGCTTTCCTTTTTTCTGTCTGCTGCCTCCCTTATAAGGTTCTCTTTAAAAGCCGGAGTAACAAAGGAGCAGCTGGGAGCCAAAAAATACGTTACTGTGGTGTGTGTGTTAGAAATACTAATAAAGCTGGATATACCTTGAATGATTTCAAGCCTGGTTTAGACCCTCTTTTAACCACTTCTACAGCCGGGGGGCATGTCCTAATTTGTTGAAAGTTTTACTCTTTTTGATCTAGAATCATTAATATTGAACATGTTTGATATAGGTTGGGTTATATATGGTAATAAATCTCAAAGCCAATGAGACAAAACAACTTTTTCTTCTTTGTCAGTTTTCGCCGGCTTCCTTTTTAGTGTTTTTTTGGGTTTTGCTATTAAACAGAATGTGTGCCATGGCAGCCAGCAGACAGCATTTATCATCCTCCATTTTTCCTCTGAAGCCATGTTTGATTATTCAGGTTTAATAAGATCTACAGTCTGCAGAATCCAAAATGTAAAATCATTACGACAACATGCAGCTGTGTAGCCTACCTTAGTCTAATGCAAGGACTTTAAACCACAAAAGTGCATCATAGTATCATTTGGTACTTGGCTGTACAGTAAATGGAAACTAGTTTCATTTTATTACCCTTTTTCTGTTTTTGGGCTGTTTCATTTTAACTGCCCCTTGTCCTGCAAAATCTATTTTCTTTGTTTTTAACGTAGTCATAAATTAAACCACACCAGCCAGACTTGTGGTTAGAACAGATATGAAAATAAAACAAATGACTCCTGACCTTCGCATAAGAATTCTTTGAAGCAGCTATTATCACATCACTATTTGCTTTTTATCTTGACTTTCTTATGTTAATATCTTTAGCTATCCACAAGACTTTTGCTGAACTATATATCACTGTTATAGCCTGTTTTGTGACTAAATGAAGCAGAAAAGCTGTCAGAGAGTGCTGCTTGCCTCTCAACTAAAGGCTAATTAACTCTCATTTACCTCACTGCACATAGCACACAGTAAACCTGGGAGCCATAGAGGTGTTTGGGTTTGTTGTTTGCATTAGAGATAAATGTTTAATTTCTGGCTGCAGGTCATCACTGGTTGTATAACTGTTATTTATATTGCATCATGGGAGTGCATGTTGTCGATTTATTGTATTGTATTGCAACAGCTAAAATGGACGAAAAGTTTATGTGCTAATGCATAGTGTAAAAGAGGCCATCGTGAATGTCTCTTTGCTTAGATTTTCAGTAAAGTATCAAAGTATTTGGGAATGCATGATATTGGATTATTTCCAAACTAAATACAGACGATACTTTGTGACATGACTACGGTATTTTTTTTAGAAACAGACATGAAACAAGAAAACCAACATTATATTCTCATATAAATGACATTTTTGATTTTTAAAACTGGACATTAAGTGCTCATAAAGTTAAACTTTATGGTACATTGGTGCATTTTGCCAAAATTACAGCCAATTTTTGGGATATTTATGACCAAAGTGTATAAAATTCTTCATATCTGCTGATTCCAATAACCAGCTTTTGATGTGCTGATTATATCTATCCATCCATCCTCTATTCCACTTTGGGGTTGCAGGTGCTGGAGTCTATCCTAGCTGACACTGGGCGGAAGGCAGGGTACACCCTGAACTAGTCGCCAGCCAATCGCAGGGCCACATAGAGAGACAGACAACCATTCATGCTCACACTCATACCTAAGGGTAATTTAGAATCAACGGTCAACCTAGTGATTATGTTTTAGTCTGCGAGAGGAAGCTGGAATGCCCAGCGGGAGCACACGCATGCACAGGGAGAACATGCAAACTTCACACAGGAAGGCCCTGAGCGGCACAGGGAACCAGCAACCGTCTTGCTGTGATGCAGCGCACTACCTGCTGGGCAACCATGCCACCCTGCCAACAATATTGCACATCCCAAATATCCTAGTTTTTACAATACAGCAAATAACACACACCTAATCCCAGACAAACTCGTCTGAAAGTCACCAATTTACACATTCATCAATTTACCCCTACCACAGATCTTGTTATCATGGGTTCATGCTGATCCTGTGTTATGGTGAACTGCATTCATTAATACGCACTGCACACTAAGTTAGTTTGCAAACGCTGACTCAAACCCCTCCCTCATCCAAGTGTGTAAGTCGAAAAAGGTTAGAGCCCTCTTTAAGTCCCACTGGTCTAGTGTGTATGTGTCTGTAGGACTGTGATGTAAAAGTCAGTTGGCGTGGTGGGGCGGGGTCACATACCTCTGGTCTGGTGTTGGAGTAGATGGTCCATTTGAGATCTGAAGTCTCGGTCTTTGTGTTCATCAGGACCTCTGTAAAAGAAACACAAAGTCATTCACAGCTGGAAACATAAAAATATGACACATGGGACACATTCAGTTTGAGGGCGACACATAAATGAGTTTAAAATAACAGAGTGAACATAATTCAGCTCCCAAGCGGCCGGCCGAGTATCAGCTGTGGCTTACGCTGGGATTAGGGTGGAAGATGGAGTTTCACCAGTCAATTACATCCACAGAAACATTTCCACTCCCTCTGAAAACTGTCTCTCTTCTCATGTTTGTTTTTATTATCTCTGTGGCCTTGGCGTTCCCTGCGATGCATCGTGCATGTGGTCACAGTAAACCTGGTGAAACGCCTCTTCAGGGACAAATAAGTGCAACAAAAAGACTCAAGCAGCCTGACACTAAATGAAGATGTAAGCCGTCCAAGTCACGATCCGTGATTATGATAGAATTGATTTTTTGTAATCTTTTGGTGGGCAGACTGCCAGCTCACAAACAATCTCAAGTGTTTTGATATGATTCACTATCCTAATAAAATCTGGGTGACGTGAAGTGCACCAAACTTGACGCAGAGTTGGGCGAAGGGCGATGGGACTACTTCATTCCTCCAAGCTGTCTGTGCAGATCGTCTCGGCTGAATTGTGACGACTGTTTGCGCTGGCGGGATGAGGTTTGTGTCACAATCTGGGTTTAAGAGCCTCGGCGTGTTCCCTGCAGACGCTCATCTCAAGGGTGAGACGCTTTGGTTTACACAATAAACAGGATTTAATGCGCCTCTGATCAAGGAGAGCACCTGCATGGGGACGGATGCTGGAGGGAATGGGACTCTCAGAGTGACTTTATCATTGGGGATATTAAGATGTTTTGTTGAATTAGGGTCCCAATATAAAGGTCAGCTGTAAACTCTACCGTCCCCATAATCCTACTAATACACACTTTACACAAACACACAAACGATTACACCACTACATTTCCCTCCAAGCTTGAAGTATGTTTTCTGGGATCCTTTTAGTACCGTACTTTATCTTTCCTTGTCTTGGTTGTACACAAAACATGCTATTAAATCATGTTTGATATCATCCCGTATGAATGTTTTAAGCAATAACTGTTTTAAATTAAATATGAAATTGTTCACTTATTTCTAGTTTTTCACTTACACAGTTTTTTGATGTTCTGTTTTTTTATTTTTGAAGTTGTGAACAATAACAAAGCACAGAAGAACTGGGCAGCGCACCACCTTAGACGGTCAAAACATCACGTAACAAAGAGGGAAGGTTCACCCAATGCACAAGCACACTCAAATCAAATCAGATCTGATTGGTTTTACATACTCAGTCCATCTGGTCCAGATCTTATTAAATTCTCTTCAGCTTTGAGGGAAAAATATATCGTCCCCATAATATAAATTTTAAACACAATTCAAATCCATTGATCACTGGTGGGTAGTTCTACTTTTAACCATTTCTTTAAAATATATTTCTTGCTAGTTTCCAATAATATAGACAGCAGCTTTGCGTCTTTGATTATTGCCCAAATGCATAGTTTTACATTTATATGAAATGTTACTACTATTCAATTTTGCATTGCTTTGTTTTCACTTAGTTCACACAGCATACAGAAAAGCTAAAGTTTGATGTTGGCAAAATTTCAGCAAGTTAATTATACTCTAATGGAGTCAAATCCCTGGAAATGCAAAGTTGAAAAGGAGTTGGTGTCAAATGCAAATGTACATACATACCCATTAATTTGTCTATTCATTCACCAGATTATCCTCTGCAGAGTAAGTTATGCTAATCAATAAATTACTTTCACTGATGCATGGATACTCCACACACATACACATGTTCACTTTATACATCATTATAGTTTATTCTGAAATACTTATATTCTTGTACTTTTATCAACAAAACCTTATTATATATAAATATATATTTTGTTCTTTATTTTTGCTAACAGCCATCCATCTGTCTAAGACACCCGCTTTGCCTCCTTCAAACAAAACATTAGGGTTATTTCACTTTATTCCGACTCTATAAAGAACTGATCTAAGAGACAAACTGCTCTGGAAAGCAGATGACACCAAAGTCTTTTTTCTTCAGAGTCTAACATGTTGTTTCCACCTCCTACTTGCTTCAACATGTTTGATTATTGTCCAAAACATCTGCTCTGAATATATATCTGTCAAAATAGAGTCTAATTTTATGCACAGATAAAGTGATTCCATCTGTATTTATCCAAATGAAAAGATCAAATAGTCTTATATTATGCCTGCTGTAATGACTTTTCCATTCATCATGTTTGAACATTTTCAGCTCTGAGCTGTCAAATTATCTTCCTTGAATCGTGCCTAAAATAAAATCGAGTATAAAGCACTGAGGTCATCTGGAACTTTGATTTATGAGATCCTAAATCTGAAAGTAAAATAAGTAGAAAAAGTGCCAAATCATGCAAGCAAAACTGCCTCAAATCGTCCACCAAATGTGCATCAATCGAGCAAAATCTGCTTGTGTTTTTTATTTCTGTTCGAGCAGATTTTGGGTCTCACACTTTGAGCAGAGGGTGCGTCGCCCCTGGCATTAAACAGCATGAGGGTGTGAGGACAGACTTTGCAACCAGGTGTGAGCCTGTGAACATGAACTCTACTGGTGTTTGTTGAAGTTGTATGGGTCTTTACATGTTGTCAGTTCAAGGTGACGTATTTGAACCTGTTATGTTTTGTTCTGAGTTTAAAAATCAGGGTGGGATGGAGCTGTTTTTCATGGAGTATGGATCAGAGGTGGTAACAGAGGCACAACAGAGGTGAGCTGTGTAAACAATGTGTGTGTTCACTTAAAGCTTGTCCTGTTTGTTCACATACTGTTTACATCTCTGTGATGCCATGTCAAATTAAACTGCTGAGGCAACTGAAGGGCATGAAGTTGTGATACTGTGATCTATCGAAGTTCCTTTAGGTAACATTTGGACACCCATGTGATGTCCACTTGTCTTTACCTAATAGTCAATTTATCAATGCAGACATAAGCACATTGTTCCACTTTATCTAGTAGGGGTGGGCATACTTTTTCACAGTGGCTTTCTAACAGTTTTTGCCCAAGGCTCACCTAAAATCATGCCCAAGTTTGAAGGCACACCTTGTTTTTATCCATGAAAGATATTCTATGATATCTATACAGCATCTTGTTAGTCTGTGCTACATAAGTAACTTTTGACAACCAGACACATTACCAGGGATAGAAATCGAAAACCCATTCCAGGTGAGAATCAATAACAACTCCCTCAAGTAATCAATCCATTCATCTATTGCTAATTTTCTTATCAAGTCCTTTCCCCTTGCAAATCAAGGACGTCATGCTTCCCACGTCTGCAGAAATGGCAAAGAAGTGAAAAATCCTGTGTACAGGAGACAGGATTGGTCAAAGTTGTGGCTCAATTTTCAACAAAATGCGTTTACTGCACAATAGTAAGTTGACAGAAACATCAGTTTCATACAGAGGCATTCATCTGCAGGACGTCACTGAGTATCGGAGAGCCTTGTGTTTGACTTTTTTGCCATGGAAAACCATTTTAAAGCCACACAGGAATTGATAAGGGAATCGTTAAAAATTTCAAGTGATAAGAAAATCATAAATGGAACTGATTTTAATTAAACTCATCAATTCCCATCCCTACACATAACTGATTGAAAAGATCCACAAACATTCTCAAGATTTTATTCGCCACACTCTGCAATAACTAGGAGCGTAGAAAAAGAAACAAGAACCCAAGAAATCCCACATTCTGCTGACCCCTCTTGTGTCTGTCCACGGCTCCGTTGCTCACAGCAGAATGTGGGATTTCTTGTTCTACGCTCCTAGTTATTGCAGAGTGCGCATTCCTTTGTTTGTCATCCGCGGCCCCCGTAGGCACCCGTAAGAGTATCATAAAAATGCGAAGTAGTACTGTTTAGGCTATGAACATGTGCTAAATGATGTCGTTTCAAGTAAATGGTGGACGTTACCCGCTCAGGACACTTGGATTACAGCACACGAGCAGTATGGAGGAATATTGCCGACTTTTTGTGGACTTTTAAGGACACTGTTTGTTCGAGCTCTGACCGAAGTCATGATATCAATGTCACTGGACAGCGAGGATACCCCCAGATCTCCGGCTGCATCCTAGATGTTCCAAAACTACTCCACAGTGATGTTCAGCATGAGGGTGAGTAGAAAATGAGGCCAAATCGTTGTTTGGGTGTAGTATTCCTTTAAGGGGAGCTTGTACTTAAGAGAGATCAAAAAGTGATTATTTATTCTGCACACTAGTTCTGTAATCTGGATGTTTCATGAGATCTTTAAAATCACAGAAATAGCAGTTTAATAAAGACATAAGTGCACCTTCGGTAACAAGAAGGAAAACTGATAATTCAGCTATATGGTTGCAAAAACTACTTAACATGGTTGTAAAATTTCCAAGGAACACCAGAACTGCAATAACATTGGATCGGGACCCCAGGACATTATTAGAATCTTGTATCATGGGACCACTGGCGATTCCCACCCCTATTCTCTGCCTAACAAAAACACTGCACCTCTTAGATTAGCATGTAAAGCTCTGTCAAAAATGATGATCTTCAACATGTGTAATCATGCGGTTTAACTCCAATATCAGGATCAGATTAGATTGTACTATTTATTAGATTGTACTACTGTCAGATAATCAACACGGTAATATAAACTACTTCTGATGAGTTTTCTATGTATAGTAAAAGAGGAAAACATAAGGAGGACACCAAGGCTGCAGGGGCTTCTTCTGCTCCATGAATATATCTTACACAACACAGTTCAGCACAAATACTTGTAGTATTTCACAAAAATAACCAAAACACCCACATTGACTAATCTCTATGATCCTGTGTAAAGAGAGAGGCAATCACATCCAACACTTAGCAACCCACATCCCAATAAAATACACATGAAGGCTCAAAAACATCTCTTCTGACTCGCACTTCCTACTGAGATAAAATGTTTGCTGAAGCCGTCTGCAGACAGACACCAGCACTCAACACTGATGAACGTTAAACTGCTGCTCTGAGATCCTGCAGACCAATGTGCTCTCTTCGGGATACACTTTAGTTTTGTTCCTTCTGAAGCTGCATTCCCTCTGCAAGATTTAAAAAAAAAACATGTTTTATTACAACACAGGAGCTTCTGAATCCAAATAATTAACAGCAAAAAGAGCAAGTGCTTCAAAAGAGAGACATCTGGAGTCACCTGCGCGTATCTGAGTCTTTATATGCTCGTTTTTCCATAATGGATTTCAATGATCTCTCAATCAAACTCCTGCTAATTTGATGTCATTTCCTCACTGACAGACATCCACACACACAAACACATTAACATGAATGCATCCTTCTCTCAAATTCATTCTGCACTACAGTGGAAATGGATTTAATCCATCTCCTCTCTGTCATTTTGTCGCTCCGTCGTCTCTGCGACCCCTCTCCTGCTCAGAATAGGAAATTAGCGACCTGACATCAGTAATTCTCGGGGACGCGAATGCAGCAGCTTCACCCTTCTGTTAAACTGAGGGAAATGTAACCTTCTATCAGGGACCTTCTTTCTCTAATCACTTTGTCTTTTTTATAATTACTCAACAACTCTGAGGAAAATATCTATTGCTGTTTAAAAGCTTGTTTGCATTTGACTATGTTATTGATCAAATGCATTGGGGTGATATATCAGCTGACACCCACAGGATGTTGAGCTTTTGACACTGTTGATCATGAGATCCTTTTACAGAGACTAGAGGACTGGGCGGGCATCTCTGGGACTGCCCTACATTGGTTGAAGTCCTATCTAGAAGATAGGGCTGGGTATTTCCAGCAACTTCACAATACGTATCCCGATACACGTAAATTGTGAACATTGACTATACTTTAAGCAAAATTCTTGACAAGTTTAGTTT
The DNA here is from genome assembly GCA_036419115.1 of Scarus forsteni. NCBI lineage: Eukaryota > Metazoa > Chordata > Actinopteri > Labriformes > Labridae > Scarus > Scarus forsteni. The sequence goes on along the minus strand of JAZDUH010000011.1, from coordinate 15,059,778 downwards.
TTCCTTATAAGAAGAAAAAGAACAAGGATGAGTTTTAAGTGGTTCTACAACTGGAGAGACATAAATTCAGATCCTCAAAGATGGTAGACCTAAGTTCAAATTTAGAACATATGCTTCATTATGTAGCTCGTCTTCTACCTTGAACTGTGCCACTGTTAACATTACCCAAAGTGTATTGACAACAACTGTCAAAATATTTAGGCCGTATCGATTCTGTAGAATCCGTATCGATACACGTATCCCAAAGGAGTGCGATACGATATTTTGCCGTATCGATATTTTGAGCACAGGCCTACTAGAAGACAGGAAGTATTTTGTAGAAATTGGTAACTGTGTCTCAGACCACATTGCTTTGACTTGTGGGGTGCCCCAGGGGTCAATCCTAGGACCCCTTCTGTTCAATCTCTACATGCTGCCTTTAGGCCAGTTAACACAAAGTACTAATGTGTCCAACCACAATTATGCAGACGACACTCAGATCTATGTCTCACTGACAGCAGATGAATATGGACCAGTGGATTCACTCTGTCACTGCATCCAACAGGTCAGTGTGGATGCAAAACAGCTTTCTCCAGCTAAATTCAGACAATAGTGAAGTCATCATATTTGGTCCACAGAAACAAAGAGAAAGTGTCAGCAGTCACCTCCAGTCTCTCTCTCTAAAACCTACAAATCAGATTAGAAATCTCAGGGTAATAATGGACTCAGACTTGAACTTTGGCAGCCATATAAAATCAATAACACCAGCAGCCTTTTACCATCTAAAAAAATCGGCAAAATCAAAGGTATAGTGTCTATAGGTTAGATTACTGTAACGGCCTGCTCACCGGCCTCTCCAAAAGAGCCATAACACAGCTGCAGTACATCCAGAACGCTGCTGCTCGGGTCCTGACCAGAACCAGGAAGTACGAGAACATTAGTCCTGTGCTCAGGTCCCTACACTGGCTTCCTGTGGCTCAGAGAATAGACTTTAAAGCAGCTCTGCTTGTGTACAAATCTCTCCATGGACTGGCACCAAAGTACATCTCTGACATGTTAGTGCCATATGAACCATCTCGGACTCTGAGGACCTCAGGGGCCGGCCTTCTGCTGGTGCCTAGAGTCAGGACTAAACATGGGGAATCAGGGTTCCAGTTTTAAGCAGCTAAAATCTGGAACAGTCTTTCTGAAGATGTGAGACAGGCCTCTACTCTGACAATGTTCAAATCTAGGCTTAAAACAGCTGTTTAACTGTGCATATGACTGAAAGGATCTTATCTGCACTCTTCTTTTTTTCTATACAAGATACCTAAAAAAATATTCTCTGTGACCAAAAATACACTGTTCCAAACTAAGGTCTAATTCTAATAATCAGGATCTGGTTGCTCAAAATAATCTGCAGACCTTGTCATGAGTACCTTCATGTACTGTGTATAGGTTACTATATTTTACCAATGCAAAATATGTATTTTGATTTTTGGCTCCTGTCTATGTTCAAATGTTCAAAAAAGAAAATAAACTTTTAATTACAGAGACCTGGTTTATTTTTGTGTTTTGTAAATTGATTTACAATAAAGCCCAAGTGATTCAGTGTAAAATAATTGCAGTGAGCATCATTGGATTACTCGATTGATCACCAAAATACTTGACAGAGCACTAGATTACAGAAAGAATCAATAGATGCAGCCCTAGTAAAATATGTGAACTTTAAATTAAAACAGCAATTAGCAATCTAACTTTCTATAATGCAGCATTACTGCCCCTGAAAATTCTTCCAAATGCAGTTCAACACAGACTCTCTACATTGTCTGAAATCTGACCTGGAATACCCCCTTTTTTCAAGCTCTTCATTGTTTCGGCCAGTTCGAACCTTTACTGCCTCTGACTTCTTGTTATTGTATATTCTTGCCTTTTATTGCATTTTGTTCACTTGGGGCCTGATATTGAGGTCTTTTATGATTTTTGTTTTTCTAAGGTGACCTGAAAGCACCCATACATATGAAGCATTATAATTATTACTTCTATTAGCACCTTTGAATTCAACCGTCTGCTCAGTGGAGCCAAAAGTCATTTCTGAAGTCATTTTGAGTGTAAAAACACAGACTGAGTTCATCAGAAGGAAAAGCTCTGCTGCTGCAAACAGCTCCACTTGTCTCTGGAAACTTGTTTTGAGGCTGAGATTTCTTCACTGTTTACCAATAAGGGGGTTTTAATGAGCATATATTATCCTCTGCAGTATCTCCCTCACCAAACTACATGCAACAGGTAGTAAAACACTGAAGGCTTCAGGTTATACACTCAGTGGTTTCCCATGCTCTTAAGAAGATGTCCAGTAAGGCTGCTCGCCAGGCGTCCTCTGAATAATCACCTTTTTATCTTTGGAGGGCAGATGAAGTTCAGTTTTAGAGTTGCTTCCTTGCCATTTACTTTTGCTCATATTTATCTCCCTTACAGAAAACATTCACTTTCCCCCGAAGCTAAAATGACATTTACATTTGGAAATCCTTGTACTGTGTTTAATAACTGGAAAAAATCTTGGCTTTCTGCCTTAGTCACTCTTTCTGCTGAGTAACAGAGATGTGCATTTCAGAAATAATGAAGGTAAGGTTTTGTTTTGTTTTTAAAGAAAGTTGAACATTTTTTTTAAATAGTCTATATATTTTTTCTTATAGATGGAAAAGGATTTACATTAGACTCTATAGGTCCTATCATGTAAATTGCTTTTAACAAGCTGACAGATTAAAAGTTAGTTTATGCTGATTTTAGCTAATGTCATGTCCACCACCCAGTGAGCTTTATGTCTCTGTGCATCACTCAGCAGTGGACACTCATGTTCACAACGCAGCCTGGCTAGTGGCAATAAAATGCCGTGGATAAATAATCAACTTTATTTAACATTACAGAGTTAACTAGATCATTTACAGACTAATTAATTAACATAAAAGCGATTTATAAATATCAGTTTCAACTACTATGAGTTATTTTGGGGTTAGCTTGTAGCTCCACGTTTATGTCGTCAGAAATTATTGCTAATTTTGAAATGCAGCAACCAGTGATAGCCACACCACCAGCCACTGCTGAAACAGACGTAAAAACATTAAATATTTTAAATATAAAAAAGCTTAATAAAAAAAAAATTCTTCTATTTTACAACTTTTAGAATGATTGAAAATTATTTAAAGGTGCTATGAGGAGAATCTGTTACTGGCCACATTAGGACTCTGCTACCCATGAGCACGTGCGGCGACTGTCGTAATGCTGCGTTCCAGTAATCTCGGAACTGGGGGTGACATCATCTCCGACTTATCGGCGTTCCAGTTGAAGTCGGAAAAAAACATGTCGATCTACCAGGCTATTGTTAGTTGTTGTTAGCTCGGGAGTGGCGAGGTTTCACCGAGTTCCCAGCAGGAAATTTAGACTTCGGGGGACGTGCCAGTTGCAGTGTCCAACTACTTCTGACTGCAACTGGAACGCACAAAAAGACCCAAGCCAAAGAGTGCGTTTGTTGTGATGCTAATAAAAATGCAGCTAGGACCTTCCTCAGAACTCTGCATTGCTTTACAACTTCTTTTTTCAACAACTTACAGGATGCAAAGCGACGAGGTAATGTATCTCTTTCTAGTTACGTAACGGTAGTTTTTGATGTGTGAGAACAAGCAATTTAAGGAAAACTTAGTATCGTAGTTTTGTAGCCAGCTATATATCGCTACTTACAGCCCGGTGCTTTAAGACGTGTCTGAATAATATAAATTTGCTCTAGTTTTAATTGTCTTGTTCCAGAAGTTGAGTATCCAGGCCAGGCCATCCTTAACTCTTCATTAGTAAATGTTTAAAAATCTCTTTAAATATATAAAAAATAGAAATCGTTAATCATTACCAACTCAAATGAAGTTTTGTGGATTTTTTTAAATTACTATTATTATTATTTTTGATTGTATCTGTATTTGAAATGGACAAAGAAATACACTAGCATGGCATCATTAGTTAAAATAACAAGAGACCTTCCAGTTTTGTTTGTCAGTTTTGTCTTCCTGTGGTTACAAATACAAAATATTGACAAATCAGTAATTACTGTGGGTCATTGTTTGGTCATTAGGGTGCAATGATCTATGAATCTGTTCAAAACAGGCCTTTGGTTCAGAGCAGACATAGATCAGACAAATACAAACACAGAACTAAAGTGATACTCGTCGTCTACATGGAGCCGTAAACTGGAGTGAACCACACTCAGACTGGAAAAACAAGCCTCTCCATGGCATCGCACAAGTCTCCAGGCAGAGAATTTGGCTTCTTCGTGAAAAACAGTGAAAAAATACAAGGCAGCAGTAAAGTGGGAACATATTTCTTCATCCCCTGTGATTTTCAGTGCATGTGCAGTGAGTAGACCGAAGAGGAAACCGTCTGTGAACACAGAACAAGTTTTGATTTTGGCAAATATTCAGATGCAGACAGCTTTATTCATCCCACATGGGCAATTCAGTTTACAGCTACCACGGCTTATTGTCGACAATAAAAGAACAGTAAATATTCAATTAAAGTAGGATCTTCATTGGTCTAACTCAGGCTTTGGCCTCTAGGAATTATACTTCATTTCCTTTTAACGTCTGGAGTAACAAATGAACTTTACAGTGTTGTGGGCATCCATCCATACAGGCAAGAGATGCTAATGCTGCTAACAGCTAACAACGCAAACATGAGATTTTTAGGGATGTAATTGACCAGAGAAATAATAATGTTTTCAGAAGTCTGACCTCGTAGAGTATTTTTGTTTGTGTATGCTGCTGCAGTTAAACGACGGGACATATGACTGAGGAATGTTCTTATGACAATAAAACCACGCTGTGCAGTCACACTGTTACATTTCAAAGGTTGGATATTCACGAACAACTGCAGTAATTTTCCAAGAAGTGTTTTTGTAGTTCACTGCTAGCTACTGACTGAAGTGCATGTGTTTTGCCTTGGAAAATGATTAGAAAAGTGTGTCCCAAAACTGTCCCAAAACTTATGATCGAAAGAAAAAATGCAAGAAAACTAGAGGAGATATTTTGGATGAAGTTGAAGGAAACCCACATTTTTAGAAGATTGATCACAAAGAGTTTTGGAAACTTCAGCACACACTTCTGTCATGGTCATATTTTCATTCAAAATGTTACAAGTTGTCTCTTTATCAATGGAGCTCATTTTTGATCTTATTCTTAAATCAAGTAGCCGATCATTTTGAACAATGTGTATGTTTCTTGAGGTTTAGATGAACCTTCCTCGTCTTTGAAGTCCTCCCTGACTTTAGAAATTCTTTGGTGCTATTCCAAGACAAGTAACATGCAGTGATCCGTGAACTGCAGTCAGAAAGATATAGCTGTGTTTTTTTCTTTTAATTTCACCAGCATTTTCAACTAATGCATTGCTCAACTTTTTAGCTAATCATTTTCTAAGCAAAACACTTCAATTAGTATTTAACTGGGAGCTAAAGATGCATCTGAATGCCCAACCTTTAATATGCAACCCTCATTGTGACTGTGGTCCACGTGCTTTAGTCCTCATCAGTGGAGCCTCATTATTTAATAGCCGTACCCCATAAGTCAGAGTAACTGGAATTATTATTTTTTGCCATAATCAAGGGGCCCTACTTAAATTTCATCCCAGTTTTCTTCCTGGATTTTTCTTTTCCCACACATCTCGCACTGTTCCGCTGTTAAAAACCACAGGAGCAAACCAGCATTATGACAATGATCTGTGGCCATAAAAAGAAAAGATGAGAGCAGAGAGAAGAGGAGAAGCGGAAAGAGGTGGAGGAGCTGGAGGATAATTGGGTGACAAAGTGCAGGTCGGTGCTTTCCCCAGCTTTCAGTCTACCACGGGCTCACTCCAGCATAATTTAAAAAATCACCTTTAAAACTAGGAGGCTGTAGTTTGGAGGCCGACCCGTCTCCACCTTTCATATGCACACCTGCCTCCGCCTCACATAGAGAAGCGCACACACGCACACACCGGGCCGGCGGCATGGTAATCACTGTTTATCTCTGCTCTGTCATTAAGCTTTATGAGGCAGGATGCACGGGCGTGAGTGTTTCGATGAGATGGTGAGTGTTTGCCATTATGTGCATGCACGGCCTTGCCTTTCACTGAGCTACGTTCAGACTTTAAGCTCTGCGAGAGGAAGCTGCAGTTTCCCCTAAACTCTCACAGCAGCAGCGGCGGCGGCCACCCACAGCCGGAAAATTGCCCCCAGAGCAAGAAATGCTGGAACAATGAGCAGTCGTCATCTGGCTCTGTATAACACCCAAAACAAACAACTGTACAGTAATTACAGTACAATCAGCAACTTAGGGGCACGCTGGAGAAGTCTAAACTGATATTGAGGTTGGAGAAAAGACAAGACTTAGAGCCAGAGAAACAATTTTAGGGAGAGGATTAGAAAATAAAGGCATGCAGAACTTGAATAACTTTTTTTTACAGACAAACTGGAAGGCAGAAGGATTCTGTATTAAAATGGAGGCAAACAAATCCTCTAAAAGAAAAACAACGCTCAGCTTCATATCTTTGCATTATCTTTGTTCATATTTTTTTAAAGCTATGCGCCTAAGGTGTGCAATATTCTCTTTTTAATTATTGGAAATCCATTTAAGGATATCTCCTTGAGATGCAGCATCGTCTTTTCAAGGGTCTTAACACCAACACAAAAACACACAAATACACAAATCAGCAAGTGCAGAAATAATCAGACAAGTAATGGCCAGCTCTCCCTCTGTTGCCTTTCAAATTAATATTAGGTTTGAACTTGTTGTTTGACAGTACGAAAATGGAGAAAAGAAGAAGTCCCAAAGAGGAACCCTGAGGAACCCCCAACAGTTTTGTAACTAGACTGAGATCCGTCAAAAGCAAAAAAACATGGCCAGAGGACTAACTTTAGATTTCGTTAAATACAGTTTTCACAATTACCTGCATGTCTTTTTGTTGTACATGATCTGTTTATTAAGATAAGATAGGATAAGATACACTTTTATTAGTCCACAGGGGGAAATTCCAGAAAGCGAGCGTTGTCAGCAGGATTTCTGTAATTAAATAATTTCTGTATATTTCTGTATTTCTGAAATGAATACATGAATATTATTTTATGTATTTATTTTTAATTACATAAACTAAATGAGGTAAGTTTCAGAGCTGCATGGAGCTGGATGGTCTTGTACGTTAAAATAGAAAAAGAGAAATACTGTTGACAATTATTCCATCTGTAAAACAATGCTGAGTTCACTCAATTCATCTTAATGATGCCATGAGGAGTTTCTAAGTAATTACAAAAAAGTCTCACTTTCAGATATATGCCTGATCGAAATACACACTTTAAGATGAGTTTTATAGCATCAAAATAGGTTATCTATAAATGCTATTCCTTAGCTTCGTGGTTGGGTCGGACAGGGCTGGACTGGCCTGGATACTCAACTTCGGGAACAAGACAATTAAAACTAGAGCAAATTTATATCATTCAGACACGTCTTAGAGCACCGGGCTGTAAGTAGCGATATACAGCCGGCTATAAAACTACGATACTAAGTTCTCCAAAAACTGCTTAATGTCACACATCAAAAACTACCGCTACGTAACTAGAAAGAGATACATTACCTCGTCGCTTTGCATCCTGTAAGTTGAAAAAAGAAGCTATAAAGCAATGCAGAGTTCTGAGGAAGGTCCAAGCTGCATTCATTAGCATCACAACAAACACACGCTTTGGCTTGGGTCACGTCTTTACGACAGTCGCCGTGTGTGCTCATGGGTAGCAGAGTCTTTATGTCCCTAGAAATAAATTCTCCTCATAGCACCTTTAAATGCATCTTTTTCTCAAATTTGGCACTAGTTTGGCTCAGTTGGTTGAGTAGACATTAAGAGTCTAGAAGAGTTTTCTGGTTCCAGTCCTGTGTTTCCAGGGTCTTCCTGTGTGGAGTTTGTGGAAAGTGCTGGAATCTGATATGCTGATTTTGCTAAACTCATTATCGCAGAGACACTATTTTTTGTCAAAAGCACAAGTCTTTATTTTACATAAATTATCCTGTTGCTTTCAATTAGACCATCAGTGTGTGGAACATGTGTTAAACAAGAAAAACACAACTTCACTCTTTAATTCCTCGATCCTGAAGCCACTGGTTTCATACCCTCTCAGTCCCCTCCCAACATTCTCTAATTTTCTTTCTCTGGAGGGGAATAAGAAAAATGTTTTGCTGAGCTGCATGTGTGAAAGAATTTTTTTTTTTCTTCATTTCTATTTGGGACATTTCTTGCCCGCCCTCTGCTTTTTTTGTTTTGTTTTTTTTGCTGAAAGTTGGATGATTTGACAGGAAGTATTCAGGGAATCTACCACGAGAAAGAGAGAGAGGAGCTGGTGACAGGCCAAACAACTTATGAGCAACTGCAAGTCTTATCTGTTGTTTTTGTCTGACGGCTCCTCAAAAATGTCACATTGCATGAACACAAGCCCCATTTGGACCATATATAGGTCCAAATATATCGATTCCAAGGTACATAAAGCAGGAAAATAGAGCTTGAACTAACTTAAGTATTAAAAATTTTTGTCAATCTATTGAACATTGTTACTTGAGTGTCTTAAAAGATGAACTTATCTTGCACTGTTAACGGATCCTTGAAAAACCTGGAACTGCATCCAGATTCAGATCACCACCAAAATCTTAATACTTCTCCCTTGTGCCATGACCAACAATCCCGTGCTATCAATATCCATTCACAACTTCTCAGACAAACGCCAGGAAAAACATAACCTCTCTGGTCGAGGTTGATATTTAAAATTTCATTGGCTGTTGGCCACAGATTTAGAGACAATGTCCAAAGTTGATGAAATCAGTCCAAAGTGAGAATGCAAACTTCACCTGCACAGTATTTTTGTGTGTGAGGCGGCTTCATTTGAATGGACAATGGGTAGATAGGTGGTCAGAGAGTGGGTATAAATATGAATGAAAGAAATAAAGGGTTGAAATTAAACCTTGAGCATTCAGCTGTAGCCTCAAAGGGGACCAATGTCACCCTCATATCTGTAAATATTTTTACATGCAGGTAAAGAAGGATTTCTGTTAGTCTGATCAGGGCTGCCCACAGACACAGCGAAAGCCCTGAAAAGCCCTGGATTGGCTCTGGCACATGGATCCACATGGTCACTCCAGACTCAGCAGATGTGGCACATTTGCCAGGCTTTTGTGAGTTTTCATCACCCATTTACTTCACTTATCCGTCATTGTCTGTTGTGTGTTGCTGCTTTTATAGTTGTATTGTTTTGTTAATTTTATTGTTGTTGTCCTGTACAGTGTCCTTGAGTGTCATGAAAGGCGCTTTTTAAATAAAAAGTATTATTAATTATATTATTATCAGACCACATTTAGAGCACAGAAGTTCCTGAGAGCTTCTTCATCAATGTATCAACTCTGTATTTATTTTCTCTGATGCAAAAAAATAAAATAAAGGCTTGTACCAGCTGAAAAACAAAAGGCTTACATTTTCAAACAGGTAACAATATCATATGTAAAACACAAACACATAAATATTAGGGATGGGACGAATCCGTGTATGGTTCATTCTTTCGTTATTCTGTTTCAAAACAAAATCAAAAAAACGAAAAAACGGTCTTGTTTTTTTGTTTTTCTGTTTTAAAACCAAAACAGAAAAACGGAATAACAGAAAACAGAAAAACAACGTTTTTCCTGTTCTGGTTTTAAAAATGGAAAAACGAAAAATAAACATATAAGATTTTGTTTAAATTCTTTGTGGGATATTTTGATTTTAAACATGGATGAGTTTTTTTCTTTAAGTTCTGAAACTAATCAGTGCACATCTGATTAACCAAAGTGCTTCTGTGGTGGTGAAAGAGTTTCAAGGCTGACATGAAAAGGGTTTAAATAACACGAAGAAACCAAAAACATGCTGCGCAATGTTGGAGAAGTTCCCAGAGCACAATCTGGTATTTTTACACCTGATGTCACATTAAGTGAGCCGACACTGAAGTAATTATGGGTAAAGGCTATTTTATTTCTGATGATCCTAAATGCCTCTGTACTGATGAGAGAGCGCTGCGGAAGAGAAAGACGCAAAGCTGTTACGCATGAAATGAGTCATAGCGCGCTTGCGCGCTGTGCTTTTGTTGTGATGCTAATAAAAATGCAGCTTCCTCAGAACTCTGCATTGCTTTACAACTTCTTTTTTCAACAACTTCTTTTTTCAACAACTTACAGGATGCAAAGTGACGAGGTAATGTATCTCTTTCTAGTTATGTAACGGTAGTTTTTGATGTGTGACAACAAGCATTTTTTGGAGAACTTAGTATCGTAGTTTTGTAGCCGGCTATATATCACTACTTACAGCCCGGTGCTCTAAGACGTGTCTGAATAATAGAAATTTGCTCTAGTTTTAATTGTCTTGTTCCTGAAGTTGAGTATCCAGGACAGTCCAGCCCTGTCCGACCCGACCACAAAGCTAAGGAATAGCATTTATAGATAACCTATTTTGATGCTATAAAACTCATCTTAAAGTGTGTATTTTGATCAGGCATAAATCTTAAAGTGAGCCTTTTTGTAATATTAGAAACTCCTCATAGCGTCATTAAGATGAAAAAACAAGATTTTTGAAGAAAAAAATCGATTTAAAAATGGTCAAACAAATAATCCAGATACTTAGGTGAATCGATTTTTGCTTCCCCTAATTTATAGACTTGAATTCAGAATGGCTTGCTTCTTTTCTTACTCTATGTGGGACTTTTTATGACACCGGGTCCAAGAAAGCTTTAACCTTTACATGAAACTGTGACGCAGAGCATTTTTTGAGGTCAGACGAACACAAACACATCACCTGGAGATCTCTGGATGAAACGTTGTGATTGAAAAGATTATTTTGTGGCACTGAGTAGCTGTGGACTGGTGTATTGTTTTTACTGGCAGTTTTAAGTATGATCATTAAACCATGATGGAGGAACTTAAAAAAAAGTGAAGGCTGGGGATTTCTGCATAAAAAACAGGCAATAATAGAGGGTGTTGTGCACAGTTTTCTTTGAAATGTAAAACCTGACCCTGTATTTTTTACTTTAAAGTGTAAGGAGGGGGAAAGAGGGGCTGACGGCAAACATTCACCCTCGTTTTCTTAACAGCTGTCTCCAGGCTTTTACCGCTGACCTCAAATCCGAGAGCAGGAACTACATTGTGCTATTCGTCAGTTTTGTGGTCATCTCTTCTTCCCGCGTGCCCTCTCCCTCCTTATTTTCCGCTCTCTTTCCACGGCTCAGGGGTTTGATAGGGAAATTACAGGCCTGCGAACATTTACCCTGTTCCAACTACAATTAGAGCTCATTTTAATTAGAGAAACTGAGTGCCAATTACCCTCACACACCTATAGACATGACAGCAGAGAAGGACAGAAAATGTGAGGAAGAGGATTTTTTCCAATGACAAAAGTATGAAAAATAAACTACTGATGATGTGTATATTGTGTTTTTTTTTTTTTTTTGCCAGGAAGATATTTAATCAATACAAGACACAAACATCCAATAAATCATCAAGTGCTGAGCTCAGGAATCACATCTGCTTTCATAATATTTGTTCAGTGGTTTGGGACTTAAAGCAGCTCCAGTTCGGGCTCCATGTGAGCGTTTGTCCTTTGTTTGGAGAAAAATAATTTGTTGATAACAGAGTTATTATCCTCCAGGTAGAACTCAAGACCTCAAGTGTGTTCCAGGGTTTTTTCTACGAGCATGTGTTTTAGATTTAGCTAAGCCTTTATCCTGAAAACAGCCGTGCTTATGGGGAGTTCAATGCCTCGGGAAATGTGATACCTTCATGTTTCATATTCAGGTTAAAGAAATAGGAGAGAAGATTTGGATGAAAGAATCGATAACAGCCTTACATCTGTGTATGGTTAGCATAGCTTAGCACGAAGGCTGGAAACAGAGGGGGAACAGCTAGCCCGAGCCTGTCCAAAAGATAGAATATTAAAATCACCTCACATTTGCTCACAGTTTGACATGCAAGAGCTTGTTTATGATCATGCTTAGAGTTTGCTGCATCATGAGGGAGCAAAGCCAGAGGGTTTCCAGTCTTACCAGTTTTGGCACATCATGCACACATGATCTTAGCACTCCGGTACTTAAAATGCTAAATAGATTCTCCTCTAGAATCCCCTGACGCTGTTTATTTGTTCACAGTAGCCCCTTTCTCACATGCAAGTCGTTCAATAGATATCCTGATATTGTGTGGATTAGCTGTTAAGCTCCACAAGTAAGTGGGTGTGGTGATGCTGTTTACAGCCTGGGATCAGTACAAAACTGGCACTATCTTCTTACACAGAATAAACCTGTCTGTCTGTTACCTGGAGGAACGATAGCGTAAGGGTTAAAACTAAGGCTCTGTCCATATGGAGACAAAATGTTTTTATTTCTAAAGCATTCTCTGTAAAGACAGCATTTCAAGAAATGTGTCTATCCACATAAAAAATGAAAAAGCTTTTATACAAAAGCCGTGTTTGTGCTGTTGTGACGCTGTAGCAGACATACAAAAGCAGAGGAGACACTGATAAATGCTGTAAATGTTGTTGTAAAGCCATAACAAGCACAGAAGCCTCTACAGCACAAATACAACAGTGTATTCCACCATTGTATCTGTCTTTGTCGGGATTCGCACATACAGTTCAAGGGAGAGGTCAGGCTATGACATTATAGTTTTTGAGGCTATCCATGTTCTTTGTACACATGGAAACACAAAGTTGATGTTTTTCAGATTTATCCTTACTGGGACTTGTTTTCAAAAAAAGCCATATCCACGCCTGAATTTGTCTCCGTGTGGACGGCCCCTATGCTGTGCTGATTAATAGCCGCCCGCTGAGTACTGTTACGTTACTGTGCCACAACACATTGTATGTTCTGCTTGGTTTTTTTACAGTGGAGATAGCACAGAAACAGAACTAATGATTCATTTGCCCATTTGAGTCATTTTGATTTGCGTTAGCCCTCTAAAGGCTGTCCCCAGTTCAAGTTACTAAAATGAGAAGCAACTTGTTATGCCTACTTTCTATTAGGAATGCAGGATATTGAATTTTTGCCAATGTCCAATAACCAGAATTTTAAAACTCAGTATCACTGATATCAGTACCAACCTGTTTTGGTAAAAAAAAAAAAAGAAAAAACACATAGTCACTACTTACTCCATTTGTGCAAAAACAGATGTGATTCAAGAAATATGATTTTCTTGATTCAATTATGCTTTAAAAAAGTAAAATAGTGGACATTCAGTAATCTTAAAGGAAATCATTATTGTACATTTTACCATTATCTTTGCCAATATTTAAAGACTTTAATGGCAGTTTGTATGATCAAATATCCTCTTTTAATACGGCAAAAACTTTTATATCTGCCAATACCAGTAATCAATTTTATAGGTAATTATCTGTCAATACAATATGGGTCAGATAAAACTGTGCATGCCTAGTTTATATTTTTTAAAGTGGAATCTATGTTTTGACACCCAGGCTGTGAGCTTTTATTTTTGTCTGTTTGCAACATTCAAAACAGAAATCAGCAGAGTCATTTGTATTCTGATTCTCTGCATGTTTATGTACGAGAACCCACAGGGATTCAAACAGAGCAAAAATGTTAGAGTAAAGATCGGGTAAATAATGAACAGCAGCTGAAAACAAAGCAATTCCAGTGAAAAAGACAAGAGTGGAGACATCTGAGGAGTTTGGATTTATAGTTGTTGATCTGTTGAGGGATTTTTCAGCGTTCACTTTGCCAACAAAGGCATGGAAAAGAAATACACTTCTGATGTACTGGAAAGTAAAATTACCATGTTTGTTCGTCTTTGCAGCAGTTTTATCACTTTATGGTACACAATATCATGCCTGAGCTGTACTACAGGACTGCCAGTCAGGAGTTGCTTGGCAGTATAAAACTCAGGGGCTTGTGGTCTGAGACTTTTTAACATTCAGCTACATTTAAAACGTGCAAGTTGAGGTTTGAGTGTCGTCCTGTGCACCTGTTCACAGACCTAGAGCGCAGATTACAATGTCGCGTTGATATAAAAGTACAATTAAATCTTTACATCCGTGTTTTCTGTCTGTGCTTGTGCATGGAGCACTTACAGTCCGGACTTCACAGGTGAATCATGTGTGGGTTTAGTACAGAGTTTTTGGTGTGAGGGCATTTAAAGCACAAACAGAGCCTCTGTTGTTTGGTTCTCTGTCTTGAACATGTCAAAATCCTGAAAACATTTTCAGTCCATAACAGAGTGGTAATGGCACTTCAGGGTCATTATCTGTGCTCCAACACACTGAATCTACAAGAGTTAAGCCTGTTAAACCCCAAAGTACCCAATTTCAGGAAAGCTTGCATGCTCTCCAACAAAGGTGTAAGAAAAAGTATTTGTGTAGAAATATAGTCATGTTGCACATTAAATTAAACAGGACATTTTCAGCTACACAACCATATAAGCCATTTTTACACACCAAATGCAACGTCAGCACCAAGCAAATGAATTATCAAATATCGAAATCTATTTCACTTTGATTCAAACTTGGGTTGCTTTGAATGGATTTATTTGAATGGGAAAATGTAGAGTTTTGCTTGATTTTTTTCCCAAAAGAAACAAAAAAGTATCTTTTATTTAATTTATTTTTTAATAAATTTTTAAACAGTTAAACACTGCAATGAATAAGCAGAAAACGATAAAAAATAATGTTGTAATTGGGTGAAATGAACGCCAAAAGTGGCATAAAAGGGAAATGTAAAGTTTGGTATCTCAGAAGTTTCCAATGGGACTAATGGTGCCAAACTGTGCAAAGATTCAGCCTGACCACTCTGTAGTTAAACCTCTCTAACTTTGCTCAGCATCACTTTATCAGACTCAAACTTGGCAGAAGTGATGTTCACATATTTTGACATTTATTCATAAGAGTTCTAAAGCTGCAACTGCATCATTCCAAAGAGATATTCACAATGAAACTTTGTTTTTTGGGCGAGGCTAGATTGTCAAACTATTCTGACTTATATCTTCATTTACTCTGTCCCAGTAACTCATATACTGATAATTCAACATCTGGACAAATCTCAGGGGTGTTACTTTTATTATGACACCAAAATTATTCAAATAGACCTTGTGGTTGCAGAGATACACTCTATTCTTATGAGTATTTTCAAGCAGAAGGCTTAAAAAAGGGGCTGGGGCTGAACAGGTCTGAAGCTCCGGTCAGTAAAGTAACATGGAGTTGGAAAAGTCAAAACTGAGTCAAAACTGGACTTTTGTTTTGCCACTAATCCCCCTGAAATTGTGCCGAGTTAATTTCTTATAGTCGAGCTCATGCACACAGTTGGAGATCATTTACTACAGTTTGTCTATCAATCCTCTCCTGCAGACAACACAGGCCGACTCTGCCCTGTCAGCGACGACGTTAAACATTATCTGACCCCCTGACCACCACAAAACCCTCCCCCAAATTACCCCTGACGTATCAGAGCGGTAACTCTGTGCCCTGCAGAACCTCCCCCGCCTGTAACTCACTGCAGACTAGATTTAACAGGGACTTTGCTTGTGGTGTAAACATCCTGCCCAATCTGACAATATGTAAGAAACAATACACAGCATCACTTTATACACCGTAGACGGCCTCTTCCTGTGGTCCACACCTTCCTTTGAATTTAAGAGGGATGTGAGGGTATTTCAAAGAATGCCGGGGCAGACTGGCTGATTTTTTACCAGACATGTGAAAGGGGATAAACACAAATAAAATATTTATTTGAATATTTCTGAAATTTTTACTATTGCTTGTTTGGTCTTTATCTTGTAATATCTTGTTGTATAATTCAGTGAGACTATCATTTATGGATGGTTGGCCACAGGCTAAATTGATATTGTGGACTGTTTGCACATTTATTTGACGGCCTTGGGGTGCTGGTGGAATTATTTGGGGTATTTTTATTGCCTCCACCATGGAGCTTGTTTTTTTCTTAGTTTGTATTTAAGTTATCATGATAACTCAAAATGTTAAGAACAGAATTTAACATTTTCAGGATGTGTGACCAATGGGCCAAGGACCAGCTGATTAGACATTGAGTCTGGACGCAGAGATTTTAAAGTTTTTGTTAACATTGTAAGACAGGGCAATTTTCCACATTTTTGCCAATAACTTGTTAAGTTCTCTGTGGATTTTGATGCGTTTTCATGGAGTATTGAGCATGACATAAGCAAGAAGTGGTACAATTTTGGTGATCTGGATCCTGAACTGTTTTCAACGACTTCTTAACTCTGCGAGATCGGGCAGTTTGCTACATTTTTGACAATAACTTGTCCGACAGTGCTGTCAGAGCACCTCTTTTCATTCATTCATTCTCGCGGTGTGCGATATGACGATATTAAATCGTTAAGGATTATAACGATTTAATATCGTCATAAAGCAGAAAGATCGTCAGATCGTCTGCGTAGGCACAGAGACTTTGACGCGTAGCACATTACGTGCAGTGCATGGTAGTATCTCCTGTTTGGTTATGTAGCTTGAAGCCATGGTGGAAAGAGAAAAGGAGATAAAAGCTTGAAGATGTCTGTACAAAAATCTGTTATAAAGCAGCTGTATTATTCACTCAAATTATAGACATTGCAGTTAGATAACATTTGTTCTAAATTGTTGCACTTTAAGAGATAATGTTGATATTGTTGTTCATTACCTTTATGTTTACATTTATTGCACATTTTTATAAAAACTGCACTATTTAAAATAAAACCTGTTCAGAAAGTTTCTTTGGCTTTAATTTTCCTTTTTTTTTCTTTTAGGGTTTTACATGTTTTATGTGTTAAACATAGGGAAAAATGGTCAAAAATGCAAATTAGTCTAGAAAAATTAAAGTAAAAAAGAATCGTGATAAAATCGTGATCGTGATTTTATTTTTTTAAAATTGTGATATGATATTGTTGCCATATTTCCCACCCCTACTTCATTCATTTCTTTATTTAATCTTGAAATGCCATTGAGAGTGTGCTCTCATATCCAATGGCATCGATAGTACATTAAAACAGTAATTGCAAGACAATAAAGAAACAACAGTGGAGCAAAATTCAAAAACAGTTACAGACATGAACATAATGGTTCTTTATAATATTTTGAAACTGTCCAATGCTAATAGGTGAACTGAGTTCTAGTGTATGCTGTCTAGTGTTCCAGCTGTGGGCTGCACAAAAGCTGTCATAGGTCATATTTAATAGAGAGGTTAGATACTCTGGCAGATGTCCATAAAGAGCTTTGTAGATGAGAAGTGACCAATGCCTGTCTCTTCTAACTGACAAAGAAGGCCAGCCCACTTTGTTTTACAGTATGCAGAGATGGGTTGGAAAGCTGTCACCGGTAATGAATCTTATGGCAGAGTGGTAAACTGAATCCAGTGGTTTAAGTGAGCTAGCTGTGGCGTGCCTGTAGACCACAATCTAAAAGTAGGGAAGTTTGTTTTGTGTCTGTATAAATAGCCCAATTTGTCTTAATTTGGTAACATGTGAACGGATGTGAGGTGTGAATGTGAATTCAAACCTCCATGTTTGAAAAATATTTCTCAAATTTCAAAAGTTCACTAATTTCTGGATTTCTTTTTCAGGTGTTACTAGAAAAAATGTTGCAATGAAAAATATTCATTTAATCTCCAATGTTATTTTCAATCACCTTGGTTCTCAGGTTATCTACCAAACTGCACATAAAAAAATCCAAATGAGAAATTACTGACTCCCCTTCACGTGTCCGGCCTTGTTTTTTAGACTGTAGGTTACTGTGTGCACGTGAACGTGGAAACTTATGGCCTGAGTGTGTGTGTGAACAGTGTTTGTGTGTCTTTGACAGAGTTGTGTCTAGGGAGATTAGACCTCGGCTTCCCGTAGTTCTTGTTCCCTTCCTGTCTCCTGGTTTTGGTGGTGGGGGCCGTGCTGCCAACACACACACATAAACACACAGCATTCACATGCACGCCGACTCAGCTCAGCGCCTTTAACTGCTGTATAACAAAAGGCTGCAGCAGCTCGTGTGGATCAGCCCAGAGACTTTAGAGAGGGGAGATGAAAGAACAAAGTAAAGGTGTTAATGTTTGACACTTTTTTGTTTTTCCTTCTCTTTGTGTCAGTAAAGACGCGTATCAATACACGGCGTGTGTTTGGTTTCAATCCCAGGACAGGATGTGACCCAGTTAGAGAGGAAGCTTCAAACTGGACAGAAACCAGAGATGCTTCCAGAGAGCAGATCAACACCACAGAGAAGCAGGGAGGATTTAGAGCAGGTCTGAAATGTGTGACCTCTGAATGGTTCTGGCTTAAGTTTACCTGGTCATCAGAGGTTCACCAGACACAATCATAACATCAATCACTCCCTGCGTTTTCAACCGATCACACCCGAGTTCACGCACTGGTCAGAAGACTCCTCTGCTTAAGCTGGGAGCAGATTTACAACAACACTGACAACTTTATTGATTTCTTGCTTTGTTTTTGAACTGAACACATGTTCCCTTTTCTGGACAAAATGTCCTTTTATTGTTGCTCTAAATTTGGATCTTCTTTTAATAGGGCAAGGCATATGGGCCAAAAAACCTGAACATTGTAAACAAAATGCTCAGGCACTTCTTACGTTTAATATTTCTCATAAAGAAAAAAAAGTAGCTTTCACAATTACAGGATTTTAAACTGTTATATGAATCTTGTAAAAATCAAATGATATAGCTTCTTGTTAATTTCCAAGGGAACAAATGAAGAAGTCCTTGAGATCTGACATAAGGTGAGACTTTGTTTTAAATTTTAATGATTTATGAAAAACTAATAAACAAGGAACAAAGAGTGAGAACTTGTGCCTCAGAGCGCTCTCTGAAAGCCAGAACTGCCAAATATTTAAACACTACAAGCACAAAAATTCTAACTTAAGTTACAGCACAGCATTATGATCAGGCAAAACACAAAACTGTCTTAAATTTGGGGGTTGAGAAAACCTACCAATTATCAAGAGGCAGCAGCTCTGAAGAAACCGCTCTACTGAGAAGCCTCCTGGATCACAGCTGGGCCACATGGACTTTTGTTTTTATGACATGTTCATCGCGCCCGTTGTGTCACCTATGATGTTTTAATTTGTACCATCCACATGTACCATTGTCGCCCATCACAGGGCTTATAAAAGACATATCAACTCGAACCCATCAATGAGAGCCTGCCAATCACATGACTATTAAAGTTTCAGTTCATATCATGCTCTTTGTTGACTCTACGGGAGACACCTGCAGTGTTCAAATATCAGTCTGTTTGCACTTTAGTAAAAATACTAGACTGACAAGTACAAGGTACGCCTCCAGAGGAGAAGGGGAAGTACAATCAGAAAGACTGCTCTTGTACGGGTTGTTCGGATAATTAAGGCTGCACTAGCTGGGATATGGAGAAAACCCTACCTTCATTTATTTTATTATTCCGTTGAAGCATGGCTTATTAACAATTGAGAACATTAGGGGAAAAAAACTCAAACACAAAAATAGGAACTTTACTAACAGGCACTTTCACTGACAGCACTTTACTGCCTGGTCTGCACTTTAGGGCAGGTCTAACTCAGTCTGTTAAGATTTATCTGTTTTATTGCAACTGTACCAGCCATTTTTTTTGTGGTATTGCTCTATTTTTACATGTCGGTAACTTTGGTTTAATGTTTGTCATTTATGTTTGGACAACAGATGGAAATTAGCATTGTGCTAATGGGCTCCCACAATGTCACATGTTCATTATTATGCACTGTCCCGCCAAAATCAACATTGAAATAGTAAATAGTAAATAGACAGAGCGTTCCAGAAGTTTCCCATTATGCTAATATTAAAACTGTTTAGAGATGCAGCAACACATTCAACCCACAGTTAATGTGTTTCCCACTCAGAGTTTCTGCTTCAGTTTGAATTTGACAACCTCGGCCGCTGGAGTACTTTTTTTAAAGTCTACTCCATTCTTAGGCATTTTTGGTATCAAGAAAGGCAAATGATTATTTATCCTAAAAATCTTCTTTGACAAAAAAAAATCATTAAAAATAATCTCCATAAACATCGGTGATGCAGTTTATGACATAAAATAAAACACACAGACATTTAGAAATAACATTTTCAGATGCTTTTATCCGTAGCTAATAGCTGATAAATCTATTTTATGGTGCTATAAAAAACAAACAAATTTGACCTCCCCTTTTCTTTTTTTAAAACTATATCTGAACACATCCTGATGACATGATCTCTGTCTTCATTGTCTGCCCAGTGAGTCATGTCGGTGTGTCTGCAGCTGGAGCAGCGTTCACAGACTCTGCATGCTCTGTGTTCTGAGGGAGATATCAGTCAGGATTTTATTGATTTTATTGATTAATAGTCATAACAAACAAAAAAGTGCAATAAATCTCCATGAACTAGAGCTGGGCAATTAATCTAGCTTCAGGTTCACTGAAAAAAAAGGGATTAAAAGACTACTGCAGGACATGATATTGGAATTGTTTTGTTTTTTAGTCGAATATCATTACATTTGGGCATTTGTATTTTCAACATTTTCCTGAATTGCTTGTTCTTTTGTGTTTAGAATGAAACGTTAAGACTTTATAGTTAAATAATTAAATGTGGTGTGTGCTGTAAAACTAGTGAGTAAGTAGAAAGCACTTAAAAAGCACAAATCTCCACCAAGAAAGGTCACATAATGGTACTACGTCTATAAGCAACAGCTCCATGATATAGTTAACGTCATAATATGATGAAAATCCAAACCTCGCACTTGAAATCATGTTAATATCAATATAAGTTAGACAGTTAAGGTAAAAAATGATAGTTCGCTAATGGTGGTTATCTGGATCACCAACAACATCTAATCATTTTAAAGTTGGGCCATCATCAACATCTCCTGAAAATTTCAGCAACATCTGTCCAGTAGTTTTTTTGTGGTCCTAACAAACAAACAAAAAGACAACAAAAAAAAAAACTTGGCAAAACATAGCCTCCTTGAAGTGGCTGCATGTCGTTCTTGAGGACACATCCTACATCCTACATGCAACCTTTGCACAGGCACATTTCCCGATCATAGTGAACAAACATTATTACTTTTTAGTCCTTCATTGGCCACAGTGACTTCGATCAGCTCTGTCCATGGAAGCAAGGATTTAGCACAGGAGCTAGACTGTACATCACTACAAATAAGACCAACAGCGCCATGTGTTTGACTGAATTTAGGTGATAACAGGCTAAACAGTGCTCAAAGTCCACTGCAATAACTAGGAGCGAGAACAAGAAAAAGAACCCGAAATCCCACATTCTGCTGACTCTTGTGTTCTGCCCACGTGTGCCGCCACAGCAGAATGTGGGATTTCTTGTTCTACGCCTCCTAATTATTGCAGAGGCGATTCGCTTGGTTACATCCATGTTAGGGCACCCGTAAGTGTATCATAGAAATGCCAAGTAGTACTGTTTAGGCTATAAACATGTGCTAAATGATGTCGCTTCGAGTAAATGGTGGACGCATCTACCAAGACACTTGGATTACAGCGCACGAGCAGTATGGAGGAATATTGCCGACTTTTTGTGGACTTTTAAGGACACTGTTTGTTCGGGCTCTGACCGAAGTCATGATATCAATGTCAGTGGACAGCGAGGATTCCCCCAGATCTCCGGCTGCATCCTAGATGTTCCAAAACTACTCCACAGTGTTGTTCAGCATGAGGGTGAGTAGAAAATAAGGCCAAATCGTTGTTTGGGTGTAGTGTTCCTTTAACGTTAGCACGTTTTGGTCCCACTTCAGCACCTGAGAAAATTCATCTCAAGTCTTTTGATTCTACCTGCTTGTCAGTGGGGAAGTTAATTTGAAGAGCTCAAGCCTCAAGGCACAATTAAGTATTATAAAAACAGATTTGTACATTTCACAGACAAAATGAATGAGTCAGAAATATTCAGTGGGTCAAATCAGCTGAGACATAATCAACAGCAGCAGCTCTTCACACAACAGAAGTCAGGAATTAACAAAAAGCTTTTCTGCGGTGTTCAAACACAAAACAAATGTTTACTTAAACAGGTTGAAGCGCCCGGAGGTGCATCTATGATTCATCGGCAATCCCTTTTAATTTAATTGCGTTAAAGAGGAAGCAAATGCTGCTGCATTATTCAAGTCACATAAGTTCAAAGGGAATATTTACTTAATGGCAGCAGTAAGAAAAAATCAAGTCTAGGGTCTTGTATAAAATGTGAGGTTGAGGTTAAGAGGGGCTGAGACATTGGCTGAGGTCTGTGGTGTTTTCTATCACCGCCTACGAGTAATGAGATTTGACCTGCGGAGTTAACGGCTCAACAGCTCTTGTGCATCTTGGACTCAAACTGCATTTTCCCTCAGACTAAAAAAATATCACACAGCTGCCAAAGGCCAAAGATAGTCCCTCGGAGACTATGAGAAAGGAGCATTATCAGCAGAGTGGTGACATCTATCATTCTTTTGTGGCGTTATTGCAGGACGTTTGCTGTCCGACCTCACTCTTTAAAAGGAATTGACTCATATTGGCAAGAAGAACTGAGAGAAACACAGCCTGCTTCATCTCCTCTTCAAACTCGGCTTCACTCAGAATTCCCTTCCATGCAGACATATTAAAGAAGTGCGAGCTTAAACACATAATTCCCAGCGTTATCTCACATACAGTGTGGCTGATTAAACTGCAGTTCTGTACAGCACATTTCAGCCCCTTTGGAGTATTGATCCTCCTCTGAGTGAATTCACCTCCTGCTACGTCCAATTATGGGCACCACTTTGTGGAGCCCTTCTTCAAAAATAACCCAACACTGTAATAAAAAAAAGGCTGCTTCAGAGCATTGTTTCAGGCTACACCAGCTCCCCCGTGGTTCACTGATACAGAGGAGGAGTGAATTAAAAACATGGAGGTATTCAGATTACTCTATGTTGGGAGGGTTTACTGCATTATTGGAAAACTCTGATACACCACACAAACCTTTTTAACGAAGAAAAATAAAATTTAAAAGATGCAATACTTGAGAAAAGTATAAAAATGATCATTTTGACCTCTTTTCATCCCAGTGGGACCTTCCAATTTATCACTGTAACTGTAAAAAAGGATAGGAAATGATAGGGTTATACTCATGCAATGCAGATAACAATTCTGCTTATTGATACAACAGCTCAGCCATTTCTTCGTCGTTTACTGCAGATTTTTCGGTGTTGTCCAACAGAGGTTTGACCCGACACACCACTCAATATATTTCACCAGTCCATCTGGGAAAGAGCTGATAAAAAATGTTTGGAGAGGGCAGAACCATTTAAAAGAATATCGAGCATGTTATTGGACGACTGTTTTGTCAAACTCATGATTGGCTAATCGGATAATGTAGCAGGCGGATGCTAACGCCAGGGTCTCAACAAAGTCTCTACGAAACATGACAGAAGCAGAGCTGAAATAATTTTTCTATAGAGACGTTTGTAGTGTTGTTTGTTTAACAAAAAAGTGTGGTCCAGATTAGACTTAGGCTACATTTACACGGACACTCCTGACTCAAAAACGCAACGATTTTTCCTTTGCGTTTTCAAAGTCGACCTGTGTTCAGACGGAGACGCTGGAGACAAAAGAAACCGCTGCAGTGTGCCCTCGTCAGTGTGCTACAACACACGTATGAAGAAGAAAAACTTTTCACAAACAACAATGGCTAGTGGATGCACAGAGACGCAGGAGTTTCTTTGTTGGACAACAAATCAGTTCAGACAACAAATCTGGCTGGATAGTTTTGTCTGGATAACAAACCGAGCACGGTAAGCTGCTCACACGTTACTCGGCAGACGGCCGAAGCTGTTGTTGTTCCTGGTATGTGCGCGCAGCCTTCATGTGAAAGAGTACTGCGCATGAAGGGACATCAGCGTTTCACCCTGAAATGCTCTGATACAGGTTTACATGGCACTGCATGGAGAGCATATTCAAAACTCTCTATTCTGGAGCCCGTTTTCAAAAGTTACTGTTTTCGGACAATCCGCAAAGAGTTTCCATGTAAACACAAGGCCGAAACGCAATGAAAAGTTATTGGATCTGACTGTGTTCGGCCCCGTATAAATGCAGCCTAAACTGCTGCTGAGGCTGTTAGCATCTATGCTAATCTTCGTCCAAGCAGTCACTGCTGTTGTCTAACTCGTTGTTTCCACCTCTTCCTGCTCTGAAGGACTCTGATTGGACCGTGACGATTTGGGCCGCTCACAGTTGTTGAAATATGAAAGGCGGAAAAATTAATCTTGCTCAAACTTCGCTGCCTCTTTTGGCATGCTCAGCAAAATAAAATAAAAAAAATCAGCTCAGTTAAAATCTTGAACACAAATCATCAACGGACTATTTCTCCTTCCTCTAACAGGACTGTTGTATGCGAGCGGTGGGTAGTGTGGGCTGTTGAGGTTTGTTTTTTTAGACTTTACTTTGATTTTTTGGAAAGAAAGAAAGTGAGGAGGGCCAAAAACCCAGGGAGAAAGGACCAGAAATAGCTTACTCAATTATTTTACACATCAATGACAAAATCAACGTAAATAATACTGCATAAACTTATATCTTAGTTAAAAATATATTTTAAAAAATTCAAAATGTCAATACTCCTACGGTCCTAAAACATATTACTGTCATGATCTTTTATTCTAAAATCTAATATTTGGATGTTGTGTTGCTCTTCACATTCTCAGACATGTATCAGCAGCAGTGGTGATTAAAGCCTAAAAATTCTACAAAACCTCAAACTCATTCTTGATAGTCCTTTTTGATTTTGTAGGTCAGACAGTGGCACAAAAATGAATCATCTTTTTCATTACAGGCTAAAAAAATTCTACAGCTAGTTTAATTGAAATGTAATGAAACATTTTAAAATATGAGCAGATGAAGAAAAACTTTTTGTGTGTGAGCGAGTCTCATCCTTCAGTTTCTGAAACCACTCCGACTTCTTTAGAAAAAGATTCTGTATAATTTTATTTTGGGAGACCTTGGTTCTTCAAATTGAAAGGCAGAAGCCTTGTGAGTTTCACAAAACATTTAAACACTTTGGTCTTTTAAAAAAAGACTTTCTGTGACAACAGTCTGGTGAAAAGGTTCTTTTTTCTATGTAGACCCTGAAAAGCTTGTTACGAGTGCATGCGTAGAAATAAAGAGGAAATCACAAAAGTCAAAGACACACACTGAGATGTTTGCATTATAGAGGGATCTTTGCTCACTGATTGATCATAAGGGTGTCAGTGTGGTTTACATCAGAGCGAGACGAGTGGTCTTGATGCTGTGATTCAGAGCTGGCAACACATAAAGGACAGCAACACATTTCATCACCTGACTGCTAACAAATGTCACACTCAGTCTGTCTGTGGGATAAAATATTACGATCACGCAGGAAGGAAGAGGATGTGAGGACAGCGTCAAAACAAGGGGACGTTCATAAGCAAATCCTATCAAATCATTAATCCAATTTAGAGTATGTAAACCAGTCCAAAGTTAAGACAACACTTAACAAGCAGTCAGAATCTTAAAGGGATAGTGGTTTATCTTAACCTTACACCCAGGTCATCTCCTTGCCTTCTATACTTTTGCCAAACAAAAGTGTTGTGCACGGAGGCTGATGGCTCACGTTTCTGCTATGGCGCCCCTGTACATAAAAGCCAAGTTATAAATGAAACATAAAGTAATGGAGCTGTAGTCAAGGGGTAAAAGCTGCTTCTACACTGAATACACGCAGAGAAAACATCCACCACTCTGAAGCATGAACAACAAAACACCAATGTTTAACCTGCCATCACTAATGCTACCTCCATTGACTTCTAAATGGCACTAAAGCACAGCTCTACATTTTCCCCTTCAAACTGAAGGTCCCCACGACACCTCAAAGTTGACCAGAGAAGAAAAACAGGAACTTTATGCCACTCTGGGACATGAAGTGAAAGGAAGATGCCTTCATGACTTCTTACAGCAGGGGTTATCAATCTTTTTGAGTCTGGGGCTACCTAAAGATGAGAAGTAACAGATCTTTTTTAAAAAATGACATGAATTTGGTTTGAATTTCCTACTTCTGAACAGTCTTTTTTTTGCCCTTATGGCCACTGCAAAGTGCTGCACTCATGGTGGAATCATATTGGGTTTTTAATTCAATTTAAAAAGGCCTTAATAAAAAAAATAAAAATCAATAAAATAAAATATAAAATCAGAATATCATCAGCTTACTCTTTTGAGAAGTGTCTGAGGATATCATTTCCTATGATTTGGAGCGACACAAAAAAAGACTGATTGAATGATTTAGTCATCCTTCACTCTTTCATGCATGAATAATAAATCAAAGAAATACTTTTTTAAATGTTTGTTTTCACTTTCAAACAAGTTAAAAATCTGGGTCATTTTTTCAGTGTTATATTTTTAGGAACTAATGCATGATGACACCAAGCATCAACGATATGTATAGTTATTTAGAGGAACTTAATGAAGATCCACAAGCATGTATGTGACAAACATTTGTTACGAGTAAATAAAAGAAAAAGCTAAATCTGAAGTATACGTTTTATTGCTGTTTAATGAAACTATTCACTTGTGAATTACACCAAAATTTAAAATAAAAGAGACAAAATTATGTGAAATCTGAATACAGATGCAATACCCAACTTGCCACTCGTAGGCTATTTTAGTTTTGTTATGTAATATCTCAATTAGTAAAAGTGCAAAGGTAATATTTTATGAAACTTAAGACTTGGTTTTGGAAATTTTCCACCTGGTAGTTGGACATGGTTCTGCAGCCTAAAGGGCATAAAAAGTATTCCAAATATCTGTCTACTGTAGTGAACACCATTTAAGATAGGGTTAAAATGATTAATATTAAGCTTCTAATATGCAACAAATGACACTGTTTACTTTTTACTTTAAAGATTCCTTACAATAAGAATTACACATGATTAAGAATTAAAGAAGAACATTATATACATGCATCTTTAAAAATAGTTTTTCAGTAAAACTGAGCTAATGGGTACAACATTTGATTTTAAGTAACACTTTATTGTAATAATGTAATCAATGTTAACTTTGACCCCATTCAGAACAAAGTTTAAGAGAAGAAAAACAGTTTAGCGTGTAATACACCTCATATTTATTGTTTTTGTATTGTAAGTATGATTTAGCTGCAGAACAAAATCTAAAATAACAAAATGGCTGTTTATTTACAACTTCCTTTAATACATATCAGGGATGGGATGAAATATCGTTTGGCAATATACCGCAATACAGTTTGTGACAAAATGCATCGAGTTTGAAAATGGATCGCGAAATAAAGATGTCATGTTGGGTAATAGTGCATGTGACCAAAAGTGACGACAACAAACATTAGCACCAACTACCTTGCCTCCAAAAAGCCGAATGATGGAGTTGAATGAGGTCGAAATTGAGGACGCTCCGGATACAAGTCATTTGTCTGGCAGTATTTTGGCTTTCTCATTAAAAAAGACGAAGACAGTGAAAATGAGCCTACAGCTCGTTAGCATACACTCTCTAAAAGCTCTCTGGGGTTAGAGAGAGTGTTATTGTTTGTGTTTGGCCTGTTAGGCCTTGTGTTGTCCTGTGTGCAACTCAAACAAAAACAAATAAGTTGTAATTACACAGTTATATTTTTTCTTTTTTACTTTTTTGATATTGTATCGTGACGTGACATATTGTACCGTGACCATATCGAGGTGCAGCGTATCGTGAGTTTAAGTGTATCGTCCCATCCCTAAAACATATAGACACATACAATATACTATATTTATTTTTCTTTGTATGTGAACGTATTTTTCTATTTTCTTCGTATACATGTAAAATAAAACTAATTGATTCTTATTTGTTCAAAGATTTGTGGTTGGACTAGTGTACCTGCAGGCACCTTAAAGGCTCCCTGTGAGCTGCCACATGCACATGGGCACCCTCTTTGCTACCCCTGCCTCAGAGGGGTCTTCACGTGAGTCTACAGTCACAGTTTCGTTGTCCACCATTTGCAAATCAAGTCTTTAGCACAGCTTCTCCTTCTTTATACATCACCTCCATTCTTGTACCTGTTGTTTGCCATGATGGTAGCTTTTGCTCCAGCTTAGCAAATGTCATCAGCTCACTAAACTTGTCTGAACTTCACACGATCTTATCTCCTGTCAGGAGTTTTATCATCAGCAGGCTAATCTTCTCTGCTCATTTCCCTCACAATAAAGTGTGCTAACCAATATTAAAAGGCCAGCAGCTGAGAAGCCATCATTAAGCACACGGTTAAACACTGACCTGGTACTTTGTGAATGTTTTTTAGGATACTTTTGTCACAGTACTTCCAGACTTCACACATACCACTGCTGGGAGAAGCCCTGCATGTATGAATGGTTATTGAGGTTATTTTGTTGAGTGAAATCCTCTTGAGTTTTCAAAGCTGCTGCAAAGCCTGCTGTGAATAAAAAAGAACCATTAACAGAAGTTATTTCTTTACTTTTAATTCTTTCATCGGATATATTCAGGCAGTGCTGATGCCTCACAGCAAGAAGGGTGGCCGTTTGTTTAAGAGCTTTTCTGCGTGTAGTTTGAATGTTCTTCTCATGCATGTGTGGGTTTTCTCTGGGTACTCTGGTTTCCTCCCATAGACCGAAAACATGCTTGTTAGCAGGAATGCACTGATGTTGGATTAGCATTGGTAAAAGTACCACAAAGGGGCTGATTCGAGTATTTGTATTTATCTGGGATCAGGATCAATACTGATTAGGGCTGAAAGATATATCGTCATCACATCTATATTGAGATATGGACATCAAGATGTTAGTATCGAAAAAGCAAGGATATAAACAATATAGATTTCCCCTGTGCTCGCCCTGCATGTACAGCTCTGGAAGTCACAATAAAATTCATTTTTACGATTGCCCTTGAATGCACCGCTTGACGCACATACGCAGTAGTGGTAATCTGGGTCAGCCGTGATGTCACCGGAAGAGTTAGTAAACAGTATCATCGCTGTCAGGAAATGGAGCTCAAGAGTTTTGGAGCATTTTACCGAAACAAAAGAGAAGAATGTGCAATGCAAAATCTGCAAGGCGGAACTTTCGTCCATGGCAGTACAGCGGCAATGCATATGCATCTGAAAAGGAAGCACGTTGTGGCTGATTCAATTTGGAACCAAGAGGGGCAGTTGTAACGATAAGCTGGCTAGTTAGCTGCTAACTTAGCATTAACAGTCTGGTGACCAGACATCCCTGATTTGCGAGGACAGTCCCTGTTCAGGATGACTTGTCCCTGGTTAAAGCTGTCCCTGAAAACGTGCCAGATTCCAGTGGTTCATTATTTCATGTCTAGTAGAACAAAGGTTATTACTGTACCCACGTCGAAGCAGAAAGTGAGAGTGAGCAGGTTGAGTGCTGACAACAGTGACTTTGGGCTTGCTCTTCCACTTGTGTGAATCCCACATGATCATCACCCAGCTGCCCACTACAAAGCAAGACATAAGTGTGGTTGGTAGTTTGTCTTTACCCTACCATGTTTCCTGGTTATCACGCCCGCAGGAGTCAACCCAACACACCCCCAAACACACTCACACATGTGGCGCATGCACAACGACGCAGGCGCCATAGTTGTCGGGTCTGATCATTATAAGCGATTTGGGCCACCAGCTTCATGCTGGTGCGGTATGCTGCAGTTCATGCTAGTCGACTAATCGCAAAATAGTCGTTTGTGGCAGCTCTAGTAGTCATATCTAATCATACAGATATCAAGATATTTGGCATGAATATCCAGATATGAAATTTTTGTCCATATCATTCAGCCCCAATACTGATCAGCTCACCTCAAAAAAATATGCAAAAAATGACCTTTGAAACTCAAGTTACGGTGGTTACCAGTGGTAGGGGGGTCCAAAACGGTTGAGAAAAGAGTTTCCAGGCCTTGCTTATTAAAATATTACTCATACCTTTATTCAGAGGGTAAATCCATATTTAATGCAAAGTTTTCCAACTGTATAGTCTCGCAGGTCAATTGTGCACATCCGTTATCTACTCTTGGGTGATTTTAACCACAAGCCCAATTCAGAGCTCAAATTTTTTCAACTCTTCCCTGCTGTGTACCTGGGAGCGATCACACATCCTCCTCCATCTTCAGTCAGAGAGAGCTGCCCTCCACAAAGCATCCAGCCCTGGAGTTGTTATCTCCTTTATAGAAGGCTGGAAGGCAGCTGATCATCTGTGAGAGCCGAGCCTGGCGATGTGTCATCAACAGCAGGAAAAAAAAAAAGCACCATGGGAAAGTGCAGGCTATGAGCTTGTTTTCAAACACTTTCTCAATCCTTTAAGAGGATCTTTATTCTTCTTGTCTCGAGGCCCGAGGTGAGGGTCAGTCACTCACACTGGACCACCTGCAGGGGGGACACTTTGGAGAAAATCTGGGATGATCTCCCCTAGCTGCAGGAGACTGTACCACCCCCGTGTTTGCTGTCTTCTCAGATAATTAGAGCAGATACCTCGCCAGTGTAGGACAGATTTATTAGCAGCATGTTTGTGTCTTTTTGTCAGGAATAGAAAAGACTTGGATCCACTCCAATGTGTGCTTTCCCCTGCAGGCTTGGAATGATGTATTAATCTTTGGAGATGCAGCAGCAGCAAATGGGGCTCCAGTAGTTAGAAAGGAAAAAGCACATAAATGCAAACTTTTATAAAGTGATATATGACAGGTGACCTATCTCATTTCAAATCTGGCTCCATTAAAAACCCACAAAGCTCGGTCTGCTGCGGCGAGGCATCTAACGAACTCTCCATGAGCCCCAAAAATGTCTACTGCTGCACTTAAAACAGAGTTTTTATCAAAGCCTTTACTGAAGCAGAATCTACAATTCATTTTAGGGAAGGGGGGGGGCTTGTTGGAAAAAATGCTCTTGCAGAAAAGGAACTCACACAGAAAGAGGGAGAGGGAGAGCTTTCAGTGACTAATCTGCTGTGGGAGGTGGACAGCTTGAAGCTAACAGTGCAGTCTCCCGCTAAATAAACCATCTAAGGATTGACAGATCTAAGTAGAGATACAAGAAAACAGACTCAGTGAGAGAAGTTTCTTTTTATTCTGACACATCGCGCTTTTCTCATATTCAAACAACAAGAGACACACTGAAAGCTAATTCCATTCATCAGGCTGCAAATTTAGCTCCGACAAGCTGGCCGACTGAGCACTTGAGAGACGATGACCAACATTTAGAACTGATGGACTCATCTTATCTTTCATTGTGAGGATATCTGTTTGATTATTCCAGTACAAAGAGCATTATCGCTCCATTAAAATCACATCTTTCTATCTTACAGCTGTATACATTATATACATCCCCAGTCTTTTCAAGGATGTTGCATTTCCACAAATGTAGTAAAGTGGAATCCTCTTGTAGTACCAGATATTTTCTAGGAAATACCAGAGTTGCATGTGTGAAAACGGCTCCAGACTTCCCTCGAATTCCCCTGACAGTTTCCCCCCTGTTACATTTAAACCACAGGAAAGCTTCCTGCTCGGGGGTTGAGAGTGAATAAGCTGTGTAGGGATGAGAGGATCAATACTGCTTCATCAAAGTATCATTAAATTTACAGCTACTCTTTTAGTGTTGAGTACTCCCATGTAATAAATGCATCGAGTTTGAAAAAAATGGATCACCAAATAAAGACGCCACGTCCGGTAATAGCGCATGTGACCAAAAGTGACGACAACAAACATTAGCACCAACTACCTTGCCTCCAAAAAGCCGAATGATGGAGTTGAATGAGGTTGAAATTGAGGACGCTCCGCCTGGATACAAGTCATCTGTCCGGCAGTATTTTGGCTTTCTCATTAAAAAAGACGAAGACGGTGAAAACAAGCCTACCACTTGTTAGCATACACTCTCTCTAACCTCTCTAGGGTTAGAGAGAGTGTTATTGTTGGTGTTTGGCCTGTTAGGCCTTGTGTTTTCCTGTGTGTAACTCAAACAAAAACAAATATGTTGTAATTACACAGTAATATTTTGTCTTCTTTACTTTTTTGAGATTGACGTATCGTATCATGACCCGGGCATATCGAGGTGCAGCGTATCGTGAGTTGAAGTGTATCGTCCCATCCCTAATAATATCAATAACAAACTATTACAAAACAAACATCTGCACTTCAGGATGGAAATTAAAAACCAATTACAATTGAGAATAATTAACAACTGCCTCAAGGAATCACTACAATGTAGGTTAATATTTACCAATTTCCTTATCAATTCCTTCTTCTTTGTTCTGTTTGCCTTTCAAATGAAGAGGCTCAGACTATCAGCTGAGGCAGTCAGCAGAAACAACAACAAAGAAGACAAAGATGCCATCATGGAGGAGGAAACAGAAGTGGTCAAAGCCATGGCTTCCTTTCAGACAGAATGGCAAAACATCCAGTATTAGTGTGACTTCAAGCAAGGATGGATTAATTAATCAGGTTCATGTATTAATTGTTGATGGCTGCAAGGTATGTTCACCATCACTAATGTTAAAAAACATTTAGTGTTGTATTCTCTCTCAGTCGGAGATACTCTGTCAGAGCTACTTCCCCATGTGGATCCAGTTCACTCTTACAGGTCTATTCTGTGGTAGTTGATCATGTTGTCAACAGCTCTGCGTTCATTTAAATGTCTGCACTCTGAAATGGACTTGCTACCGTGAGCCAATGGGTTTAAAGTGAGGATAAAACAACAGTAGGACGTCCCACTGGTCTACTCTTAAGGGCCAGAGGAATGAGATGCAAAGTCAGGGAGATGCTCCATCATGAGGAGGAGACATTTCAGACACTAAATCATGTCATCACTGTTTAGCACAAACATCCTATGTCCAAAATTATACTTATCATGAAATGATCCAAAATGCTCTACTACTGAATGAACAGTTATTGTATTCTCCTGATTAAAAATATTACTGTACTTTAATTCAGTTGAAAGTTTGTTAAACACACTCACTGACATGGGAAGTGACCAAAAGCTGTAAGTGAAAAAACAATGGACATAAGAGGCCTGTGCACAATTGCTGTGACTTTTTAAACTAAAACAATCATGATGTGACTTCTTTAATGAAGGTGGTGTGGTGGAAAAGCAGGTTAGTGCACATGTATGACAGCAAGGAGGGTGCTGGTTTGACTCCCTGTGACGGCCTGTTCTCCCTGGTCTTTCATGGGTTTCCTTCACAGACCAAAAACCTGCTTGTTGGGTTAATCAGTGACTCGTGATTTAATGTCATTGGGTGTAAATGGTTGTCTGGTTCTATGTGGCTGGTTCATATTAAACTCACTTTGTAGATCTAATGTTTGGTAGCCTGTGTGTTTTCCTTAAAGTGCTTTAAGTCACTGAATTACAGCAAACCCATAAAAATTTACAATGCAGTCTAGGAGAGGATTTATAATGGTACCAGACTACCATCTGTATCTCCCTTATATTTGTCTGTATGTGACACCTGGAAAAAAATAAGTTTTGACACTCCTGAACCCTTTATTTATTTAATTTGAAAATACTTCCATATATCTTAAATATTCCACACGGTGGCCAGCCCTTACAGATTCACTGTTTTCCAAATTCTGGGGCTTTCTGTAAACCGTTTCCACAGCACACTCATGTTACACAAACAGACCGTGTCCAATAAAACTTAAAAAACTTATCTTCATGATTGGACAGGGTTGAGCGCAAATAGTAACCAGGTGTCATGTAGCAATGTCGATAGCAGAGAGTTTGAGGGATTAGACATCTTGTGGGCAGAACTGACAAAAATAAGACTCCAAGCTGCCAGAGAAAGACGTTCGATACTTCTTTTACTGAACGAACCCAGTCCTTTTAGGAGCATGACTCCCTCTTAAAGCTCTATGCTGTGTGCGAGCAGTAGGAGGGCAGCTAGCACACAGGAATGTCTCTGTTATTCCTTACATAGCGGAGCCCACATGGTTCATGGCTTGTATGAGAGCAGGCCCTGGGAGACATGCTGAAGCCGTGTGCAAGGCGAGCAGGGAAGGTGGAGAAGAAAATGTGCATGACTTCTCCACGATATTGTGAAGACGGAAAAAAAAAATCCAGTGAATTGCATTTTAGCTAAAAACTTGCAAATCAAGCACAAGATGTAGGTCAACCGAGCCATGACGCAGGGAGGAATATATCCCCGACTCGAATCCAATCCAGTCTTCTGATGGTGCATGCTTCAAGCAGAGACATTTCTTCATAGGGGTTGCTTTTTTTAATCAATACTCGCTCATGCAGCGTCAGACGCGGCGGCAGCCTCACACTGCCTGCTCCTCCTACAAGATTTTGCTCCACTTTTGAAAAAGACAACAAAAGCGGCGAAGGCGTTGAGATGACAATGGCGCCTGGAATCGCATCACAAAAGGTTTTATTTGGGATAAGCATCACAAAAACACTGATTAGAGTGCAGGATAAGGAGTGAGATGGACCTGGGATAAGCGCCCCCTCCCTGTTGTTGTCTCCTAATTGAAGGCCTTTTAATCCCCCTGTTATAATCACATATTCAGCCCTGCACATATCTGGCCTCAGGTGTGTATGATTACAGAATGCAAATAGGCAATACACCTACTTTTTGCTCATTATGCAGTGTTCAGACGTGCACATGCTTGCACCTTCCCTGCCCTCGCTGCACCCGCTCTTTTTCTATTTCGTCGACTCACGCCGGTCTCCCCGTCTCTCCTTGACTCACTTCAAAGAGACCCCCGCCACCCCACCCCCCTCCCATCCCTCTAAAAGTGCCATTCTCCTTGGTGCTTATGGCTGATAGGCTGTGGCCTCATTCCCTCTACTGCAGCCTGTCCCCATTGTGTCCCACTCTGCGAGAGAGAGAGGAGCGTGTGGGTGGAGGACAGACCGGCTCTCCAAAGTGAAAGCCTGACATGGATGTATGGGCTGGTGCCGTATCCTCTCACCGAGCTAAACTATCATCCACCTGCTGTTCCTCTGCTGCCATATGCATCCTCCTCTGAGAGACAGGGAGAGGGAGAGGGAGAGGGAGATACGCGGCCTGAGAGTACTTGTGGCACTCGGATGCCTGTTTAACTCTTGAGGAAGCTAATCATCGGATTGAGGTGCTGAGGATGATGGGCTACAGGCTTTCAGAGAGGGGGGGAGGTTGCTTTAAATGCAAATCCCTTTCTTATAAAAATCGGTTCCGTTTAAAAGGATTTCTGGGAAACGATCCACATTTCCACGGCAGGGGAGACAGTCAGCAAGAGAAAAAACAGCAGAGCAGCAGTCAAACATCAAGGAGACAGAGGACGTGGAAAGAGTAGCAAAAGAAAGGGCTACATGACTGTGAAAGGAGGGATTGAGGCTCAAGGAAGGCCTCTCAGATAAAAACATCCTCTCTGGGTCTGAGACACCGAGCGAGCTTCAGTTTAGATTCAGAAGAATTATGCTCTTCATCAGGCGGGGTCTGCCGGGGAGGAGGCAGAGGGTGGAAGAGTAAACAGACGACAGCCTGTGTATAAAAGGAGAGAGCTGACCCCCATTTTTTAACCTCCTCAGAGGGTTAATATCAATCTTACTCCCCCAACTATAAGCAGTCTTTCAGCAAATTACATAAATATGAGCCCAGAGTGGTTCATTAAAATCCAAATAATGGAGCATGTTGCATTTTTATGTGGCAGAGTGGAAATGTATTTTTAGTCAGTGCTGCAGAAATGTTCATGCCGGACACAGATGTGCCTTTGCAGGGCGGCCATTTTGAAGGGTTAACTGGCTACAGGTCAGCTTTAACATCAATCATTAACAGCTAAACCAACTCAGATGTGTATCCTTAATGGAGACAGTAAAAAATGTTGGCACTTGAGATTCTTTAATGGTTGTTTTTATTAATACTACACAAACTAAAGCTCTTGTTAGGACATGGGTGGCCTTCCTCTGAGCTGGATGTGGCTGCAGATCAACTTTGCATAATGAGTGAAAAGAAAACAGAGAAAGACTCGTTACATCTGCCCTGAAAAGACAAGATATTTTAGGAACTATCGCTGATTCCTGGTTTACCTTTAGCTATATTATAGACACCAAACATGTTTTTGACTTAAACTATTGTTTATGTGATTCTAAATAAGGGGTCACCAACCTGTATATCTTGATCTACTTATAGATCTTTTAGACAATTTGAGTAGATCTTTAGGACTAGATGCTTCATTCTTTATCTGACAAACAGGTCGACCTTTTTGCTTATCCACGACATGTCTGGTGAACTAAGCTGCTCTGCAAAATGAACTGACTGGTTTCCCTCCACCTCGGTAGTTTCAGTATTAGAAAGATATTAAGGTGAACTAAATTATGTTTTACGCTAACATTGTTCCAGTCTGATGGCCCTTTTCCATTAGCCCTACTCTACTCTACTCTACTCTACCCGGCTCTGCTCTACTCGCCTTGTGCTGCTTTTCCATTAGCTCCGGTTGCCTGCCCAATGGGGGGCAGTGTCGCTCTAAACAGCTGAGCAGCACTGCAGTGATGTCATTTTGAGGGCGACACAACAATCTGTGGCTTTTTGTCACAAACCGAGTAAAAAAGGAAAGCAGGAGAAGGCTGCAGGTGGCAAGAAGAAATACCCCTTGAGAAGCACAGAAGAGTTTTGGAAGCTAAACAACAGAATGAAGCCGAGGACGAGAGCAATCGAGCTGCAAAGAAAAAACATATGACGGTATGCTAATGGTAGCTACTGCTAGCATGCTAGGTCGTCGCGCTCATGACTCATCGATGATGACATTGTCTGACCAAACAGTAGCCAGCAGTCGGTGACGTCGTCTTTTAGTATCGACTCAACTCGCTTGGAACCAGAGCGGAGTAGGTACTAAAAGTAGCTTGTTTTAGGAGGTACCAGGCTAGTGGAAACACGCTGCAAATCGAGTAGAGCCGAGTAGGGTAGGGCCAAGGTGTGCTAGTGGAAAAGGGTCAAAAGTGACAAGTTTTGTATTAGGCTGCATACATTGTAAAGTGCTACCGAGATTTTAAATCCACAGAATATTTATTTTTAATTCCTGCCCTTTATCACATTTATTGATTGAAGATTGCATCTTTGATTGTGAAGTTGGATGATGATCATTAAAATTTGAAGTTTTTTTTATGGTTCTCAGTGAATTAAGGCGAGTAGATTGTGCCATCTCAATTAGCATCATAGATGATCTTCAGTTGAAAAAGGTTGGTGACCACTTCTCTCAATGATGACTTCTCAAGAAACATTACAGCCATTTAGCCGTCTCTCTAACCTCTCGTACAGACTGAAAATATAACAAAGATCTAAAATATTCATCTTTTCATGTGATGTTTTCTTTGTGTTTTTCCTCCTGTGTGGAATGTTCAGGTTCTCCACATGCATGTGTTGATTTACTCTGGGTAAGAAATGCTTATTGGATTAATTGGTGACTGTATTGCCGTTTACTGTGGGTGTGTGAGTGAATGATACTCTGTCTCTACATGTCCATAACCATTATCGGCCAGTAATTGTATGACTCAATAACTGTCTAACTAATAATGACATCAGCATGACTCTGAGTGCTTTTGTGGGTTTCCATGATCATGAATCATGTTATGATGGTAACATTACCATAGAACTATTGCTTATAGGTCTGGCAGCAGCTTTTGAGCTACCTTGGTGAAAACTGAATTTTAAATTCTGGTATTTCAACAGCTCAAGAATAAAATTGGGAATCATGAAAATTTCTCCATTTCTATTCTGCCTTTTGTGGATGTCTGCGAGTGTTCTTTGATTTAAATTGTGCTTTTTATTTGTAATTTCTTTTTTTCCTTAAGCTCTTGTACTTTGTCTCCTGTCTGTTTATCAAAACACTTTGTAAACCTCTGTTTTTAAAAGCGCTATAGAAATAAAGTTATCATTACTACATTAGATGAATGAGCCACACAGCTGAACATGTGGGTGGCACATAAAAAAGCAGTGAAAAAATCGACTCTCCCCCTGGAGGAAAGCTTTCAGTTCGTCTGTGAAGCAAAATTATACTGAAGATATTTTCATGCTACAGAAACAACTTAAGACTGAATATTTTTCTCACAGAAATCTGCAATAATTACAAAAATGATGAGGAATTAGAGGATAATGGCACTGGTATCAAGAAAATGATTAAAAAACAGTATACTGCAAAAGATGCAGATGAAGCAACAGGTCCCACGCAAAGTAAAAGCCTTTATATCATGTCTCTGTGCTGTATGAAATAATATAGTGTTAACATAGAAGAGTCAGGAAAATAATTTACTTTAACTACAACATAATAAAATTTCACTACATGAAAAGAGATCACAAACAGTTCACATTAAAGTTTGTGATTGTGTGCTAATTGCATGATAAAGTCATGCTGTCCTTGATAATCTCTTTTTTGTGCATGATGAGGAAACATTATTTATTCTAAATGGTTTCGTAACAAACTAAGTCTTTCCATATATGAATTTAGAATTCATATTAAACAACAAATATACTGGTAATGGTCTTTTTCCAACAACAATCACTATTTTAAACCATTTTAGACATTTTCAGCAAAAGAAATAATCAAGCAATCATGAAAATAATCTGCAGACTCCTCATATAAAATAATTTTTGATGGGGTTGTAATTGGCTTCACAGATTGTTCCCATATTACCAAAACCAATCAACAGCATCACGACACATTTTCATTAAGAGTGTGCTTCCAGGAACATTTTCATCATGTTCAACCCACTGCCAGTACTCTGAGATAATGAATAAACATTTTTCATATGTAACTTATAATAAGAGATTTTGGTTTTAATTGGTAATGTGTTCATAATCATGTTACTCTTTACCCTTTACCTCATAATTCCCACTCTGCCCCTGGCACATCTACCCTCTTCATGTGAGCTTATTGTTCAGAACTGAGGCCACACGAGAGCCGTTTTAAACGAAACATGCTAATGTCACCTCTTCTGTTCAGCAGGCTTTTGTTCAGGAGAGCGCCATAAGCAACCAGCCAATATGTGTGAGGTTTGCACGAAACAGGATGACACCTCAACCCTCTTTCCATCAGCCACAGCAGAACAGCACTGCCTCTGTGTTTTAAGCCCAAACAGCTCGATGGGCTCCTGTTACACAAAGCTTCCACTCGGGTACTGCACAGTATGTAAAAAAGGTGATTTGTAAATAGGAGGAGGTAACAGCTGCAGCAACATACCTTATTAAAGGGAATATACTCCCATTTGTCAGTGAGTGTATGGGGATTTATCACCCTGTAAAAACTATAAACTTTAGTACAAGCCTTCAAGGCAAACATAAACCATTTGACTAAAGACACTGTCTTTACCTGGCAGCAGGATTCACTTCAAGAACAACAGCTGTTTTTCCCTCAAGTTAATTAAATGCATAAAGAAAGAGCATCATGGTGAATTTCAATAAGTGTACATCTAAGTGCAATGTAAACAGACTCAAGGATATAACAGTGTTTGGAGTCGTAAAAGAGAGGATGTCACTTATTTGTCACCACAGCTTTAAGCCTCATAAAGCAGCAGAAATAACTTTCACATTTTGCACAAGAGATTTGTGCTTGACTGTTTTTAACTCTGTTGTTGCATCACTAACTAGTAACAAAGGGGTGGGATATTTCTGGTAAATTCAGGACACTTTTCAAGGGGGGTTAAGATTGTAATGTTGTAAATATTCTAAATTGGAAACTTTTCAAGGGAATGTGAACTAAGTGGGAATCACAGAATTTTGCAACCCTGATTACAAAGTGATGACACAATCTTAATGCCCTGATGAATAAGCCAAATGGCTCCATCTTAAACCCAATCTACTAAACATGCCCCCCAATTATTCTTAAAGCACTAACCCTTCTATAAAGTTTGTCAGCTTTGTGCAGTTTTTTCTTGTTTTGTGTTTGAATGAGGTAATGGGTCATGTGTCTCCCCTCTCTGCTGCAGTGTTTCTCTCTTTAATCAGGACTGAATCCAATGGTAGCCTGGTTGGAACAGGCACTCTGAACTCTGATTGGGCACCTCACAGTCTTCCCTTATCAAGCAACTAATTAAAATTTGTGACATTTTTGTTGATTTTACTAACTTTTCTATCTTAAAGCTGGGATACATCAAAGTGGCCCGGCCATCTTAATATGTTTCATAAATTGGTGTTTAGGGAAAAAAAAGTTAGGACAAGCCTGGTTTAAAGCAGCATGTTCTTCATTTTAAGCATGTTTTCATTACCATCTGTCTCTCTAATGTTGGGCTGTGACACTTATGATTCTGCCTGAACACTCTTCAGCAGCTTAAGTAGCTCTGAGTGTTCATTTAACACTAAAGCTAGCTCCTGGCTGTTATGGTCCACCATTCCTTAAGACAAACTTATGATGAAATGCTTTGCTCATGTCACTGTGCTGTAGCTGTAACTTAGTGTGTGGTTAGTTTTTCTCCTGCATTGTGTGAAAGCTGGTCAAGAACGGCAGTTTTGTTTTTAATTACCTCCGCCAAGGAGGTTATGTTTTCGGGAGTTTGTTTGTCTGTCTGTCCGTCTGTGAACAAAATAACTCAAAAAGCAAAGGATGGATTTTGATGAAATTTTCAGGAAATGTTCAGCATGGGAAAAGGAGGAACTGATTTGATTTTAGTGTTGATCCAGATCAGCGTCTGGCCGCCCAAAGCGAAAATGTGTTTTCTGTGATCAGGTAATGGCTTTGTTTACTACAGTGGGAGATGTCTGCTGAATAACAGATTATGAATCTAATGTATTGCTAATGGTATGTTTTCAAGTGGTCAAGGAATCTAAATATTTAGATGAAATAAAGGTAGGACTAACATTTATGGTCAAAATCACAATATGGCTGGAGACTGTGTGGCGCTGGTGGAGTGTCTGGCGCCTCAGAGTGCTTTTCTAGTTTTGTTTGTAATGTGACTTTCAGTTGAGCTGAGCTGTTTTTGATTGAGTTTGCTGCTGATATATTGTGCTAGTCGCTCGTAGCTCTGTCCGAGGGGGCTTGATAAGAGGCGAGGCGACACGAGCTGGGGGCGGGATCTTGGAACACGGAGGGGAGGTGAGGGAAGGGGGGGAAGGCTGCGGTTTCAAATCGTAGACCACAGCTTTAAGTAGCTCTGAGTGTTCATTTAACACTAAAGCTAGCTCCTGGAATAAATGCATTTTCAAGTACTTAATCCCTCCACCATTCCTTAAGACAAACTTATGATGAAATGCTTTGCTCATGTCACTGTGCTGTAGCTGTAACTTAGTGTGTGGTTAGTTTTTCTCCTGCATTGTGTGAAAGCTGGTCAAGAACGGCAGTTTTGTTTTTAATTACCTCCGCCAAGGAGGTTATGTTTTCGGGACTTTGTTTGTCTGTCTGTCCGTCTGTGAACAAAATAACTCAAAAAGTAATGGATGGATTTTGATGAAATTTTCAGGAAATGTTCAGCATAGGAAAAGGAAGAAGTGATTTGATTTTAGTGTTGATCTAGATCAGCGTCTGGCCGCCATGATGAAAAATGTGTTTTCTGTGAATAACTACTGAACGAGAATAGATTTCATTATGAATCCAGTTGCTAATGGTATGTTTTCATGGTCAAGGAATCTAAATATTTAGATGAAATAAGAGTGGACGAACATTTATGGTCAAAATCACAATATGGCTGAGGACTGTGGCGCTGGTGGAGGTCTGCGCTCTCAGAGTGCTTTTCTAGTTTTGTAATGTGACTTAGTAAAGAAGGAGCAGGACTAGATGAGTCTTCTGCTTTATTTGTCCCTTCTCAAACTAGGCTGTTGTGTAGACGTTCATGCATATGTACTTATTTATATGTTTTTTTCAATAATTTATATGATGTATATGTACAACAGTGTGGTGAACATATAAATACTACTTTGTTTTGACTCTGTTTGTTAAAGATTAACATCAATAAATCAAATCAAATTATGTGAAGCTGCAACCGAAACACATTATAGTGCATACCATCTCAGAACTGGGAACAGGGAGGCAGAGATTGTGTCACATTCCACTTAAGCGGGAGATATACCTGAAGTTTGTCCTTGTGTTCTTGTTTGCATCTGTTTGCATCATGAGCTTTTTTGTTGATATACATTCCTGTATGAGGAGCATGTAACTGAAGGAAATCACAATAGGGTGCAGTAGTTGAATTCTTACCAAACTTCTTGCTTTGTTTATACATCATCTGCCTATCATCTGAACTATCAGGTTTGTGTTACTTCAGTCTTATTCCCTTGATTACTGTGGTCTTCATTCACCAGTTTGTCTTAAAATCTTACTGTTTTACTGTTGTTTCTGCTGCTGTGATCAATATGTCTTCTCTCTGTCTCTGCACTGGTGATGTGCAGACTGTGGATCGTACTAATTCTGAACGAGGTGCACAATGGACTAGCAGAATCTACGCCATGAACGCGTGGCAGCCATCATGCTCACACATCTGTGTAGTTAACCCTTTAACTTACAGCTCAACCTTCTTGAAGAGGTCAAAAATGCCGGAATGTTTAATTTGTTAAATAAAAAACACAACATGTCATTGTTTGTTTCTGTCAATAATTTAGGATACAGAAAAAACTACCAACAAAAACCAGAAGATATTTTTGGTTATATTTTCTATGTGTAGGATTTTAAAAGCTTAAGTTATTAATACCACCTTTATTAGTTTAAATAGGTATCTTAAAAACTCTCTATTATCATGATTTATGTCATCTTTTCTATTACTCATAAAAACTTTTTTATTGTGTTTGTCAAACTCAATACCATCTATTTTAGGTTATTCTTGATATTTTACTTACAAGCATTTCTGCTTTTTGTAATAGATTTGTTAACTTTTAAGCCCTTTAAATCCCACACCAGGACAATATCTGTTTTTTGGTTTGTTTGCAGTTTTCTCTGGTCTTCATTTGTTGTTTTTTTAAACATTAAATATCTCTGAAATCAATGATGACCTTCACCAAACAGTTGAGCTGGTAGTTAAAGGGTTAACAACAAGTCGATCTCATTTATCAGTCTATTTTTTCTTCTATTATATCGACAGCCTTTTAAAACACTGAAAGCCGCTTCTTGAAGAGATTGATATTTTATGGCAAACATTCTAATATTCTCTCTTTTTCAGTCTTTTAATCACTGAATCTGATTGTTGCAGAAATGGAACAATCAAAAATAAATTAAGCCTGACCTAAAAAAAATGGATTCTCAACTCGCAGTCCCTCTTAACATCTATTATTTTTTAATGAGTGTGAGAGGAACACTAGCAGATGATTTGTCCTCATGGAGCAAATGTTTAAATTGGTAACGTGATCAAATCTTAGACTGATTCAAAGGAGAGGATTGTGATAATAGTCGTTGCCACTGTGAAAGTCTCTGCTGCTTCATTTGAATGTTAACTTGATCTGCAAACCTGTTACACCTCAGATGCTCTCACAGGTGATTTAGCTTCACCAACTCCAACAAAAGCCTTCAAGTCATGGAAATTAGATGGAGCAGAGGAGAATATGCCATCCAGCTGGGTGGAAAA
Organism: Scarus forsteni; assembly: GCA_036419115.1. Taxonomy (NCBI): domain Eukaryota; kingdom Metazoa; phylum Chordata; class Actinopteri; order Labriformes; family Labridae; genus Scarus; species Scarus forsteni. The sequence goes on along the minus strand of JAZDUH010000011.1, from coordinate 15,016,337 downwards.
TGGTCCTGTGAGTCGAGATGAGCGCCGACAAGTTTGAATCACTACAGCTGTGAAGCAGAACTGACATATATAAGACTACAATGCCTCTGCATCTTTGCCATAGATAGAGAGGGAGGGAGGAACAGTGCGTGCAGGAAATATCGAGTGCAGGAGAAAAACAAGGTTGCTCGATCATAGGTTAAGTATGTGTGGGAGGATGAGGTACATTTTTAAAATCAAATATGCTTTAAAGTGATCGTAGAGCTACATTAGTGAGAATTAGAGGTTGAGCCTGTGTTAGAGGATAAAGAGCATTTTTAAAGTCAAATACATTTGAAAATCATAAACCGGTATATTAGTAAGATCATCAATGCAGCAGAAATAGCATTTTTAGTGTTAAGGCCTTGGTTACACCAGCATGTGCTTTACATATTGGACCAAGGGAGGGCTGAGAAGCCGGTTAGTTTTCTGTGACCATGTGAGTGCATCCTAGATGCTAATTTCCACCAAAGCCTGCTATTAATTTCCAGCCAAAGTAATTATCTGATCAAAAGCTCAGTGTTTTAATCTTCTTGGAGACAGAAGGAAGAGCGATCCATGAGCTGAAACGAGCGAGTGGAGAGCGTAAGTGAGTCGTTTATCCTTTAGTTGGAAAAGGAGGAGAGATTTGGCAGCCGCGAGCTTCATCTACCCTCCCATCAGTTCATTACAGAACTCCCTGCTAGGTGGAGAACAAGGGGGGGGGATGATCCGGGGTGTGCTGGCAGACGAGCGGGCCATTACCCAAGAAACGGAAACTAGACATCTTGTTCACACTTGGCGAGACACACATGCTCTGGAATCAGTCAACAAGGCGCCGTGACCCCTCAGCTTCTGTCTACGTGTCCGTCCTCCGCCCTGCCAGCGCTGCACCTGTTTGGATCCAGCCTCTTGTAAACATCAGCAGGGCGGATAGGAAGCCAAATCGTCTGACATCATTCGCGGTTTATCTTAAGAAAAGGTCCATGTTTGATAAGTCGGCCTCCAAAAAACCTGCCGGGCACTGCCTCCCACGTACATCAGAGGTTTATCATCTCTTATATCACTGACAGGCATCTTAAAAATATGAAGGGAAGATGAAAGTGCAGATTGCAATTCCTCTAGTGTCCACTTGAAGCTCGGCCCAAAAAATAAGAAATAGAGAGGAAGGATCCATACCTCAGCAATCAAACACTGTAAACCACTGCATCCTAGAGCAGGAACGATAAATAAACGCATGAATTTCTGGAGTATCAATTCAATAATTTCAATATGATCTGCACCAATGTACTACAGCTGAACTGCTCCTTCAGTTTTTCAATGATCAAATATTAAATAAAGATGGGAGTATCTCAGAATGATTCTTCTTTAAACAAATATCCACCATCCATCCCTTAGTGTGCAGTCCAATAACTGTTGAATTCATCTGCAGTTGTTGACAGGGCTGCATGTCTTCTGAGCTCTTCTTCACAGCTTCTCCAGTTCAGACTTACAGCCTTGGTCAAACAAAGAGTGTGACTCATCCACTCCCTACTTATCACCACTTTAGTCTTGGTTCTTGGCCACCGCTTTGCTGTCTTGCTGCCGAGCACTGGATGTAAACAAAGCATACTGCAGGGCACAACTGTAAGCACCTCATAGGAACAGTGTGGTTTGGCAGCGTTATAACTTAGGAAATAAAGTTATTTTTTGTGAACTTCAAGTGTTGCTGGAGCTCTTTCATTTTCTTCAAGATGTTTTTCACCCCAAGCACCTTGAAAGTTGTCAAAGTCAAGGCAGAAAATCTGACATTTATTGAGGAAATAGAAATAAAAATAAGCTATGTTAAGTTTGCCTATTACTACATGGCCAAAGCAATTAGAAACCATATAGAGGTACAAAATGTGGTCAGTAACCTTCAAGGAGGACTGAAGGCTAAAGCTGCCACATTGCTTTTAATTCTTATGCTGCGTTCACACAGCAAGCGACCCAGCTACCAAAATCGCGTCGCCCACTGACGTAGCGTCGCGCGCCCATAAATACCTCATTTTGGAAACCGTTGCCGTCGGCCGTCACTCGGTGACGTCACGTCTGCTCGAGTTTCACCGCGATCATTCCATATATCATATAATAGGATGTATAAGTGGACATTATTCCAGCTGTATCCTTTTCACTCACTTATCAAACACAAAACACTGCAGCTGATGCCCTGCAGCAGCATCATCTGTGAGTTTACCGCAGTCCGTCTAGGCGGAACTAATGTCCTCACTGACATTAGTTCTGCCTAGACGGACCTCACCCGCCCTGTAGTCCGGATGAATAACTGTCTTTCTCGGGTACCGTCACACGTACACACACCTCTGATTGGCTGTTGCCGCACAGCCACACACGACAACGCCTGAATAGATCAACTTTTTTTTAACTTTGACATCGCGCGACATGTGAAGTGATCGTCTTGTAAGCGGCTGTTGCGTCGCGGGAGGGTTAGCCCCGCCCCATCGCGGCTGTACATTGACTTTGAATGGAGAGTGATCGCCGAGGTAGTACAAGTAGTGTCCGGTCTGAACGCACCTTTAACCAAAAACATATTATTTAACTGATAACACTGTGATTTAGTTACCTCCGCCAAGGAGGTTATGTTTTCGGGAGAGTTTGTTTGTCTGTCCGTCCACCCTTCCGTCTGTGAACAAAATAACTCAAAAAGCTATGGATGGATTTTGATGAAATTTTCAGGAAATGTTCAGCATGGGAAAAGGAAGAGCTGATTGGATTTTGGTGTTGATCCAGATCACCGTCTGGATCCGCCATGATGAAAAATGTGACTTTTGTGAATAACTACTGAATTAAAATAGGTATCATTATGAATCCAATTGCTAATGGTATGTTTTCATGGTCAAGGAATCTAAATATTTCGATTAAATAAAGATAGGACTAATATTTATGGTGAAAATCACAATATGGGTGAGGACGCCATGATCTTGTTACTTTTAAAGTATTGGCTAAATTTCTGTTAGGGCAAATATTTCCTTGTAAATCCAGGAGCATCTTTTGCTCTAAAAAGGTTTGGACATCATGTGAGACGTACACAAGCCTGACTCATCACTTATAAAAAACGTTGCAACATCTGTGGTGTTGAAACTGTGAAGTTTTGATTAAATACAGAGTTTCAGTTGATTCATTTTTAGTCCTTAATGCAAGTAATGAAATACGTCACAAATCAACAAAGCCACCAACAGGATAGAAAACAACAAACTAAGATATAAATAACCTAAAAATATCAAATCTCACTGTTTTCCATCTCCCATTAGAGCAAAACAGTGATTATAGAGTAGTAAAACCAACACATACATCCATCATACATCACTGAATGCTGCACCCCTCTCCCACACTCTTCATAAACAACTTCCTCATAAGCTTTTAATATTCCCTTGTAATTTCCTTGAGACACAGCAACCCATCTCTCCTCTAAACCAATATATCGTTAAGAGAGACCACATATCTGTTGGGGCCTGAAGAATCCCAAGAACAAAAACTCAGAGCTGAGTCAGAAGTCCCCAGTCGAGGAAGAAGCTCCATTTCTCTAATGGCCTGATCCCCGACTGCAAGAAAGCTCTGTATGTGTGTATCTGTGTGTGTGTGTGTGTGTGTGTATGTGTGTGTGTGTGTGTGTGTGTGTGTGTGTGTGTGTGTGTGTGTGTGTGTGTGTGTGTGTGGGAAAATCCCAAACTTCACTCTTGAAATACAAAGTCAACAATGTTCTCCCCACAAGAATCCACACTCTTAGTAGTGGCGGTAATTTGACATCTTCTTATTTGAAAGCTTTGTATGCACGAGCAGTAAATCCAAGTTGAAACAGCACCCTACAGAAAAACCCTTGGGTTATATCACATACTGCGCTCTACATCTATAATGTGTTTGTTCAGTCTATAGTAGCAGCCATATTGCAAGTGCCAAGAAAGGGCATTGATACCAGCGGATATGGCTCCCTGCCTGGGACCAAAAGCGGTTGACAGATTCATGTTCCTGCCACAGAAAATGTGAACTCATGCATGTTCATGACGTTCCTGTTTACAGCAACCACTGACTGGAATGAACAGACTTGTGGAAAAGTTTCATTGTTTACGGTGGTTTACTTTGTCTTTATGGCAAATTCATTCGCAGTCATCTTTCAGTGAATTAACCAGAGCAATGTTTGTTTGGTCTGATGTTAATGCATGCATCTGTAATGGTCATTGTTCATGGTTTTACAATTAAAAGGAAAATTACATCGAGGCCACAATTATATCACCAGAAGCAGCTGTGAAGAGTGTACCAGCCAGCTAAAAGAAGGGATTAAGAATAAAGAGGACTCTTTAGAGGAAGAAACCAGCGTGGAGCCGACACAGCAGTGATGTACTTTTAAAAACCCTGCGGTTCAACAGCTCTTAAAGCTCCTGTGAGGAGTTTAACTGGTTACGAAGCAGACTGAAATCAATGCTGATGCCCGTATACGACCTTCACGAGCACATAAAAACCCCTGCAATGAGATTTATTTTTTCCTGTATAGTTACTTTATGCTTGTAGCCCCTGCTGTAGGAAAGGTGTCAAATAAGGCTACTAAAAGCATGCTGCATTGTGCATTACAGAGATGTGCACATGAGGGCAGCTTTTACATGTCAGCCTCTGTACAGCCTTTCACAGCACCAGGGTCGAGTGTGTGATGGCTCTCATTCCAGTAAAAATATTATAAAAGGCTTCTTTAATGCTTTTTCAAGTTTGATAGCTTGAGTGTGTTAAACATAGAGCACCTCTATGAATGAGACAAAAGCTGTATAATGACCGCCCCCTCTTTATACAGCACCAGTAGCTGCCTAAAACAGCTCATTCTCTTTTAGATTAGCTTTAAGCAACTTAATGCATAAAATGAAAAAATATGTTTAATATTTTACACACCCCCTTAAAAATAAAATCAACCAAACCACAGACATTATTAATCTGTTAGTCAGATTCCAAATTTCTGTTTGACTGAGTAGGACGACAGTCAGAAATAGCCCGTTTCCACTCGCCCTACTCTACTCTACTCGACTCCACCCAACTCTACTCTACGCGCCTTGTGCTGCTTTTCCATTAGCCCCAGTCGCCTGCCTAACGGCATGCAGTGTCGCTGTAAACAGAGAGCGGCTCTGCGGTGACGTCATTTTGAGCGCAACACAACAATCTGTGGCTTTTTGTCACAAACCGGGTAAAAAAGGAAAGCAGAAGAAGGCTGCAGGTGGCAAGAAGAAATACCCTTGAGAAGCACAGGAGAGTTTTGGAAGCTATACAACAGAGTGAAGCCGAGGACGAGAGCAATCGAGCTGCAAAGAAAAGACGTATGAGGATAAGCTAACGGTAGCTACCGCTAGCATGCTAGGTCGTCGCGCTCATGACTCATCAATGACGACATTGTCTGACCAATCAGTAGCCGGCAGTCGGTGATGTCATCTTTTAGTATCGACTCAGCTCGCTTAGAACCAGAGCGGAGTAGGTACAAAAACTAGCTTGTTTCAGAAGGTATCGGGCTAGTGGAAACACGCTGTAAACATATTCTAATAAAGTTGTGAAACTTCTTAACACTTCTGTAGCCAATGGTTTAATAGTTAACCGACCCTTAACGTTTTTAAGAATATCTACATCTGTATTACAGGATAAGTGCTTTGCTGAGAAACTGATCCATCGGTAAATGAGAGTAATTTCTAAACTTAGTTGAAATTGCAATTGTAATTCCAGAGTATCATTAGAAAAAGCTGCCAGTATATTTCTGTGAGCTAGATATTTGGACAACAGCTTTTAGTTGTTGATATAGAAAAGAAAACTGATTTTTGGTGTCCCTTTCTTCTTTTTTGTCTTGAAGGTATAACTTATTTTTTTATTCTGACAATATTAAAGTTTTAAACTCTGGTAGCCCTATTCCTTCATAAAGTCAAACACAAGTAGACAGTCATATAATTCAAAGCTTTATAAAAGGCTGTCCCACACCAGCCCAAAAATCTGTTTACAGGCAACTCTGCAGCACAGAAACTTTCCCATTACTGTCAAAAAAGAGCGAGACAGCAAGGGAGAAATAAATAAACAGCCAGCATCCTCTGATTCAGATCCGTCAGCGTAGCTCACTCTCCCACCCCTGCATTAAACAAATTACCTAGGCACTGGCCGTGTTGTTATGCTGATGATACTGAGCCGTACTCGCTAGTAGAACCAGACAATTTGAAACATCATCTTCTTAAACGTTTTGACAGCTAATTTCAAGGCTCTGTTAATTTGCCCCTCTGGAGTTCACAAAGCTGATGTGGGACAAAATGCCCATTAATGTCAAGTCTGCTGTCAGGAAGTGAGATCAATTATCATGATCAGGAAAACATGTTGGACCCGATGTTTTTCTGTTTCTTCAGAGCTATAAAGCCTCATGCAGATCTCCAAATCAAACCACTGCAATCAGAGCAGCCTTGAGCTCACCTCAAAGCCCCTTTTGTTTTATTGATTTTAAGGTGAGGTGGTTAAAGGTCCCTTGGGTGCAGTCTGGAAACCTTTCACGGGCTTGATAGTGGAAACGAATAAAGACAATGTTTTAGAAAAAGTCTCTTTTGAGTTACCAGGAGACTCAAACTTAGTTTTTTGCCATGTTTTTGGCTAAATTTAAGCTCAGTGAAAATGAAAAATAACAATTCCATACTTCAATTCTGATTGGCATTTTGTATTATGTTTAAAATAAAGTATTAAATATACCTTAATACACAGATACTGAGTGGTATTCCTTAACAATTTCTCCTCAACACAGAGCTAGAGTCAGGCCTATAGTTCTTCCTCTTTGAGTTGGGAAATAAAGACATTTATTTTAGTTAAATCAGATTATTTTATGGGTAAGACCTTATATTTTAATGCAATATGGATTAGGTTGATTCAAAACAATCCCAAGCCTCCTGCCCAATAAACTGACCTATCAGTAGGGGTGTTATGTCACTCATCATTCCAGTCATATTAAGGGATAAAAATCGAACATCAAATCCAGCTAAAAAATCAATAAAAATTCCCCAAAGGAATTTATACATTTAGTCTTTTTGCTTAATGATTCCCTTATCAGTTCTTACAGTCCACAGGGGTAAGGCGGGTAAGAACTGTGGCTTAATTTGGGACAAAAAAAACACCTACAAAACTTTCAGTAAGTTAATGTTAATGTTAATGTTAACGGCATTAGCATCATTAAAGTCTTGTCAAACCCCATCCCTACTCATATTACTATAAGAGGATTGGTCAAAACACGTTAAATCAGGGTTTTCTGAAGGTTTTATCGGTTAGAGGTGGTGACCCGCCAATAACAACAGAAGAAGAAATTCTGTGATGATCAATTTAGAATATTTCTTGGATTGAATGTTGGGTTCATAAACAAGACTTAAGCTCAATTCAGAGAAAGAAGCGGTCAGACCTCGAGTGCACATAAGTTGTATAAAATCCATAATAAAGAATTTAGTGTGTTTATTTGGACGGGTGTGAGTTTGTGATCACTCTAAATATGAGGTAGAAGGTGTGAGGAAACGCTAAAATGAAAAACAAACTGAAGCTTTCCATCAGCTGGAGCTGCCACTAGGGATGGGAATTTATATGCTGTTTTTATACCAAAGTCATTAGTGGTTCTGCTTATTGAAACAATTCCTTAACAATGTTTTTACTGATTCCTGCTGGATTCTGTGTGGAAAAAGTTGGGCTACAAAGGTTTTCAACAAAGTGGAAAGAATCGATAAGCAAAAAGACAAATGGTATCAAATCTCTGAGAAGGTTACTGACGGATTGGTTTTCGATTCCCATCCTAAGCTGTCACATTCTGACAACATGCATAGCATCACAATATGCAAGACTGAAAAGACTCATTAGGGGATCAGCAATAGGCCGCCCACAGAGGATGGTCACAGTTTATTAAAACAACAGTTTATTGTCAACATTAAGTTTGAATCAGTCGATCAGAAGCAAGGGCCAACCGACATGTAGTAAAATCAGTGCGTAATTATCTTTTATAATCATGATCTCACTGTCAGAGTAAAAGCAAGAATGAGTTTTGCTATAATTAAGCAGCCCTACAGTCAAGCCGAACACAAAGCTGTGTGTGTCTGGTCTTCTTTAACCACTCAACTCCCCCGGATGGCCAGGGCCCACTCTGTTGTCAATTTCTGAAGGGCATGAGGTCAAATTATCCCTTCTAAAATGTGTTTATCCAGCTATAAAGTGCAGGGTTCTTTATAAAAAACACTAGTGGACCCATAGCATTAATTCTGAATTATTTTATTCACATTATTGCCAAATTATTAGCCTTCCATTTAGACCACTGAAGAAATTGACAGCTTCCTATCAGTCTACAGACCAATCAAACTCTCCCAAATTCCACTTTTATTAGGTTTAGATGGTTGATGGTAGCCTCCAAAGCTTAACAAGAGAAGGATAGTTCCTTAAAGAATGATTATGATGTTTGAGTAATGTTATGTGACTACTTTGTAACATTTGGGAGAGAATCTACTTCCTATAATGGCACAAGTATCTGAGGAAATAGGTGTAAATATGTAAACAGTGAGTTCTTTGCAAGTTTCTAGTTTTTCTTCTTCTTTGTGAAAGGCTTGTTCATCCCTGGTCTTTTATAAAGTTTGATTTCCAGTTCATTCTTTTGTTTTGTCTCTGTGATCTGACATCATTAGAGCAGGTTGAGGTTTTGCTTTTATCATTGCAAAACAAAAATTCAAAAATGGCTTGACTGATGATTTAAATAAAAGTAAAAGCATAAAACATTTAAAGAACATCCAAAACACAAAATTTAAAGATATATAACATATCTGCAATATAGATATATCAGCTTGTTTATGGAATGTTTCCTTCTGTGTTTGAGTAGGGGTGGGTTATATGTATAGAAGTTTAGTATTAAAAATAGGTGAAATATTATGTTTGTAATGGTGTGTTAGTAGCCTATAACATATTATAGTCGTATTTTAAGGAATATTGGCCTCTTAATAGGTGGTCTAAGTTTGTAAATATTATAAATATTTAATAGTAAAAGCATCACTGTATGACGTGGTAATAGAAGGGGTAGGATTAAATAAGTTTAGACTTCTTCCTGTTTCTTTTTGAGCATGTGGACTAGGAAATCATCAGCAGTCTTTGTTTTCTTTTGTTTATGGTATAAGATAAGATGATAAGTGTATGTTTGTTTATGGTGACTACCTTTGTTTTTTTTGCATGTTTAAAATAAAGTATTCATTCAACTTTTAAAAATGGCTTTAAGTTGCAAATACAAGACTCATTTTATTCAAAATAAGTCTTTTTGGTTGTTATGGCCTTGAATTAAAGACTTTAAAGACTTTAGGATCAGCAGGAACCCTGAAAATCTGATTTTTGGCCCTTGTCGCCCATCCCTATTGAGCAGCACGCACATTTAAATGATCCTGTGGTCCTGATGCATTCCTTTGGTAAGAGGAGTCGTATGTACTGCTAATTAGACATTTCACTCAGACATGTAACCACACGAAACAAGTCCAGACAGCGACCTGAAGCCAAACTCCAGACTCACCTTCCTCTGCAGAAGCCATGAAAAGCCATTCCAGCAGGCTGCAGCCCAGCAGGATCACGCTCCAGTATGTCAGCTCCATAATAACACCTGACCTAAAAACGATGAGAAAGTGAAGCGACTTCTTCTGTGTTGCCTTGGATGAACAATCAATGTGCACTGGCAGCTCGGCTGTGCTCTCTCTGATCGCAGACCAGTCCGCATTTAAAGTGGACTTGAGTTCAGAGAGCCTCACGCTGTGGTCCAATCACTGCAGCAGAAACATTCACGGTTTTGGCTGCTCCTTTAACAGCCTGTTTTATGACCACAGGATGGAAAGTTCTTCTGATTGTCCAACTTTGTTTATGGTGGAGGTCTGGGCATTAAAACAGAGCTCAGGGCTGCGCTTCATCTCCTAACATCAGTCTTCTGTCAGCAGCTCTGCATGCTCCAAACTTGTCGCCGTGTCCTCGGCGCTAATCAGCTCTTTGTGCTTCACACTTCTCCAAAATCACCCCCCTCCAGTGGGCTCAATCCACGAGCACAGCGCCTCACTGCATGTCTGACACATGCACAGATAAAAACCATCATCAGACCCTCATCACGGCCCTCATCTTCCTCCACAGCTCAGCAGACGGATCTCCACACTGAGATGTTTCCCCTCTTGGAGATCCAGACTGTGGGCTGCCCGAGGGGAAACACGAAAGGTGGAGGAGGGCTTTTCCACGGCACGTCTCGCCTGTTTTGACTGAGCAGGTGAAATGTCTTAACTGAAGATAAAATGTCCGCCGTGTCCTCCTGCTCCGCCCGCAGCCTGGCTCAAAGTTAAAGAGAAAAGTTAATGTGCTCCACACCGTCTCTCAGAGCTGACGGAGTCTGCTGGACACCGAGCACTTCATCACCGCAGCAGCCCCGGAGTCGACTGGCAGCAGCAAGCTCCGCCCACTCGAGTTAACATCACAGCGCCGGCAAGAGCGCGTCATAGCGTGCAGCACTTCCGGTGGGTCATTCAAAATAAAAGCCGCATCTCCAAATACTAAATTACTCACATGAACATTCCAGAAAGTACAATCAGAATCAGATATACTTTATTAATCCCAAGGGGGAATTCAACTGTTTTAGCTCTTACATACAGTATATATAGAAAGACAAATCACTATTTGGAGGTGCAGTTTGTAGAAATTGGCATTTTAGCGCCATCTAGTGTTCAGATTTTGGAATGAGCCCGTCTGTTTTGAAAACATCACATCACTTAACAACGGGAGCAGGTGAATAAATTAGACATAAAATTAAATAAAACTACAGCAAGTGCAAAGTTAATTAAAATCTGGATTAAAGGTGCTATGAGGAGAATCTATTACCGGCGACATTAAGACTCTGCTACCCATGAGCACGCGCGGCGACTGTCGTAATGCTGTGTTCTAGTAACCTCAGAACTGGGAGTGACATCATCTCCGACTTATCGGCGTTCCAGTTGAAGTCGGAAAAAAACATGTCGATCTACCAGGCTATTGTTAGCTGTTGTTAGCACGCCCTGCGTTGTTGTTAACAAATATCACATGAAGAATGTGATTATCACTATGGCAGCATTTTTGTAAATATAAGTCTAACAATACGATGTATACAGCTGATCTAGAGCGACACACCCCAGTCAGAAGTGCAAATAAATTGATCATTACAGGAGCTAAATAACTGTTCACACTGGGGGCATCCATCTTTGATTGTCAACTCGGGGGTGGCGAGGTTTCGCCGAGTTCCCAGTTGGAAATTCCTATTTCGGGGGACATTCTAGTTGCAGTTTCCTACTCGGAACCCGGAAATTCCTACTTCTGACTACAACTGGAACGTACCAAAAGACGTGACCCTAGCCAAAGTGTGTGTATATTGTGATGCAAATGAATGCAGCTCAGACCTTCCTCAGAACTCTGCATTGCTTTACAACTTCTTTTTTAAACAACTTACAGGATGCAAAGCGACGAGGTAATGTATCTCTTTCTAGTTACGTAGCGGTAGTTTTTGATGTGTGACAACAAGCAGTTTTGGAAAACTTAGTAACGTAGTTTTGTAGCCGGCTATATATCGCTACTTACAGCCCGGTGCTTTAAGACGTGTCCGGATAGTATAAATTTGCTCGAGTTTTAATTGTCTTGTTCCCGAAGTTGAGTATCCAGGCCAGTCCAGCCCTGTCCGACCCGACCGCAAAGCTTAGAAATATTTATAGATAACCTATTTTGATGCTATAAAACTCATCTTAAAGTGTGTATTTCGATCAGGCATATATCTAAAAGTGAGACTTTTTTGTAATTACTTAGAAACTCCTAACAGTCCCTTTAAGTCAAATCCCTGAAAATTTGCTCACAGTTAAAAAAGAGTTATTGCCAAAAACAAGTATAAAAATTATGTTTCTGTAAATCAAATCCTTAAGTGTCATTGTATGATCTTTAACCTTGAAATCTTAACCTTTAAGTGACAGTTGTAGAGTCACCCCTCCCGCCTGTCCCCAGTTATTGGACTGATACTGACAGATGTCACCAGCTCACGAGCTAGCAGTGGTAGCAACTTGGGGTTCAGTGTTTTGCCCAAGAACACTTCCCCTTGTGGGCTCAAACCAGCAGCCTTCCGATTACTGACGACAGACTGCACCCAAACACTGTGACAGTCACTCACACATCAACATAAGACACAGGTGTAAATTAGAAGAGAAATAAGGGATAAATTACCAGTAGTAAGTAGTAAAAAGCAAATGTAAAAAGGTCAAAAATGTTTTGACAAAAATGAAGTCTCTTGATTGTCCACTTGAGACTGGCTTTAAAAATCTAAGGAATTTCATTGCTGACCGTGCAAAATGCTAATTTCAAAGCACAAATGTTAACAGTCTAGTGCAGTTTTAGTGTATAAAGTTATATATTTAATATGAAGAAATACTTGTGTAGTTATCCATTTTGGTTATAATAGGCAATAATGTGAGATAATAAGGTGTAATAGGAAATGGGAACTGATTTGACACACATGTGGGCAAGTTGTTGCTGTTTGCTAAGAGGGATTTATTTGAGCTACATAAAACAATCTGCACTATTTGTGATGTTCTCTTCATTCAGAATATGCAACAAGATGATTATCAAAACACACCAGATGGGTATGGATCAACAACTATTCTCCTCTACTATGCCTGCTTCTCAATTAGTTGGAATTTAATCATTGTTATCATTTCCAACATGCTTGGTGACATAGTTGGGCATCATAAGCTCAAGTCACAGTGCTGTTTAAAGCTGTAATAATTATACCTATGTATGTTCTGTGAAGATCATGGAGACAGAATGGTGGGATGAGTTGATTCAATCTTTGTTTGTCTCCTGAGGTATTAATAGAGATGTGACACTGGAAAGAGGGAGGCATGTGGACTCAGCAGGAGACAGGAGCGCCGTGAGAGTGTTTTTGTGCCTTTCAGTGTATGTGGAGACACCTGCTGTGTTGTGCCTCAGTATTAAAGTGAATGCCACAAGAGGAATGCAGCATTTTCTTAAATAAAAGTACTGTACATGGGCTTATAATGTCTGTTAAATCAGCAGTGGGTGACATCACTGGGATTATGCATGCATGGCCTACATGAGTGTTTGTGCAATTTTGTATACCTAGTCTACTTTATTCTCTGTTAAAGGCCAGTGAGTCATTGGCAGTATTTGTTTGTGGTGAGCACAACACAATTAACATGGCTATATAACGTTCAGGGGCGTAGAATTGGGTAGGGACGCCAGGGACACGTCCCTATTAATATTATGCCACTACCACATGGTCCCTGACACAAAACACAATCATGTATATGATGTTATAACTGAAAAATGCTTATATTTAATGGCAAAGAGATAGACATTTTGATTATTTTATTTATTATCCATATATTATTTGTGCATTGAAAGGCAGCAACTGTTTAAGACCAACAATAAAAGTTTGTTGGGAAAAAATACAATAAAACCTTGGATTAAAAACATGACTTTATATGTTTATTTTGTTGGGGAATACACTTATCAGTAGTCCTTTTCTGTTTTGGTTATATATTTTTCAGACTATTACCATACCATCAAAATTTCTGATTGATTCCAAATTGTCACTGTTCATATGTCAAGCATCAATATATTTGTGTCAAAGAACAGATTGTAGAGATTTAGGAGGAGAGGCTGGAGGTTAAGTATATACCAGCAGAATAGTTTTTTCTGAATATGATAGTTTGCTTGTTTGTTTGATCAGCTCTACATGACATTGAAAAACAGTCATAAATGAAAAACACATCAACTTTCAGAGGTGCCATCTTGGTGTACTTTTATGTCCCCACCGATGTCAAAATCAAACCTACGCCCTTGATAACGTTTATATGATTTTTACAACGTTGTCCTCTTAAAACATTGAAGAATGTGGGCCACACTTGTCCAGCCTGTTATCATACGTCTTTCTGATTTGGGTGGTGACTCACTCATAGAGATATAGTTCATTAATTTTCTCACGAAGCAGAACTGCAACCTAATATGCATTAAGGGAATGCACAGATTTTATTTTGAAAACGGATTCGCCAAACTTCCGGCGTTGGTCGAGCTGCCTCTTTGTGTCTTGACATCAAAACAGCAATTAAGTCCGTCCTATCTACAAGTCTTGGCGTGCTGTTCCAGTAACTGTCCTCCAGAAGAAAGCCGCAGGTGAAGCAGGTGGTTCAATCAGCCTTCAATATACTGAACCGGAGCAGTTTCAGGGTGAGCAGGAACACTGAATACATAAGTACATGAGAGGAAATGAATAAAATCCTGCTTCAACCTTCAGCATAGATAGATAGATGGGTATGTGGCATTTTAAACCTCCTGTGATGGGTTGTAAGCTGAGAAACAAAAAGAGTGTTTTCAGAACTAAGGCCTCTACATGACCCATAAAAGCAGCCAAGACCACCTTCAGCAGACAGATCCTATCTTTGTAGGTATTTTGGATATTTTGAAACCACTGCCGCAGGGTAGGTGTCAGACAGGGTGATTAATATCTTGTCATAACAGTCTGGGTTACTCAGCAGATATTCACCATGAGTGATATGTGACTCTAAAAAGAAAACATTGATGAACTGCAGTTTAAAACACAGAGTAGAAGACATATCTAGAAGTTATAAAAGTGGGTGCTGTTTTCACCAACCAAATCAAAAGTTCCTCACAGGAGCTTTAAGCCGATTAAAAAAGGGTGTTTAGAAGAGACTGATATGCTGCATTCCATTAACCTCTGAACTGGGAACTGTGAAATGTGAGTGACGTCATCTCCGACTTATCTGCATTCCAGTTGAAGTCGGAAAAAAAAACATGCCGATCGACCAGGCTATTGTTAGCCGTTGTTAGCATGCCCTGCGTTGTTGTTCACAAATATCACATGAAGAATGTGATTATCACTATGGCAGCATTTTTGTAAGTATAAGTCTAACACTACTACGCATACAGCTGATCTAGAGCGACACACACTAGTTAGAAGTGCAAATAAATTGATTATTACAGAAGCTAAACAACTGTTCACACTGGGGGCATCCATCTTTGATTGTCAATTCAGGGATGGCGAGGTTTCCCCGAGTCCCCAGTAAGAAATTCTGACCTCGGGGGGCGTTCCAGATAAAATTTCCTACTCGGAACTGGGAGATTCCGACTTCCGACTACAACTGGAACGCACCAATAGTCTGAAGTGCACAGTGATAGAGATTTTGTAAGATGCAAATGCTGCCGTATTTAGAGAGTGCAGATTTTATTGTGTATTGCTTTTATCAACATGACAAAAAAAAAAAAAAACAGTTCAAAGGGTTAAAATTGTTTTTGTTGGAGCATAAAAATAAAAAAAATCTGCATCTTAACTCCTGACCAAAGCAACATGTATGTTCGATCTTTTGATTGGATCACTTCATGTGTCAGTCATGACCCCCAGAAAGTGAGAATAGGCCCATCCAGAGAAGTGAATGGGTCCCCTTTATTTTTGAGATTGATTAAATAAATGCATGCCCTTCACTGATAAACACTCCTTTGTCCTCTTGCCCTTGGATTGACATTGCAGTGGAAGTACTTTTACTCATAGCTGCCCCTGCTGCTTCTTCCTGTGTTGCTGATCTCCTTGCTCAATTCGAGAGGTCATCTGAAAAAAACTGTCTCAGAAGGTTTTTGTTTGGGTCAAAAGTCCTCACCAGCTCCCTTTCTTTTTCTTTTCTGGCATCCTGATTTATGTTCATGTCCTGTCACAATCAATCCAACTTTACTGGCACAGCTGTTGAGTTCATGAAGACCACCATCCATGACATTTACAGTAAAACATAGACAATAAAACAAGACGTAAAGAAACAATGTAAGTGAAAGGTTGGGTTGTTTTTAATTCTGCGTTCCATTTACCTCGGAACTGGGAACTGTGAAATGTGAGTGACGTCATCTCCGACTTATCGGCGTTCCGGTTGAAGTCGTAAAAAAACATGCCGATCGACCATTCTATTGTTAGCCGTTGTTAGCACGCCCTGCGTTGTTGTTCACAAATATCACATGAAGAATGTGATTATCACTATGGCAGCATTTTTGTAAATATAAGTCTAACAATACTATGTGTCCAGCTGACTTAGAACGACACACACTGGTCAGAAGTGCAAATAAATTGATTATTACAGGAGCTAAATGTCTGTTCACACTGGGGGCATCCATCTTTGATTGTCAACTCGGGGGTGGCAAGGTTCCCCCGAGTTCCTAGTAGGATATTCCGACCTCGGGGGGCGTTCCAGATAAAATTTCTCACTCGGAAGTGGGAAATTCCGACTTCCGACTACAACTGGAACGCACCATAAGAAGACAAACTTTTAGGGGAAAATGCAATAATTGGAAATTTTACTTTCATTGATATTCAGTAAATCATGTTGGACATGGCAGTTGAAAATATGTTTTGGTTGTCTCTGAAGACTAAAGCATTTCACTGCTAACCTCCATGAGCCCCCCTCAGCAGCTTGGCCCCGGACATCTTTTCTTTTTATCTCCTGTTATGGACAACTATGAGTGTGAATAACATCATTTTGACCCTCATAGTAATCAAAGTTCCCTGTCCCTTCACTGGACAGACCTCAGGTTGGCAGGATGACTTTTAATCTCAAATAGTCATTGTTTTATACTGCTAACATTATATTATGCTATATTTATGTGTTTTTGCTTTAACATTTATATTATGATGTGATTGAAAACATGCTGAAGTGGGCATGTTTTTTCTGAAGAACAAAGGAGGAAAAGCCCTTTTTTATGAAGTACTCATCTACAGCATGTGTTGACAGACCTGTGATGGCAGAGTAAGTGTAAAGATAAGGGTGCACGTGTGCATACGCTATAACAATAAAGTCCCTTACATAAAGCCCCAGAGTAATTACTCACCAGTCTTTTAGTTTCCTCTCTGCCATAACTCAAAGGAGTTGTACATCCTCAAGTTTAGCGGAAGTACTGATGGACAGAGGCACTCAAGAAACCTCAGCAGGGCTAATAACTTGTGGCTCTGGGAATTTGCCGAGGAGCAGCAGCCCTGTGGTTTCAAGTTAAGGTCAAGGAAGCTGAAGTGTGCAAAATGCAGATAGACCAGCTAAGTATGTCACCTGGCTCTGTGTGCAGCCTCCCTGCCTTATTGCTTTAGCAGATAAGACCTTTTGATTCTGCTTTATTAGCACTGCTAGCATTAAAGCTGTGCATCTGTGTCGTCTCGCTGGCCATTTTTAAACCCCTGTGTTATGACATCTCACTAATGTGAGTATTTTCCAGCATCCAGCTATCTCAACACGGCATAATTTAATGAGACCCATAACATTACCGATTCATTACATCAGTGTTGCAGCACAGCCCATTTCCCTACTTAATTAATGAGTGTTTTCCTCAAGGGGAGCTGGATAGACTCACTTTTTGAAGAAGATCTGGGAGCGACAGCGGCATAAATAAGAGAAAAATGCTAATTCTAGGTCTAAATGATGAAAAGTAAATAAGATATTAGCAATTCAATCTCGCTAATAAGGCCAGACCAAAGTTTAGTTTCAGGAAAGACGAGGCCAGAGTTAGCTTTATCCTGGCCTCAATACAACTCCTGCTGCCAAGCTGATGGTCAGATTTCAGAGTAACACACATAGTCTTCACTCTGTGGTGTCACAGCAGGCGTAAAGTTGGACTGCTACACAGCAAAATCTGCACAGACAAATGAACTCTGAGTTAAAGTAAAAAACTGTTCAATGTGTCTATGGGCTCACACCAGGAGGTTTTGTGTCAGTCTTTCTTGAGTATTGCAGCTTTAAGTGTAATTATGATTCTTTATGAAGTTAAAATAAAAACTTTGTAACACTTAAAGGTGCGACTTTTGATCAACACTTTTATGTAGTGTTACGAATGCACACTCAAAGTACATCTATTAACTATCTAAATCATATATCAGCCCTATGAAGAGTAAACAAGCTGTATTTTGTTTCTGTATGATCATGTGGAAAGTTAGCTGAATTAAACATACAATATTTGGTTCAAGCACATTTTAAAAAATAAAACATTTGCACCACAATTTTTTGAAGACGTGAGCTGGTGACATCTGTCAGTTTTAGGGATGATTGATTCTACATGTGTCACTTAAAGGCGAAGAGTTCAAGGTTAAAGATCATACAGTAACACCTGTGGA
Organism: Scarus forsteni; assembly: GCA_036419115.1. Taxonomy (NCBI): domain Eukaryota; kingdom Metazoa; phylum Chordata; class Actinopteri; order Labriformes; family Labridae; genus Scarus; species Scarus forsteni. Next base: position 14,998,150 of record JAZDUH010000011.1, on the reverse strand, counting down.
TCTGACTCACTGAAACATCACTTTTACACTTGTTTTTGGCAAAAACTCCTTTTTAGCTGCGAGTAAATTTTCAGGGATTTGACTTCATCCAGATTTTAATTAACTTCACACTTGCTGAATTTTTGCCAACACCAGAATTTTAACTAATTTGCTGTGGAGAGGTGCAAAGTTAATGAAAAAATATAACTTTCATTTTAGGGTCTACAGCACAGCACAGGTCCTTTAATTAAAGCTCCTGTGAGAAGTTTTTAGGTGGTGTTAAGAGGGAGAAAAAAAATATTAATGGCACATCATGAGCCAAGAAAAAACAGAAATGAGATTATTTACTGCAGTCATTTTTTAAGTATGTAGTCCATAATGTGGGAAAAGCATCATACACAATAATCAGCCTTCTACACTTTGATAGTAAAGATAGTGCAACATGGACGCAATTCAAAGTCAGCAATATTTTATTTCACATATAATTCTAATACATGTACAGGACCTCAGCAGAGTTAAGTGGTATCACAGTGCCTTTGCACAAAAGCACCACAAGACAGAAAGCTCTGTCATCATTACACCTTGAGACATTCACATTTAGGAGCCAATCACACAGAGACACGTCCCCATTAAAAGCCATTAACAGCACACCTGCCAGGTGTTTTTCTCTGCCACTCCAGCAGTTTTTTTGAGTGTGTATAAAATTTGAAACATTTTCGGCTTTTCTTCTCATGACAAGTGGTTGCAGCACTCATTAAGGTCTTCTCTGGCAAAAGTAGACATAAATAAAGATGGAAACAGGCAACGACACAGGGATCAGTGTCAATGCCCTGTCAAAGTGTAAACTGTGGTTTTATTTGGCAGCATTATGAACCATTCTGACTGATAATAGAGGGCAGAGGAGAGTCCTTTTAACACAAACTGTATGTGTGTGTGTGTTTGGACTACAAGCACTTCCTACATTTTAAAAGGCCTTTTTAGGTGCAGTTGTGCCTTGAGTAATGTGTCTCTGTATGATTGGCTCCTTAATGCAAGAAAGCGTAATATCTGTATTAGGTAAAGGTGCAACATGGCTTATACCACTTTCACACTAAAATTGGTCAGTGAACCTGCCAACAATCAGAAAGTGACTCCTTTTCCACTGCCTGCAGACCCGGGTCTTATCAGCAGCGGACGAGCTGCGTGGCTGTTTTTTTTTCCTCTGGTGCGTCAAGCTGATTACATGATCCGTGAAACATGTCAATGGAAAGGAGCATGAAGATGTGGACACATTGGTAAGCTGTTTTCCAGACTTTGTACTTTTGTCCCTCTTTAAAATTTACAAACTTAGCGCAGACTGAACAACATTGAGCGCTGATAATACAAAGGTGGATGGAATCTCTTGCTGAGATGGCAAAGAGTCACATGAGTTGTAGAGGGAGGGGATGGATATTATACCAAGGGCATGTTACGCCAATGTCATGACGTAAAGAAGCGGGTTGATCCGAGTGTGATGCTCCCACTGAGGTCGATCGGAGGTGAGCCGATAGAAACCTGAGTTGCTTGCTGGATCAGTCGACCTGGATCTCAATGCCAATTAGACCCTTTCAAACTGCCAACAGGAGCTGATTGTTATTGGATTTAAACATGTTTTTTTGGGCAGTCTGAAAGGGGTTTGAGACACTTTAACACACCTTATGCTCCCCATCCACCCAAGGCCAAACCGAGGTCGAAACGCACACGTTTTTGGCGAATCTGTGTATCATCCATACGCAGATGGTGGGTCTGTAAACAATCATTTTTGAAACCAGGTTCCAGAGTGGAAAGATTTTGAAATGCCCTATACGCAGCGCCGTGATTACTGCCTCTACTACAAGTTTTCAGATACGCTTATGTCATAGTTTCATATCTTCATTGACACGCATGCGCCACACGCAGCAGCGACAACAACAATGGCGGCGTACGTGAAGCATATGTGCTGATGAAGCTAGTGACCCTACTATCCCTGTTGCAGCAAAATCTCCTTCTCAGTCACCACCGAGTTAAACAATTATCGAGGACACCCTACGCCACTTTCTGATCACTTTATCACAATCTCAACTTTTGCTGCAAGTGCGCATGCCCACTGTGTTTCTGCTTGTTTCCGTCATTTCGTTACAGCGCCCCAAGAGTGCTGGCATGTGTTTTACAGCGCTGTGATGCGCATCGAGTGCATTCATGTAGACACACACATTTTCTGAGACGCCTTCATCTTTATGACGATCGTTTTGGAAACTGTTCAGCGTTTTGTCTTCGTGTGGATGGAGCCTAAGACATACCTTATTAATCTCTAAGGGTTGTTAAATTTGGTTGTTTCAGTTGCTCTTATACACAGTAAGCAGAAGGAATATCAAACAAAAACATACATATAGATAGATAAGAGTATATGAAGTAAGCAGGTTGCAACATGCAGAATCTTTAAGCTTTATCAAGAAGGCGGAGACACACTCTCACAATACTTACTTGTTCCTCTGGGTCCACATGCTACCCTCTTTTCAATATACGACCTCTTGAGACAGACAATGAGGGGCCACCTCATTCCATCTCTGTGAGATTCAGAGTGGAAGTCGAATATTATCCTGAAATCTTGAAACAGCAATGTGACTGGAGCTCGGAGATCCCACCACACCATAACACCACTAACACCAGCCTGAACTGTTGAAGTAAGGCAGGACGGATCTAAGCTTTCATATTGTTTATCAGCCAGTGATTGTGGATTTTATGTCTATAAAGTTTTTCACTGTCTGTTGTGTTTTGTTTGTTTATCCATTTTAGAAAGACATATCTCAAATACATCCAGATGATGCTTATTGCTTACTTTACAGGAAATGTTTCCCACTCCCTCTCCTTTGTCTTTGTTTGTGCCTTATGTAAGTGATAAGTTACTTAAAACAGCAAGCATAAGAAAGATGCTTTCGAGTATTAAACTCACTGGAGCTGCCACATTTACTGTAGGCAGCAAGTTCTGCATAAGCTCTAATCAGTCTCAACCACTTAAGAGCTGCAGATACAAAAACTGCAAAGTCAGAAAACAAAGAAATGTCCTCGAGAGATTCTGTTTCCTTTCTTTGCACCATGACTACAATTTGTGGAACCATGCTAGTGTGAGAGAAAGCAGCTCTGGGATCAGGGTGACCTGCCAATAAGAGAAATAAAGCTATCAGACCTCTAAGCTCTTTTTTTTTATCTTATCGGAAACTTGAATGTCATGCCAGCCTTGTAAAGAAAGGCACTAGTTTGGGACATTAGATTAGCTGGATTTGAAAAGGCCACTCCTACAAAATGTTGAACAAAAAGAAGTGAGAGGAAGTGAATGACAAAACACTTAAACTACTCCGTGTTAACATGTGATTGGAACCTCACAATCCTTCTTAGCACCTTCAGACTGAAGATAAACAGTACTTGAGGTTAACAACAGATGCATAATGTAGACCATGTGCTCTCTGTGTGTGCTCAGCACATCGGTCCTGCATGTCCTTCAGAATTAATGTAAAGTAGATGCAAGATGTAGCACATGTGACCAGCTAGACTCCACACAGGGGCAGGAACAACAATGAAAGATGAACCAACTATACTGCTTTACTTAGACGTACAGTGTGTCTTTGTCACTGTATGGAGACAAACATGCCGATCAAATAAGTGATAGATAAATTCAGCTGTATAAAATTTTTCTAACTTAACTTCACAAATGAAAATACATTTGGTGCAGTATCTCAATTAGTGGTCATTTAAACTGGTGACATTTAATCAAGATTTTCTGTGGCTGTGTTTGGATGAGAGGAGTTTCTTATTCAATCAGGAGACAATAATCAGGGTGCAGTGTCTTTAGTGACTAGTATGTCTGGTGATTGGACTGCATTGTAATGACTTCATGTACATAACGGCGAAGTGAGGTAAACAACAGGAAAGGATGCTTGGATTCAAGACACTGGTGATGATGAGGGATACAGAGTCATATAAGGAGTAGACGGACGGGGATCTGGAGGAGAGGAAAGTTCATCACCATAGCCTCCTGCAGCCTCTCCACCTGCTCAAATCCAAGTGTTTCCAAAGGAGAGGGAAAAGAGCTGCATCTGATCATCTGTAGAGACAAAGTTTTTCATTTTTTCATTCAACTTACATCACATCCCTGGTAAAAGAGACTGAAAATATGATGTTAAAATCAAGCACACCTGGACATAGGACCTTTACAGGGGTAGTGAGGCCAACAACAGGATAAGATACTTGGAGTCAAGATGCTGGTGGTTGTGATGAGGGATGCAGATGATCAGGGGCTGGACCTAGACTCTGATGAGATGATTGGCGTCACTGGGGTAGAGAAAGGTTGCTGACATCACACTGATGTCAAAGGTCAGGTCAAAGGCAGCACTACTGGGTTTTAAATCATGATGGCAGCATGATATTTGGCCAAACAAGGTTCTGGCAGATTTAGAAAACAACATATCATCCGAGGCACTCCGATGTAATTTAAAATCCTTTATTATGTCAGGGACATGTCAACGTGTTTCGACTCATCAGAGTCTTCATCAGGACATGATTAGCAACACGAAACAGGTGTTTAAATTACCCAGGAAGTGTCATGTGATTTTGTCATGGGATGCCATCACATGACATCAGACATTAAGAAAAGACATATAAATATAAAGGTTCTGGCAGAATCTGATAAATTTGGTCCTTAAGTAAGGGGCCACGTCCACACATCCACAAGTTTTTAATCGTACAGGCACTTTGTCCTCATGGGTACGTCGGTTCAGCATATTTTTTTTAAACAGGTCCGTGTGGGTAAATCCGAAAACAGCGATAGCTTCAGGAACGATGGGCCACAGTTTGAACACCCCTGCTCTGTAGGTAAACTTCATCATCGCTGTCATAATCACTCATTTTTAATTTCCTACACTGTCTTCCTTGGACTGCTAAGAGTCAGAACAAAAGAATTACAATACTTGATAAACGTTACATGAGGCTACAAACAGCATCTGAAGTCACTAGCATGTTTACATCAGCTGGGAGGGAGGTGGAGTGATTCAGCAGCTCGCAGCAGCGCTGCGTGGAGGAATACGTGACGTGAGTCTGTTCCAGATAAACTTTAAATTTCCATAAAGTTAATGCACTTAAAAACATGTATAGGTAGTTCACTCTTAAACTGTCTTATTATTTTTTGATGGGAGGTCTTGTAGGCGGAGAAAATACCCTTTATACTTGGTACGATACTTCCCTGTTTGCAGCTGGTTCTGTGTAACAGACTCTTAAAGACTGTGTCTTACTGAGGGAGAGGAGAGAACTTTCTACTGCATCTCTGTACTTAGTGGCCATATGGAGCTCATACAACCCCACTTAAAAAATACAGAACTATCCCTTTAACCCTGTCCAATAACATTTTGCCACATGTTTGTATTTCTCTGTTAGCCTCATTTTCTGTGGTTGATTAACTTTAAGTCGTGTTTTTCTTATTCATGCCTGTTATATAGTGGTGATGTGGAAAAATCTGTTTGGAGTACAACATTGTTAAACTATAACATCACAATTTGGCATGAGCAGTAAGATTACTGTACCACATGAGTCTTGGGTCAAACTATTGCCTCACTAATCAATCTAAGCTGTATGTGTTGTGTTATGTGTTGTGTGTATTAAGGTTTTGTGGTTCTGCTAAGACAGCTGAGCTTTCCATGAACATGTTCATATTTTCAAATTAAAGAGCATGCAGCTCCGTGCAGCTCTTTGACTGAACACAGCCTCAGAGTGCAGCTACAAACTACAGACACCCCCGAGCATACACTCACTGTGAGCAGTTTCAGGATTCAGTGTCTTGCTCGAGGGCACTTTGTCATGCGGACAGGATAAACCAGGGATTTAACCACCAGTGCCCTGGATTCATTACCCAATCGTCCTCTACCTGTGCTAGAGCCATCCTTTTCTGTTATCTGTCCAAACTGCAAATGTTGAAGAAATGTTGCTTCTTCAAATGGCATTGCATAAACTTTCACTCTCTATGGGTGCAACAGTTACATGTAACAAAGTTTTTTTGATTGTTTTCGCACACAGCTGGTAAACTGGTGAATGTACATATCTACTGTCAGGGAAAGTGTTCATTTACAAAGTATTAGTGTTTAAATGTCAACCATGAGCACAATAATACTTAATTTATAGCTAATGTTCTGCATCACTTTTTTAATGGATGCCCCAATAGACTGACCACACATCAATCTCAGCTTTAGTTGACAAATGTGATCAGTTGAATAATTTTGAATAAATGACTACATCTATCACATTGTGCAACTGAGTTCAAATTCATCAACAAATTGTCTTTTATTCATTACATAATTTGCACTGTTCTGCCAGTTGGGTTGAATTAAGTTTTGGTCAGTCTATCAATGGTTTTGTTTTTCAAATAAATTCAAAGAAGAAATAGATCAATTTCCACATTGTATGATACAAAAGTCCTTACTGTATGAGGCTTTATTGCATTGTTTCATAAAATCTTTTTGTACTGCTTTATTGAGATTTGTATCGGCAGGTCTCACAAACATACCAATAAAAGCCTGCTCAGGGCATCCCTACTTTTATTCAAATCAATTTTACTCCAGTGAGCATTAAAAAATCATTGAAATACATTACAACTATTTTTTGAACATATTTTCATTTCTTTCTTGGTTAAACCCTTAATTCTTAAATGCTTTGTCATTATCCATGAATGAGATTGTGACATATTAGGAGCACATCCAGGATCTGGGTCTGGGACCGCTCACTTGTGCTTTACAGACGATGAGTCTAAACTAAAACTGTGTTAAAAATGACCAATACATGACATATAAATAATGTTTCGAATGATCTGTTGAGTGATGCCTAATAGCTGAATAATGGGTTACTTGTAAAGAATCATTGGATTAGTGAAAGTGCAGGTTTTAGTGGTGAATGTTGCTGATTTGTTGATTGTGAAATCTTTTTATGCTTTTCTTGATTTTTGTTACTCATATGTAACTTCTCTTGCTGCTGTACTGACCAAAACAGCAGCACTAGATATTTTTCGATCTTAGTAGGAATGCTCCTAGTAAAATAAAGGTTCAATAATAAATAGATATACGTAAAGATACTCACAATATTGTGGCTCCCAAAAAGTAATGAATATATGTATTTAGATGTGAAACTTCAAACCAGTCGAATATGAATACAAGAGCAATATCTAGGAGCCACTATGAGTCTCTTTTGCTTTATACTCGATGAATTTTCTTGTCTTAGAAGCAGAGCAACTTATGGCAGTATGTTGTAGATTTTTTATGATTTTATCAGGGAGGTTGTTTTGCCTGATGGCTTTTTCACAAAAAGTTCTCCTCAGATTTTGATGAAAACTTCAGGGTATGTTGGTCATGGCAAGAGAAAGAAGTGGTTAGATATTGGTGGTGATCTGAATCCAGGAATTGTTTCCAGGATCAGGATCACACTGAGGGCAGTTTTGCACATTTTCCAATAACTCAGCAAAGAATGTTAGAAATGCTTTGATTTTGTTCTCTGATCTCTTAGTTTTCAATGTAGTGTAGTCTGTTCAAGGTCTTTTGTTGGTGGTGGTTAGTTTAAATGTGTGTGTTTGTTTTTTTTTGGTACTTTGTCCTACAGTCTGTTTTTAAGTGTATTGTAAAAGCACCTTGTAAAGTTCTGTGTGAAATTGCAGAATAAAAAAAGGTTTTGTTATTATTATTATTATTTATATGTGCTGCTGTCATCCCGGAATGTGCGTGCAGTAACTAAAGCTTTTTGTATGGAGGATTAAGAGGAAGTGAGCTGAATTGCTACAAGTGTCATCCCTATTTTGAGTTTGTGGTTGTGAAGGATGGAAAGAACATTTTTGTCTGCTTGAAACTTAAAGAGAGAGGGGAAAGGAATCAGTAATTTAAAACAAAGGGTAATAAGTAACTTTTGATACCAAGAGATGAAATAAGAACAAAAAAATAACTTATTTAAACTTCTGGATAACTTGGACAACACCGGTGGTCAATAAGACTTATAGGATTTGATCTAAAAGACAACAGAGCTTGTTTCTTCACATAAACATGAGGATATTTCAGTTTCTGTCTGTGTACAAGTGACAGAGCAGAAGATGAAATGCAAATGCCAAAGCCTCTGATACTCCAGAGTCTGTATTTGCTTATCTCTTTCTTAATAGCTTAGCATAGCTGAACAGCTCCATTTCAGCTATTTTGCACATCATTTCACATGCCACTCGCACGCATAAGCCAAAGAATTTCGAAGTCCTGTCTCTGGCATATTCCTGCTATGATTTTCATTTTGGGATCACTCTATGTGATCACTGAAATGACAAAATGTACGTGCACATTTGGCCCTGGTGACACTTTAAGCCTTCATGAGCTAAGCTGTGCCCTTGCAGATGCAGCTTTTAAAGTAACACCAGAAGGCTGAATTTTTTAAATGTCCATTTTCTCACCATTAAAACCCACTTTGAACTACAAATTCCTTGTCATTTGTCTTTTTTGATCAATTTTAAGGTTTCCAGACATAAACATCAGAGGAAAACGTTACTTTGAAGGCAGCGTGCCATGTTTGTATTTGCAGGAACGGCACCGAGTTGACATTTTTCATTAGAGGTGGATGTTCCATAACACTTCAATCGTTCACTTTCATTTTATTTCAGTGAGAAATATCTTCTTTGGCAGGTGTGGCTGCAGTATAGAGGAGCCTTAAGAGTCAGAGAGAGGCAGAAGAACCAATAAGGTTTAATCCAACATCAGTCAGAAAGCTCTGGCACAAAACCACAGGAGTCTGTATTATCTTGGGTTTTAAACACACTGAGGTTCAAACACCATAAAGCAGCATCTTAACGGGCAAATCCTGCACCCACCCCACTGCACACCAATGTGAGATGAGTTATCTGATCTTTATGCAGCCGGTCTGATATACGAATAAAGAGAAGCGAAGCAGCCGAGGTGACATCATTCAGATTTAACGCAGCAAGCGACGTAAACAATCTGAACTCCAGTTGTCCCACACAGTTTGATGGGTGCCAGCTGGGACCACATGGATTGAGGACTGGGAAAAAAAACCCAACAACGAGGGGACCGAGAATCTGCAAGCAGAAGACGCAGCAGGCTGAAATTAATAATAAAATATGAACATGGAAGGGATTTGTGTTTGATCCACTACTCCAGGCTGGAGCTGTCGTGTTGTAATGAAGATAACAAATGATGGTGACAACCTCCTGCATGTCGCCAGAGTGCTGTAGACTGACTGAAATAACTTAGAAAAGCCAACAAGAAACAGGGACTCAGGTTTTGAAGCTCTAAGATAAGATAGTAAGTCTTAGATAGTATTATCTGACATCTGATCTCCATGTCCAATGACTTTAATGTGTGATGTAACTTACAGGTAGAGCCATCTTTGAGGTCATACAGAGGACACTGTAAGGATCTGATGCTAAAATATTCTGTTAAATCAACACCCAGGACTAAAGTGCAGTTTTTTCAAACATATGCCTGTTTTGTTTTGAGGAGTGGTATGCTGCATACAAACCAGTATATAAACTAGAAAAACACTAGGAGAGCGCAGACCTCCGCCCAGCGCCACAGTCCTCACCCATATTGTCATTTTGACCATAAATATTAGTCCTACTTTTATTTCATCTAAATATTTAGATTCCTTGACCATGAAAACATACCTGGATTCATAATGATATCTATTTTAGTTCAGTAGTTATTAACAAAAATCCCATTTTTCGTCATGGCGGCCAGACGCTGATCCAGATAAACACCAAAATCGAATCAGTTCTTCATTTTCCCATGCTGAACATTTCCTGACAATTTCACCAAAATCCATCCATTACTTTTTGAGTTATTTTGTTCACAGACAGACGGACGGACGGACGGACAGACAGACAAACAAACTCTCCTGAAAACATAACCTCCTTGGCGGAGGTAAAAATTCAGCCTAATGATCTATGTATATACTTATAGCAGTCTGCAGGAGATATAAGAAAATGCATCCAAGCATTTTATTTGCTAATCAATAGAGCAATATCTATTTACTTAATCAAGATCTAGAGCATTTATCAAGCTGTTTGACAACTAAACATGATAACATGTTAATTGAGTCGATTCTCTACATTGTCAATTCTTTTTCTTCATAACCACAGGACAGTTCTCTGCTATCTAGAAGACGAACGTAAGGCCACTGACGTGACACACCAACTAGATTGTTTCACATTTCCATGGGATGTATTTCACATCCACGAAGATTTTAGTTGGGTCTGAGGCTTGGACCAATCACACCCAACTAACTTGGACTATAGTTTACCAACAATAGGCTTAGACTGCAGGGGGATTTGACACACTGAGTTCCTCCCTCTCTCTTGCTCTTTGGCTTCTTTTTTCTTTCTTTTTATTTTTTGGCTCCTGTACTCATCTCTGGTTCTTGTCTTGTTGTGCCTGGGATCATCGGACAACCTGCTGTTGTGGGCCTACAAAGCCTACACTACTACAATTACGAATATTTGACCTTACCTTTAGTCCCATTCAATCATCATTACAGTTCCTGATATTAACTTTAGAGAGATCGGCAAAGGTAAATACATGGTAGGTCTTGTAAATAATGCACATATATTACTGTAGCTGTGACTGGCAGCATAGATGACCCACTGCTGAGGACTTTCTTGACTCTTAAGTACTTTCTCAACATCAACAATCAGAAGGAATGACATCATTTAAATGGGACATATATTATGCAAAAAAACAAAACCTGTATTTAGCAGGCTGCATAAAATCGTGGCATTCGGCGAGCTGTTGAGTCTGTGGATATACTGTTATGTAACAGTATCTTGTTAGATTTACATTCCTAACCTGATTGGTCTACCCAAGTATCCCCCCTCCCCACCTGTTGGAGATATTCTAAGCTCAGAAGCTGTCACTGCTTGGTTGTTGGCTGCAAACAGCCTCATATACTGTATCTTCACAAATGGGCTACCAGCCTTGGAGGACCAAAAGACCCGGTGGATTCATTTTATTTTTGGAAGGAATGAGCAGCTAAAACCTGTAAGTATGTGCCAATCACTTCTTGTCCAACTGCTTCTTCAACTTCAGGCAGTTCAACACAGGACTGGGGGCTAGACTTTTCCTGAATCCAAGCTCATTACCAATAATCAGTCGCCAAACCCGATGATGGAAATGTGAGCATTGTAGTGCTTTGTAGTGTTTATTTTGCCCATTACTACAAGCTAATGCTAACAGCAGGGTGAAGTGAACTAGAGGTAACTGCACAACATTCTCATTATTGTTCACATTACTTGTTGAAAGTCAGAAGGATAAACATCAATGTATGAGCATCTTACATTAGACAAGAGTAGTTTAACAGTTGGTTGAATATAATCAGTCCCTCCGTGGTGACTAGGCGGAGGTTAGCATGTTGTGTGTTAGCCTGCGATGTTTGGGGGAAACCAGATTGCTGTTATCTGTTGAATGGCAGGAATTTGTGGTTTGTGTGTGTTCAGGAAGAGTTTTCCAGTTAGCTGAATATAACCAGTCCTTTACCCAACCCAAGGTCCCTTCGTTTGTGCTAATGTTAGCCCAGAAGGTAGTCTAAGTTGTGGCTATCCCAATGAGGTTAGCATGTTGTGCATTAGCCTGTAGTGTTTCAGGGAAAAGAGCTGTTACTGGGGTGCCTGGTAGCTTGGGTTGCGCTGCTCTATCGTGAATTGCTGTATGTATGCTGCTCTACTCTGGTTCATTAGCATATGAAGGTCATGAAGACATCAAGGATTCATGTAAAACTGCAGAAAAGGAGCAACATATGGGGCTTTTAACATGAATTCTCGCTTTTTTCTTTATCACATCTCAAGGGGCTATCCTCTGATATATTTCAGTTCAATAGAAACAAAATGATGATGATTTATGGTCTGAGCATCCATAAGTTTGTTACTATAATCAATTGTTATTTTAGTTTGTCTCCGCCCTACTCTCTACCCCGGCCCACCCACACCTCCAACATGGCTTTGGTGGATGGCTGTTCAACATGAGTCTGGTCCTGCTCCAAAATGGTCTATGGCTAAATGCTTTGGTAACTGGTGGTTTCCAGTGACTCCTCATTTTGTTGCTCTGTTAAATATATAATAGACTAACAGCTTGTACACCACCTAAAAAATGCTAAAAATGTTTTAGCCTCAAACAAAAGAAAATGACAGACATTTACTGGATCACCTCTTATTAGGCAATTAGCTGTTTTATGGTCACAGTTAACGCTCGGAGGTAATTCTCAGCCATGTCTTCTTTCCAGAACTGCCAAGACTGAAGTGTAAGCTCCTCTTTCATCCACATCCAGCCCTATCAGAGCAGCACTGGACCCCGGTTGCAGACACAGAGGTATTACTCCATTATCAGCCTACTGTTGAACGAGCTGGAGATAATTGCTGGTGATACAGTAATAGGGCACCTTGATCCCTCTATAAGAGTTGTGAGAAAGGACTGTTTGACAATCATTCTGCTAATTTTCACTGTGCCAGCTTCCTCCTGTCATCATGTTTGGAGTGAGATTTGGTTTAATCTCTGGTTTGATTTAATTATTCCATTTGGAGGCATTTGTTCCTCATCGCTTCTTAGATTTAAGTGACTGCCCACCCTGGCAGTGAAAACGGGAGCCGGCGATGGATTGTTTTCAAAACATGAATCACTTCACTGATTGAAAGAGAGTTAAATCCAACGAGTTGGTTGCTTAATTAGGAGGAAATTTCATGTTCTAATTTTGAAGTAACCACATTGCTTTGGCGAGTTTTACAATAATCCATCTGTCGGGCATCTGCCTTGTTTTAGGATCCAACTGTGCTTCATCCCAGCAGCTTGAGTGGAAGCATAAAATACAGGCTATGGAGGAGACACCTGTTAATGGCTGACAGGAGGATAACCGAATGACACGTGGAATGAAAGTTACCTGATGGCTGTAAGGTCTTAGATGACCTCTGATGGATATTTCCCCCTCCCCTCTTTCAAAATCTTTCCATCACATCACATTTACTGGACTTTGGTCGATCAGAGGATTGATGTTTTTAGGAGGGAAATATCTCATCCTCTGCGACCTTGAACAGCAGTTGTGAAAATGGATAAAGAGATGAATATTTCACCTTCACCATGTAATCCCCTTAACAGTCTGTCCTTTACTGAACCTAAACATGTTTGGGTGGAAAAAATAATCCCGTTTTAAGCCGTCTCAGTCTGTAATGAAACTTCATGATGTGGTCGGAGGGAAATAGTCAATGTATTTAAAGCATAGAGGAAAGTTGTGCTGGTGGAGCATGACATTTCCTGCCAGCCCCCTGGCTATTCAAAGAAATTTCAAATAGTTGCCAACATAGATGTGATGCACAGGTAACCTGCTGAATTTATATGGAGCTAAATCCAAGCCAAAGTGTTGTAATGTGAAAATAAAAAATGATTGCAGATCTGACGGTGAAAAAAAGAAGTCTGAAACCAAAAAGATAAGATTTGAATCTGAAAATAACCTTCCTGTTTGTGAAAAAAGACACATCACATGCTAAAATATATTTCAGAGATGTCAAAGTAAAAATGAAATTAATGCGCACAGTGGCGCAGTAGATAGTGTACATCCCTCACAGCAAGATGTCCCATGGGCTGGGCAGGGCCATTCCTTGTGAAGTTTGCTATATCTTTACGCCACTTGACATTTTCCCACTACACTGGCTAAAGTTGACCGAAACATCATCATGTAAATGTGGCTTTAACTGCACTTTTTCTAGTCTGCATCAGATATGTGGACATATTCATCATTCTGTCTATTCATTCATAAAAACTATTGTATTTACTCTGCTTAGAGAACTGTTTGACACCCCCTTTAGCTAAAGAAATGGACATCATAGATAATAGAACCATTTTTTAATTGGATCATGCCAAATGTAAACATTATTAATGCTCAGTTTCTCCTCTGAGCATCAACAGTATTTGTTTTTATAGATTTAGGAACCATTTTAAAAGTATAAATCCATCATCAGTATCTGAAAATCCAAGAGATATTCTACCCTACTTGTAAGTCAGTGATTTATGGCAAAGAATAATCCTCAAAAGCTGCTTAGAGAGGTCACATTTTGCCTCAAATCAGGTTCACATAACATTTCACGATTGCTACAGTATGTTCATAATCACTAATGTTCAAAAATCATTCAACTTTTCTCATAAAGAGCTCCTGATGGTGCGATCTGAGATGCTATGTTAGAGCTCCTGCACTCTAGGCCCCCCTTTCCCAGTGTGGGGCCAGTCCGCTCTGATGCAGGTTAACTCTGTGGTAGCTGGTCAGTTCAGTGCTGCTTCACATCCTGCTGTCAACAATTCATTTTAAAGGGACTGTGAGGAGTTTCTAAGTAATTACAAAAAAGTCTCACTTTTAGATATATGCCTGATGGAAATACACACTTTAAGATGAGTTTTATAGCATCTAAATAGGTTATCTATAAATGCTATTCCTTAGCCTTCCGGTCGGGTCGGACAGGGCTGGACTGGCCTGGATACTCAACTTCAGGAACAAGACAATTAAAACTAGAGCAAATTTATATTATTCAGACACGTCTTAGAGCACCGGGCTATAAGTAGAGATATATAGCCGGCTACAAAACTACGATACTAAGTTTTCCAAAACTGCTTGTTGTCACACATCAAAAACTACCGCTACGTAACTACAAAGAGATACATTACCTCGTCGCTTTGCATCCTGTAAGTTGTTGAAAAAAGAAGTTGTAAAGCAATGCAGAGTTCTGAGGAAGGTCCGAGCTGCATTCATTAGCATCACAACAAATGCACGCTTTGGCTTGTGGTGCGTTCAAGTTGTAGTCAGAAGTAGGAATTTCCGAGTTTCGAGTGGGAAACTAAAACTGGAACGTCCTCTGAAGTCTGAATTTCCTACTGGGAGCTCGGTGAAACCTTGTCACCCCCGAGTTGGCAATTGAGGATGGATGCCTCCAGTGTGAACAGTTATTTAACTCCTGTAATAATCAACTTATTTGCACTTCTGACTGGGGTGTGTCGCTCTAGATCAGCTGTATACATCGTATTGTTAGACTTATATTTACAAAAGTGCTGCCATAGTGATTATCACATTCTTCATACTACGCAGGGTGTGCTAACAACAGCTAACAATAGCCTGGTAGCTCGGCATGTTTTTTTCTGACTTCAACTGGAACGCCAATAAGTCAGAGATGATGTCACTCCCAGTTCCGAGGTTACTGGAACACAGCATTACGACAGTCGCCGCGCATGCTCATGGGTAGCAGAGTCTCAATGTCGGTGGAAACAGATTCTCCTCACAGTCCCTTTCATGTCTGTGCTCTGCAGTGGATTCACTACTGTGAGCCAATGGGCTTAAACTGACGACACCACGATGGATGTCACACTGGTAGAACGTTTGGAGAAGTCAGCTGCTGGTGCCATAATGAGGCCATGGGACGAGAAGCAGGGTACAGCCTGAACTGATCGCTAGCCAATCACTGGACCACATAGAGAGACACACTTTCACCCACACCTGAGGGTTTTATGGAGTCACCAGTTAACCTATTGAGCATTTTTTTGTCAGTGTGAAGAAACCCACATATGCTCGGGGAGACCGTAGTCTTTACCAAGTTGGGGTTTGAACGAGCAACCTTCTTGCTGTGAAGCACCCACGCTGTGATATTCTGGGTGTAGAAATGTGCCAACATCTTTATGGACACATTGATGATCAACCCAAAAGACAGTCTATTTGCATTGCCTTCTGCTGCCCGATAGCATTAACTCAAATCTATCATGCTTACATCCCAGTTGTGGTTTACCCGTCTTATTCTTTTTTTTTTTAAATGTATTTTTTGGGCATTTTTTGCCTTTATTGATAGGAGAGAGACAGTGGATAGGCTTGTGAAAGGGGGAGAGAGAGTAGGGGAAGACACTCTGCAAACTGATCACAGACGGGATCCGAACCTGGACCGGCAGAAGCAAGTACATGGGGTGCCTTGTTGCTAACCACTCCGCCAAACTAGCACCCTGTCTGATTCTTATTTTTAAGAGATATTTTTGGGGCATTTCCAGCCTTTATTGTAGGATCAGAGACAGGAGATAGACTAAGAAAGGGGAAGAGAGAGTAGTGGAAGACTAGCAACAAATGGGCCTCAGGTGGGAACTGAACCTTCATACATGAACCATGGGGTTTATATCTACTCTGCAAAAGCAACCCCCCCTTGGCTTACCTGTTTTAGAGGCGATTACTAAATATGACAGAAACATCAAGTGATATCAAGACACAGCTTATTGACTGACATGGTGCTTTGGTGCTACCTGACTCTTAACATCTCATGTATGTAAGAATAGCATAACAAGGGTATTTCATAGTCAAAGCCTGTGATACTGATAATCACCTCTGCTCAATATTTCTGCATCTGAATCATAAACTGAGCCTTCTACTCATGGAGCATGCAACAAGCTGCAGTCATCCACAGGGAGAGCCACAAACAAGCTGTGGATAATGTGCCTGTTCACATGCTTTGGCATTATAAGAGGAGAGGGTCCTCACTGTGTGCTTTTCTAAAGAGAAAATGGTTCCCCTGATGAGAGAGAGAGGGGGAGGCGGGGGAGCGACCGGCAAATCAGAACCAGAGCAAGCACTGAATGTGCAAATGCAGCGTGGAGGAGCTTGTATAAGCCCCTAAAAATGAGGAGTGAGTGCCCTCCGCTGGTCAGACTGTTGCTCTCTTGCAGCTGTCACCTGTAGATCCGGGAGGGAAGTTTTCAGACACGAAGCCTCACAAAGATGACAAAAAAATCAGGCTGCTGAGACCGTTTTCAGAAAGCATTTTTAAATTCATTTTATTATTTTATAGCTAATTTACAACAAGCGCTTCACTGAACTGGAACATTTTATTTTGCTTGATATTGTCATTGTTAAATATATTTTTCTGCATCAGTTGACTCTGTTGTAACTTTGTAATCAGTCTTTTCTGTAAAAATTCATATATTTTATAAGGAATATCACACTATGATACGGATGGCTGAGAGAGAGAGAGATTAAGAAATACATTGAACCCTCAAAGAAAGAAATTGAAAACATATTACTCCATTCATGGATGTGTTGCCATGTGTGGTTCTCTCAATGTGTGAATGTAAATGGATGTGCTGATATATTCGTGTGTTTGTGTGTGCAGATGTTATTTTTCTGTGTTTTTGGGCTGTGGCTCTGATGGACTCTGTGCCTGCTTCAGCTCAGCAGTGCGCACGGCTAAACCTAAAGTCACACAGCACCCCAACATGTCACCATTTATATTTACAGCATTCTAGACCCAGAAGCTCTCTCTTAATGTGGAAAATAAAATACAAAAATATACAGACTTGAGATGGAACCAGTGAGTTTGAAATAAATAATAAAAAAACAGAAATCCATACTTTGTCATTCACAAGCTTTTCCACTTTAAACTGAGAGAAGCGAGTGAGCAAATAAACAAACAATAGATATGAATGGTCACTTCCATCAATATTTCCAACTTTACTCTTATAATTCAGAACAAATTATAAGTAAATACAAACACATGCTTATAAAACCTCGTGAGTCCTTCTGCCAGCTCATCACGTCTATCCTGTCGATACCTGTAGCATAAAATGCTGTCAGTGCAAACTTTATAAATACTGTTTTAAATCTTTGACACAAACATAAAACCAACTTCATTGCATAACATCATAGCTGTATTGCACTACGTCTCCACGTGCGTCTCACTCTCTCGCTCTGGCACACACACACATACACACACACAACCCATTTATGTATTATACATTATAACCAGCAGTGGATGCTATAAAGGATAGATATTCTTCTTATATTATCATTTATATTCCATACACCCTTTTTCACACACATTCACACAGACACACACAGCTGTATAGTACATGTGTTTCATTTCAACGTACACGAGAACATGTCAAATATGTCAGTTCAAAGCTGTGAGGTCTGCTCTACATCAACGTGAACGCGTCACTTATTTCTGTGTAGCTTTTTGCTGCAACGATAA
Source organism: Scarus forsteni (assembly GCA_036419115.1). NCBI lineage: Eukaryota > Metazoa > Chordata > Actinopteri > Labriformes > Labridae > Scarus > Scarus forsteni. The sequence goes on along the minus strand of JAZDUH010000011.1, from coordinate 14,980,131 downwards.
AATGGGAGCGTGAGTAAATTCAACAACCAAACTGCAATATTACCCAAAGGAAATCAATGGAATATTGTCTGATGATGTTGATTTTTACAGACTTAGTCCCGTTAGAAATTGTCATAAAAAAGATATATATATATTTATATTCATATTTATATTTATATATCTATATATATAGGCCATTTATTTGTTTAACATGACTTAGCTTTAAGTGGTGTGGACACAAGAGGGAGAAAGAAGCAGAGAAAAAGTGGAAGAGAGAGTAAAAGAAGACCTGTTTCCCCCACACACAGAGGAGTTTCCACACGAGAGACCCACGCGCACATACACGCACCAGACGCACAACAACACACAGACACACCATGGCTTTTTTTTTCTTTTTTAAGCTGTGGCCAGTGGAAACAGTGTGTACGTCTGCGGCTGAGGGATTCTTCTGGAAGAGTGATTGGTGAGTTCTGCTGTTTGTGCCGAGAGAGATAACATTCATTCTGGATGCTGACGTGCAGCTCAAAACAGCCAGTCCCTCCCTCCCTCCCTCCTCTGTACAGGAGTGTGTGCTAAGTTACAGCAGAGGTTACAACTCTACATATATGTGTGTGTGTGTGTGTGTGTGTGTTGGTGTGTGTGTATGGGTGTGAGAGTGTGTGGGTGCGTGAGTGTATGTGCATAAGAGAGCAGAGGCCACTGTGTCAGAGCATCTACAGGTGCATCTTCAAAATGACGAGGATCATGGTGGAAATCTTTTAAAACTGGTTTAATGTGACTTGATTTTCCCGAAGGCCATGGTAAGACAACGCAGTTTAAGCAAGATTATTTCAACGGTGAGAGCTGTTTGCTATTTATCTAATTTATTTTAACCCTTTAAAGTCCCAAAACACAAACTGTAGCCAGAAAATTATGTTTTTGGAGCTGAAATATGTATTTCACTTTCTACTCATATCTAAAAAAAATCAAAATTTTACATAAAATTTAACATCAATATTTTCTGTATCTCATTTGATACATTAGGTGTTTGTGGCAACTGCTAATTCATTTAAGGACAGTTTTATCATTTATCTGATTGTATTCAGATGTGTTGTAGTAATTTGTTGATCATATTAATAACATAGAGGTATCATAAAAGTGTGCATCAAATTTGATACCAAAGGCTTTAAAAGTTAAACAATAAGGACCCTGTCTAAGACACAATGTGTCCAACTAACAGAAAATCTTGTCTGATGTGTTCAGAGACACAGAACGCTTTGCGTGCATGACCGTCACAGATGTAAACGAACCAAACAGCAATGCAAAAGGAGAATGTTGTTGCCTCATGATGAGAATATGGGACAGTGTAAATATATTGAATTGGAGAGATTGCTAATAGCAAACAGAGAAGCCAAGAATCATGTTAAAATGCCCCATAACAGAAACTGTAAAATTTGTTTTATCAGTTTTGCAAGTTAAGTGTGGGTACTATGTAAGTTGTGTTGTTTGTCGGTACATGTTTGGGTTTAAGGCCTGAAACTGTCTGTCTGTTACTGTTTGTTGTCAAGCTCTAAAAACAACATCCCTGCCAACATGATGTGTTGTACAGAGACTACCACAACATATATGACGACTGAAAAAAAGAAAATGCGAAAGCACCTTAGCAAAACTGATGTTAGCATTAAGTTAACATAAAAGTAATAATTAAGTATTCAATACAGGGAGTTTGACTGCAGTCTTATGGCATCAACCCTGCCTCTAACATAATTATGTCAGCCAAAAGTGTGATGTGGTAAAGACATGTCGTCTATCAGCTGTCAGCTGAGTCAGTCAGGCACCACAGTGTTGTCGTTCAGGAAATATTGCAGAACCAACTAATGCATAAGTCCTGGTTATTAAAAAAAAGGGCTTGAACTATTTCACGTTAGGAATCTGTGATTCACTTTTCGAAGAAAATCAAGGATAAAAACCAAAACAAACAAATCTTCTCCATGATATTCAACTTCTTTTTCAGATGCACCTGTACTGCACTAAAAACCGGCCTCTCATGACCATTTCTAATGACCGTGTCTCTCTTCTTTTTCTTCCTTCATGCTAAAAAACCCTCCTCCACCACACTGAGGTGAAGAAGAAGAACACTCCCACGTGATTCTCCTCTCTTTCATCCTTTTTTTGTCTGATTTTTCCCCTTTTTTTCCCCTCCTGTCGCCATTGTCTTTGAGGATGCATGCAGAAATTCAGCATATGAGTTTTAATCATTATAATTACTTGAACTGCCTTTAAATAATACCTGGCGATATTCAACATGAGTGATTGAGCAAATGTCAGTCTTAGTCGCTGAGATGATCTCACTCAAAGTGGACTCGACAATCCACGGTGAAAAGGGGACTCTGGGTGCCCCGTTTTCTCGGTCTTCCTCCGTCCCCTGTCCTGAAACAAGGCAGCGCTGACAGGAGGAGGAGGTGGAGACGGAGGAGGAGAGGAAGCCAGGAGGTGATATATAAAAAGGGGGGCCAGAGTCTTTCAGGGCACCTCCGTGTCAGACATGAGTGGCTGGAGGTGCTCGAGAGGGACATGAGACTGGAAAAAGAGCTGAGGAGGGCGAGGCGGTTTAATAACACCTCGGCTCACCCTCTTTCTAGCCCTGTTAAGGTATAAGATATATCAAGGCTTTGTTGAGAGCCAGGTGAGATGGACCGCAGTTCATACCAGGCATTAGAAGGCATCTGAGACTCCTAAAATATTAGCTCGAGATGGATTTTTATCTAAAAACAGTACACACTTAAGTTCTTATGCAGCGTTGAATCTGCAGGGCATATGAATCCCCAGTTTTTAAGCAGCAACAAATGTATCTAGAGCTGTCCACTTGAAGCAAAGATGCATTTTAACGCCAAGTGTGAACAAGGCCTCAACGCTCAATCCTGGCTCATTAAAGTGGAACATTGATTAAGTCTTTCTCTCCATCTCTTTCCGTCCAATTACTGCGTCCGCATCTGTCTCAGAGTCTTTGTTTTGGTATCCTTCTTGTCCCCGCTGTGTCACTTCCCGTTGTTTGTCTCTGTGTTTGTCTTGGTATGCATTAGTCTCTCCGTGTCATTCCCAGTGATTGCCTAAGCACTGACTTTGCTGGAGGACAGACAGGCAGGCGTGGCGTGGCAAGGCTGGCTCCGCTGTGAGGGTGAAGGGTGGTGTTGTGTCGTTCGGTGGCTGTGAGGAGGAATAAAAGGGCTGGGGTGGCGGCGGTGGCGGGGAGCGGATTTAGCGGCCGCAGCATCACAGCCTCTCCCGGGTGGGGATCCAGATGTAAGGCCCTGATTGCTCCTCGATCACTGTCTTTACTTTGTGATAGACCTCTTCAAAGCTGTCCCCTTCCACGACAGCTGAGGATGAAAAGCACAGTAGAGGAACAAATGAGAAAAAAAACAAGGTGTAACATAAAAGAAAAACAGAAATAGTTTGTTTTTCAGATGGTCTTACACGGAAATGTGAGGAATAATCAATTATGTATCCATTTTAATGATTTGCATACATTAAAAACATTGTGTGTTGCTGTGTTAACAAAAGGCACATCCATCCATTATTTATGGATTTCTACAATCTCGCCCACATATTTATTCAGCCTCACACAGCAGTTCAATGAAAGTCACATATGACAGCTGTTCCTCATTTGTTTTAAATTGCAGACACGACTGGATGTGCCAGGAAGCCGAGCATTCATATTCATCGGACTGCTGAGATTTGCCCTAAATGTGTCTCCTAAATGTTAAAATGCCCCAGGTCCTCCCACAGGGCATTTCTTCTCCTTTCTACTACAGCAGCTCAAACACCAACATGGGAAAGTTTGGTTTGTGTTTGAGATAAGAGCCTGTCTTATCTTTTGTTATCTGTTTCAGTCTTTAAATACAACTAAAAATAGAATACTTATAAAGGAAGAGGCTGTCAAATGAAGTGTGTAGAGATAGTGGTGTGCTGGATATACTGGTGTGTTAATGAAATCTTGTATCATGTCATTTCTCATTCTACCTCCCATCTATTATCATTAAACATGCAGATTTGTGCTTTACAATTTATTTTTACTTCCACCAAGGAGGTTATGTTATTGCAGGCATCTGTGTGTTTGTTTGTTTTTTTGTTTCCCTGTTAGCAACATAACTTAAAGGTGCTGTGAGGAGAATCTATTACCGGTGACATTAAGACTCTGCTACCCATGAGCACGTGCGGCGACTGTCATAATGCTGCGTTCCAGTAACCTTGGAATTGGGAGTGACATCATCTGCGACTTATCGGCATTCCAGTTGAAGTCGGAAAAAAACATCCCGATCTACCAGGCTAGTTGATAGCATCAACTTGTTAGCTGTTGTTAGCACACCCTGCCTGGCAGCATTTTTGTAAATATAAGTCTAACAATACTATGTATACAGCTGATCTAGAGCATCACACCCCAGTCAGAAGTGCAAATAAATTGATTATTACAGGAGCTAAATAACTGTTCACACTGGGGGCATCCATCTTCGATTGTCAACCCCGGGGCAAGGTTTCACTGAGTTCCCAGTAGGAAATTCCGACTTCGGGGAACATTCCAGTTGCAGTTTCTTACTGCAACTCGGAAATTCCTACTTCTGACTACAACTGGAACGCACCAAAAGACATGACCCAAGCCAAAGCGTTTGTTTGTTGTGAAACTAATAAAAATGCAGCTCAGACCTTCCTCAGGACTCTACATTGCTTTACAACTTCTTTTTTCAACAACTTACAGGATGCAAAGTGACAAGGTAATGTATCTCTTTCTAGTTACGTAGCGGTAGTTTTTGATGTGTGCCAACAAGCAATTTTTGGAAAACTTAGTATCGTAGTTTTGTAGCCAGCTGTATATCGCTACTTACAGCCTGGGTCTCTAAGACGTGTCTGAATAATATAAAATTGCTCTAGTTTTAATTGTCTTGTTCCCGAAGTTGAGTATCCAGGCCAGTCCAGCCCTGTCCGACCCGACCGGGAAGCTAAGGAATAGCATTTATAGATAACCTATTTTGATGCTATAAAACTCATCTTAAGGTGTGTATTTCGATCAGGCATATATCTAAAAGTGAGACTGTTTTTTTAATTACTTAGAAACTCCTCACAGTCCCTTTAACAAAGGTTATTGACATATTACTATGAAATTGTCAGGAAATGTCTGGATTTAGACAACGACCAAATGAGGACCAAATGATTAGATTTTGGGAGTGATCCAGATCACCATCTGGATCCAGGAATTTTTTAAAGGATTCTTTAACGTTCCAAGATGGGACCATTTTCGGCATTTGTGCATATTACTCCACCAAAAATAGTCAGGGCATTTGAAAAAAAATATAGGACAAGTTTCCAACAGGTTCTACAATACATTAAAGACTGATCTGAATCCCGGCAAAATTCCGAATTCTCTGATCCAGAACCAGAAAAATTTAGATATCCTTGGATTTTTGTCATAGAGGGAACAAATAAAGGCACAGACTTGCAACAAAAACCAAAATAAAGCCAAGATACTGTGGAAGTCTGTCATTTCTCCTTTACTTGTTTGTATTGTAAACCGTGCACTTTGTTATGCAGCTACTGTATATTTGCTGATCTGTAGTCTGTCATTTCTCTTTTATTTGTTGGTAAGGTTAACTGTGCTTTTTACTATGCAGCTACTGTCTATTTTCTGACCAGCAGTCTGTCATTTCCTGTCTTTCTCCTTGATCAGGAGCACAGCTTGGTTTGATAAGTCCACCTTGTTAATTTACTTTCCTGTACTGGAACTAACTGTGCACCAATGCCTATACTGCTCATATTATCATGTATGTTTTTTATGTTTCCACGTCTAAATGTGAATCTGCTGCAAACCAAATTGCCCTTCAAGGGACATATTAATAAAATGAATGAATGAATGAATGAATGAATGAATCTGGAGTGTTCAATCAGATTTGTCTATCTTCAAAAACTTTGGAGCTAGAGCCAGAAGAAAGCCGCCATGATGAAAAATGTGATTTTCGTGAATGACTACTGAACTAAAATAGATATCATTATGAATCCAGTTGCTAATGATATGTTTTCATAGTCAAGGAATCTAAATATTTAGATGAAATAAAGGTAAGACTGGTGAAAATCCCAATATGGTTGAAAACAGTGGCGCTGGCGGAGGTCTGCGCTCTCTGAGTGCTTTTCTAGTTACTATTATTATCAATCTGGTAAGTTGCCATAAATCAAAGTAGTATACAGTTGACTTGTATAGATGCTGTGAAGAGAGTTCAGCAGTGATTTTTCATGCTTATTCTGCCTGAGGTACGCATACTACAACCGCAAAATCTTCAGATGCGATATCATCTTCCAAAAACTCTTTAAAAGCCCGACTTTCCCTCCCCACCCAAGTTTTTTCATTTAGTTTCTTTTTTGTGCTCTTTCTCCTTTACAGTATTTTGTGACTTAAATGATGTTTGCATGCTCTGGTGAGATCATTTGTCATTGTTACTGTTGCTCATGGACTGAGAGCCCAGAAGACTTTGGAAGAGAATGGGCTGGTTGAGGCAAGGGGATGAGGATGTTTTTTGATTTAAATATTCACATATTTACAATTCAGTGTTAATATAGTTATACTAACTCTTGGTTGGAAAATTTGTCTTGGCAGTCTGGATAGAACTTCGTAAGATAGCAAGTTGTCTCTAATGGCATTGATATCAATGCCATTAGAGATTCTGCGACTGATCAGATTCTTTAATAATTCATTTATTGATTCTTGTGGAGTGACTTTATGTGTGTTGAAGTTAGCATCTGTTTTCAGTGACAACAGTTACAAGCACATATCAACCCTAATAACTAAGGCTATGTTGCATGGATGAATGCTTGTGCAAGTTGCCTGTGTTCCCACCCACTTAATTTTGTGCACTAAGTGACTTTTTATCCATTGTTTTAAATTGTTTTATGTCTGTGTTGTTTTATCTATTTATGTACAGCTCTTTGTTACAGCTGTGGTTGTTTTTTAAGGGCTTTATGAATAAAGATGAGTTTGTTGAAAATAAAGCCTCAGTTTTGACCACTGTTGTCTCCTGTCTGCTAGAATCACATTTTGGACCTCTTTCTTTATGGTCACTCCTGACTGCCTCTGATTAGAGCATGATTTCTTTTATTTATGAATGAAAGTGAAAGGAATTGTTGAGGAAAGTGTTAAGCAAAAAGACTAATGATATTACTTCCTTTAGCTATTTGTTTATCAATTCTCAATTGTAACTGGGATTCGATTTCCCATCACTACTCAGCACACCATTTGGAACCCTTGGGCGTACAGCCTAACACTTCGTCACATGAACAATATATATGCATATATATGTGTATGTGCATGTCATTTATAGACACTAGTTCACTGCCCTTACCTGAGAAACACTCTAGGAAGTCTTGCTCTAGTTTGAGGGCTCGGTCCATCCCTTTCCTGGCCTGCTCCTCCGTCAGGCGAGTGTTGATCTCTCTAAAAACATCAAACACAAAATCATCACATTACTTCTCTCAGCACATTCATTTTCTGAAAGCAAAGAATGGGCTAACTTCATCCATTTAGGTTTTTTATTTTGTTGTGAGGGTTTACTTAAATCATCCAAAAATATGCTCCACAATAACACAATGAGCCATTATCTTCTACGCTGTGGCTCAGTGAGATATTCAGGGTCCCAGTCTATAAAAATAACATTTTTTGAGGCACAATGAAATCATTATCTTCTTCTCTTTGGTTCTTAAAAACAGAATTGGTGAAATCTCCTGACAATGGACAATCATGCGGAGAATACTCAGAAGAGATTTTTTTCCCTGTGAAGTATTGCCACTTGAATGTTTTGACTGAAGTTTTATTCGATTTGCATATTTCTCTGTGATAATGCACTCTGCTGTTATGCAGCTATGAATCTTTTGTACTTTTGCATCCCCCATTTTGAGCTGCAACAGATGTATGCAGATCTGTCCACCTCAAGTCAGAAGAAGAATTTATGATACAAACATTTGATTATTTTTCATTTTTGAACATACATTTGATTGATGTATTGTCTTCTATTCTCCAAGTTTTTAAACATTCAAATACAGAAATAAAAACTCTAATTCTGAATAAAAAGGAGGAAACAGTAGAATAATCTTAAATGATTAGCATGTCTTTCAAAAGACACTAATGGACAAAGCATATGGTAACAAAAAACAGAAGAAATTCAAATATAACAGCTGCAGGCCACTCATATACAACTATTAGATACAAATTAACACTTCATTTCATACAATCCAAAGAAGATCACTAAATAATTAAACTGCCATTACAACACAAATCAGAACAAACACTTTTATCAGTCATCATATTTTGCCATCACATTATTTTTATTTTATTTCTTATGGTCTGATTTGGGTTCTTTGCTTTCCCTGTTAGGACTGATCTGAAAATTAATTCATGTCACATGAATGCAAAGATCCATCGATGTCGCTCTCAAGCCAAAAAGATAGACCGGTATGCTGATATTATGGGTAGATGCATTACTTGTTCTTCTGCCTGTAATGTTAAACATGTAATTTTGTTTAAAAGATAAAACAGTTTAAGGTAATGCATGACCTTCATTTCAAAAGTCAAGCTTTCTAAGATTTTCCCAGCTGTAGACCCAACTTGTGATAAATGCAAACTCCTGCCTGCCTCTTTGGCCCTTCTATCAGACAAATCCCACGCACTTAAGGTGCTGTTGTCAGAAAGTAATCAAGCGTATTTGCTTCTCCTGTCAGTGGTCTTAATGGTGTGGCCGATTGGCGTATAAAACGTTTTGCAGTACTTACAAGACATTCTCAAGGGATTTGGGCCGGACAAAGATGGCGATGGGATGAAGCTGAGCTGCTTGTAATCTGCGCACAGCATTGGCCGATACATCCAGGATACAGTGTTTCCCTTGCTGCTCGTGGGCACATGCAGAGAGAGAAGTGATGGGATGAATAAAAAGGAGAACAAAAAGAAAAGACACAAGCTTACTGGTGAACCTATTGAACTACGGATGTATGACATGGTTATGTTACATAAAAAATACTTTTACACATCAGTAGGACTGAAAACAGAAACATCTTGGCTCCTGAAAAAAACAGTAGGGTCTTTCTAAATGTCATCTAGAGACATAAACCCATGGCCTTGAATCGGTTACCCCTAAAATTTAACTTCCTAACCTGGCGTCAGTCAGCTAATTCTTAGTAAATTCTGGATTCTGGTAAATTCTGCTCACTCTGTTTCTCTTATAATTGCCATAATTTTAAATGTTCTTCTGGTCTTTTAACAGCAATAAACAGCTCAGAATTTGGGGCCACACACATGGGCCAAAACAGTTAAGTCCAACTGACCTCGACAAAATGATAATATAATGAAAAAAGCGGTAGCATAGTAAGAACTGGAGTTGAAACAGGGCACATTTAACACAGTGCTTGTAAATATATGTGTATATTTGTTAGTACATTAAAGCTCTGGTCTACGATTTGGAAGCTTTGTACATTTTAATAACACCGTTTATAAGGCTGTTATGGTCCTATGGTCCTATCTACACAGTATAAAGACCAAAAAGAACGAAAAAAATCCATTCAGTATATCCGCTGAAAAGCTGCATACTAGCTGACCAATCAAGCCTAGAAGCCTGTAAGGTTCAATTGGTCCGTGAGTTGGTCCGTGAGTCCATCCAATCCCCTGTCTCCCTCACTATGCAGCGTCATGCGTAGTGCGTCATGGTCCCGCCTCCTCCCCTCGACCTCCGGTGAGCAGCTAGCAGCGTTAGCTACTGAACTATCATGGAGCCGGAAAAGCCTAGCGCCGAAACCGGGAAGCCGCTTCCCTCTCCCAACGGAGCTCTGCCCGCCGGTCGAGGCCTGTTAGCGGGCTAACAGCTAACGAATGGCCTCAGCCGGCTGTCAGACCTTCAGCATGGGCCGTTTCGCCCCTGATTGATCAGGTAATGGCTTTGTTTACTACAGTGGGAGATGTCTGCTGAATAACTCTGGTTAGTCTGTGCCTGGCCTGGCTAATGACTTGTAGCGGAGCGGGTTAGCCTGTTAGCCGCTAATCGTTAGCATTGTAAGCTGAGCTAGGGAGGACAGGCTGAGATAGATAAATCCTCCCCCACAATCGGCTCCGCTCTGGCGGCGTCAGACCCGCATTGCCGCCGGTCCAATTGAAATGGCTACTGCTGTGTGTTACAAGGGGATGTCTGTCGTGTTTGATACTTTCAGTTGAGCTGAGCTGTTTTTGATTGAGTTTGCTGCTGATATATTATGCTAGTCGCTCGTAGCTCTGTCCGAGGGGGCTTATATGAGGCGCCACGAGCTGGGGGCGGGATCTTGGAACACGGAGGGGAGAGGTGAGGGAAGGGGGGGCAGGCTGCGGTTTCAAATCGTAGACCACAGCTTTAAGAAATGTTAGTACAAGAATTATAATTTAGGATTTTTCTCAATCATAATGGGGCAACTTATGAGGCTGGGCCCCACAAAGTTTCCCTTTATCTCCCTTTATGTGCGACCTTGCACATCAGTGTTAAAGCTGCTTAGTTAAGACTTACAAACACATTTCTTATTAGGTTTGGGGTGCTCGTTTGGCAGAGTGGTCAGCAACCAGACACGTCCCATGTACATGCTTCTACCACCCCAAGTTTGAATCCAGCCTGTGGCCAATATGCAGAGTGTCTTCCCCCACACTTTCACCCTCTTTCACTGTCTCTCTCCTATCAATAATGGCACAAAATGCCCACAAAATACATTTAAAAAATTCTTATTAGGTGTTTTGCACAGGTTGGACTTGGAAATATTGGCACATTGGATATTGGGGGATAAAACAAGATTGAGCTACCTTATTTTGAACTGATCATAATGAATTAATCAGTATAAGATTTGTGTAACTGCAGCATACCTCTTTTAAAATAATAATTATAGCTATATCTTTAAAACTCTCATGCAAATAATTACCAACAGGATTACTGATTATGGATTGATTTTAACATGTTTAAAAATCTATTTCTGTTGCACTGTACCTGCTCAGCCACCTCACGGACGCTTTGGACACTGGTGCCATACAGGTGACTGTTGTACTGGCCTGCCTCGATGAACCGATGGCTCTGGATGTCCTTCTCCATCTGTTCCCGTGACGACACAAAGTGATAATCCCGCCCATCCACCTCATACTCCCTCTTGGGCCGTGTGGTGTCTGTCAGGCACAGAACAAAACAATAAAAGCAGCACTGACACTCGCACACCACTTTGAATCTCTAAAATCAAAGCAATTATATCCCTGTGGGGGTTGTATACTGCAAGCATCAGGCTAAAATGGCTGCAGGTGGCAGCAGTGACATCAAATGAAAAGCAGAGTCTTTATGAGTGACAGCATAATTACTCACGGGGAACACAAGATCCAAACTTATCAGGGAATTCAGACAACAGGTCATCATTTATCCTGTCTTTGACGGGACCCAGAATGATGATGGGTCTCGCATAATGAACTGAAGAGAAAGGCAAAGAGTCAGAGCATTCAGAGAGGGGAAATAAAAACAAAATGAAAACGAATACGAGATTCTCCATAATGGACTTCTTTATAACCTTACCTTCAACTTGGGTGACAGTCTCATAACTGTGTGAGGTTTTATCTCTCCCTGAGGACACAACACAAACACATTCAGCCAAGTTTCTTTTTATTATTATGACACTTAGGATTATAGTTCTGCACAACTGTGTGAATTTTACTGTAAAGTTGTTTTGATTCCAGAATTGCTAAAGATTAAAATGCTTTATAAAGTCCTGTCAGGCAGACCTGTCAATTTAACAGTCCAAAGCAGCTCTTTATAACCACTTGTAAAAATCTACTTGTATTTTTTACTTTAAAACATGATCCTTCACACAGACATAATGTAGCAGCAACTAGCAACGGCTGTTTTAGAGCAGCCAGAGGGTCTGACTGAAGAGGCTACTTAAGAGTATAACGTTCATTAAACCAAGTAAAATTTTAACTTTAGTAGTTTTCCAGCAGCATATGTTTTGTAATACTTACGCTCAATTTATTATTGATGAAAACCACCATTTAAAAACACTAAATAAAGCATTGCCTGTGTATAAATACATGTACTTTTACCCAAGACTAGAGAGGTTCAACAATACATGCAGCACTCGAGCCAAAGAAGTAGAATTCATGAATAAAATGATACCAGAAAATGCATACATCACATGAGGTATTAAAAAAAGCAGCAAACAAATACCCTGGACTGAATAAAGAACTGGATTAGACTGTTATCTCGTAAAGGAAGTATGTTGAATAAGCACTGAGCCATATTTTTGAAACACTACTGCCTATTTGAACCCTTTTAAAACAAGCATTTTGATTTTTTTATGTATATTTTTTCATCTGTTTTGTGTCATGTCATGCACGATCTTGAGTTGAAAACTTGGTTGGTGCCTGAATAACACCATCTGCTGGAGGTTTAGTATGATGTCACCTTTTGCAGGCCAAGCCTCTTAGCTGATCGAGAGTGTGAACGAGACGTCACTTACTGAACGGCACCAAGCAGAACAAGCACAACTTTAATTTGAGGGGGGTTTGCAGTCAAATATTTTAATTTAGCTGCCAAGTTTCAAGATTTTATCATTAATACTTAACTATGTTGACCAGTGAAGATCCTCATCTGATTTTACTGAAACATCTAAAGCTGTGTCTTCAGGTTTATAATGAAGAAAAAGACATGATGCAACAGCAGCTAGAGGATCACTGAGTGTTCACACATCCAGGTAAGGATGAATATAACCCCTCTCTGTCCTCTAGTTTTTTTTTTTTTTACTTCTTTTGTCATAACATCAAACATCAGTATCTTAAATGATGTGGCACTGAGGACAACAGATTATGTTTTTATTCTTGTAGTTGAAATATATCCCAGAGGAGTCTGTTTATAATGGCTGGTTCGGCATTAAAAAGCTTGAAAAAGCTAAGCCTGCTGATGTAACACAATTGATGAAATAATTAAATTAATATGACCTCCATTTGCCCAATTATTGAAGCAATTTTTGAAGGTATTTGACCCACTGGTGACTCATTAAAAATAAGCAGTTAAATGGATGCTGAAAATGTTTGCGCAGAGAAAGCCTGTGTGTATCGACCTCACTTTGGATAAACACTAAATCCCACAGTTAAGAGTTCGAGCCACTACAGGGCTTCACCCCATATCTCAGGCCCATAAATGCTGCGTTTTAAACGAAGCTGTATAGCTCCAAAAGTTTAATTTCATCATCTTTAAACATAAATCTGACTATGCACCAAATTCTCTGGAATGAACAGAATAAAAATAATAAGATTCACTGAAAAGGACTTAAAACATGTCACTTTTCAGCAGAATAAAAGTGTTTCACTGCTTCTTACCCCTGATATCAATTACTTCAATGTTATTCTGTGCCACTCAGCAAGTGAAACTGCCAGTCAGTGGCACAACTTGTGACATCAATGCAAAACTTCTATAGCTGGAGAACCACTTTAAAAGAGCCCAGTGTAGTCAGCATCTGTTTGCATGACTTCTGATGAAAGCTTGATGTAAAAATGTGTTTTATGTCTATATGATCAGGCTGTTAAAGGGACAGTTTAGTTTTTTTGAAGTGGGGTTGTATGAGCTCCATATGGTCACTGAGGACGATAGATACTGTAGAAAGTTCTCTCTTCTCCACCAGAAGGCCACAGTCTGTAACCGTCAGAGACGAAGAAAAAGACGCTAATGGAAAAGTACAGTACCGAATTTAAAGGCTATTTTCTCCGCCTACAAGAACTCAAATCAAAAAATAATACCACAGTTTAAGAGTACGTTACATATGAATTTTTTGAAGTGCATTAACCTTTCGGAAATATAAAGTTTATCCGGACCTAAGCCAACTCACGTCGTGTGTCCCTCCGCTATATCAATCCGCCATAGTTATCTAGCGGCTTCAAACGCCTGTTTTAGACTAATTAAAAGCACATTATATGACAAATATTTCTGAGATGGGTTTTTGTGATGTTTCCCTTGATGCAGAAACAGATGTGCATCATCTGGAACTCAGCTTTCACCGTATTCCTCTGCGTAACGAGGGCATGCGGGTTACATCGTATAGCGAATGCATCTCTCCTAATGACAGTTTCTGCTCAAAGTAAGAAATAATGATATGTCAGAGACAAATAAGCAGAGTAGAGGAGGTGTTTGTTTATCATAACAGTGCAGACTACTTGTGTGTGTGTGTCTCTCTCACACACACATGCACACACACGCAACAATTTATGTGCATTAGCCTATATGTGTATATATATATATATGTATCTATATATATATATGTATATATATATATATATATATATATATATATATATATATATATATATATATATATATATATATATATATATATATATATATATATATATACATAGATCAGGGCACACAATCTGTCAGGTAACGAGAGATGTATTCACTATACGATGTAACCCGCATGCCCTCGCTACTTCGTTTCTTTGTCTCCGACGGTTACAGACTGTGGCTTTCTGGTGGAGAAGAGAGAACTTTCTACTGTATCTACTGTCCTCAGTGACCATATGGAGCTCATACAACCCCACTTCAAAAAAACTGAACTATCCCTTTCAAGACATTTTGGGGTGCTGGTTTGGGGCAATGGTTGCAGTCGGGCACAGCCCATGTGTATGCATCTGGCGGCCTGGGTTTGGGTCCAGCCTGTGGCCAGTTTGCAGAGTGTCTCTCACCTTCTTTCACAAGTCTGTCCACTATCACTCTCCTTCCTGCCAATAAAGGCACAAAATGCCCCAAAAATAATCTAAAAAAAAGTCTTTTTAACTGTTTTAAGAAACCCCAGAGAAGTCTCTTCTTTTTGCTTCAATAACTTTGTGCTTGAAAATCAAACTCTTTAGTTGAGTCCAGGTAGCTCTCTTTTCCTTCAGCTTTCAAAAAATTGATAGAAAATGTCAGTAAGACCTCCCATGTTTACAGATAATGTCCACAAGCTGGCAGTGAGGTTAGAGGAGTGCTCTGTGGCTGCAGAAAATGGCAGTCGACTCATTTACTGCAGGGGCTGCTTCTTGCACCCTCAATTGAGTGATTAATCTTGTCATGAATACACAAAACAGGATCCCACAGAGTGCATCTCGTTACCATGTACATACATAAATATTTACATGAAGACTATGTAAATAGGATATGTTTGTTTGTGGCACAAAATTAGATCCCAGAGCTGTTGTGTCAATGAGGATTATTACAATAGTAATTCTAATCTGCTAATGTCAGTAACATCTGTAAATGTCAGAGTGCAGTGTCAACACACGGGGCATTTATGCTTCATACTAATTACCCTGAGTGCCCAGGCTGTCTCGTCCATGGTCCTGCAAACAGACAGAGAGCACAGATTTAACCACTGGGGAGTTTTAAGAAGAAACGTCTCATTTAGGCTGCTCCAGTGACAACGTACCCTCTCTTTGGTGTTAACACGAGACCACTCTTTCCTTTCAACCCTGCAGAAGTGAGGAGGGAAAAACAAACATATTTTTAAAGACAAAACAATCAGTCCAGAGCTGTTCATAAGCTTTTTCAAAAAGGAGCTTTTAGTTTGCTTTGCACTTAAATCAAGGTCTTTGGTAACTTTTGAAATACAATAAAAGGTGAGTCATCCCACCCACACTCACAATGTCATGTCTGACCTGTGCTTGCTCGGGATGAAGCCGACCTCTTCAGCTTCATTTTGGGGGCTGACCTTACGGGCCTGCCACCACTCCTCATCTCCGCAATCCAGCACATGAAGCACATCACCAAACTTGAAGCCTAGTGCCTGACTGAGGAAGCCACAGTCTGCTGTCTTATCATAGTCAAAAAGGGCCCTGCAAAATGAAATATTGACAATAAATTGGTCAATAAAATAGACATTTCATGGGTATGACACAGCTGCTTTGACTACAACACTGCAATCAACATTAATCATCACACTTTAACATTATATTGCACAGCATACAAGCTGTTAGAGCAAAGTTTAACATAAGTCACACTCAGTGAGTAGAGAACATGTGCTTTTTAAAAGCAAACTATATAAATATTAAGCTAATTTTCATCTACATCTTGTCCAATCATTGATATCAAATAGGCGTACTAATTAAATGTAAAATTTTCACACACTGGATTCTAGATTGTTGTCATGATCCCAACATGTTTTATAAAATAGTTAAATTAATTATTTTCAATTTGCAACAGGAAGAGGAGATATTTTGTTTTGGATGAATACAGCCTGGGATATGTCCATGATTAGCAGCAACAGTGGCTTTAATGTATTATTTTATTTGTGCACTGTTAAATAGCCTAATACTCAAAAAATGAGCTTTTAATAAGAAACATAAAAAGTGTTATGAATTGATATTATTTCCAACTTTTTAGACCTGGTTTTTAAACCATAATCTGTTCTAACCAACCATATGAAATATTTAGGAATGGAGTACTGAAAGCAATCAACGAACGAAGTACTGTAACCGGGGTGGAGACTCCATTTTAAGCCACGGTGACGGCCGTTGAACAGCTCTGCCGCGCTTACTACTGTAGTCATGGTAACGACAAGCCTGAGCGGCGGTTAGTGTACCGTCAAGCCGTAGATGCCGTAATTACGAGTTTGCGTATTTTTGGCCATTACAGTTCCACAGAGAAGCTAAGGAGCGAAACAAAGCAGATGAAGGACAGCAAGTGACCAACCCAGAAGTTACAACTCCAAGCTGGACACCGCTAACTTTTGTTGAACGGCAAACAAGTGAACGTTAAGCTAGCTTGGCTGCACTCACCTCGCAACACCCCCATACTAGTCACAGAGCAGCATGCCGTGAGGTAGCGGTGCATTACAACCGCAGATTCCTACAGAAAATTGCCTGTTTTTGGCCTCTACGGGTTTAAAGGACATCTTTGAGACGGGACTTGGACCACAAAGAGCGGGGACATCGGCAGCCACGGTAAACCTATGCTTTATGCTCAGGCAGGGCACGAGTGTTTCTCCAGCGACATTACATAGGCAGCTTTGCCCTCAGCTTTGGCAGCGGGAAGCTTTACCATAACTGCCGATAGGACACTCCAGAATTAAAGGACATTTCTATTAACCGTCCTAATATCAAATACTAATTCATAAAGAGACATACCAGTAACAAATTCAGCACTGACATACCTGCCAACATACCACATGTACAAAGCATGACATTCAAAGTTATTTTTTAGTGGTACTCTTTTGTTAAATTATGTCTCTTCTATAAGGAAAACAGTTTGTTAGCATGAACATATTTGAAACTGAAGTTTGTGTCACAACTTGCATTTCCCCTGTTATCAAAACAGTTTTAGCTTTTCAGAAAAATCTCAGAATCATGAGGCAATACGACTCTGCAGAAAATAAATACCCAAGTAATGTGTTAATGTCATGCATAAACCAATTGGATGAGCTCTCTTTCATTTGTCATGTATTCGTAGAACAATGCAGACTTAATTTTAGTAGTTTAAAACAAATAGATTACACCATTTTTTCATATTAATGCAATTATTATTGTACTTTTCCATCCTATATTTTTGCAAGTAAAAATCAACCAATTTGAAAAAATATATATTAACACTGTTTACCAACCCTGTCATCTCTTTCACTTTATCCACAAGAGACACTAAATTATCATCAAATAATTGTAAAGTATTTGATTTTATCCTTACAGATTTCCAGCACACAAGTGCAAAGTACTAGGCCTGATGCAGATGGACTGAAAAATCATTATGCACATAAATATGTCCAAAAGTTGCACTATTCAAGTAAGATATAAGATCTGTTGACTGTGGAGGCCAGTTGGTACAGTGGACTTGTCTCTCAAAGTGAACATCTTGTGTGCTCATGTTAGGAAGAAATTAAAGCTAATGAGAAGTTTTATTTTAAATGTTTTGTCTATGTTAAAGCAACATGTAATTTTGGCTCTTGCTAACATATACTGTTTTTTTTTACTCCAGTTGGTCTATCAAAACAAATTGCTGGTCTTACTGTCTACTTTAAAGTTTCTAAACATTCTCTTTTATCCTATATAGAATATTAAACATAACTATATCATTTTTTGAATAAGAATTGTGTCTTTGGTGCCTGTGCTGGTCAAATCACATTATTTGATGTTTTTTTCTCAATTAAAAGAAAATAACGTTCATGTATAAAATAATTCATTAAGCTCTCAGATTTTTGTGATGTCTAAATGTCCTCTAATTCTTGAATGACCCTGAAACTGTGAAAAAAGTTGATAGCTCATCCATTTAACCTGTTTTTGTGACATTAAGTACAGGAATGAAGCTAATCCAAAACAACAAAGAAGAACTCTCATATCCAGACAAGTGGCAGAACTATATGATCTGTGTGGCATTCAGAGGCTTCTATTGGCTGTTAAAAACCTGGACAAATGTGACTTCCATCAGACATCTTCAACCTGATGAGGACTACACATTGAGAAGTTAATTTCAAGGTAGGAACCACATTCCCTTTACTTTCTGCAGTGCTTCTTAATTGGGGGATTTACATTTTTCTCACAATGTCAGGTTTGATTTATCATGACCATATCTTTTAACACTCACATTTACAGCATCATTAACCTTACTGGTCAGTTGGTTAGATATTATATAATAGTTGATGGACTGAGCTGTTGTGATCACACTTTTACAGTAGTTGTGTACAGAGTGGAGCTGTTCATGGTGCTGAAAAAGTGCTGAGCTGCTGAGTTTCTCTCTCTGTATAAGTAATTTGAGCTTGAGTAGCTGTTTTTCTTTGTGGCTGCAGATTTGCTTATGTTGACAGTGAACTTGAGGATGGCACACGATGAAATTTTTTGTTTGTATAGCACAGAAGTTCTCTCATCAGTCTGGAGGGAGGAGCTCTAATGGACAAATTTTGTTCAGCATGCATAAATGTAAATGGGTCGGGGGTGCCCTGTGTTGATGCACTGTATACATATTGATGTGATGAGTAAACGCTGCAAACATGCATTGTTGTGTTTACAGTAAATGTTGAACGTGAAATGAGTTTCTGGAACAAGAAAGAAAAAAAATCCACTGTCAGGTGTCAGATTGCTTAAGTCTCTGTGTAGCCTGTGCACCAAGAGTTTAAGTACTCACACAGACTGAACAAAAATATTGAATCTTGGGTAATTTATTCTCTAAACTGTGTCCTTCTAACGTAAATATGCAGTGTGGTCATTGTGCATATTCAGGTCTTGGAGCTGGCCCCATCTTGCTTTCCTCCAGTGTGCGTTTAACAAGCTTGTGCTGTCACTGTAGTGCAACAAATTCTGTCTTAATTAGGGACCTGATGTAGAAGCCTCTCTTTGGGTTGCTCCTTAGCGTCGTGGTTCCAGAGCCCATGCTGCTGTTCATCAGCTGCTCTCTCAAGTCATGGATCTTGGCCTCAAAGCGGCTGTACTCTGAAATAGAGAGGAGAATATTAACAATTAAATGACATTTAATAACATCCAATCTACCAAATATTAACTTTACTGTGCAAGTGTTTGCTCTCAGCATACAGTTTATGACTTACTGAAATAGGAGTATGTACTGGTGATGTATATCTCAGTAAAAAACAGATCTTAAAATTGCTAAATCACAAGATTTTTTTAACAGGGCAGTCTGTTTGTTAAAAAGTAAAATGGTTTGCACAAATTTTACAGTATTTATCAATGTTAATTATATGAAACATGGTCCCAGCAACATGTATAGACCTCACTGTCTGTTCCACTGATAAAAGAAATAACAATAATGTGATGCAATGACAGTCAAAAGGCGCAGTACTACAGCACAAATATGTCAATGTCCTTAATATCTGTAAATTGCTAAAATAAAGTTTTTCTCCTATAAAATATTAAAACAGGATTGCTTCACAAAATATGGTTATATGTTGGTGTATTGATGTCGTCTTACACCCCTAAATTGAAAATATAAATATCAAATAGTATTGTGATTTCTTAAACTTATGTTGTTTTTTTTAATAAACATTTTACATATAGAAATTGTTTGACATGTAGTTTTCAGATTAATTTAAAAAACTATCTACTGCAGTACTCGCTACAACCATTAGGGGTGCTGTCAGCCACAGTTTAGAATCAACTGAGCATCAAAACCTACTGAAAGGCTGACAGTTTTTTGAAGTATAAAATAGTGAGACTTTGCAACGTACCAGCAAATTACCACCCAGGGCTCAAGGAAATGAATGTTAAGGTATTTACTTTATAGTTGCTCTTCTTTCAATCTCAGAATTCCAGCCCTATTAGAATGTTGTCTGCTAAACATTGATATGATTTGATAATCTTTATTTTGAACATAGGAATAATGAAATATTAAAGTTAAAATAACAGACAGCAAAAAATGAAAACATTATTTACATAAATTCTTTAGGTATAAATGCTGTTAGATGTTTGAGATGGAGTAGGAAGAAGCTAGGCTTATCTTGTCCTGCCCCATTTTTCATTGGTATGTTATTTAATCACTAATCAATCAGCAACACAGTACCAAAAAAACAGTTTTTCATTTGAAAAAGAAAATATATAACAGTAGAGCAGAAGAAGACCATTTACAGTCATCCACTTTTACTTGTACCCTCCTGTTGTTCAGTAATGTAATGACTGAAGATATGATTTTTATACATATATATATATATATATTTTTTTTTTAAATGTATATTTTTGGGCATTTTGTGTCTATTGATAGGAGAGAGACAGTGGATAGGCTTGTGAAAGGGGGAGAGAGAGCAGGGGAAGACACTCTGCAAACTGGTCACAGGTATTTTTATTGTTAAACCAGATAACCAGTAAATAAACCTCAAAACCTACAAAAAACAGTACCTCTCCTAAAAATGATTTGGAGTGGTGGCCCTTCACCTCAACACTTCAAAAGAAAGGTCAGAACTATTTTATAGTAATTACGTAACTCCTGTGCACTCTGTCTGCTTCTGATTGCAGCATTCATCAGCCCCCCTCCCCAACCAGGCTACCAGTCCTAACTTGTAAACTTTAGAAACACTAAAATGTCCCAAAGTCATCACAAATAACAAATCACAGGAGAGCTTTGACAGTGACTAAAAACTTCAGGCTTACAATCTGAGACAGCGTATGAAATGACATTGAAGCAGTTGTGTTCTGGAGGAAAGAGGTTTCTTGGTCTTCTGTGTATGCTTGTTATGAGAATTTGCTTTACCGTCGGGTCTGTACTGAGCGATGATGGTCACGGTCTGGCCGGCGTTCTTCAGTGCTGCTGCTGCCTGCTCGTGTGTGGCCATACGCAGGTCCACACCATTCACCTGGGAAACACACACACACCATGTAGAAGAATTAACATCCAAAAGTGAGAAGCCCCCATTGGGAGCATTAATGTGTGTGACAGCTTTATGAAGATAAAAGGTGCCTTACACTGAGGATCTGATCGCCCTTGTGCAGCTCTCCGCTGAGGTCAGCTGGTCCCCCTGCCAGGATGAAAGAGATAAAGATTCCCTCTCCATCCTCCCCTCCGACGATGTTAAATCCCAGACCTGTGGAGCCTCTGTGGATCAAAACTCTGCGAGGATCCCTGGAAACGTGATGAGGACATAATCAATCATAGTTATTCTGCCAATCAGCACACTGCACTGACACAAATAATGTCTGTTATACTACACATGCTGCAATCTTATAACAAATGTGATCACATTTGATAAAAAATATAGTTTACTGTGAGATTATCCAAAGGCTCGTTGCCCACCTGGGGATGTCATCATCTCCCATCATTCCATGCAGGACAGGAGAAAACCGACTAGGCGAGGTTGGAGTTAGGGCTTGTGGGTAATCTGATCCAAGGTAGTTGGGATGACTGAGTTCAGTATCCATGTGAGAATATGCTGAAAAAAGCACAGAGCCAGAGGATAGTTAGAAGATAGCTCAATGATGACTTTTCATCTGCAGCAAAAATGCTTCTCTAAATGTGTTTCCTCAGAAAATATCTAATCATTTCATGAAAAGAGTTTGAGAAAAGTTTCCCTTTTATTTCAAGGTTATGCTTTTAGTTTTTTGGTCGATCAAGGTTAAGCCTTGTGTTCTGAAAACCTTAAGTTTGTTTACCACGGCTCTGAATGGATTAAACTAACACAGGCTTAATAGTTGTCATGACAAAAAGGGGAAGCTCTTTGCCTTTACAGCCATCAATTCTACTGATAGATGTTCTGTTATACCGCTTCACACTAAGACTAGCGGGTCAAACACGGGTTAACCTGCTAACAATCGGCAAGTGACTCCTCTCCCACTGCCAGCAGACCCGGTCTAATCAGCAACTGCAGGGCTGTTTTTTTTTCCTCTGGCACGTCAAACTGATGTCATCATGTTGATGAAATCATCAGTGTGCCGAAACACGACCATGTAAACAATGGAAAGGAGCATGGAGGCCGTGGACATGTTGGTCAGCCGTTTTATGTACTTTGTACTCTTGTCCCTCTTTGTCTCTCTTTTCTGTACAAAGTCAGCGCCACTTGAACAACATTTGTTTGCTGGTGATATAAAGGGGGACAGAATTTGCAGCTGAGATGGCAAAGAGTCACGTAAGTTACAGACAGAGAGGACGGGCACCATATTAAGGCGTGGTCACGGTATGATGTCATGGCGTAAATTAGCAGGTCGACCCGGGTGCGATGCTCCCTCTGAGGCCGATCGGAGGTGAGCCGATAAAAGCCTGTGTCGCTTTCAGGGTCAGTCGACTCTGGTTGAAATTAAACCCTTTCAAACTGCCGACATGAGCTGATTGTTACCGGGTTTATACAGATCTTTTGGGGCTGGGCAATAATAATAATAATAATAATAATGATGATGAATTTGGATAGTTGGTGTTTATGGCTGCAGTTCACCATTTTACACGGTCATTGCACTGCTTTGTTATTCTCAGCAAAAAATAAGCATGCGTTTACCTGACATCTTTAACGAAAAAAAAAAACCCTACATGTCTGAGTTAAATGAAAGAAAACTATATCTATTTAACTGAATCATTCAGCCATTATTTTTAACTTTTCTATCTAGTCTCTTCCTCTTCAGTAGCTTTACTCTGGCTTTCTTTCCCTTCATGATGGTGCTGTTGACAGAGTCTTGTTGTAGTGACGAGGTGACAGGTTGGCTGTTGTATTTTTGTAAATGTTTACTTTTGTGCTATAGAGGAAAGGCCGGCTGGTAAGACACTCCGTCATGAGACATACCCCAAATGGTGGCTCTCTATATGCTGTTTTATCAACAACTTTAAAAACAATACTGACTAAACTTACATCTTACTTAATTATATCACAATATATTTTTTAAAAACTACTTATATGTATCATCCAGACCTGGCAGAGGCCAGGCGGAGGGCCTTAAAATTGATTCTGTTCTCAGATATTTGTCACAGTCAAACTTACTGGAGATTTACCGTCTTTGCAGTGCAGCCAGCAAACTTAATTGCTTTGTGTTGTCAGGCCTGTCTAATGACTGAACAAGATATATAATTTTAATACTGTAATTGCAATGTACAAGAGTCTCATCACAGGACATTACATGTCAGTCATGTATTTGAAGTACAGTATGCTGTCATTTGTCTTTTATTTGATGGAAATCAAAACTGCCTCTTTTCTTTGTTCCACAGCAGAGATACAATTCAAAATTAACTTTGTAAAAAAGACTTTGAACTGATTCTTCCTTTCATTAATCTTCTTTGTCATTGTTTTTAACGTGCTCACTGTGTGTGATTAATGAATATCTAAAAATTAGACATTCTTAAGGACAGTTTCACATAAAACTGAAAACTAAAACTTTCACCTCAAATCAATCAGGCGTAGTCTGTCTTTTATGTTTGATTAAACATGTTCTTAATCTACTAAACAATTAACTCCAAATAGCAAAGATGGGTTTTAGTCGTGGCAGCTGCTGGTGTAACAGCTGCATTGACCTGAGAATTTGGGGCACTGATGTATCACATCCTCAGGTTTGATCTAAACAGAGGACCTTTGAGAACTAAGCTGCTCAGATCACCTTCAAGGATCAACATCATGGACTGACCCATCATCACAGATACCTTATGCAGTTAAATGAGTCGGGACCTCTATGAGGCTTCTCTAACGAATGCACTGCTAAACAAAACAATTCAAGCTGAAAAAGTCTTTGACTTTGTCTTTTGGCAGAGTTAAGAGCTTACTGCTGGTGAGGTCTGGGGGGTTATAGGAGTTGGTCAGGAACAGGTTGTTGGGCTTGGCCACCCTGAGGTACACCACCTCGGCTGTGTTCTTCAGAGCCCCCACCGCATCCTCATGCATCACGTCTTCCAGACACACATTGTTGACCTGTTGACACAAACACAGAAGCACATTAGGATCTCATAGGTGTGCTGTATGAAGGAGTAGACCGCTAGGTTCTAAAACTGGACAATTGAAGTCTAATAAACAGGGTAACACTGGATTGTGTGGCCTGCACCACCACCACCTTATTGATTGATTGATTGATTGATTTTTTTTTTTTTTAGCATTCGCCCCTCCCCCCATGAAATACAAAGAAATAAACATACGTCAACCACATGATAAAACAAGGGATGAAGTTGAGCTTTTGCTAATAATACCTACCCAATTTACAAAACCATCCTCAGCAGGGCAGCTCAGTACCATCATGAGGCTTCAGAACGAGTAAACTCTCACACATCTTAGAGAAGTATGTAAATAAATACATAAAGAAAATTCCAAAACGATAATCCAATGAAATTTTCAGTAACTTTATTTGTCTTCTTTTACTTGATTTCTGTATTTTTTTAGTATTTTTTATTAATCCAACATGTTTTTAAATGAGAAAAGTGACAAATGTTTTTAATTCATTGTCACTAATATTCCAGAAGTTACAAAAAACACAACTCTGCTTTATATTTGTTCTTATCTTACTTTATTTTATTTTTTTTAAATATGCTTCCTTCTTTCCTGCAACTTAAAAATACGAAGAGTGTTAGTTTTTATTGATTTATTTATATCTGTTTTTCTATTTTAATGTTTCGCTTGGATAATAAGTCGAGTGTAGCTCCTACTCTGGTGATTAACGTGCAAAACCAGCAGAGTCAGGGATACAGGAAGAACTATTAGGCCATGATTTTTCAAGCTTTTAGGGAAACGTTTCTTTGAAAATGCTGATATTAAGCAGACACATGTATACATTTGCCAATTACAAGTGTAATGCCCACTTATACCACTAATTTATTCATATCTGTTTTACTATTTTAATATTTTGCTTGGATAATAATTCAAGTTTTGCTCTTCTTCTGGTGATTAAGTTGCAAAACCATCAGAGTCAGGGATACAGAAAGAACGTTTAGGCCATGATTTATCAAGCTTTTTGGGGAAATATATTTTTGAGCATGTGAATTTGAACAAAAACATGTAAAAATATGCCAATTAGAAGTGTGATGCACGCTTACACCATTTGGTATGAACCTAGCAAGAACCATTTTGAGTTTGCTGCTGTGATCCTGTCATCAGCTGCTTTGTAACACTCTCTCTGTCCTCCAGCAGGTGGCAGAAGTACTTCTCTAAGTTCTTGGACTGCATTGTAACACTTTTCCCATTTTAGACGTTAACCACTGTTTTCATAAAAGTAATTCAAGGACCTGAAAATTACTATTTAGTTTATCTGTGCTTTTTAATCATCACTGCTGTAATATGTTTGTGTGCATGTGTGTTAAAGTCTGTTTGTGTGCTTAAATTACAGGAGACTGATGTTATTGCTAATATGTCTAATTGTGTGATGAAGAGGCTCAGAAATCTGCATGGCAACAGTTAATACATATGAGTGACCAACCGCTAGGATCTTGTCCCCGATCTGTAGACGCCCATCTTTATGAGCTGCACCGCCTTCAATGATCTTGGTGACATAGATACTGTTATCTCCTGGTATGTGCTGGTTTCCCACCCCTCCAGCAATGCTGAAACCTAATCCTGGGAAATGGAGTGATGAGAGAGGCAGAGAGTGAGCAAAGAGGGTATGAGTTAACACAGAGCAGATTTGCTAAATCCAGAGGGCACGGCTTAGCGGGCTATAAAGCGTTCTCAAGTTCACACAAAAGCATTGGCGCTGTACACCGGTCCTCACTCTCACGTACCTTTCGGCCCTTTGATGAGTTTGATTTCAGTGACTTTTTCAGCTGCTGGTTTTCTGCGGAGAACATAAAGGCGGACGATAGCACCTGCCTCCTTAAGAGCCTCAACAGCTTGGCTGTGTGTCACCTCTCTCACATCAACATCATTCACAAATAGGATGCAGTCATTCACACTAAGAAGGAGAGAGAGAGGAGAGAAACAGGCAGAGAGTGAAAACAGAGGAAGGTTAAGGAAAGGAGTGTCTATGTGGACTTCAGTATACTGAGATTAATCAGGTTTGATCAAATGTCTACTTTGTTTGGATGTTTTTTATTTTAAACTTCATTGCCATTTTTTCATGTAACAGGCAATTAATAGAAACATCGTCACCTTGGTATGTAACTTCACAGAAACAAGTCTATATTGATGTTATGCCTGGTCACACATTCCTGCTTCTCATGATGATTGTGCACGACTGTACACGATTGGCAAGGCTGGTTTGATTGGCATGATACGGTAAGAAATGACTGTCCCTCCCCTGGACAAACCCAATACATAAATACACTGACAGTAGCGCTTCAGGGCGTTTGTTCAGCTTCAGTTGGGTCAATACAACAAAACAACGAGGATTCCATAAGTTTCCATTCCCGTACAAGCCCTGTTTCATCACGTAAGGCCACATTGAGCCCCTTCACTTCAACTGCCTTGAACGGGACACAGTGGGGGCACAAATGGATAAGTCCTTGTCAATCGTTCTCAGAAAGCTTTCAGGTTTAAGCCACGATCAACACGATTTAGCCTTGTATATGCCACCCTAATACCGTTCACCTTAGGACTGCGTTAGGCCTCCACCTCACTATACTGAGAGCAGTGATTCTCCATGACAGTTTTGGAGACCCTTCCCATTCCCCAATGGTCATACATGACTATACAACGCTGATTCAGATCAAATAGTGCATGCTAAACCACGTTTTATCAGGATTATGACAATTGTGCAAAATCTCCATGAGAAATGGAATTGTGTGACTGGGGCTTAAGAAAGAGAGTCCTCTATGAGCACATGTGTACTCAGCAGCTACACATCAGTGCCAGTGTGCACAATCATGCATATGGCTACATCTACTTCAACATCCAAATATACCTAACTCTTGGTAAATGAACCTTAAACATCACAAAAAAACATTGTAGCCTTTGTTTGGGTGATTCAGTATGTTATCCTGATTTCACAACTCCTGATATGCCATTATTCCACTTTTAAGACACAAGATTTAGCTACTTTGGAGAACTAAAGATAGGATATTAAGGCATGGTATTAACCTGACATGCTAGATAGGCATTGGAGGAGGAGGAAGAACAAAAGCCTCAGAGTCTAAAGGAGACCTCAGTTGTTATTGCTTAAAGCTCAGCAGGATGGATCCACTTGATTACTGACACTGAATCAAGGTGATCCTGCTGCACTGCAAAGTCAGGATGGTATACATGGTGTATGCCTTGTCTCATTTTCTGGCAGCTGCTGACCACCTGCTCAGGTGCAAACACAGCCAAACAAAACAAACGGAGTGGTTGGAGTGACAGGCCTTCACTTTTTAGACAAAGAAACTTGAGTTTTATCCAGTTGCTCCTTTGTCCTTCACAGTGGTTCTGGCACTGACAGGCTGGCCCCAGGCAGAGGTGAGGACATATTTGATATTTGCCGTGTTGAAATATTGGCATTCAGAAGAGCCAGGCAGTGGATGCAGATTTGATATATGAAGAGCAAATCACTAAAACTAGCCAATTTTCAAGCAAAGGGATTTTGATGGGAAAAGCTATTTTTAAGGTTTACTTATTTTTTCATCTAAATCCAATTTATCTCAGTTCTGATGATGGGCTTAAAATTGGTTTTATAGCCATGGATATTAAACTGTGACATTTTCAATACTAAAATAAGCTTTTGGGACTCAAAAATTAAAGCCTAACAAATGCATTCCCATCAAGTTTGACCAGGAGAAGTATCTTCATGCTGTCGTACATCATTACTTTGTCGAACTTTCTTCTCTCTGTCAGCCAGAAGCACTCTCAAAATTAGAACAGAGTGTCTTGATCCCCGAGGGCATAACCTTGAAGAGGCAACGGAGCTGATCATCTTTGTGTGATCAATCTGTTGAGATGATTTATGATTGCAGTATTGATAGTCTGCTCAATAAACTGCAAATGTGGAATCAGTTTTGTTGATGAAGTGTTGCTATAATAGGACTTTGAGCTGGCTAATTCTGTGGCTTGGGATTGATCCATTTCAGGACTTCTTCAATAAAATGTTGAATGATGTCTAAGATTGGATCCCAAACTGTCTAATTCTGTTAGATTATATATAAAATTATAATCAAATGCCAGTTTATTTTCATCTTACTTTGCAAAACTGAGAAAAAAAGAATCACAGTGTGCCCTTGGAAAGCAAATTGCTTTGACTTTTCTCACAAGGAGACTGCTTTGAATTTATTCTTTGCTCAAGATAAATCTCTATTTCTCTTAGAATATCCGTGCTGTTCGTTTTTCCAATTTTGAATTAGAAACTCAGTCTGGAATTTTGTTCATTCCTATGCTCAGTGAGCTCGTCAAGGGTCTTCTTACGTAAGTAAGACTTCCAACTTCCATGACCTTTAATCTCATTTGGGAAAAATCTGAAGTGTTTGCTTCTCTTTCCTGTAGGGCTAAATAATATACTGTTTTAACGTTGTAATAGCAGTTTGCAAAGGTGCAATAATCACATAGTTATAGGGCTGGGCGATATGATATAACCTTATCTCAATATCACAATTAATTGAAGCTCTCACTTCGATTTTGAATTATCAACGATTATTTTATGCTATGCTTGAACAAAATTTGTGGTGTTCTGCAGTATTTACACTTAACTTTTTTCTGCTTGATGTCCTCTGCACTGATTCCAAAATGTCCCAAAACAACAGAGACAGCATTTTTCTTGGCTACAAGGTCCACTGATAGATTGGCGCTTGTCTCCTTCACGTGCTTTGCTCTTGTTGAAAGTGAATGCAGACTGCATGGAGGGGGCGCAGTCACGTGGCTTACACAGGGATAATAATCAGAATAATTGACATGAGCAAAAACACTTACATTAGAGGGTCTAAATATTGGTTTTGATTATTTTTTATTAATTGCCCAGCCCTGCATAGTTGTTTTCTTACCTTGACAATAACTATGAAAGTCAGTCTGATATCACCTTTATTTGGCTTCCTGAAATGAACCAGATCAAGTATTGTGTGTTTTCTGTCCACACAAGGAACATGCTACATGCAACACTTTTTGATAAAGTGGTGTTTAAGAGAACTTCTATTACATGGAGACCATTTTTTCTCATCATTCTTTGGCCCCCTCTATCCTAAAATACTTATTATATACAGTATGCCTTAACTATAAAATCTAAACCAGGGATTCTCAAACTTTTAATTGTTGCTTTTACTTGATCATTAATTTCACTACACTACAATAATTATGTCAAATTGAACTTAGTCTATGAATAAACTTAGAATGATGAGACAAATATACATCATGTAAGATCTATCTTTGAATGTGGAAGGCATCATGTGACCCCTTTTGGTGTCTTGTTACACCCCAAGGAGGTCCTGACCCTAATGGGAAATGTTAAGCCTCATACTGTCCTCGTTTACCTCCTTTACAGTGACAACCACAGATACTCAGCAGCGACCTTTAAGATGAAAACATGGGCCAGCTGATAGAGAATTTCTTTAAAATGTTGTCAGTAATGTAGATGACAAGGCACAGCATTTATAGGAAAAATTGCAATGCGTACAGTAGGAGGAAAGCATACCACTGTATATATTTTCCCCCAATACTGTTCAGCCCTACTCTCAGCTCCAGTTTACAACACAGCTAGTTCCTACCACAATGGTAACCAAATTTTCAAACTGAAGATCCAATATGTCGACATAGAATGGGAAAGACTTGTTATAATTCTTATGTAGACACAGATTTAATATTGCTCTCATACTAAAAAACGGGGTTGGAGTAAATTATTAAGATTTAGAGCAAATTCAGTGCTAAAGGTCTGCTTGGTGTGTCTCAAAGACCTAACCTGATACACCAGGTGGACTGTTCAATATATTTCACTAGTCCATCTGGGAAAGAGCCAATAGAACATGTTTGGTAATGGGCAGGACCTTTCGATAGCATATCAGGTAGGTGATTGGACAGCTGTTCTGTTAATCACATTCATTACAGGGCCAGTCAAATAATGTAGTCGACATTCTGCGACAGAACTTCTGCCAGTTCCTCCGACAGACGCAAGGCAAAACATGTAGGAAGTGGAGCAAAACTAGTCTTTCTATTGAGAGGTTTATAGAGAAGTTTGTATTTGTTTTTCATTCAAAAAAGAAATGCAATCCAGATCTGATAAAACTACCACTGAAGCTGTTAGCATCTATGCTAATCTCTGTACAGACAGTCTCCTCCTGCTGCACACTGCTACCAAAAGGAACTTTCTTTTAGGGGGACTCATAAAAGTTTTAACTATGACATAAAAATATTAATTCACTATAACCATAGCCCTTCCTTCAGGAGAGCCGACATCTCCACCAAAAGGATTTTTACAATGACTTTGTCAGGGCTGTGTACCATTTTTGTGTATTTGTTTGCGTCTTTTTACTGATCAAATGTTCGGCTATGAAGAATTAAGTGAGTGCAAGCTGTAAAAAGTCCACATCACCTCCTCGACCTTTAAACCTCAATTTCATGATCCTCAAGAGGTTCTTGAGTCTGATTTTCAAGGATCATTTTAATGAATAATAGAGGCGATTGAGTCTTTCAGCATGGAGGAATAAGCCTGATAGAAACATTTAGTGGTTGAATCATTCAAAGGAGGCTGCAGACCAGCCAAAACTTTGTCAGTTTTCAGGCAACAAATGTCAGGCTCTGCAGTTTAATGGAAAAAAAAATGGTAAGCAAGGGTTACTGGGCTTCTCTTATTTCCTCAAGATATTTGGGTTAAATTGCCAATAGAAGACAGTAAGCGAAGGAAAAAGCCTCTGCATCCAGGCATATATTCTTCAGTCCTGCTTTACACTCTGCACTCATTCTAGATGAACATTTCAACCCTGTAACATCTGACAAACCTATCTCTTTATCAGAGATTTTTTCACTTAGCAGAAGAAACTGGTCTATTGTACAAACTCTGATAACTTGACATTAAAAACGATATTGGTTTTATGAGAAAATTAATAATTAAATAATTGTGGAAACAAATTATTATATAATTAAAATTACCGAGTAACCGAGTTTGATCAACACACTGTGTCAATAACTCACGGTGATGCTGCTCTTTGCCTCGAAAAGCCAGAACTTTGTGTGTCTGCCCCTGATGAAGCAGCCGTGTCTCACAAACAGAGACGCGCATGCGCAGTTTGCAATGTTTAGTCTCTGAAGGTTTAGCAGTTCGAGCCTCACTCAGACTCTTAACAGGTACAACTGCTGTAACTCCTCGAGTAAATGAGCCGACTGAGAGAGAGAGACAGGGAGGATTCAGAGAGCCATACCTGAGTGAATTGAATGCGGTTTATCGGTATTTTCTTTGTAAATTATGTATAAAGGTTGAAAATAACAGCATTAGTATCAATCTGGAGTGTGGTCTTGCTGTTCTTAATATTAAAGAAGGAGGTGTGGAGGAGATCTACCGTGGAAAGGGGAGACCAGAGGACAGCCATGAAGGGGGCTAGATGCTTCAGGGACTATCATTAGTAAAACAAAAAATAAATAAATAAAAAGGGCTGGACATGGTCTAATATAACGAGCTGTAACATGGACACTAATGCTGCAGGCAAACAAAAATGTGTGAGTGTATGTAAAAGGTTACATTTGTTTTTGGCTGTCTAAAAACTTTGAAATGTTCATTGACAATTGTTTATGAAGAGAATCCTGTTAAAAGTACAAATTTGTTTTTTTCTTTTCTTGTAATTACACACTGATTAACCATTTATTACATAATAATGACGATACTTGCCAGAATTGTTTGCTTCTATTTCTCAGGAAAAGGGTTTAAACAAATTTACTTAAAGGACATTTTCTGACACAGTTATTGACAAAAAGACAAAAGAACTGTTTCAATTATAATATTAAAGGGGTTAAATAATTTCAAGACTGTGTTAAAGTACTTTTTGAACATTTTGAGCGCACTGCAACAGTACCTTGATAATAATGATAACCATAATAATTTTGGTCACAATAACCGTGATATGAAATTTTCATACCGTTACATCCCTAGTCTTGGGTTTGTTGTGTTAAAAACAGCAGTAGGTCTGGTATTACGATACAGGGGTGATGGTAGAAAACATCATGATATATTGTGCTGCTATAATTGGGGCAGTATATCACATTTTCTGTCATAGTGAACAGAAACATCAACAGTAAATGTAAGAGAGATTAAGAGTCAAATGGCTGAATTCAGGCTGACAACAGGTGGCCAGGGGCTGAACTACAGTAATAAATGTCTAGAATTATGAGAGTGGAGAATTTTTGTAAATGATAAACAAATAATATTTAGATGTTTCATTTTGAAATATTTATGAATACATATAAACAGATATAACTGTGTACTAAATACAGTATTGTGCTGCTAAATACCCTGATTAATGGGTGGATTGTTATTTTCTTCCATCCCCAGTTTGTCTTTCTTCAGTTCTTCATATTTTGTAGTTTCTCCTCCTCCTAAAGCCTTGATGAAAACAGACAATTTACTGATTTGACTCTTTCAAACAAAGTCATCACAAATGAAGACATTTATTGTGAAGAACTTGTCATTAATAACATGTTTGGATCATTTGAGGTAGTAATTATTGTAAGGAGTTACAGGACAGGCTTCAAGACAAACTGAGTCGATTCATTCCAGCACATAGCCTGTACCAAAACCCTCTGCTAGTGTCTGTACTCACTTTGTGTTTCTGAGATCTGCAGACATAACTCGAAGAGGAGAAGGCCTGTGTTGATCTGAATGTTTTGAGGAGGAGGACACAGTGAGCTGATGCCACTGACAAAATCTTTCTGTTTACTTCCTCATCTCTGTGGCAGGTCTGATCTATCAGTGGGGGTGGGGGTTAGGGTCTGAACTGTATTTTTCCATGACAAAAAAACACAGTTGACAGAGTTTATACCTGCTCACCACCCAGCTAAAGGCGTTCTGGCCTTGAGTCTAAAAGGCTGTTTTTCTAATGCAGTCTTGATGTTAAATAGGTTTGACATCGAGTAGGCTGTAGAATTGTAGAACAATACCTAGAACTCAAAGCAGAGAGTTTTTTTCTGTCCTTTAAGTGTGTTTGCTGGTAGCAGAGAGTCTGCTTGTCTCTTCTACTGAATGTTATAGTAAATGTGCTTGAACACTGAGGTGGTGCGAGGGTGAATGGGGACGGTAGAGCAGATTTTAGCGAGCATTTGCTGCCCGTGTTGATGTCTGATGATCTTCAGACGTGTATGAATGTATCCATGTGAGTGGGCTTTTTACCTGAGCCGTCCATCCTGAGCTGCGGCTCCTCCTGGTATGATTTTGGTAATAAAGATGCTGGGGTCGTCGCCCACATGGGGGTTATCTGTTCCTCCTGCTATGCTGAAACCAAGGCCTGAGTTACCCTGCAGTAGAAAATACCAACAGTTATTTTGTATTTTAAGAGGTTGAAACATGGAAAAGAGCTGTAATTATGTGTTTGTCTAAACTGGAAAGAAAAAAACGTTCTCTCACACTCACTCTCTCCAGTGTTATCTCCTCATACTCGATTTCCCCTTCTGTTCCATTTACCTATAAAAATCAAGAAAATTAAGAAATGCGGTCATATATGTCCCAGTTCCTGAATAAAGCACCATCATCATCACAAATCTTTGGAGTTTGTTTAAAGGGCAGAGAGCCATTTGGGCACCTGTTTGGTCTTTATTTTCAACTTTCTACACCCTTGTATTCATCTTCTGGCTGTAAAACTTTGCTGCACATCAGTTTTACTTCTGTAATTAAGGAAGTCTCGGAGGAAGAGGAATTAAAGAACTCCAGGCTTCACTGTTTTCGGTGCTGACCTAGAAAACAACTTCACTTATTGCTGTAGTAGTGCAAAAATACTGCTGTGTGATTTAAGGCCTTTCCCAGAGAAGCCTCATTCCCTCATCCTGCACAATGCACAACAAGGTGTTCAAAGCTTAAAGAAACAAAGATGTCATTGCTTCCTGTCTGTAGAATTAACAATAAAAAAAACAGAGGAAACCCTACTTTGATGACTAAGGAGTAAAATGAATCACTGTTATCTTTCAGAGTGAGTTGTACCTGGAAAGGAATGGGATTACTGATAATACAGAGTCAATATAAGCCACTCGGTTAGTTTTGTGATTAAGCCTAACATAATAATACAATAAAGGAAAGATTAAGCATAATCCTTACATATGGGGAGCCATCGAGTGTGTCAGTGTTCACCACCACTGGAGGAGTATTTCCCTGGAGGCAGAGAGAGGAAAAAAAACATTATTAAGAAATGGCAGGAATTCAAAGATGAGGCAGCTCCGCGATGAGCTCTCTCTATATCCCTGAAATGATCAGTCACAGCCAAGAGCCATTTTAGCTCTTAGCCATGATAACGTTATTCTCATTCTGCTATGGTTGTCAGGGTACTGATGGATAAAGCTCCGCTGG
Organism: Scarus forsteni; assembly: GCA_036419115.1. Lineage (NCBI taxonomy): Eukaryota > Metazoa > Chordata > Actinopteri > Labriformes > Labridae > Scarus > Scarus forsteni. The sequence goes on along the minus strand of JAZDUH010000011.1, from coordinate 14,945,384 downwards.
AGAGCCTTTTGTTAATTTTCACACAAGATGGACACAGAAACAGTTCATGCAAGCTCCCATGTTTTAACCAAATTCTTATCTTTTGCTTTGTCATGTTGATGTTGTGTAATTGAATTTAAGCTTGAATGTAGTGCTTCAAGCTAATCAGTTGTTTCCAAACAGATCTCTCTGTGATTAATGTGCAAATGCATTGGCAGCATGGAGACAGTTTCCTACCTAACTTGATGGACTATGAAGAAAACAAGGCATTGCCAAAGAGCACATTTAGACCATATTTTAATCAGTTACTGTAATTTGAACAATGCTGTTGTGATGATGTTTGGTCATTCATCACACTACAGCCTGTGTGGTGATATCACAGAAGGTCCTCCATGGAGAAGACAGGGACACTGAAGAGAAATGAGACAGAAATAGACAGGGGGAGGACAGGTTGGTTTGTTTTTCGTTTACTGTGAGTAAGTATCTGTTTTATTAGTGGTACTGGTGTAAACTGGGATGGGAATCGAAAGCTAATTCCAGTTGTTAATCAACAACAAATGGCTAAAGGAATCAATCGCATTTAACAGTTTTCTTATCAGTTCTTTGCACTTTGTTCTGCATATCTTGCTAATCAGAGGCAGTCAGAACAGACAACAACAAAGATGTCAAATGTGTAGTTATGGCAAGAGTCTAAACTGTGGCAAAATTGCGAACGGTTTTCGAACATACATCCAAATAACCGAAGATACTTGGTTATTTGTCACACTAAATGTCACACTAAACTCCCTCTGTTGGATGAAACGGCCCACTGCTCCAGGCGCCCTGATGTGCTGCTACATTCAACATTTTACATTCAAATGTTTATTTACTATTCAATGACAGATATTTATCCCCATATTCAAACTGTTATTTGAATAAAAGGTGACAGCTTCCTACAGGTATAAGGGGTTTAAACTGTCTTTCTGCACAACAATGTGTGAAGACCCCCAAAGAAAAATGTACCATAATCCTGGAAGCTGGTGTTCTTATATGCAGAGTACCGTTTCAAAACGTATGACAAAGTGTTACTGGTGAAGTCAAAGACAGAGCATGTGGTGGGTGTCATAGGAAAACAATAACCCAAGAAGACAAGTCCCTCATCTTTGCTATTTTGGGCACTTTCTGGGTGTAACTTTCCACTTGTTTGCTGTCTTGTGACACACCCTCTCAATGTTCATAGTCCGAGGGGGTCCAGACCCCACGTTCAGAGCCATGGAGCTAGAATACAGTGTTTCTTAGCATACAGTTATGGTTGTGAAGTACTGACCCGCAGCCCTTGTTGCTCTGCCCACCTCCTCTGGACACGTGTTGTCTTTTATCAAGTCTTTACCCTTCAACCGGCACTTCAAGACAATGTTTCCCTTAACATTACACCATTTTTTTTTTCATTCTAGTCTCATGCAGCAGAAAAGCTTTGGGGCCTATCCATGCCAATCTGCCCAGTGAGAAGTGTGGCCTCTTTCAGTCCATAAGGACTAGGATTTCATTTTAAGTGGCAGGGTTGTGCTCCTGTACTGCTGGTGGAATTTAGTACTTAATCTCATCTTTGGTATATTGGTTTTACTGGTAAAGAATAAAGCTTAGGTATAAAAAAACAGCACAAACATTGGAGTAAATGGTGCTTGACAGGATTATTTCACTTCAAGTCAAACATCTAACCTCTGCCTGCGGCTCTGATTTCTCTCCTTTAATGCATTTTTCCTACAATACATTTTCAAGCTTTCAAGGATTCACTTTCATCATCAAGCGTTGTTATGTTAAAAGATGTACACACACCATTATGTCCCGTTCTCTTTGGTGAGCACAGCCTGATTTCCCCATTGGCAGTTCTGCTTTTATTCCTGTCACTGTACTGTGCCACGCTGATTAGCATGGGAAAGACCTCAGCATCAAAAAGTGCTTACAGAGCAGCAACCAGCAGCATAAAATCAGCCCGCTGACCTTCACAGACCCGACAGTGCCAACTCACACAAACGCACACTGCACAGCCACACAACTCAATATATTTTATAATCTTCAAAACAACTCATTTTTTACCCAGAGATCTTTTTCTTATGCAATGGAAAGCTTTGTTTTCACTGTTCTTCATTTTCTCTCTGAGATATAGAAGAAGAAGAATACGAATAAGACATCCTACAGACAGATAAAATAGTTTCTGTGTTTACAGGCCTGTGTGAAGTTAAAGCTCCATTTTATCATTTTCTGTGACCAAAGTCTAATTTATACATCTGTGTCAAAGTTGCACTATAACCTATGCACTATGCACTCAGAGGGCTACTCTTGTAGCCTGAAGTGCATGTTCCCCAGAAATAACTGCATGTCATATCAACCAAAAACTCAAGCTCATGTAGGGCTGGGAGATGTGACCTAAAATGAAATCGCTGATTTCTTTCCACAAAAGTCGATTAACGATATTTACCAACTATTCAAAGCTCAAACTTCAAAAATTCAAACTTAAAAAAAACAGAAACAAAAAAAACACCAAATGACACAAAACTTTCATAGTCAAAAAGCATGCTGTAATTTTTCATAAAATGTTGGTCATGTAGTTCGAGCATAAACACTAAAGGATCAGCTATTTTCCCAGTATATTAATATGGAACCATCTGATCAATATTTAGCTGCAGTTAAGTTACAAAAGAGAAAAAAATAAAGATCATTTTTAAATCTTCTGCAGAAAATAGTTTGAATTCAATGATTTAATCAATACATTGCCCAGCCTTTAGCTCAAGGTCTGATTTTGAACACTAAAATGTAATGGAGAAGCAGCTTAACAAACCAGTTAGTCTAATTTACTAACTGAGATGCCAGAAGTTTATTTCCTCAGTCATGTCTCAGTGACCAAACAAGTGCTAAGGTTCCCTGCCCTCTGCCTCGGCTGATTCAGCAGTTACACTCTCAGCTCCTCAGATGTGTCCTGTAGTTTGCGCAATAACTGCAGTGTAATCAGCTGCTGCTCATTATTAACCAGCTATTTACTCTAACATTAAACACTTGGTTTCTGTCCCCATGGTTTCTTTCTTGAAAACAAGCAGTGATCTTGTCAGGACTGAAATACAAAATGCACTGCAGACTAATGTGTTTGGCGGAGTAATGCATCGTGGACACATGGAAGCACGAGTAAAGATGCTGAAAACAGTGCAGGGGACAAGAGCCTGAGCACAGATGCTGAAGTATTAGATCAGGCTCAATGGAAAGCATGACTGATGGCTTATAACAACACGACTTCTGCATAGCTGCACATCTACTGTAAACATTTTGGCCAGAGCTTGGCCTAAAGACTATAGAGCCACTTTGGATACTCAAAGGGCCTAAGAAAAAGTATTCTTACTGCCAGAGGGTCAAATTGTACACATAAAAAAATTAAACATTAATATTATTTATGAGGCAACAAGAAGAACACATTGGTAGCTTTTTCCTTACATGTTTTATCAGTACTTGTTCTTTAAACCTAGACACAAATTATAATTTGAATAAATAAAACAAAATTAAAGTAATTGAAAAACATATTTTTTCCTACCTTTGAAGATGATAAAGCTTATTTTTCTGCCTTTTAAATGCTTATAAAGCTTTTGTAAAAATAATTTACATAAAACCTTACATAGTATTTACTGATAAAGTACAAAATACAAGTATATAAAAATTATTATACATTAACTGATTTGTGAAAAAAGGATTTTATCTTTTTTTATGCATTTGATATGTTTGTATTGTGCAGCAACCTTTTCAAAATGCATACAAGCATAATTTCAGTTTTTTCCTCATTCACTGTTCTTTAATATAATCAACATCAACTTGATGGCTGCATTGAATGAGCAGTATCATAATCACTAATTTTAGAAAACAAAAAGCAAAAACAAAACAAAAAAACAGCCAGTTTTCACAAACTAAGAACCCCATATCCACCTCAACCCCAACAAAGGGGTAAGTGAAAGTTTCTACTAACATACTGGAGAAGCTCACAGGAACATTTTGGACGATGCTATATAAAAGAGTTACTCAAAAGTGAAAAATGCGTGTGAAATACTTTGTTGTAGACATTTTAACCACCCTATGCTCCAAAGCCTGTTGTCAATATCAAATGAGATCAGTCAAAGTCATTTTTGCCATGATTCTGATGTTCACGTATTTATCCACATGCAGTGAAGAGACATGAAAGTCTACCTCATAAAACCAACAGCCCCGCAACAATGTATGCTGTCTCTCTGCAACAGCTTGTGTACTGCTTCACCGTTTGGCTGTGTCCAACAAGCTGTGCTGCTAAACATTACCTCAAATTCATCCCTGTCCGCAGACAGAAATAATGAGTAGAGCCAGCAGAAATGTAAGCCCAGAGCAGGCACGCTCCCTGCAGGGATTTTTGACAGAGCTCTCTCCTGCTCCCTCTACTCTGTCAGGTCTATCAGTGTTGTGGCTGTTTGGATTTACGCTGTTTGGCTGCTTTCCTCCACCTACTGTATATTTTAACACCACCTTTTCAGCCAGGCGGTTCCTCCCCCAGGACTTTACAGACAGCACCAACATGCACTCTCAGACCAGGCCTGTCCCTCTGATTTATACCCAGCAAAACGAACCGTCAAAAATGCATATTTAGGATCAATTTAAACTTATTTTGATGTTTCTCTTTGCACTGGTTCACAGGGTTAGCAGTGTTGATGCATTTGGATGACAAGAGCAGTGGAACAGGGTTGGAAATGAAAAAAGCAGCCATTTCCAGCCAGTTTCTTGTGTCTTTTTTCAGTGTCTTCTAGATTTGTTTAACCATGTCAAAAATAGATTTTGACAGGGAAATATGTTAACTAAATGGCAGTTTTCAGATGTGGTCCTAAATCAAATACATATCTGATGTTTCTCAAAGTGACCTCACTCTGAACCGTCATGTCCCATTTAATCCAAAGTTTACATTATTGAAGTGAGACGTCACAAATATGCGCTGGAGGAGGAGGGACGCAAAACGTGATGCCAATGCTCTCCCCATTAGAGCTGAATGACATGGACAAGTTTAATATCTTGATATTCATGCCAGATATCTCGATATTGAAACAATATGATATGACTACGGGCTCGGTGAAAGCCAAGCGGTGCATTCAAGGGCAATTGTAAAAATGAAATTTGTTGTGACTTCCAGGGCTGTACATGCAGGGCGAGCATGGGGAAAACCATAATGCTTTTATTGTTGCTTATTCGATATTAATATCTTGAATACTCATGTTTGTTTTATTTCTTGATATAGATATGATAGTGATATATCTTTCAGCCCGGTGCTTCCCAGTGGGTTAGAAATGGAACGAGATGACTGCCTTACTTTTTTGATTGAGCCAGTTTCCTGTTACCCATTCCTGTGCATTACATTTTTATATCCTGTGCAATTCATTTTTACATATAAAATAAATGTTTATATTGTATATTTATTAGTACATAGAGTTTCAATTGCACTGTTCAGTAGAATAATATTCTATCTTTCTTATATCTTGCACATATACTTCCTACAACCAGTTTATAAGTATTTACTTATTCATTTTTTTCCTCTCTTTTTCTTTTTACTTATCTATCTGCTGCACTGAAAAAGAAGAAGCTCTCCAATGCTGTTGTACATGATAATGAAAGTAAAAGGGCATTCTGATTCTGATTAAATCATATTACTTACCCAACCTCATTATTATTGAGTGTCCCTTCTTCCTTATTGGTGTTGTAGTTTATTATGTTGTGGTTCTCTTTTCTCAAGAAATATGGCCTATGCCTGAAGGCATTCTGTTTCCTTTGAATTTAGCCGACCATTGCCGATGAGAAGAAAAAAATGAAATGTTTATTTAAAGCTATGTGACCATTCTGTTCTTTAATAAACATAATTGAACTAAAAAAGAGCACAATCTGGCACTAGCTGTCAACAGAGCTCTGTGAAACTTGTGCACATATGAGCTGTTCCCTCTCTGAGCTGCATCACAGTGCTGAGTGTGTGTGCACTAATAATGTGTTGGTGGGGCTGTTATTCAGAAAGTGTATTAATATTCAGTAACTCCTGAATGATGATTTTTCTGTTAATTCTCATGAACAACATGTCTGAGGCTCAGGACCATTCTGAGCATGCTCACATCCCTCTCGGTCATTTTTTACAGTCAGGGCAAAAACACTGACATGCAGCTGTTCAGTTAAGCCTGAGAATATTGGAAACAACAGCCGCTCTATGTGCCTGTTCTATTGTGATTAAGCAGAAATACTTAAGTGTCATAATATGGAGTGTGTGAGGTGGCACTGGATGCAGACCAGCGGAGGCATTAGAGGAGTTTTATACTGCGTGTCCTGCAAACCTGCAGTGGTTAACACATAAAAGTCAATAAGCAGGATATTGACCTCAACTTTATGACCCAATGTCACACTCCCTCTGTATTTTAATCAAGCAGAATATAAACTGCCCTCTGTCCTGCTTGTTTAGCATGAATCCTCTGCCCCTGTGTTTGAGGGAAGAGAACAGCGATCCCGGCTGCCCCTTCTCTCAGCTCTGTGCGCAGCTGTTAAAGAAATGCTAATGAGAAGACTTTTGTCGAGTGTTTAGTGACGTGCGGCTCAGATTTTTGTGCGTCAGATTGAGTGGCTGCTGAATTAGCTGCCTCGTGCTCATGTGTGGGTTTAAGTGCAGGATGTGACTGAGGTTTATTTGGACGCATAATATGCAGATTGCTCACTTATTGGCTCCTCGTTTCAGCCCACGTTTATCTGGAGAGTGCAGGAAAATGTGGTTGCACCGAATGTGTGGGCTGCGGTGATGCTGAGTTGGTGGGTACCTTCCACCTCTAGTCTGGTGAAGTGTTAAATAATTAAAAAGATATTAGAAGCAAACTCATATATACCTGCAGAAACAGGTGTCTTATGCTTTTACACTAGTTCGCTTTGAAAACAATATCGATTAGAGACTGTTGGTGCAGCAAGAGCTTTTACCTGAGTTATCTCAGCTGTTTATACTTATCGTGTTTACATGAGAACTTTAATTCCCCTTTAATTCCAAATAAAACTTAAATCCTCTTCAAAAAGATTAAAAATGACCATGTAAACCACTTATTCTAAATGAAAATGATAATTCAGAATTAAACTTAATTCCCTTGTCCTGCAGCGATGAGGCACAGGACGCTGATGTGAACAGGAAGGCCACCTGAAGCTAGCGTTGGACTCAATTCTATTTATTTAATTAGAGCCTTAGAAGATTTGGAAACAATGAAAGAGTGGATGGATGTAAGCAGTAAAATGCGGACCTCTTTAAAGCTGTAGCTTCAAAGTTGGATGAGGTTTCCCTGACAGACGCTGGAGACGCCGAACTGGAATTTTTCTTCCGGTAAATGTAAATATGTCATCATGTCACGTACGCCACCTGTCCAATCAGAACCATTCCCAACCCTCAGGCCTTGAATATAGGTGAATGAACATGTTTTCCATGCAAACCTTTATTCAGAATTATTACCAAACACGAAGGAGAAAAGTTAAATTCCAAATTATTTAATTCTAAATAATTAATTCTGGATCAAAAAAAACATCATGCAACTGTGGCAATTGACAGATCATGTCAATGACACAAAAAGTTCAGTCAACATATTTGGTCCGAATATTTTTTTTCTATTTAAAATGGTTTAATAAGTCACAACATTTTCATCGGCTGAAGCAGGATCTTGAGCTGGCAGTGCTCCTAATGTAGGGATGGGAATCAAAAACCAATTCCAGTTGAGAATCGTTAACAGCTCCATCAAAGAATCGATATCATTAATGTTTTTGCTAATCAATTCCCTTATCAATGCCATTCAATTTACTCATTCAGAAGTGTCAGAATTGTGGCTTGATTTTAATTACACCTACTGCACAACCTTAAGTGGGTGGAAACACCAGCAACTTGCAGAAGCAGATATCTATGCTGTGATGTATAATTGACATTGTTGCCACTGAAAATCAGACCATTTGCCCACATACAAAATCTGTAGGAATCGATAAGGGAATCGTTAAAGAATTGGATCGATTAGCAGGATCGTTAACAGTATTGGTATTGATAAAATCTTATCAATTCCCATCCCTATCCTAATGTAGGGCCTGATAAAATCCAGGATCAAGGAATCATGGAAATGGATGTTAAAAGTGTGATTCGACATAAACGTGAAATATCAGTAAAAAATTTTACGTAAACTTTTTTGTTCTGATGAAAAGCATCGTAACTCATGGGAAAATGCTCAGAGGAGGTCACAAAGGCTGGGGACAATGCATACTTCACTTTCCCTCCCCCCTCCTCCTCCCCTCATTAACAATACAAACATGTCGATGTGGTCGCCTGGGACACCAGTGAAGATGGCAAAGAAGCTACAAAACTCCCAGCGAACTCCAGAGTACAGAGCAGAACAGTTTCCCAACATTATTATGTGATAGGCAATCAAATGTTTATTTGGTCAACATACTGTTGATTGGACCTGTAAAGATACATGTGAGGAGGACCACCTGAAAAGTGACTGATCATATTTCATTTCTTTATACTGTGTTTCAGGGTTTAAAAAAAACTAAAAACAGCAAACTCTCAAAACATTAAGCAGATTTTATCGGGCCCTACTACTGGATAGGTAGGCTGAAAACATATTTCATTGTTAAATATAAATGTGTGTTTATTGTTGATTATGTAATGGTAGTTTATGAGAGAAAGCCATTTTGTGGCTCTTCTGAGGCTAACGACAGCTACAGGTATATCGCCTCTGCTTGTCATGGAAAGTTGTTCATGGATCGTTGCATGTTGTCTTTATGGTCCTTGAAGCCACTGTAGCCAATTTACTGAGCAAACTTTGACCACATGATGAAGTTGCTGAATATCTAGGGATGGAAATCAAGAACTGGTTCCATTCAAGAATCGATTACAACTCGCTTAACAGGTTGATTTCGTTGATACCTTCCACTTACAGGGCTTATCTACTATGTGGTATCAGCTCAAGCTGACTCAGCTTTACCTGGATGTTTTGGTTTTCCGTCAGGGATTATGCCGAGCACCTGACACAGGTTTGGTTTCAAGTGAGGTTCCAAATATACAAAACTTAATGTGATGTGGAGACACTGCTGACCAGTGAATGATCTGAGTATCTATGTGGATATCAGACACAGAAATGAAATGCCTCCCTTTGTCCACTTCATTATCCTTTATGACTTCACAAACTTTCCTTTGCTTCAGATAGTCTGCTGTTTAATGGAAACTAAAACTACCTCTGTCATCCCGATCAGGCTGGCCAGTGAACACACCATGATGCCTGCAGGCTTTGTGTACTTAGTCCTCATCTTGTACAGCATTGTCTTAGACAAAGACAGCAGCAGCGCTACAGTTTAACCGGTGAATGTGGTGACGCGGTAAAGTAAAATCAGGACTTTCAGCTCTTATTTTTTCTTTTTTAAACCTTTTTTGTAAGAATTATTCTAAACGTCTCATTCACCAGTTCACTATTTACAAAAAAAGTCTGCTAAGCAGTGCTTAACTTTGACGTTTTAGAGTTTAAACACTGTCCTACTCATAAATCAACTATAAAGATCATTAGAAATGGTAAGTTTAATGTTGCAATTGCAAACCATTAGTGTATTAATGAAGTTTGCAAAGAAATGTGTTGTTACACCCTCCCTTCTCTTCGTAGTTAAGATCAAGTTGAAATCGCTGCACATAAAACAGCAATTTTCTGGAAAGTTCCTTTAAAAGAATGCAATACATATTGCAGGAGGAAAAAAAAGCACTATTCTGTCTCTCAATACAGCCGTTTGGAAAATCACAAGAGCCAACAGGGGAATTGATAAAGAACTTAATAAAATAAAGAGAGCTGACTTCATTGGTTTTAGTAGGAACTATCAGTCTGCATCTATCTGTGCTTTGGTTTTCTTAGTTAGCTAATCAGCTTATATCCTGCTAACATTTCATTCTAACTTTAGTAAAAGCGCCCAGTTAGGATTGTTAAAACATGGCTGCTTTGTATAAATGACTAACATGACTCCCCTGCTGCATATAATGTGTTTGTGTGCTTTTTGAAGCACCAGCCAGTTTGGTTTTATGGTTTAATTTCATGGACTATGCTCATGTGCTTGTTGCCTGGAAATATAGTTTGTAAAATGTTCAGCAGCCAGCCTCTACACTGCTTAGAGGTAGGCTTTCTCCTTTTCTTTTTCCTCGAAGAAAATTATTAACGACCATCTTTAGCTGTATTTTTCTATAATCAGAGAAGCATTTCAAACCACATTGGACTTCACATTTTCTTTTAGATATTAAAGAACAATTGCAGCTTAAAAAAGAAGTAAAAGATGTTTCAAAAATGCCTACCAGCTTATGATGGCGAAGATACTTTGCTCTCCGAACATTATCAAGGAACCTGCTGCCCATCTTTTTGGCGTACCACACGGACATGAACATCCTGATCCAGTGTTGGGATTTAAATCACGCCTGACACTTGGAACAAACCCTGACCCTCACAAAATTACATTGCATCAAACAAGAGTCTATCAGACACAGAGTGCCCTCTCAGCAGTCCCAAAAAATATGATTTGCACAGGGAGCCATTTGGTCTGGAACCACAGCACCACAGAGCGACCAGATTGCCCCACTTTGAAGAGAGCCTTTTTTAAGCCAACACATGCCCTCTCAGCTCTGTGCTGCGCTCCATTCAAACAAAACAACAAGAGTAAAAGCATAAGACACACGAATTCTGGGCATAGTCTAATATTTCTGGAGAGAGAGCAGCCTCATGATGGTCTTCTTCCTGCTGAGATGTCCAAAAGGCTTCATTCTAAAAACTCCTTCACGATCCTCCAACCTAGAGCTCCAGTTATAGAAACCACTCATTGCTGATGAGGCTCATCCATATCAGAGATCCAGTGGTCCTTTCCCCAAAAACCCTTCATCCGGAGTAAAAATGAGCATTCACTAACACATCCTCTCGCTCTGTGTCATCTGTGGCAGTGGGCTGAGATAGTGCTGCCTCCTGCTGCTGGTCTGTGCTCAGTGAGAATGCAGTTCATATTTTCTGCTGCTACTGTACCCCGCCCACCCTCTCTGCACAGGGGAAGAGCAGCGGGAAGGAAAGTTTGATGGCAATTACTTAACTGTCTCTCAGTATAATGTCTGCCCTGGCCATGCGAGAGTGGGAGGAATTATACTTTGGCTGAACTTTGAAGGACAAGCTGCTCAGACTGGCCTGACTTGTCTTGGGAGCACTTGAAACTGAGAGGCTGTTGGCCAAACACAGAGCTGGCAGGAAAGCAGGGGAGGCTGCAGCCTGACAACAGATTGTTTCAGAATGTCACCCATGTGCAAGAGCTAGGGCAATTTCAAGTTATAAGCTATACCGACATATGTATTTTCTAACAGAAGTAAGATTCAACAATATCCTTTTATTAGTAAAGTTTATATTAGGGATGAGATAATACAAATAACCCATGTCTCGTAATGTTGCTCATTTTTAGGTCACGTTTTTGATTCTGACAGATTGAGCCATTGGACTAGGGCTGAACAATATAAAGAAAAAAATCTAGTTGCGATTTTACTGGCAATATTGCGATTTCAATTTGATTCACCGTTTTCTTCAAATCAAGCTTCAGTGCAATACTCACTGTATTTACAGTTTAGACAACAGTAAGGGAATTGTTGATCAAAACCACATAATTCAACATCTAATATTGATGATAAATAATCTGTTATTGTTATTAAAGGGATTCTCCAACTTAGGGCTGAAAGATTATCGTATCTACGTTGTAGTATCTATATCGAGATATGAACATTCAGGATATTACTATCGAGAAAGCAACAATATCAGTAATGTAGATTTCCCCCGCGCTTGCCCTGCATGAACAGCTCTGTAAGTCACAACAGTCTGGCATGAGTATTGAGATATGAATTTTTGTCCATATCGTTCAGCCCTATTCCAACTTCTATTTTTTGTGTCTTGCCTTACTCCTGAGTCCACGACAAGCAGATAGACACCATTTTTCAACTGTGCGTGCAGTAACAAGGAAGAGACGCATATAGCTCGCACACTGCTAACTAGCTTATCTCAAGTGCTTGGGAGTCAATGGGAAGTATCAGTCTGCCTCTGCCTACAATCATCACATTTCAGCAACTCTTAAAGGTCCTGTGTGCTTGTTGTGACTTGTTTTTTTACTGCATTTTGTTATGCTGCGTTATACTGTGCTATGTTAGATTATCTTCTACTATTGTCTAATTATCTTCTTCTACTCCTCAACCGAGGCTTTGCTTTGTTACCCTGGTTACCAGCAAGTCTGCGGTGGAGATGTGACAATTGCCAAAGAGTTGACTCTTTTGAACTGCTCTTTTAAGTGAACAGTGAGAGCTGATTCACAGTTGTGAGTAAGCCGTTCATTTATAATTAAATGCAAATTGCCTGAAAATTTGTAAAAAAAAAAAAAAAAAAAGTATGTGTTGAATATTTGACACAACAGATCCTGGATTAGTCAGGAGCACTGCAAAAAAGATTTTAGCCTTGGTGATCACATGATGGCGTTTTCTGAAACCGTGATTCTGATCTAAAAATGATAAATCTCTCAGCCGTGCACTGGGACTGTTGTGTTTTGGTATTTAAACTGGAGGGAGCTGTTTGAATTGAACACAAACAGTGCAGCAGCACATCAGGGCACCTGGACCAGTGAACTGTGTGATCTTACAGGGGGCGCTCTCAGTGAGTCTTTGGGTCAGTCCCTGTTCTGCCCCTTAGCTCTTCTCCTTCGTCTTACTCCTTCCCCTTAGCCCTCTGTTTTGAGGGTCAAGGCGAAGGAGTGAAAACACTGCTGAGGAACGAACACCACTCGATTCCCGTGACATCATCACCCAGAGCCGCTTGCTGGCTGTGACGTAAGCAGATGGGACAATAATTGTCGCAACAGGTGCAAAAGCTAGCTTGCTACAATGAAAAAATGATAAAATACGACCAACAATTCAAAACATTGATGGATATTCACTTTATGATTTAGTAACCACTTATAATTATGTGCTTCCTTCTGACCCCCCTCTGCCTCGTGTCAGCGGGCTCAGTGTATTATGGGAAATTCTCACACCCCTTCATTCCAAGTAAAGTCCCGGTCTGTCTCTGATTCAAGGGCTGTGTAGTATACGCAAAACCAAGGGGTAAGGGGAAAGACAAGGGCGAAGGGGTATAATTTGGACAGACCCTTGATTATTCTCATGATTAGACATAGGACTTGAGAATAATTTAAATATCAATTCCATTATCAATTCTGCTTATCAATCTGGTTCTTTATCCAAAGTCTGTATGGAAACAAGTCGACCTTTGCAGATTTTCAACCGCAACAATGCAAAACACATGACACTTCTGATATTCACTGATATAGTTTCTGCAAGTTTCTTGTGTTTCGACGGACTGACGGTTGTGCTGTAAGCTTCTTTTTGGCCAAAATTTAGCCCAAATTTTTCCTCCTGTCTGTGATTTTTTTGATTCTGTGTTGTTTTTTCTGCTGACTGCCTCTAACGAGGGCGTGATGTCTCTGATTTGTGAAACATGCAGAACAAAGTGGAACAGATAAAAAAGAAATTGATAAGCGAAAACATTCATGATATTGATTCTCCAAAGGAGGTGCTTTTAATTCTCCACCAGAATTGTTTTTCAATTCCCATCCATCCTCATGATGCTGTCTTGACCTCAGTAAATAAAAAATTAACTACATTTAAAGATGAAGAAAGAAAAGCAGCATAGTCTCTCTGAGAAGACAATAATGACACCGTAACATTGGAGGGGTGCTGGGTGAAGGATTTTGGTTCTACATCATCGATGGCAAAGTTAAAAACCAAGACCAGGATGTGTGTTAATTACATGTAAAAATGTAGGATTGCTCTTCAAGGAAGACCCATGTGAGTTGGTGGAGGAGATCTCACAGTTCAGAGGTGTCAAGTGTTCAACACTATGAATGTTCAACACTTTGAGCCCTCAGTCTTCATCAGGTTGATGTGGTTGTGTTCCTGGTAAATTTAATCAAAAATAAGTCAGCCTCTTTTTTTTTCCTGGGAATTGTGATGTTTTGAATTTTAAAGCTTTTGAGATTCTCTACTTTTTTCTCTCTTTTTGTGTTCAGAAAAGTATTTTCACGAGTTTTTTAGAAAGACTGCAACCTCCATAACAGGCCTTCTTCATATTTTACTTACATGTGGTATTACACCAGCAATATTTTAAATTATTGGGATTCTTGCAAATCAACCTACTTTAAAAATGCAAAAATCCTGTTACAGAAAAATCAAAGAAAATTATGCTTCATAATCATAATTAGGGATTGGAATTGAAACCATTTTGATGATACCAATGCCATTATCAATCTTGCTTACCAGTGCAGTTCTTTATTAGTTCTCCTATTGAGTCCTGTGGACTTTGTGCACCAAAAACATCAGATCTACAGGTTTTCAGGGTTAAAGGAAAAGTTCGGTTCCTGCAGCTTTTACATTGTTTATAGAATGAAGAACAACAATATACTCACCCAGAAGGCTTTCCTGATGCAAACGGTGCTTCGGGAGATATTTAGATCCAAAATCGAGCAGCGGACATCAATATAATGGTAGCCTGTAGGGCATGGATCGCTGCTCCTAAAAACTGCATTAATCGTCCAAAAACTCATGTTTTTCACCAATATTCTCTCATTGTTTCAGGGAAGATCGGCAGCTACAATCAACTTTCTTCTTCCAGTTTTGTGCAAAATGGACGAATGTCTATGGGATGAAGATGTTGTGGAGGAGGACTTTGAATATGATGGACGTCCTTACAGTTTGGAGCCACAGTATACAGATAAGGAGCTTATAGAAATGAGGAAGCGATCGCAACGCTCCAGAGAGTACTGCGCATGCGCGAAGAGCATGTAAACAAAGTCGTCAGTTCAGAGGTTAGTTCAGCCACACAGCGCTGTGTTGAGAGACACAACCTGCAATGGCGGTCCATTTAATCATGATTTTTTTTTCCTGGAATATTGGTGAATTTTAAACATGAGTTTTTGGACGATTAATGCAGTTTTTAGAAAGACTGATCCATGCCCTACAGGCTACCATTATATCGGTGTCCGCTGCTCGAAATTATTGGGATTCTAAATATCTCCTTTAAGCAAAAATCCTTTGCAGAAAAATCAGGAAAGCCTTCTGGGTGAGTATATTGTTGTTCTTCATTCTATAAACAATGTAAAAGCTGCAGGAACCGAACTTTTCCTTTAACTACACCAAACACATGGCTGTCCTGATGTTTAGTGCAATGCAGCCAAGACAGTGACTCAGCATAGTGTTGGTGTTTCCATCATGGACATAATACACATCATGTTGTGTAAAATTGAGCCAATGTTTCAACTACTTCACTCTCCTGTCTGCCATGATTATTTCTCTGTTGCCCTTGAGCTGATGGCATCTGCTGAGTGCACAATGTCCTCAATCTGTAAGGCAGCCAGGTCCTTGTGAGAGGAATTGATAAGGGAATCACCAAATAAAAGACTAATGATGTTGATTCTTTTAGCTATTTGTTATCGATTCTCAATTGGAATTGGTTTTTGATTTCCACCCCTCATCATAATCAGCAAAAATAAGTACAAATAATCATTAAATGTTTGTAACTTTGCTTTTGGTGAAGACAGGGAAACGATCTCTTTTTCCCAAAATGAAACATTTGAAGGCAGTGTTAAAAGAAAACATTCTAAAGGACCATCAGAAGCACCGAAGCTCCTCTGGCAACAAAAATCATTTAGAAAACAACACAGGTACAGAAACAAGACTGATCTGTGAGAGAGAATATGATAGAGATTGTAAAATGGGTATGCAGCCTTCCAAACCCACATCCCCTCTCAAATATACTCACAGAGAGTAACATGTGCTCCAAACAGACTTATGTAAGGACATACTGAAGGACAAGCTTACAGCTGACATTGTCTCCTTGTTAAATCTAAAATCCTTTCTACCTGAATAACTTTCCTCCCCTTCATATTGCAAGGCCCTCTCCATCAGTCTCACTCTGCCATTCAGCGTGAACAGCTCTCTTCTCCTCTTTTTGCATGCCTATATTTTTTCCTCAGTCCCTCCCTCCTCTTCATCCCAGAGGACCTGAGCTGCTGCTGCACTGTAATTACATCGAAGCTGCAGGGACATATTTAAACATTTATTAAAGAAAAGTAAGGAGGACGGAGAGAATGAAGATAGAAAGCAGATATGAAGCAGACAAGAGTGCGAGGAGAAAGGGGACGGTATAATGGATGTCTCTGGGGGAAACACGGTGGGGAACAGTAATTGAATCCCTGCATTAAAAACAATCGCTTCCGCGCCACACTGGAGTGTCAGACACCGTACAAACAGGTTTTGTCTGAGGAGGATTTGTGTGAAAGCGTTACGAATGAAAACAGTTGGGGAGGAGAAAGTGACAGGCATCTTTTATTATTAAAAGAGACAGAGTGTAAGATAAAATGGGTGCAGGGGGTCTTTAGTAAGCACTTTGTGCCTGCTGGTCCCCACTCCAAGCTTGTCTAATAAATGATTGATGGCATTTGTATTACAGAATGTTTGCAGTTCAATAACTCCAACCTGTTAAGATAAATGTATCTTTACTTGGTAAAAAGCATTTCTCCTAAAGAAAATGTTTAAGACTCTGTCGGGGAGAGACGTCGAGCCCTTCCTCCAGGGTCGTTACCGGAGTCACACATGCACAAAGAGAGGAGCCACCTTTTATGTAGCTATGTGAAATTTATGTGAAAGTATCCTGAAAAATGAATTTGGCCTGGCTCTGCTCAATAATTAGATGCCTCA
Source organism: Scarus forsteni (assembly GCA_036419115.1). NCBI lineage: Eukaryota > Metazoa > Chordata > Actinopteri > Labriformes > Labridae > Scarus > Scarus forsteni. The sequence continues at coordinate 14,928,595 of JAZDUH010000011.1, read as the reverse complement.
GGGATTCACTGCAAACTTAAAGAAATATCTGCAACACTGACAGTTCAAGACCCCGAGCTCATTAGCTTTGCAGCACTTTTTAGAGGCAGCCTTTTTAACAACCTTTTTGCCCGCTCTATTATTTATTGTACCAGGAAGAAGAAGAAAGAATTTGCTTCTTGTGCAGAAGTTTCTTCCTTTGTATCTTTTTTACACTGTTTAATATATGATGTTCTTCATGTCTTCTGTATCTAGAGCATGATCTTTAAATTCTACTCAACGCAGAGGAGTAAACGACGTCACTGCAATCTGCTGAACACTCGGCTTGTCTCCGCACACAGAGAGGAGGAGATACGAAGTTTAATTAATATGAGCTCTGATCAATATCAAAAGTTCTGCAGAGAGAGAAAAAAATCTTATTACATTACGCCATAAGTTTAAAACTCTGTCGTTTGAAGAAAAAGCACCTCTTTGCTAAATCATGTGCATAACCTGCAGACCTCCTCTCTCTTTGCCAAACCATTGCAGTGCTTCTAGAGACAATTGTACCCATAAATCAATGGGGCCTCAAGTGGAACTGGCAAAGCCCACACCATTAGAGCAATAAAGAGACAGACTGACGACACCGGCTACACACCAATGACAACCACACACACACACACACCCACACAGGCATTACTGTAATTAGACAGTTCATAAATTTAACCTAATCAATGTAGAAAATTAAATTCATGCATGTCCAGAATGAAGTGTGTCTGTTTATGTGTCAAGACATGTCTGAGCGAGCAGACTGTCCCATATGATAAACAGACACGGTGTGTGTTCAAGGTCACAGAGACAGAAATGGTCAATAGTTACAAGAGGAAGTATTTTTTAACACAGTAACAGTGAGAGCTATAAGTCGACATATTTCACCTTCCACCCATTTCAATGCCTTAGTAAAAGCAATTCTTTATTAATCCTAGTATTGAATCTTCTTACATGATTTGTACGTGATTTTGTACATGATATAATTTTGTTGATTATTTTCTTGTATCCAGTGCTGACAGTTTTGTGTTTCTAATAATCAAAAAATTGCAGACAAACTCGGCTATGTCCTTAACCTTTGTGCTTGAACTTTCAATCAGTCTTCACTTTACAATAAAATGTATCTTTGGTAACGATTTTAATGAAGCTACTCTTTCTAATACATCATATTGCTAGACATGTTTACAAAGCAAGGTATTATGCTCTTCTAAAGTTGTAGTATAATTGTTATAAAACAAACTAAAAGTAAGTTGTATTTTGCATTTATCTATGAAAATATCTTGATAAGAATGATTTAATATGAATTGATTGTCATGGTTCATTACGATAAATATATATCACAAGGCCAAGCATGTTAGAAAGCTGTGTATTTGTATTAATTACTGTTAGTGTTTAAACATTAAATCCAGATTTTTTTTAAATCACAGTTTGATCATTTTTTACAGCAAGATTAATTTCAGAAGTCTACTTTTTATTCTTCAGCTTTATCTAGCTTTTATGTCTTACAGTCTCAATTTGACCTTTAAGGTTTTTAAAATAAAAATAGCCAGCACTGATGGAGATCCCTGTATAAGTATTTAATGTTGACAGATACTAAATTGTCTTGAATTTGAACCACTGATGGCTAGAAATGTTGATCATGATAAGTTAAAAAAATAAAATGTTAAGATTAAATTCATCAGCATGTAGTCTGCATTTTATGTAGATCTTATTTTTTCACTCAGAGCATAATGACCACTTATGGTGATTTTTTTTTAACCACAGTGGATTATAGTGGTCTTTACAAAGTGGTGTAGTTTTGTTAAAATGTATATAAAAAATGAATGTCTCAGTAAACTTCAAAGCTTTTACATTAAGTGACCTGTTACTGTGTTAATTTAATGTCTAACCTTATCAATCTTTATCAAATGCTTTACTTTTTTCAGATTTTATATTTTCAATTGTTATAAGCACAATTCAACTTGTCAGATGTATGTTTATAGCTCGTTAAACAGTTATTATAATCACCTATTATTACTATTATAAATAATGCACATGATTGTGACTGCTTTTAACACAAGTCTGTATTATAAGCATGTTATAGTACCTTGTATTAACATGCATAGAATGTGTTTATAATGCATCATAAGAGGAGATTCTTAGAAAGTGCTGCCCTATCCTTAAAACTGGTGTTAATTGCGCTGCCCTTGACCTCGAGCTCCATTTCAAGATCTGACCTTTTCTAAGATGCTTTTCCTGTCATTAAGCATGCAGTCTGCATTGCATGCAGATTTCCCATTTTGATGTCTGTTAATTATATATGAATATTTTTCAGATATTGTTATAACCTGTTGCCTGTAGGGCTGGGTATTGATTCAGATTTTCTGGATCGATTCGGTTCAATATTACAAGGTCTCAAATCGATTCGATTCATGATTCAATTCGATATTTATTCAGTCTTGGATATCTTAGTTAAAATAGTGCTGTAAATTTAAAAAGTGACCTTTTGACCTGGTACATCATTAAAAATTGTTTTAACATGAAGAACCAAACCCAAAGCAGTTACATTAATCATATTTTAATGATTTGCATTAATGCATATTCTGCATATGACTTTTTTGTCCAACTCGCATTTTCCTTTGTACTTGTTAAATCTAAAATACTGTACATCCAAACATCAGCTTTAAACTTACCAGTGGTGCCCATAAAGTGCTTCCACCATGTTTGTTTGCAGTAACATCTCATGAGATCTTGATCAGTAGAAAGCAACGCTAAACGCTGATCACACGAGACTAGCAGGGTTGATACCACAGGCTGCTTCTCTGCACATCCAAAGAAGAAAAAACTACCCTAATTAAAAGATCGAGATTTGGATTTTATGGATTGATTATGAACCAGTTAAAGGAAAATCGATTTAAATCGATTAAATCAATGTTTTTAATCCAGCCCTAGTTGCTTGTACTTATTCTACCCATATATTATATTGTAATGCAGACTCTAACAATTATTTAGCTTCCTTCTACCTTGTTAATGACCAAAAATCAAACATAGGAAAGTAAAAATGCAAATAAAATCATGCAAGTTAAGGAATAAAATATAGAAATGCAAAATAATGGTGACAAAAAATAATAATAAAAAATGGCAAAATAAAATTTAAGCTACTCAAACAGTAAATCAACAAAATATATTCATAAAAAAGCAGATTAAAAAAATATTAAACCATAAATTTAAACAATAAATTTATAATAGTTAGACACTACATAGCTGGTGGCCAATATTCATGCCTGAGATTTAGAAATGAATACATATTAAGACTAATATTATACAGTGGGGCTACCTAGAGATATTGGTCATCGCCTTTTAATCTTTTTTTTCAAAGGCTAGATGAACCTGAGAATTGCACACATTAATATTGTAACAGGAAAAACATCCTGGAAAAGTCCAGGAAAATTATTTCTAAAAGAGTGGGAGCCCTGATAAGACAGCAAAGGCCTCTTTCATTGTCATCAGGCATGATGAACAGTGGGACACTGACACCTACAGGCTTCATTCTGTCCTGCAGAAGAGGTTTCATCTGTCTGTCAAAGCCTCATGCTGACCGATGAAGTCCTAATGCTGTTATAAACTCAACAGAAAAAAATGATTGATTCAGTGATTGCTCCTTTTTCTAACAAAAGCAGTGAAGTTTTAATTTAATTTAAATAATCTAAGGGTAAGTTTTATGTGTCACTGAAGGAATGTGGTTTCAGTTTATGGCAAAGAAATCATGAAAACACTTTTCAGTATCAGTTTTGTGAGTTAAGACTCTAAAAAACGTCTCTGAGTGTAAGCAGACCCAGTCCATCAGACAGTGGAGGCTTGAATGACAATGAGTACGAGCACATTGATATAATCATCCAACAGATGACCTCATACTCAGGCAGTACAGATAAAATGGTGTTGAGCGGGAAGATGTCTGTCTGCAGTCAGACAGTCAGACTTTAGGAGACAGGAAGTGGGGACACAAATCAGACTGATGAGGATGACGGATGATGGGACTGCCGGTAGGTTTCGAGGCGACGGAGCAGCACGGATCGCTGTACTCTTACCAGTGTGGAAACAGCGGAGGTGTACATTGGAGTGTGTCCCGTAGACATCAACACAGGCTGCAAAACAACAGAAGGGAGAGGGTAATTGTGCGGGGGCATGCTGAAGGGTACAGGGGGAGAACAACGGGTACCACTTTGTCTTCTTTCTTTATTTATTAGAGAGGATGTGGACAAGTTAATCCATGAAGCTGTCAGAGCTCGACTCAAACTGGGTCAGAGCTATCACTATCAAATATTTAAACTGAAATATATCATTGATGAAAGCTGTAATAGGTGTATTCTATATGCTTTCATACAATAGTTTAACAGAAAGATAGTTTTTATGCCTAAAACACACAATAACAAACTCTATACTCTTCAACAAGAAGCATTTAATTTGCTGCTCATTCACAAAATCTATTCAGATAATTAAAAAAAGATGAACCCTGCTGCACTGTCTGTGACAAAGTTAATAAAAGTTTATAGAGGACTGAAAACATGATAGAAATATTATGCAACTGCGAATATATTGCAGTTTTATTATGTTATCAACGTTTTTAAACAGGATAAGTGGTAAGACAGTTTTTTTTATTAATAGTTCGTGTTTTAATTTTTCTTGTGACCTCATCTGTTTTTTTTTTTTTTGTTGGTACAATCTTGAATTAAATAACACTGAAAAATAAAAGAAAAAAATACACAAGTGCCAGGCGTAATGCTTGGTAAAATTGTTTCACTGTGAGAACCTGTTGCAGTTATTTAATTAAGTCTACACAAACTGTTTAGTCTTAAAAATTATTCACATCCTATCTCACTGAGGAACATTTATATTTATATACCAATGCAACAAAAGAAAAAGATGTTTATTTTTTGTTTTTAAAATGTCTTCTCTGTGACAGTGTTCTTCTATGCACAAGACAAAATTCTGCTGAACCTGGACTTTTACCTATTCCTCTCTCTACAGTGGCAGTAGCTGCCTAAAAACGCTGGTTCCCCTTTTCTGGATTGTGGATAAACTCTTTGCAGTCTGGGTTAAAGAATCTGGTTCTTTATACGTCTTGTGAGCTGCAATATTTTTGATACTATTGAAGGGAAAATTTCATTGTGTTTTTTGAAAATAAGGCATTGAAATGTAAAACCCAGTTGTAGAGTCATCTGGAACTCGGCACCAGGCAGTATTGAACTGACTATCAACCAATCAGAGCGGACTGAGCTGATGTGGAAGTGGGGGACACTAAGAGGCAGTGCTGAGCTCTAACAGAACATTTCAGACATACGGAGCATACAGGAGGATCAGGGATCCTGAGGTGATGAAAACTACAGGTTTTTTTTGACCAGTTGAGATAAGGCCTGAAAGAGACAGTATATTATTATTTAATCTATATTGAGAAATGAACATTCAAGATATTAGTATCAAAAAAGCAACGATATAAACAATATAGATTTCCCCCGTGCTCGCACTGCATGTACTGTTCTGACAGTCGCAACAAATGTCATTTTCACGATTGCCCTTGAATGCACTGCTTGGTTTTCATCAAACCCGGCGTCATATTCTGTCATATCGATATCGAGATATCTGGCATGAATATCTAGATATGAAATTTTGACCATAGAATTCCGCCCTAGTAGCGATTGTAAAAATACTCTAGCATTCATCAAAAACCGGACATATGAACCTAAATTAAAGCAAAAATCATGCTCTACTACATACAGCATTTGGTATTTCATAGTTTATTTTTAGTTTAAATTGGAGGCAGTTCCCAAGCACTGCCTAAATTAGACAAATATCTTGGCGAAAGATAACAAAAGTTAAATAAATGTACTCAAAATCTTTCTATCTTTTCTCAACCAACAATTTTGTTCATTTTAGAGGGTTTGTAGATCATTAAACCAAGGTTCTTTCTGATAATGGACATTTTACCATTTAAAACATTTGGAATGCTCAGTATCTTGGAATGTAGCCTGTGATTTAATGCAAGACAGCAAGTGATAATTTGTCTGTGATATTTAAAAATTAAACCCAAAAAATATCATTTCCTTGGAGTCCAGGTACTTCTATTTTTGTTGCCATGGTTTGGAAATGCACAATGAGATGAATCTTGTTTTTCACCATAATCATGTCCAAATTGGAATCATTTTATCATCCATTAATTTATTATTTACTGAAATAAATAACTTTTTTTGTATTATGCAACCCTATTCAGATGTAGCACCAAAATATAATTTTAGGTCCACGTTCCTCAGTACTGTTACTTGTGTTTTAAAATACACTCCTCTGTCTGTTAACTGTGTATAAACTTTAACTCACACTTATCTGTTTTCAGGTGGGATTGTGATTTCCGTTGCAGCAGTCTTTATTTGCTCAGCTAACACAGCTTTTCTTAACAATACATCCTGCACCTATACATTTTACAAACAGCAGCAGTGCAGCATTTTTACATGTCAGGAGCCACTTCTCCTCCCACTGGAAAAGTTTGGATATTGCAGCAAAACACGTCATTAAAGTCTGAATGTTTGGACAGCAGGATTTGCTGATCCAGGTAAGAATCCCTGGGAGGTGGATTCATGCTGATCTTGATACTTACTGATATCTAAATTACCTTTTTGATAACAGTGATACCTTTTATCTTAACAGCTCGGCTGTGCAGCACTAAAGCAGCTGTAACAGTGGCAGAGAAAGGGGGCGTTCAGTTTGTCCCAACTTTCTGACATCAACTTAAGAGAAACAGCGCAAGACACATGCAGGCAGAAAAGTGCAGGAGGGGTTGTGAAATGTTGAACATTGAGGGAGAACACATGACTTACAGTATCTCACAAAAGTGAGTACACTCCTCACATATTTGCAAATATTTTATTGTATCTTTTCATGGAACAACAGTGAGGAAATGACAATTTGATACAGTGTACAGTAGTGAGTGGGCAACTTGTATAACAGTGTAAACTTACTGTCCCCTCAAAACACCTTGACACACAGCCATTAATGTCCAAACTGCTGGTAAAAAAAAATGAGTTAAACCCCTAAGTGAAAGTGTCCAAATTGAGCCCAAAGTGTCAATATTTGGTGGCCACCATTATTTTTCAGCTCTGCCTTAACCCTCTTGGGCTTTGAGCTCACTTGAGCTTCACATTTTGTCACAGGAATCCTTTTCCACTTCCTCATCACATGACAGAGCAGGTGGATGTCAGAGACCTTGCACTCCTCCACCTTCCTTTTTTGAGGACATCCCACAGATTCTCAGTGGGGTTCCTCATTGTTGTCCAATAGGGCTGAACGATTTGAGAAAATAATCTAATTGCGATTTGTGATTTACTTTGCAATTGTTTTAATGTTCCTCATCTTATGTATTCTCAAACAAACATAGCAGTAGATCTTTTTATAGTAAAACCAATATGATATTAAATTAATCTAAGGATAAAAGATTTGAGAAAAGGTGGAGAAGTGAAGAACAGAAGCAAAATAGGTATGAAATTGTAAAACTGGGTAAAATGGTGTGAAAGTGAAAAAGGGTTCATAAATAGGTGCAAAATAGGTATGAAATTCCAAAAAAAAAAAAGGGAATAATTGGCAAAAACATCCAAAAGTGGCTTAGGAAATTGATTATGGCAGCAAAATTGGGAATTAAATTTGAACCATGTAAAAATTCCAAAAATTGTTCTGACAGTGGCCAAAAAAAGACAAATGGGGGCAAAACAGGCATAAAGTTGAAAAAACTGGGTTAAAAAAAAAAGGTAAAAATGGTCCAAAAGTGGGGAAAAAAAGTGTATGAATAGAGGTAAAAAAATAGGCATGAAATTACAAAAAACTACATCACAATGCCAAAATGTTCAACACATTTGGGGCTAAAAATATTGAACCTTCTGCGATTTGAAAATTGCAACAAGCCATATTGCGATTTAATCTAATTTGCAATTTATCGTTCAGCCTTATTGTCCAATGAAAAGATCTACTAAAATATTTGGAGAAATGTGAGGGGTGTACTCACTTTTGTGAGATACTGTATAATCAGAATAGAGAATCAAAAAGTTCTAAGTTTCAAACAGGCAGTTTTGTGCTGTTGAAGGAGACGAGGACTTTTAAGAGGTTTTTTGTTTTAAGCTCTTTCGTTGTAGATGCCTTCTAATGGCTGTTGGGCAGCAGTCAGTACAAATAACATCCTTCGTTTGGGTTGAAGATCGTCCCGTGTCTTAATGGACAGCCTGTAAAAGGTCAACTTTATTATTATCTCGTGGTAAAGGTGTTTCTCAGCAGGCATCCACACACTAGTACAATAGGTACAGTACAGCAGAAATTTTCATTCTTAATATTCATCCTCTACCTCATATTGAACATTGAGCTTCAGTTACTTTGTCCGGTAGGATTGTTTTTCATCTTGTTTATATCTTGTACATTTAAAGTCTTCTTACAACCTTTTTTACTTATGCTATTTTTGTATACTTTAACTAAACTATTGATTGCACTGAAAAGCAGAAGCTCTCCAATCTCATTGTACATTCTGTATAATGACAGTAAAGGCCATTCTGATTCCTCTGATCAGTACATGGTAAAACATAAAACATGAAGGCAGTAAGAAACCAAGAACAATCCTGAGCACAAGTGGAAAAGAAAGAAAAATTAAACCTTTGGTATCTCTTAAGAAGTTCAAAATGACCATCTCACTGCCTCCTCAACCTCAGCAGCTTTCTTGCTTTTGTCATCAGGAGGTCATATCAGTGTAAATACCTGACAGACGGTGACACTGAATTCGTATTTGTGTGCAGATTTTCTTTTAAATGCTGTGGTCTTAAACATGGGATCAGCTGACAGAAGCATGTTTGAGTTTAATGCAGTTTTTACTTAATTACTTGCTCAAAATGTTTTGTCTGTTGCTCTTAGTTCTTTTTTCTATTTTGAAGCTCTACGTAGAAACTTCTTAAAATCCAACTGTGCAAAATGCAAATCCTTTTAATTTTTCAGCTGGTCTTAAGGTTTTGATCAGGGTGTGTGTATTGACCATCATCCATCAGCCTGGGATTGTGTGACTTTTTTTTCTATTTTTCATGAACATTAAACAACTCATAAGAGTGTCCTACAGTCATGCAAACAGTTCATTTTGAGCTGCGCGAGTCCAGACTTTTATTTTTCTAAGTGCATACTGTTGTCCCTGAAGTAAAATGCAAGACTTCATAAATTATGGCAGTGTTCCAGAAATAGAAACAAGGCCAACCCTCGATCCCAAAACACTGAAAACAACATCAACTCGCTTTTTTACGATGAGACAGAAAAATATACCTTATACTGACTGTTTAAAGACTGCTAGTGATTTTAGATTCCAAGACTTTTTTGACAGCTCTTTGAATATCTGTGTTTATAGGATCCTGAAGTTTAGAGGCACTTAACCCCTTAATTTTACATTTGAGGCAATTTCCACAGCCTCTTTTGAGAAGGTTAAGACATGTTATAAAGTCTGTTTAAAAAATGTTACCTGGAGGAGTGATATCTGAAGGGACAGCATGAGAAAGAAGTTATCACGTTGCAGTTTTAAACTTTACATTCCCCCAGATAGATGTGCCTCTGTTCCAAAGAGAAACACACATCATGCTTCACTCATGCAGATCACACATCTGTCACTGTCAAAGAGACTCCAGCTTAGTTTGCGTTGTGAGTTTCCAGGTGTCAAATTTATCAGCTTGAGAATAAATGTAGTGCTTTTGACTCCAGCACTCTGTGTGCCTGTCGAACTCATAAAACGGCATTCAGCAAAGGTCTCTCTTAGTGGAATACAATTTTGAGAGCTGTGAATAAAAGGTAGCATATTGAATATATTTGTACTTTTTTGACTGCTTTTTCTGTTTGATAGTTGAAACAGAAGACGACCCCTTTTAAAAAAAGTCTGTAAAAATGAATAAAAGACAAACAGAACAGCACAAACTCTGTTATGACATAGATTTATCAAGTGCTGAAAAAAGAAGTGATTTATTTTTAGCTGGTGTGACCAGAAAGCTGCATCAAGTACGGGGCAGTGTACATAATATGACGCATAATACATTCTCAGCCCACACAATGCAGGAAATAAACTCAGCAGTTCCTCATTTGGAAGTTAAAGTATTCAACACTGTGTTTTTTTTAACATAATTTGGTCTTTTTTTTTTAAAGTAAGTAAGCTCCAATGCCCAAGAGATGCATGCAAGAGAAAACAAATGAATAATGCAGAGCTGATTATTGGTACAAAGCTCCATTATACAAACATCACAGACAGGGCAGTGGGCAGTCAGACATATGCAGTGCAACCTCCTCTTATGGTGAGGATCCTGCTCCTTTTTTAATCTCAAACTGCAGTAAAACCTGCTGAGTTAAATCACTTCTCACCTGATTTTAATAAGAATACTCCTGTTCCTGTGTAGAACAGGAAGTTTAAAGCTCATAATTACAACACATACATGCTGAAGAGCCTGTCAGTAGATTAAACTGTGCAAATAAGACATTAACTCGTTGTGGGGGAAACTTTTATTCGATGTTTTCAGAGAAACCTTCTTCTTTTGGAGCCTAATGAAGGTCCTTGACTGAAGTGTTTACTGCCTACTAACATTCAGATACGGAAGTGCAGACTGCCCACGCTTTAATTGCCACCTCTGCTGGTTCCTGTAAAAATAAACACCTGTCAAAGTTTAACAACCGCTTTTCGGAATATTTGCTAAGACTACAATTTTCCTTAAAGTGGATGAAACTAGGGATTCCTGATCAGGTTTTCAATGCAAATTGTTGATCCTTACTGAGTGAGACTGAGGATCATGTGCCCTGGTTTGTTATTAAATCTGCTTGACGAAGTGTTCAACAGATCAAGAACTCTGGAGGAGCAATGAAAAAAGTAGCTTCAGTGATGACAACTGAATTAGTTTAATGGCTTATTATTCAAGTTTGCTGTTATACAAATGGATTAACACAGTAAATAAAGACTATTCAATGAGCGACACAGTTTGAATAGTGAAATAGATTTAAGTCAAAGTAAAGTAATCCATTATGCAACTGGTACTCTTAAGGGTGCACAATTTTTCATGTCTGGCACAAAAATATCTGATTTGTCTATTTTTCTCTTTTTTTTTACACACAAGTCGTCAGCAGATGAATATGTGATGAGCAGAAATCAGCATTCCTATTGTCTTGTACTAATCTTTTGTTATCGATTAATCAATCACTCATTCTTTATTTGTATTTTGCCAAATAATAACAATTATCTCGGTACACATTACAGCAGAGCAGGTTGAGACCATACTCAAGTGTTAATTTTGACAGCACTTTTTATTTAGTTTAAGTTGTAGTCTTTGGCCTAAATTGTCTTTTAGTTTTAGTTATAATTTAATTATCTAAGTTGTTTTAATTTTAGTCTAGTTTTAGTTGATAAAATTTCACAACATTTTAGTCAGTTCAATCTACTGTAAATTAAATTGACTAAAATATGAAATGTAAAATGTAAGCCATTTTTTAAAGTTTCTTTGAATTTCTGAAGTCATTTTTTACACGTGGACAAAATGAAACATCTAATAACCCTTTACTAAATGCTTGTAAAGTTTGAATGTATAAAATAACAGAAACAAATTGAACTTTTGTGTGAAATGCAGTCACCTTTATTTAGGCTACCTGGCAGAGCATCTCAGCTGCAATACCAGAACTGACAACAAACAGTGAACCTGCTCTAGCAGCTCTGAGTGGATCGCTCCCCAATTTATCCCACCACCACCAAGCTAAAGCAGCTGTGATTGGATGTCCCTCTTCACTCATCCAACCTTTTCAACCAGAGCAGCTGTGATTGGATACATTCCTAACTTGTTCGTACTTTCTACACGACCAAATTAGGTCTGATTGGATTAAGTCTGTCCAACATTTTAGTCTAGTTTTTATCTTTTGATGAAAATGTCAGTTAATGTAGTTTTAGTTTTTGGACCATGTGCTCTCTTTTTTATGAGTTACTGTGTAGTTCAGGGGAATAAAGGTTGTTGATGAAAACTATGAAGAAAATAAGTCAACAAAGTAACACTGCAATTCTCCTCATTTTGTTTATATATGTTTTTGTAAACCCTACATGAATCCACCGCTGTAGACAGCTCTTTGCCATAATTAGTGCCACAGAGTTATAATGGCAACTAAAAAAACTTTGTTCAGCAGTTAGAATGAAGCATAGCTTCCGGCTGATTTGAAGACGTTTCTTTTGAGGCAGAAAAAGAGGAGAAATGGGGGAGAACACGGAGCAGTTTGGCCCAAAAGTTATCCAACCCAACCTGCTACACAATGCATTAGACTTTGTACTGTATGTAGTATGGTCATGGTTGCAACTCACTTTGCCAAACCAGCATCCAAGAAGAAGTTTCTTTTTGCACGGAACATTTTGAACAAAGTCTTCAATCTGGTTTAAGGTCGAACGTTTAACAAAATATTGTCATTGTCAAAGAGGTCATTAAAAAACTGTGTAGACCAAAATGTAACTTTAACCCTATAAGGCCCAAGACCAAAGATTATAGCCAGAAAATTTAAATTTTTTGGAGCTGAAATGTTTGTTTCACTTTCTGCTAAAATCCATAAAAATCAAAATGTCCATAAAATTCCACATATAGATTTTTTGTATCTCATTTGATACATTATGTGTTTTTGGCAACTGATAATCCATTTGAGGACATTTTTATCATTTATCTGATTGTATCTGGATGTTTTTTTTTTTTTTTGTTGATCATATTTAGTAGAAGGAGGTATTATAAAAGTATGTATCAAATATGATACAATTGGCTTTATAGGATTAAAGGTTGGATTCCCGCATCATCCCTGATTTTTACAATTCTGGCATCACTGGCCGATATCAGCTTTACATATTTTTAGGTATTTTCGTCACTGCTTATACTGATAAACATTGTATTAGCTATTATCTGCCAATAATGATGTCGATCGGAAGGTATTGATCGTCCATAGGTCTTGCACTAATTTAAGATTTTTATTAAAGTTTCATCATCAAACTACAGTATTAAATTATGTTTCTTTACTTTAACAATGTGTTTTAAAGTATTGTCTGAAGCATAATGACTTTATTCATTGTTAAATGGTGCTGTACAAATAAACTGCCGTAGTGGTCATTTTCTATCATAGATGCATCTCAAGGACAACTTGATATAATTTTTATCCTGTTATTTATCTAACTAGCTTTTTTCCAGCTGATTGCAGTGTGGATTTTATTTAAACACAGTTAAACACCTAATTATTTTCTTTTTTGAACCTGATAGGGCTGAAAACAAAGCTTTTAGGGATTTACCACAATTCAGTACGATGGAGCAGGAGAAGACACAGAGTACTGGATGAGTTTATTTGCTCCAAAAAAAGGCACACCATGAGTATTAACCACAGGTGATAATTAAGAAGGAGCAGTATAATTGGCAGTAGCACATACTGGCTTTATTTGAATTGGCAGAAATAAAAGTGCTGATATTTAAAGCAGATTTATTAGACAGACATGTTGGCTTTAAGCATATATCCACGTCCAAAGAACTGACTGTAATATCAGCAATACTTTACTTCGCCATCACTGAAAAATATCAGTAATTCACTGAAAAAACATGCAATTCTGTTTATTAAATATATTAAACAGCTTTCTTGTTTCATATCTGTTTTTAACACAGGTTATGTCCAGTGAAGCAGAGACTTCATGTTCTTCCAGAGGACAATGCATAGATCTGTATTGGCTCTAAAGGGTCTGATTATATTAGTATTTTGATTATTGACAAAAATCCAATGTTGTGCATCCATAGTGAAAGTATTGGTGACTTCAGGCCTTCAGTCAGCGTGGTTTTGTCCAAAATAGCTTAAATATCACAGACATCACAAAGTGTGACACACAATGTTGATTCAACCCAGTGTAATTAATTTCCTTTTCACTTAATTAAACCAACATTTAGCTCATAAAAAAGCCATTTTGTTTGAACTTCATCGCTGATTTGCTGATGTTTCAGACGTTTCCCAACAACCAGTGTACCTCCAGAGCAAGAGTAAGACCCTCTTACGTCCGCTGTCATTATTCAACTTAAATGAATATTTCCTGTGCGTGACTTCAGAGTTGTACTGATTATGAGAATTTCTGATCACAACCTCTGGGAATGACTGAAATGAGTCACGTAATGAATGTGAACCCCTGGAGGGCTCCCATTATGATTTAAAATTTCTCTGGAACAGACTCAGATTACCTTATAATGGCTGATTTGTTGGAATGAGGGACGGCCCCCACCACAGTCATCATAATAAATGCTGCAACACTCAGCTGTGAATAATTCCTGATCCTGAATGACAGACTCCACTGGGATAAAATGATTTAATCAAACCAGACGGAAAGGTCAGAACCAAATGGGAAACCTTCCCTTTTGTTAGAGCAGTTTTTGTTTTTAAATGGTGTCAAATATTGGACGAGCAGAACAATGGGGATTGTATCCTGACCACAAAACAGTGGACCAACTCTTAACCCTTGCAGAGCTGCTGGCGGTGTGTGGGATCTTCAGGACTGGATAATCAGCTTTGGACTTTGTCCAGATTCTCTTCCACAGATGTGGCAGACTCACTGTGACTCAATCAACAGCAATGTCCCTTTTCTGTCCTGTTTAATATTTTTTTTGTCTCTCCAACATGGGCTCGTGGTTTTACTGTAAAAACAAAACAAAACAATAGTGCAGAAGTGTGTGTGTGAGAGTAAACCAACCAATCGTTTCAGGAGTACACTTAATGAACTCTACTTAGCCAACTCTTTCAACAAATTGGTCAAACACCCAAAAGTGCCAATGTGATACTAAAAAAAAAAAATCTAAGAAACATGAATAAAAATCCGTGAAAGGTTTAAATCATTTCCTCCTTCAGCCCCTATGGACCACCCCTTGCTTAAATCATAAATCTAACATTAAAAGATGAGAAAAATTGTGTGACACCAACATACAAACTTCAATAAAATAATATAATGTAAAATAAGCAACACTGAAAGGTGTTTTGATACCACAGAAACAAAAGTCGACCTCCTGTTGCTCTTTCACTCTCTGTTGGCAGCAGCTTCTGTTAAAATATGTAATATGAAAAAAGGTCACCGATTGGATTTAACCAAGTAAATACAATATTGTAGGTACAAACCTGCTTTTGGATAATAACTGCATGGGTAATTATCTATCAGCTGGCAACAAGTTATTTAACCCCAGCTGATGTAATGAGTAGCTTCTCATTTCAAAAGACTCATCCTGTGGTCATGGTCAAAGATGTTAGTCTGTTTAAGAAGGGTCAAATCATTGGCATGAATCAAGCAGAGAAAACATCTAAGAAGATTACTGAAATAAAAAATGGGTTAAGAACTGTTCAACGCATTATTAAAAACTGGAAGGATAGTGGGGGACCGTCATCTTCAAGGAACAAGTATGGTTGGAAAAAAATCCTGAGTGATCGTGATCAGTGTATAACTTAAACAGCTGGCTAAATCGAATCAAGGAAAAACAAAAGTAGAACTCAGGAGTATGTCTAAAAGTTAAAGGAAGAACATTTCTACACACACAGTG
This sequence comes from Scarus forsteni, assembly GCA_036419115.1. Classification (NCBI taxonomy): domain Eukaryota; kingdom Metazoa; phylum Chordata; class Actinopteri; order Labriformes; family Labridae; genus Scarus; species Scarus forsteni. The sequence goes on along the minus strand of JAZDUH010000011.1, from coordinate 14,913,008 downwards.
TGAAGGAAACTCAAGTGACTGGGACTGAACAGCTGTGTAGCCTTGTAAAACCACTAATCAGTAAGGCTAACTGGAAAAAAGGCTTCAGGTTGCTATAAAAAGACAATGTATGTTTCCTTATTTATTGGGCGCAACTTTCTTGAAAACTTGAGAAGCAGAAACTGGTCTGATAGGTCAGTAGATGGGCAGGAAGTTGTCACTTTCCTCAGGGTCAGATTTAGGGCTGCCACAAACGACTATTTTGATAGTCGACTAGTCAACGACTACTTTTGCGATTAGTCGACTAGTCACTTCATGCATGAACTGCAGCGTACTGCACCAGTATGCAGCTGGTGGCCCAAATCGCGTATTATGAGCAGACCTGGCAACTTTGGTGCCTGTGTAGTTGTTCATGCGCCACATGCATGAGTGTGTTTCAGGGTGTGTTGGTTTGATTCCTGCAGGTGTGATAACCAGAAAACAGGACAGATAGGCAGACAAGACAGCAGAGGTACAGCGGCAGTTTTGTGAGAAAACACACCTAAAAAAAACAAACGACTAGTCGACTACTGAATTAGTCGTCGACTATTTTGATAGTCGACTAGTCAACGATTAGTCGACTAATCGTGGCAGCCCTAGTCAGATTGGAGTTCCAACAAAAACATTTCTATACTTTTCATTAGGGAAAGGTGATTAAAATAATTACGTATTGAACACTGTAATAAAAACTTCCCTTCATTTTATAGCCGAATTAAAAACACTGTGAAAGCTATAGGTTTGATATGGATCCTCTTACAGATTAACAAAAGGGTGAGTTTCCTCCTAAAGATCTGTTTTGATGTTGGCCTGTCCTTCTTTATCCCTGTTTTCCTTTTACTCCAACTACAAATGTTGGCATCACTCATGCCAAATTTCCTATCAGTTTCTCTGTTGCCCACTGCCTCAGCCACTTCAGTCACCTTTCCTTTGAATGCTTACTCTTTTTGAAGACATTTTGGATGGTATTTTACTGTTGTACAATTATTCTCTCCCAGACGACACCTGCTGTGAAGTGATGACTTCACGTAGTATCATAACTCACACATATCAGCATGTTTAGTTTAGTGTGCCGACCAATCAGAGAGCAGCTATCAACATGGCAATGTATTCGACCAATCAGAGAGCAGCTATTTTGGCCTACTTGCTTACAAGACGGCAGCGCCCGGTGTGTTTACACGTGAAAGGTACCGTAACACGGAGAATTACATGATAATTACACAAAGATAAACTAACTAAGACCCAAAATTTTGTGTCAGTAATGTTTTGCAGAGTAAGAGAATATTTTGACCTTTTTTTATCAGATGTGTTGTAACTGCAATGTTGCTTGACAAAGTATTTTACATATTTTGCTTGTGCTTGTGTACATTACACACCCAAAAACTAGACCTTATTTATGAGCAAAAAATGTGTGTTTTATATGAGAAATTACGGTATCTTTAGAGCTGGGAGGGTTACGCAACTCAGATGTGATAAAGTTTACAGATGAAAACGTGAGAAACCATTGTAACTAGCAAATATCCTGAAAGGTTCCCTACATATGAATGTTCATGTGCAGGGAGGAACAAAGGCGGACTGCAAACACTGCTAACATGACCTACACATACAGCTTCATACCCATCGACAATCTGACACACAGCTTCATTTTAACTTGGCTTAGCTAATCTGCACTATAACAACAGCGTTTAACAGGATTTGAAAACACCCTAACGGAGCATCATTACCCTCCATAAAACTACTTAAACTTTCTTTTAGCTTGACATTGTTTACAAAGCGCTACAGAAAGTCCTTCATGGCCACACCAGCCGTGCTGAACAAGCATTGAATCTTTTAAACAGTAGTTTCAGAGCATAATAGTTTAGCCTCTCCTCTCTATAACTGACATGAAGCTTTTTTATTGGACATATTTTCTCCTCTGAGACATCAATTTACTCCCAAGTGGGAAAGAGAGACACATCTGATTTCAAAACAAATCAACACAGGACCTCTTAAGTCCCAACAGCCCATCCGAGTGTTAGCTAATACATGTGGGCTTATGGGATGGATTATTACCCCGTGTGCTTTATAGCTTTACACCTGCCTGCATTAGTCTCCTGAATGCACTTTAGGCAACACGACTCCTCCAGTCCTGCTGAGCTTTGTCGTTAGAGTGCGTGAGTGATATTTGAATCATATTTAACATGTGTCTGACACGTCTCTTAAAGGATGAATCACTTTCACGGCTTTAAATCACATATAATAAATCAACTCCTTTTTGGTTTCAATGGCTTTTTAGATGCAACAAGCCTCAGTGAAACATTAAGCTGCACAGTGCAATGTCAGCAGTTAAATACACACCTGTGAACGGTGGTATTTTCACTTTTGTGTACTTAAAGCTTTCCTTCATTATTGCCCTTTCCCTCTGGATTTGCCCTCCTGAATTTGTCATCTGCAAGTCTGCGCGCAGGGTTGAGGAAAGTTCTGCAGTGAGAAGCAATGCACTAAAGTTTGGTCAAGATATCCACTAGTTCGAGAGGAGAGGCTGCAATACGAGGGTTATCTGCTGTGGGAGTTCTAAGGACGATAGTTCAACTTTTGCTGAACTTGAGCTCATCAATAGATGATCAAGTTGTGGGTGCTGTGGCAGAGCGTCATTTTATGAAACCACTAGCATACCAGCATACATCAGTTCTCACACACGGGTACATACACATCAAGCAGATCAGCAAAGTGCATCAAATAGAGCTTCAAATGTTGCACCTGCAGCCTCAGAGGAACAGACTGAAAACATACAGGCCTCTGAGCAGAGAGAACATTAGGACAAACTTTAAGAGCTGTAATAACCCTTAGCTAGCAGACAGTAACCGTTACTTAATGATGAAATCAATAATGTTTCAGAAAGACAGCAGCCAGATGAGTAATTAAAGGTAATCATACGTTCAAATACAATCAAAATAAACTGTCTTTTTCTTTAACCCTTAAACTCCCAGCTCAACTGTTCGGCAGAGGTCAGTAAATTCAGGAATATTTAATGTGTTCAAAAACATTTCATTGTTTCTGACAATGTTTTAGGATATCAAATAAACTACAAACAAACCAAAATAACTGAAATTTTCTTTGTTAGGGATTTAAAGGTTGTTAAAGCTAAAAGCTATTATTATTATTATCAGTTTTTTTTTAAATGTTTTTTGGGGGATTTTTGTGCCTTTATTGATATGAGAAAGATGGTAGATACGCTTGTGAAAGGGGGTGAGAGAGTAGGGGAAGACACTTTGCAAACTGGTCACAGGCTGGATTTAAATCTGGACCGGCAGAAGGGTCCGTGTACTTTGCGGCCATTCGTTTTTCGTGTTGATATGGGTAAACGGAAAATGTTGGATGTTTGGACGGAAAATGAGCCTTTATCTGATATCTATTACAGGTTTGTTTTTACACAAGTCAGGATATAAAATACGGCCGTAATTCCTTTTGTAAAGCTTGCTTTGCCTTCACCCGGAAGCACTTCCTTCTTCTGCGCTGCCGATTGTAAGTAGTTTTGAGATAACTCTTGTTATGAGGTCTCTCTTGTAAAAGAGATTTTTTAATCTCAATGGGACTTCCTGGTTAAATAAAGGTTAAATAAAATAAAAATTAAATGAACTGGTGGTATACAAATAAAGATTGACAGAACATTGCAGAACCGAGGCTTACCTTGTTTGTAATGTGTAACTGCCCATCTGGTAATATGTGTTTAGAATGTAGTTTGACAATTTAAATAAATGGCTATTTATTAATACATGGTAATAACAAATACATTTATTTGGAACTAAATACAATTTACAGAACTAGCATAAAATTTTATTAATGTCTACAGTAAAAGAAGGTCACACACTAAACGAGTCATTTCCCGTTTTTCGTTTCCCTTCATCCTAACGGAAATCAGAAAATTGGATGGTTTCCCGTTTTCCGTTTGCCCATATCAACACGAAAAATGAATGGCCGCAAAGTACACGGACCCAGAAGCATGTACATGGGACGTGCATGGTTGCTAACCACTTCGCCAAACCAGCACCCCAATATCATCAACATTATTATTTTAAATACTTAACCATTTACTGATATGAATTATGTACATAAAAAATCTGCTATTAATCAAAATATTTGTGTGTGTTTTCCAAACTCAATCCCATCTGTTTAAAGCTATTTTTGATTGTTGTTGTATTTGCAAACATTTCTGCCTTTTCTAATTGATTTTGCCACAAATATTTGTGCATTTTATATCATCATGTGATTAAGTTTTCAATCCTTTAAGTCCCACACCAAGAAAATATCTGGTTATTGGTTTGTTTGTAGTTGCTCTGTTTCCTGAAATGTTAAAGGAATCAAACAATGATTGGACTTGTTCTGTTTTTTTAAAACATTAAATATACATGTTTTCTTGATGACCTCTGCCAAACAGTTGAGCAAGTAGTTAAAGGGTTAAAGACTTGAATAAAGAAATTTAATTTCCAGTATTGTGAAATTCTTATCTAGAGAGTAAAGAGCAGATTTTTCTGTGTGTTTACTTTTTTCCTTTTAATATCATGAACTGCATCAGTTACTGTATGTGGAAGGAAAGTTTTTTTAAATTAAAGAATGATATTGTTTTGAAAACAATATATTTTTTTCTTCTAGTTAACCCCTTGTTGTTCTTGTAATATTTCCCTGAAATACCACAGAGTGGAACAGAAAACCTGGCACTTAAAGCCAAAGTGGTCAAACAGGACCAACCAAAAACTGACCAAAACACTGAGGGTTAAGTGTGTCGTTGAATCTCCAGATGGCTGTGCTGCCACTCACGCTGATATTTCTTACCTTGTAATTGTGTTTTTAATTCCGTTTGGTTCACTGGCTTGTGCTCTTCTGTTACACATCTTGAATTGATTATTGACCACATCCTTAAGTCAGCAAGGTGATCCGGTTCCTCCTGGCATCTCATGTCCACTTACACTTTGACTTATACGCCTTTGAGTGCTGATATCAAATAACCATGGATGTATGTCATGTAAGTGAGGTAATCTCTCATTAATCTCATAAATCTGTTACATCCCCATTAAAGTATGCTTTAGTGAAACACAATTCAATTTAAACTAACACATAGTGTTGTTATTGTATTTATAAATGCTATCATCATATATTACACCTGTGAGATGATGGGAACTCTTCATAGAAATTTCAAAAGCACACAGGATGATAGCTCTCTGAATCAGGGCTGGGCAGCTTTGGTGAACAGGACCATATTAATGTTCTGATGTTTGGAGGAACAAATGTCATGAACCAATGCATAAACTTAAGAATAAAATCAATAAAAATGTAATATAACATACTAAAATGATGCTGCCAGAAAGCTCATCCCCATTTTTAATTATAATATTTTCGTCAATCAGCTCAAATCTTGGTCAACTTTCTTAGTTGTCAGTAGGGTTGGGTATTGATTCAGATTTTCTTGATCTATTCAATTCGATATTAAGAGGTCTCAAATCAATTTGATTCACAATTCAAAATCTGTTCAGTCTGGGTTATCTCAGTAAAAATAATGCTGTAAATGACTTTTTGACCTGGTACATTGTTAAAACTGTTTTACATTAAGGACTGAACCCAAAGCAGTTACATTAATCACATATTAATGATATGCATTAATGCATATTCTGCAAGTTACTTGTTTTTTTGTCCAACTTGTCTTTTCTTTCATGCTTGTTAAATCTGAAATATGTCCAAACATTAACTTTTAAACTCTCCGGTGGTGCCCCTATAGTGCTACTCGCTTCTGCTATGTTTTTTTGACTGCTTGCAGTAGCATCTCACCAGATCTTGTCAGTGAGGAGGACGGCCCGCATGTGGCCATGAGCTGCCACTTGCCCACCCCTGCTCTAAATGGAGGAAGCCACAAACCGCGTCCATGAATCTGTCCAAGAACACATCTTTGCTTTTCATCTCTCCTGTAATATTTATGTCAACTGCTTATGTAGTATCATTTTCCTTTTGTTTGAAATGTTATCACCCTCAATTATCCAATCAATACAATTATCCTCTTCAGCAGCGGCTTCATGTAGTGTTTTTGATCTGCAGCCGAATGTTCAAATATCTCTAATGGCATGCTGCTGTGGAGTGCTTCACAGTTTATTTGAATATGAGGTCAAACTGATGTAACACTGAATATATTTCACAGGAGAAAGGATATAACTGTGACCTGCTGGCAAAGGAATGATAATGGGCGGCCCAGTGTACTCAGTTAAAAAGCACAGTGTGTTTGTTGTAACAGTGTATCAGCCTCACTCCTTAGTGCTGACTGTCAAGTGTTGCCGTTGTAATAGTGTTAGCTATTGATCGACAATGTACATTAGAGAGTGAGAGAGTGTTTGTCCTACCTTGACAGGAGAGATATGTGTGTGTGGTGTGTAGCCATGTATGGCCTCCATGGCGGCGAGGTTCTTGTCGCTCATGTGAAGCATCTCGGCACTTTTCCCTGGAGCCAGATGTGCTGGGCTGTGCTCCAAGGGGGGCGTCTCCTCATCCTGGTACCTGTACTTCTGCAGAAACACAGGCACAAGACAAACTGTAAGCTCACATGAATCGACATTGTACTGACATGCAGGCAAAAAGTTAGGATAGAAACGCTAGAGGTGGGTGGTAGACTGGTATTATACCGTCACTGTTAAGCCACAAAATATACTTTTGCAATAGTGTCACTACCTCAGCCAAGGAGGTTATGCATTGGGCCCTGTTTGTTTGTGTGTTGGCAAGATTACACAAAACTACTGGAGGAATTTTCCTGAAATTTTCAGGGGATGTTGGCAATGGCCAAACTAAAAAATGATTAGATTTTGGTGGTGATCCAGATAACTGACATTAGCTAACAATAATTTTTGCTCAATAACTGTCTAACTAATAATATCAACATGATATCCCTCCCCTCCCTCCACTCCCTCATCCTTTGAACTTTGCACTGGATCAAAAACTTGCTCTCTCCAGGCCGGAAAGTCACCTTATCTGACAATAGAGACTTTGTGGGGTCTGAGCTGAGACAAGGTTGTGGGTTTTCCCTTCAAATCAGCACCCTTTATTAAATAACTTTTGCTTGTGGATGAAACAGCAATATGTGAGCTACCTTGATGGTGGTTTACATTCTCTTAGTGCTTTCTTGTTACATATAAATTTAGTTGTAACACACAAGAGGCAACACCATAAGCACAAACACTTGCACTACTATGTAGATTTATACTGGAAAAACATAAATATATGCAAAATATACTCATATCTAAACATTATGATTATAATGGAAACACATTTCTAAATAGTTCAACATGTCCTGGGGCACAGTAATCTAAACCTTGATTACTCAGTTGTCATAAATGTGTGAGGAAGGAATTATAAATCAAATGTGATCCATTTCCAAGCTCTTGGCCAGAGTGCCGTAAAGTATGGCACATGCAAAACATACCACTCTATACAGTATGTTTTTTATCCATCCATTCATTATCTACACTGCTTATCCCTTTCGTGGTCACGGGGGCCTGGAGCCTATGCAACTGTCATTGGGCAAGAGGTGGGGTGCACCCTGAACCAGTCGCCAGCCAACCACAGCTCCAAATAGAGACAGAGAGAGAGTTGCCAATCAACCTAATGAGCATGTTTTTGGTCTGTGGGAGAAGCCGGAGTGCCCAGAGTGAACCCATGCTTGCATGGGGAGAACATGCAAACTTCACACAGAAAGACCCTGACTAAAGCCCCAGTCACACATTCCCATTCCTCATGGCGATTTTGAATGATTGTCAGAATCTTGATGAAACGTGCTTTGGTTGTGATGCATGCGCTACTTGATCTGTATCAGTGTTGTATAGTCATGGACGAACGCCAGGGAATGGGGAAGGGCCCCCAAAACTGTCGTGGAGAATGGCTGCTCTCAGTATAGGGGGGTGGAAGACTAATGCAGTCCTAAGGTGAACAATATTAGCATGGCATATACAGGACTCAATCCTGAAGCTTTCTGAGGATGATTGATAAGGACGAATCCGATTGTGCCCCAACTGTGTCCTGTTCAAAGCAGCACAAGTGGCGGGGATTAATCGGGGTTTACGTGGGGCAAACTGAACTTGGACGGGGCTGATGTTGAGTCAGCATGATGGAAATTTATGTTAGCCTCGTCATATCGTTGTATTTACCTAACTGAAGCAGGAAGAATGCCCCTAAGCGCTGTAGAAGCGTTACGGTCTGTGTATTTACGGGGTTTGTCTGGGGGTGAGACAGTTATTTTTTCCCGTATCATGCCGATCAAACCAGCCTTGCCAATTGTGTACAGTTGCACAATCACCATAAGAAACTGGAATGTGTGACTGGGGCATAACGCAGGGATTGAACCGCTGACCTTCTTGTTGTGAGGCACGTGCACTACCTGCTGCACCACCGTGCTGCCTTATTGATTTTATCCTACATCCTTTTAAATATGGACTTAAATGTGTGATAGCTTTGAGTTTTATTATGACATTAAATAAAAGTTACCACAAACAACAAAAAAATACACTGATATAAATTGTAGCTAACATTTCCCACCTCTAGTTCTTAAAATATTAAAATGAAAAACAGTCTCCAGACACCTCTAAGAAACACACTTTCATTTTTCATGTCCTTTAACACAACGACGTTAATGACTGACTCATTCAAGGACACAGACGATGCAAATGTTTGTAATCTATATGCAAATGTTGTTCATTTCATAACATGTGTGACGCCTACAAGCGCAATAAGACATCATAGGAGGCTTCCAAATATTACCATTGTGCGCTCAGCAGAGTGATCGTCCCCCACAACCACATGGACAACCAGAGCCATGACTCACAGTGGCTCCACAGAAGCAGCAAAATCATGCAGCTTCTTCTCCCGTAACCTTCCTCCCCTACCGCTATCCCACACCTGGGCAGCCTGCCAGCGGCCCACTGTGCTAGCCACACATGGCAGGTTTCATTCTAGGTGTGATGACACAAAATCTGCACACTGCGTTTCCATCACAAACACATCAGAAGGTGGGCAGAAACACAGCGTGGATCTGCCACACTGTCCTGTGTCTTTTTTTTTTATTCCACATATCTGTGCTCCACTGAAGCCCCCCGGGCTCACAATACGCTCTGCTGCACTGCAGATGTGAAGGAACTCAGTCTGAAAAGAACAGAAAATTGGAGGCAGCGTCTGAATTTTGGCTAATAGCCTGATGGTCCTCTCTGCCAGTCTCCCCTGTCATTTCTTTCTTTCTTCTATTTTTTATTTTTTGGAGGCAGACGGCGAGGGAGGTGCATCTCTGAGCCCCGTCTCTCAGACAGGCTGCCTAGCAACTAGAGCAGAGATTGCAGTGGCACAGTCGGGGCTGCCAGCATTGGTCCTGGATCACATTACACTGAGGCAGCAAGAAGGAGAGGGAGTGAAACAGAGATAAAGATAAAGGGGGAAGTGAAGGGGGGATGGGTAAGAATGACAAAAGTGGGACTGCCAATAAAGGGACGCAGGAAACAGCAACACAAGCATGAACCAGAGAGAAATTATTTGATAGCATGGCTCCCTGGTTTAAAGTTGATAAGCAGAAAACAATTGATTTTTCTGTAACAGGCACTGCAGAGGCAAGCATTTCTTCCACCAACTTCCCAAATACTGCTAAACACTGCCATGGTGTTAGCCAAACACCAAACAGGTTACTGACTAATCTCTTAAATGTGTGAAATCTGTCCCTTTTTATTTTGAACAGAACAGATAATTAAACAGAGAACATAATAAAAACACCACTGACCAAAGTACAAAAATAAATTTGTCATTTCCATGTTCATGAAGGAGGAGGAAGTCGAAGCTTATGTGGTCCCATCCCTTTATAGGGATGGGAATTGCTAAGATTTTATCGATAACAGTGATATTAATGATCCTGCTAATTGGTCCAATTCTTTAGTGATTCCTTTGTTGATTCCTGCAGATTTTCCGTGTGGGCAAATGTTGACCTGTAGATTTTCAGTGTCAACAATGTCAAACACATGTCACCGCATAGATAACTGCCTCTGCAAGTTGCTGGTGTTGTGATATTCTGATTATGTTCTTCAGAAACCCAGGGCACTAGGATTTCCTCTGTATTTTACTTGACCAAAAACATTTCTAAATAGAGCGGAATGCAGACTGATATCAGATTTTTCGGTCTGCAGTCCGCTCTATGTGTGTTTTTGGTCAAGTAAAATACTTTCACACAAAAACACGCTAAATAAGGGTCTAGTTCTCGTAGAGTGAAACAGCCTCGGCGGAAGAGATTCAGCTGTGTGCCCTCCTGGTTTCTGAAGAACATAATCACTGCTGTAGGGGTAATTTCTGCCCTAAACCTTGTGATAGGACGCAACTTGTTCAATCCCGGAATATCACTTTAAGGTTGGGCAGTGGGTGCCTTTTGTAAAAAAATTATGCCACAATTCTGACGCTTCTGAACCCTTTCGGTGGAAGGAATTGATAAGGGAATTGATTAGCAAAAAGACTCATGATACTGATTCTTTGAAGGAGCTGTTAACGACTCTCAACTGGAACTGGCTTTTTGATTCCCATCCCTATCTCTTCACTTTACACAAAAACTTCCAAATAATGATGATAATAATAAGAACAATCACACATAAACGAAATAAACCTACATTAATGAGACAATAACATAAATGATAATCAGAAAATATAGGAATAATGAAAAGGAAAAAGAGAAACTACATCAACCTTCCATGATCTCTATACAGTCTCGTTGTTACCTCATGCCTTTTAAAAATCATGTTTATATACTTTTTCTCAAACTGCTTTATGTTTAGACATTGTTTAAATTCATCACTGGCATTTCTAAAGTTATACACACTACACAAATACACAACAGTTTTCCTTGTAGTTCTCACTTTCACATTCCTAAAATTAAATAATCCCCTTAACTGATATTTTCTCTCTCTCTGACTACACATGCCCTGAATATTCCCTGGTAGTTGATTAGTTTTTGCTTCCAACATAAAAGTGTTTCCCCAAACCTCAGCACAGTACGTAAAGTATGGTGAAACTAGAGAGCTCAATTGGTAAAGTAATATCTGCAGTAAAAATGCCCCTGAGCTCAGTTTGTAAATTAAATGAACAGTTAGAAGAGGCCTCGGGCATTTTTTTTTCTCCCCAGCCTCCAACTTCCCTGCATGACCAACGTTCGTGTTGCCTTCTGTCACAGCGGTGGGGGATGTGGCAGTCGACGCTTAATATACGTTTCAAAGCGTCCTTCTGGAGACGGGTTCAGGCACAATTCCTCTGACCAGTGGGTTGTGTAATTATTGCCCAGTGTAGCAGAACAGCACAAAAACAGAACTTTAAAAATTATGAACATTTTAAAGGAGTCTGACATTTATTTTTTAGATAGGCGAGCTACAGGGAGCTTTACTCAAACATATGTCAGTGAGAGTCTGGCTGTGACTCTCAAATATAATGAGGGTTTATTATGGTTTCCAGCTAGTTAAGGCATTATTTTATGCTCCTGGTGTGTTGGACATCAATCAGTCCCAGATTATATGCCTGAAATGAAAACAAGCAGCTCTGAGCCTGCAGAACAAAGGCAGGGACGTTGTGCTTCACATAAGAGAAGCAGCAGCTAATATGGGATCATGTGTTTTGTGCACCTGCTGCATTTTACATAATTTTTCCATCTTGACCATCCATGCAACAAGAGACGGAACCAGCCTCCAAACCCTTAAATCCTTAAGAAGGGCCGCATGTCTGAAGCATGCTGAGATGCTTAAAGAGCCCATATTTTACCCAAACTCATGTTCACATATTCACTTTAGATTTGTGTTTTCTTAATCACAAATGTTTATCAAACCCTCTTCATATCCGGCGTGCCCCTGATTCAGCTGTTTTCTGTCTGAGATGCTCTGTTCGAGCTCAAGGCTCCCTTTTCCCACGTGGGCGTGATCAGGCCTGATATCTAAAACCAAGAACAGAACGGCGCACTCCATTTTTATCAAGTTAGGTTAAACCACAGATGCCCATGTTCTGCTGAGATGAAAAAAGTGCAAAAAAATGCTGTTATGTCCGTAATAAAAAAAAGTTCCCTTCTCGTAGAGGGGTGGTCACTTTTGATGGTAAGGGATGCACCAGTTTGATAGGTAAAACGTGTTTTTGAAAATAGTATTTACAGCCAATGCAATCCCCTTAAACCAGACTTAAACAATATTTGGGGTATAAAAAAACTATGGATACACCAATAAATGTAGATTTTTTGCAGTACGGCTTTACTCTCTTGTTTTTACTCCATTTTAGTTTCAGAGTTACTATTTTATGTTTAACCACTTTTTACTTATTTCCTATTAGTGTTGGGAATAAACAGTTTTATTTAGTTTTTATCAACTTTTAGCAGTTTATTACCTTTGATATATCCTATCATGGTTTTGTCCATTTAGTCTTAGCTCCTGTGTTTCCTCATTTTTAATTCAAGATTGTGCTTTTTCAGTCCTCTGTTGTTGAATAGTCCTGACTAGTGTCCCTGTGTGTGTGCTTGGTAGCATGTTTCTGCGTGAGTGGCTGTCTTTGTTAAATGTGGGCTGGGAGGGTGGTTGAGGCTTCGTATTTTATTATTTCATTTTATTTTATTCTAGTGTTTTATTATTTTCTCCTGACTCTTATCTGCTAGTCTACTTGAATGTTCAGCACTTTGTGCTACATTTTATGTATGAAATGTGCTTTATAAATAAACTCAGATTGATTGATTGAATGTTTTAGTATTTTATAAGCCAATAAACAGTTTGATAATAACAATTTTGGACCCAAGATTGGTAACATAGTTCAGCATCTGGTCTGTAGTTGGTAGCAGACACTTAGCCTTTTCTCTCTCTCTCTCTCTCTCTCTCTCTCTCCTTCAAGGGACATGAAAACATTTTTAATGTTTTCATGTCTTGCTTCACTCCTGAGTTCATGACAAGCAAATAGACACAATTCTTTTGACTGTGCGTGCAGTAACATGGAGGAAACTGGCAGAGCTCGCTCACTGCTAATTAGCTTAGCTCAAACACTTGGAGTCAAATGGGTAGTGTTAGCCTGTCTCTGCCTAAAGTCATCAGATAAACTCTTCTTTTTCCCATGTTGTGTTGCATTAACCCTAGTCAAAGTAAGATTAGCACTTTATTTAACTACAAAATAAGTGCATATCAATCTAAATGGAAGGGTGCATGCAAAAACCACTGTGGACATGCTTGAAAGTAGGTCAACAAAACAAAGCTCACACTCCTGAGGGAGGCAACACGAAACCAAAAAAGGTTGCCATATCCTTTTAATAACATAGATTGTGATTATCTTTGTCACTGGAACAGAAATCAAGTTTATCCATGTTGCAGGGACTATGCTTTATAGAAGCAACACTAATTATTGTCATTTGATGCACATCATTGTTGAAGTTCATAACACTTTTTAAAAATAGATTATTTAGTAAAAATCAATTGTCAAACATTGCCCTACTTTTATTATCCTGATATACTGTATTGTCGCCACTAGAGCTGGGCAAAAAATCAATAAAATCGATTAATTCAAATTATTTTCTGCAGAAGATTTAAAAAACTAAAAATCAAGATTATATTTCTTGCCATAGTCCAACTGTAAGTAGTTGCAATTTAAAAAAAAAATACAATTTTCATGGTGGTCGGCCTTGCAGGGTTTGCACAAGCACTTTTATAGGCTTGTATTTGTTATTTAAGTAGATTAAATATTGATCAGAGAGTTTCATGCTAATACTGTAAAAATACCTCAGCCTTTTAGTGTTTATGTAGACAAACCTGTTTACGTTTATACGACATAATCAACCTTTTATGACCCAGACTTTGACTTTAAGAGGGAAACATTTAGACAACATAAAGGCAAAACTTGATTTGTTTCATTTTCATGTCACTGGGAGTTTTGTTTCTTTTAGGGAGGGAAAAATCGATTAAAATCGTAAATCGAGTGTTGTGGAAAAAAATCGGGGATTTTATTTCTAGGCCATATCGCCCAGCCCTAGTCACTACTGTCCCCATAAATTTTGTATCCCTTGATTCTTGCAAATACACAGCCCCAAATAAAATAAAATGCATTGTCTGCTTGGTTGTTTTGAACCTCTTAAGTTTTGTTTGCAGCCATTTCAAACACTGAACATGTTAGAGCAACATTCATTCACTAATTTTAAACAGAAAAGTAAAGGCTTTCAGTGCAGCGTTTAGTTTGCCCTGATTTCTTACCTAAACGACTGTAAATTCCCAATCACATCTATAGATGTGAACTTGTAAAAAAACTGAGTCTGACCATGATGTGAAAAAACCCAAAACAAAATGCCAGAATGTCTGTTTGAACAAAGATGTTTAGACACCATCCACCCACCACTGACACCACTAATCCCTTCAGATGTGATCGGCTGGAGCGTATCCCACATGCCATCAGGTGGAGGTGGGGTATACCTTTGACTGCTTGCCAGCCAATTGCAAGGCTTACATAAAGACGCAAAACACAATTATTAACAAACAGACCCACTCACACCTACAGGCAACTTAGGGCCTGTTTACATGACAGTGAAAACATACAAAAACTGAGAGTTTTCATTGCATTTGCACCTTTCGTTTTCACCGAAATGGTGCCCAAAGTGCCTGAATCTGCAAACTTTTGATACCGGGGTCCAGAGTGAAAAGTTTTGAAAACATTTTCTTTTTTGTCTCCATGTAAACAGTGATCCGTGTTTTCAGCGAAAACGGTGATGTGTGGCTCATGCAGAGTACACTTTCACATTTTCAGTACACTTTAAGTGCGCACCTAGGAGCAACAACAACAACAGCCATGATCGACTACTGAGCAAAGAGTGAGCTGCTAACTGTGCCCAGTTTGTTATCGCTCCTCCAACAAAATGTGGATTTGTTGCATCAATACTCTGACCCGCAGAGATGCATTTGTTATATTCACAAAGCACACTACAAATTTATATCACCAATTTCTGGCCTTGCACACATGCTACTGCTCTTTCATGGGCCGTTTACATGGGGCTGAAAACGGTCAAATCCGATACATTTTCGTTGTGTTTTGGCCTTGCGTTTAAATGAGAACCCGTTGCGTTTCCATCTAAAACGCAAACTTTTGAAAACGGGCTCCCGAGTGGCAAGATTTTAATCTGCTCTCCATTCAGCTCCGTGTAAACCCGTATTAGAGCGTTTCAGGGTGAAACGCTGACGTCACCGCATGTGCAGTACTCTTTCACATGAAGGCTGCGCTCGCATACCAGGAACAACAACAGCTTCGGCTGTCTGTCGAGTAACGTGTGAGCCTCTTACCATGCTCGGTTTGTTATCCAGACAAAGCTATTCAGACAGATTTGTTGTCCAGAAAAGAAACTCCTGCGTCTCTGTGCGTCTATTCACCATTGTTGTTTGTGAAAGGTTTTCTTCTTCGTTCGTGTGTTGTAGCAGCGCTGCCTCTCTGCAGACCTACACTGTCATCTACTGAACCGGCATGCACACTACAGCAGATTTACAGGGGATTAACTCGTCTCCAGCGTTGTCATCTAAACGCAGAAGAATTTGAAAACGCAAAGGAAGAATCTTTGCTTCTTTAAATCAGGATTTTCCATGTAAACAGCCCCTCGGTCGTTATTATGGATCTGTGTGTGTGCATTGTTATCACACCGTCTCCATGTATGAGTAGTGTGCTTTTGAAAATGCAAAGGAAAACACCTTTCTGTTCATGTGACAACTTTGTTGTGTAAATGGGCCCTTAGATTCACTAATTAACCTAATAATCAATTCATAGTCTTCGGTAGGAAACCACAGCATCAGGAGAAAACCCACACCTCTAACCCTTGACCTGCAGCACCACTGTCCAGCCCCATTTACACAACATCTGTGTTGATGATTTAAGGACTCTTTTTCTTTTAACAACAGAATTTACAGCAGCTTTACACAGGTAATATCTGCTCCATTACTTAAAAACAGCTACAGAAATTGGCACTGACACAATATCCCAGGGTTTCTCCATCCTTAATGAATCCATACGTCACAGTGTGATGACTCCAGTAGATCTTTAAGGAATCACTCTGCCGTAGAGGTCAATATAAGGAGAGTCTCTACACTTCACAGCATTAGGACCTACCGGGCTGTATCAGGAGCTGCTCACTGAATTGCTGAGCAAGCTGTCCCTTTAATAGTTAAATGATTTAACTTGATGTCAGGCAAATGTCAAACGCTATCTACCATCATCTCAGTTTGTAATTCAAGGACTCACTGAGCTTGAGCTTTTAAATTACCCTGCATTAGGGAGTGGAATGAAAGCTAGCCTCACCTCTCAGGCATATCATTTCCAAGAAACTTAGAGTGCAAATGCATTTGCTGTGTGTGATGTTACAGGAACCATGAGAGGCTCCTCAAGAGTAAAAAGAAAGGTGTCAAAGCCCCACTGCATCCTCCAGGAGTTAAGCTTTTCGAAGTTCATCTTTTTGCTTTCTCTTTAATGTGATTAATCTCTCTTCAGAGTAAGGATTAGATTTCTGCCGCTGCTCTCTCGTGAACTGTGGAGGGATTTTATGCCAGGTGCTAAGACTGTGCAATGCTTTAGAGTGACGTCAGAATAAACGGACTCAATTTAGTCAGATTTAGTGCAACACAGTTCAGTGACACACTTGGACTGGTAAATCTACTCAAATCAAATATCTATCAAACAAACACTGATGGGTGTCAAATCATGTGTTTGGATTTAACCATCAGCTCAAGACAGGACAGTATGGTCATCAATATAACACCTTCATCATTTAGACAGTGTTCATCAGAGGTATCTGTCTGAAAACACACATTACTGAAGCTTTTACACACTGTCAGTGATTCTTTTGTGAGTCTTTATACATGAAGTGTTACATAATAGGGATTTAATGGTCACCGGTAAAATGGTAAACCATGGTAAAATTTCCCAAGTATTACCGTTCCCTGTCTTAATTACCAGTAAATTGAGTTTGATCACCACACTTTGTAAATAACTCACAGCGATGCAGCTCATTACCTGGAAAGGCTGAACTATGTGTCAGCTCCTCCGTAAAGCAAAGGTGCACATGTGGAGTTTGCAATATTTGGCCTCCGAGTCTGAGAGCGAAGGTTATCCTACACAGATACTACAGCAGAGATTTTCCCTCTGGAAACAGACGCTTACATGTGGTTGAATTTTGGATTTTACACGGATGCCAAGGGGAAACTGATGGAATTCGGTCACCCTGTCGAGAACATGAAGCTGCTGCTAAAGAAAATGATTAAAACTGCTGTAACTCCTCGAGTAAGTGAGCTGACTGAGCCGGAGAGAGAGGGAGAAGAGAGGGTTATCAATATTTTCTGTCTAAATAATGTATAAATCTTGTAAATAATAGCATTAGTGTCATTCTAGGGTGTGTTCTTGCCGTCGTAATTTGGAAATATTGGCGGAGGAAATGTTGAGGAGATCTGCCAGGTAGAGGGGAGACCAGAGGAGAGTCATGAAAGGAGGTTAACTGCTTCAGGGACTATCATCGGTATAAAAAAAAAGAGTGCCTGGACATGGTTTAATATAACGAGCTATTACAGGGACATAGGCAAACAAAAATGTTTAAGTCTATGTTAAATAGGTTAAGTTTATATCATTGGTCATCTCAAAACTTTAAACATAAATAAATTTATTTTATATGCTGAGTTTTACTAATATGGAATGTTAACTTTTTACGCAAGCTAAAACTAAATATGCTGAGTTTTACTAACATGGAATGTTAACTTTTTACGCAAGCTAAAACTAAATATGCTGAGTTTTACTAACATGGAATGTTAACTTTTTACGCAAGCTAAAACTAAATATGCTGAGTTTTACTAACATGGAATGTTAACTTTTTACACAAGCTAAAACTAAAAATGCTGAGTTTTACTAACATGGAATGTTAACTTTTTACACAAGCTAAAACTAAAAATGCTGAGTTTTACTAACATGGAATGTTAACTTTTTACACAAGCTAAAACTAAAAATGCTGAGTTTTACTAACATGGAATGTTAACTTTTTACACAAGCTAAAACTAAAAATGCTGAGTTTTACTAATATGGAATGTTAACTTTTTACACAAGCTAAAACTAAACATGGTAATGCTGCTGCAAGGCATCAGCTGCAGTGTTTTGTGGTTAAGTGAATGAAAAGGATACAGCTGGAATAATGTAAAATGATAAATGGTGAATGGACTTGAGCTTACATAGCGCTTTTCTAGTCTTGGACTATTAAAAGCTGCTTTAGACCGCAAGTCACACCTACCCATTCACACCCATTTGCTCTAACATTCACTCACTAATGGTTCAGAGTTTCTATGTTAGTTATCCGTCAGTATTTCTAACATATTCACGCCCTTTCATGATCATTTATACACCACTGACGCAGCAGTGGGAGCAGCTTTAGAACTCGGGGTTAAGTGTCTTGCCCAAGGACACAACGCCATGTGTGGCCCGGAGCTGGGCTTGAACCTGCAACCTCCCCATCACTGACCAAGCGTACTATCCAACTGTGCCACCGACGCCACTTATACATCCTATCATATGATATATGACATGATTGCGGTGAAATTTGAGCAACGGCTGACGGCAACGGTGATCAAAATGAGGTTTTTATGGATGCGCGACACGATTTTAGTAGCTGGGTCGCTTGCGGTGTGAACGCAGCATTACAGACAATTGCGTTGGCCTTGTGTTGGACCCTGGTTGGACCAGGCAGGTTTTTGAATTAGGTCCCTACCCTTTCTTATGAAACTTAACATACCAAGTTAACTCTACTAAACATGATTAGTGCAATGACTCCTTTCAGCTAAATAGTACAATTAACTAATGTTGTTTAGTAATGATAGCAGGTTTTTACAATACATAAAAGTTTAAGTAATGATCACTCAGAAGTTTAATTAAAAACAAAATCTGGGTTTACAGTGTATCAGTGTGTGACGTTATGTGAGAGCTGTCAAAAGCTGGCTATGAGAATTAAGAATATTTTTCACCCTGATCCAAATCCTAAAGCTGAAAGTGCAACACAACCAGCCGTCACCTGTCAGGGCTGTAAAACAGACTGACCTTCACTCTCAGGGTGTTGACCAGCACAGTGAACAGGCAGCTACTCCAGGGAACAGCTTGACTGGCAGGGATTTGATCCAGAAAACTGAGATGAAAAGGTATTTAGGCAGTGACGGGTTGAACTGGAACACCGACAGGAAGAAGGTGTAATAACATTCATCTCACAGAATGTGGAGTTTAATCTTTGAGGGTAGAGGCAGTTACTGCAGTTATACTTGACAAACTAAATGACATCTTTAAAGTATGAGTTAGGTTTCTACAGCTTTCACATTGTTTATAGAATGAAGAAGAAGTCTGTGTCACTCCAGACATGTTGTGTGGCTGTGCTGACCTCTGAACTGAAGAAGAAGAAGGTTTGCCTCCGCGCATGCGCATTGTTTCAGGGGCGACCGCCGGCTACTCAACAACTTTTTTTGTCCAGTGTTGTGCCAAATGGACGAAAATCTATCGGATGAAGATGTTGTGGACGAGAACTTTGAATATGATGGGTGTCCTTACAATTTGGAGCCAGAGTTTACAGATGAGGAGCTCATCGAAAGGAGGACGCAGAGGCAAAGAGAAGAACAACTGACTGGAGAGCAGTCTTCAGTTCAGAGGTCAGCACAGTCACGAAAACATGGGTGGAACGACCCCGGACTGTCTTGGAGGAGAAGCGCGAGTGGACCATGATGAAATATTGGTGAAACTTATGAGTTTTTGGACGATTAATGCAGTTTTAGGAGCGGCGCTATACATGCCTTGTGTGCTACCATTATATGGATGTCCGCCGCTCGATTTTGGATCTAAATATTTCTGAAGCACTGTTTGGATCAGGAAAGCCTTCTGGGTGAGTATATTGTTCTACTTCATTCTATAAACAATGTGAAAGCTGTAGAAACCGAACTTATCCTTTAATGTACAGAAGAAAGTTGTGCTATTATTTCACTGTTTTTTAGGGGTTTCATTCTGTCAGGTTGGCTATTCTGAATCTAAATTCCCATTACACCTGCTATGAAGTTAGTAGCTGATAACATTCATATTTACATGTTTCTGATTGTTATCCTCGGCTGTTTTCTACCCACATTTGTCCAACTTCAAACCTGTTTATTGGACCGCAGGCAACTCGTTTTTGTACTCTACTTTATGTTCTCATTATTCTTGAAACAAGTGCTCACAGTCTTGTATATGTACTGAGAAGGGACTGCCAAGAATCTCACCAGCAGTTTGTATGAAATATGAAAACATTAATTCCTTAACAGCCACTTCTACACAGCCATGAGAGAGGTTTTTAAATCTCTGATGGTCATCTGAACTTTGCTCAAATCTCTCTTTTCAGCTATAATCCATTAAAATAAAGTCACATCTGCCTTCACAGTTGATTTACACTCACAGGTATCCCCCTCAATTGCCAAATTTTGAACACAGCTTCCATCTCATTTGCATTATCACAACTGCTTGGTGCCAGCCAACACCTTCCAATACAGCCATATTTTTTTTCTTTTCATTTATATGTAAACCTCAGAAGACATATGATTCAGTCATCTCCTGCCAATAATAACTTCAGAACACTCTCCAAGGCGTTTGAACACAACACCAAACAAGTGGTGGTGTCCTGTAACTACATCTGCTACAACAACAGACTTTACATTCAACATGGGGCAGAATGCTTGATGCTATACCAGGAAGGATTTCACTATAAGAACCTGTCCAACCTGTATCAAAGAGTGGGTCTGCAACAAGAAAGAGCTTCTTCAGTTTCCATGGAGGGGCTCTTCTTTACCCCAAAATTAAAAATGCTGTTATGATTGGACAAATGTGTAGAGACAGAACTGGAAAGAAGCCAGCCACAGACGTAACAACTTTGTAAGAGTTGATCACAAACATGAGCAAGATAGCATGGACATTATGTGTATGTGCTTCGTGTACTAGGGCTGGGTCTTCCCTACAACATCACTTCACAATACATTTTCCAATACAGTGGCCACAAAAATATAAACTGTGATCATCAGTAGGGGTGTCCTGATGCAACTTTCTCACCTCCCAATATACCGGTATTGCAGCCTTGAGTATTGGCTAATACCGATATCGATCTGATGTGATATCAGCAGGAATCATGCATGCTTTAATTACTTATTTTGTGATATGGAGTGTAAGAAAAGGCTTATTCAAGTGAGATTACTCAAACAGAGAACAGTAGTCAGTAATTGTAGGTATGAGAAAAACTGACCGGTTTGTTATTAACCAATGCATTCAATAAATTTTAACCTTAAACATAACAATAGTGTTAGAAGACTCTGACATATAACAAAAAGAAATCCAGTAAAATCAAAAGCATATATATATATTTCTAATGTATTTTTTTTTAGCTTTTTGTGGCTTTATTGATCGGAGAGAATGACAGAGGATAGACTTATGAAAGTGATGAAAGAGTAGTACTGCAAACTGGCCACAGGCTGGATTTGAACCCGGGCCTGCAGAAGTGTGATTGTGGGATGTGCCTGGTTCCTAACCACTCCACCAAACCAGCATTAGGCGTTATGACAAATGGTGAGTTTCTGCACCAAACCTCAAGCTTTTGCAGCCAACTTGTGTTTCTCAAACTTAATTTTCTGTAAAAAAAAATATATAGTGATATAGAGTTTGGCCCGTGTTGCACAGCCCTAGCCCTTTACTGATATTAATCTGTTTTTTACACTCCTGTGAGCACCATGTCACTTATCTCCAGAGATGAGCCAATGGGAAAGTTAATTTGTGTTAGCCAGATTTTTATCTTTACAGGGCAGCCACCATGCATATATTTACAGTGTGTGAATTATTGATACTTAAGACTTGAATATCATGATTTAAACTGTAATAGATCAACAACATTATTACATTTCTGTTTCCTTTAATATGAAAATAATTATTATATTGTTTAGTTCCACCTAAAATAGGGAAGATGAGCTTGGTAACCTGGAGAAAAACTGGCAGGTATTTCATCTTTTAAAATGTATTGCATTATTCATCCATTATACTTGATTTAACCCCAAAGCAGCAGGATATATACATTTGTAAACTACATTTATAAATACATTCGTACTTAAAACACTTCTAAACCGATTGAATAAACTTTTGATTGAAACTTTAAAACATGTACCGTGGGTTAAGTGGAGGTGGTTATCGAATGCAGAGGGCTCGTTGAGCTGTAGAGTGAAGGTGTTTCATATTAAGCATCACCTTGACTGCTTTAGAACATCACCCCACAGGGAGAGGATAATTCTGCCCTGGAGCACTTTCTCGACTGCTCATTTCAAACTTTGATCGAACATGTAAAAATACTTTCAGTGGTGTATTTGTTGAGGCTCATTTCAGCCCCAAACAACCCGAGACATCGTCTAAAAATAAAAATAAAATCCCTGTTGGGCTTTCTTCGCCACCTAAAGGCTGATTTTACCTCAGTGAAGACAGAAAAAGTCATAAATAAATAAACTCCCATGACACAGAAACTCAACATTTAGCCCTCCTTGTATCACAGTCACGAATATTTTTTGTTTATTTCCTCCATTGTCACTAATGACAAACTGAATCTCATTTCTGTGGTCTGATTCATCTTTTATGATTTCTGCACAGATGTATCATCATCATCATCATCGCATTTGATGATCTGATTTGATTGCTACACTTGATGGCGTCAAACTGGGTATCAGCTGCAGTGGCTCTGCCGGTGGTGCCATGTTTAGGGGTTTTGTCACATCTGACTTGAGCCTTTTGTAGAAAACTTTTCAGGATGTAGATCTGTAGCCCCAGAACTACAGTTAGATCCAAGTTTCTGCCGTGAAAATGCAGAAATCTCTTTACAAGTCCCCAGTTTGGGGGCAAAGTTTCTGCCATCAGAAAAGGCCTCAAGATAAAAGAGACTAGAGAGGGCAGGTACCGTAATTTCCCTATTATAGAACGTAGTTTCTTTACTTTTAAATAAGCTCTAAATTTTTTGGTGCATATTATACACGAGTACAAGCAAAAACACCATATACATGCAAACACAGGGCGCTGTCACCTTATGAGCAAGTGGACACAAAATAGCTGTGCTGAGATTGGTCGAAGACATCGGCATGTTGATACCTGTTCTCTGATTGGTCGGTACACTACAGCTGAGCATGCTTGTGTAGAAATCAAGTAACTGTGCAAGCATGGACCAAAAAGGGTTTCCGGGTCTGCTTGAGAGAGATAGTCGTGCACGGTATTTGTTGTAAAAATAGTAAAATTTTATTGATCAAAACTTTGAATAAACGTAATTTTGAGTTGTCTGAGAGAGTAAGGTTAGGGCAAGTTTTGGGTGTGTGTTATAATTGAGTACAGTGTTTTTCCAGGCAAATATTGTAAAAATATTGTGTGTGTTACAATTTAGAAATTACAGTAGTTGTTAAAAAACAAACAGAGAAAACAGAGATATAAGGTGCTAATTTCATAAAAAAAACTTTTTAGAAATACATTCAAACCTCTGCACAAATGTGCAGGAAGGTGCAGAATTTCTCTGCTCCAGTCTTCATCACAGTCTTTACATTACAAACACCTGTTAAGCATAAAAAAGAAAGAGATGTAGTATATAGATAAAAGAGAATCACCACACACTCGTAGTTGGATTATATACTAGAATTTAGTCAGTTAACCCTAAGAATGAATATAAATGCTGTAATTTTGTTGTAAAATGATGGCATATTAGCTCAACCTGGTTGGTGTCAAAGTAGTATCCATTCCCATCCCGATACAATTGTGGACCAATACTGTCAAAGCACCAGATTTCCTTGAATTTTTTAGGGTGTTCTGCATGTCTGAACACAAAGCCAGGGTTTTTCATCCTCCATCCCTCTGACTGAGGCGCAGACTGAAGAATAAACTAACTTTCTGCCATGGGGGCCAAGTGTGAACAAAAAAGTCTGGAATTTTCTGGGGAGGCTACCCTGGTACTTTCTCAGAAATTCAGCTGCATGTTCGAGGACTTCTGGTGAGTTGCAGCTCAGGAAACCCCACCTCAACCCACCACTTGGTGCCTAAACCATCCAAGAACAGATATATGAAGCTGTCACATCTGTGAGATAATGATTCCACAGCTTTTGTCTTTTTGTGGACTTTCAAACATTTGTAGAAATTATCTGGACAAGCAGTGCCCCGACAGTCAAACACAACTGGATGTTTGGTCTTACATGAAGCTGCACTAAACTGAACAACAGTAAACACTAAACAAGAGATTACCTCAAATAAAAGTCAATGACAGTCCCTTAGTGTTGCATCTTCACAGGTGAAACCTTCCCTTCACTCCCCTCACAGGTCTCTTACACACAAAAACCCTTAAGTAGTCTTAATCATCCGTCCCCTCCCCCTTCGCCTCCTGCTGCATGCAAACACAGTTTTTATGCTGACTTTATACATTTTATGTATGCTGCACTTGTAAAGGGGGATTGTAGCGTTAGGCCCCCTCAGGCCCTGTGGGTCCGCTCCACCCTCCGTTATTTAAATGAAGTCCATGTTAACTCACAGTGCTGTGAGATTAGCTCGTGATTTCACCAGAAACAAACATGTCACAGTAGCAGCACTGGGTATTTTCTTTTATCCTGATCATTAGCATTGTTTGCAGAATCAGCGCTGTGGTGCTCAAAGTGTTCTCTTTGCAAAAATACACTTGATTCATAACGACAAAAACATGCAATAAAAGTATTGATTTAAAGAGCAAAATGGAGGTTTGAGACCTCCACTGAATCAGTTTGTGGGAAAATAATTATGGAACTATATTTTCAACAAAAGTTTATAAATGTTTGTGTTTGGAGTGTTGATTTTTAGCTGAACAGCTGTGAGTTAAGTACAGGGAGCATTGTTTAAGTTTATTAATATGGATACAAATAACAATTTTATTCATTAAAGGGGTGGATTTTTGATGTATTTGTCAACATCAGACTTTTGATTGTGGATCTTTAAGGTCTCAGGGATCAGTTGAAGATGAGGAGGAAGAATGACTAAAGAGGAAAAATGAAGTTTTGGTGTGATGTGAACCAGCAGAGAACAGCAAGTCGAGGGAGGGACCAGCATAACCAGAAAATCTCTGACAATTTGTTCATTCTAAAGAAAACCATGTCTTCTGCTGAACTGTTTTAAAATCATGCCAACTTTATGCCAGGGGTGTTCAAACTATGTCCTGGGGACCAACTGCAGGCCATAGTCAATTTTTAACTGGTCTAATCGTAAAAATAAAAGGAAATGTGGCTCACATTATAACACAAAGCTTTGGCTTAATGGTTGAATATGGGCCAGTGGAGCACAACAGCAACAATCATGTTAAGGTTTTCTAATGTCTGCTCATTCTTGAGGTCTCATAGGGCCCTATAAAATTTGTGATCATGTAATTGTGACCGGAATTAGGCATTAAATGCAGAAATCAATATCTATACAGAATATCATGGAAAAAAATTGACATTTTACGTAAAAACATTTTTTTCTGACTGAAATGGAACATTTTTATTGGGAAAATGCCCCGAGGGGGTCACTGAAGCTGCGAAAAATGCACGTTCACTTACTCTAACCCTTCTTTTTCCCTCATTAAGGATGTCAACATGTTACAGCAGCTGCCTGAGACACCGGCCGACCCTGCGTAAACACCGAAAGCGATCAGGGCGTCCTCAGCTGCCATTCATTACCAAGGATTGCTGGGGTTGAGGGGTAACAGTTTACAGTTTATGACTTTAAGATTTGTTTATACAGTGTCTCAGGGTTAAATTTGCGTAAAATACCCCCCAAAAAATTATATAATTAAAATGTAAAAACGGGATATGGGAAAAAATTAAAACGGATTTGGGAAAAAAAATAAAACAGATATTATAGGGCTCTACATATATTAAGAATATCACATTAATCCTCTTCAATCATCACACTTCTGTGCAGTTAGTCATCTTTTTTGTAGTTTATTTGTGTTTTTTGTTTTATTGTGTCCAGGCCGATCCAGTGTCAGTCAAGTTGGGCTGCTAAAATCAGACAGTCTACCCCAAAATTCTCAACAATGAATGACTGTTTGCATCATGAAGCCATGTAGCCTTTGCAGAGATGTGGTGTGATGGTTTATTTCTCTGTAAAGTAAATTAAATTACACCAAGTACAGATGGTAGAATAAAAATGAGGTGTAAAGTAACCAAGCTATCCTTCATGCATCACTGCTGAAATGTGATTTTCATTTAACGTTTGCTGATCATAACTTATTACACTACAATGCTCCCATCCCGTCAAAGCTTACCGTGTTTCACCCATGTGTGGGAGACAACTACATTAAACACATGATGGGGAAATACCAGCACATTTTCTCTTTCATGTTGAGAAAGATTTTAGTTTGAGGGGAATAAATGTCCTCTTAAACTGAAATGTATGAAACAGACACAAATATTGTAAAAGCTTATCATGGCAACAAGAGAAACAAGTGTAAGAATGTTTTAATAATATAAAAATAAAACCAAAATAGAGCGTAGATTATAACCAGAGATGATCTGAGATTTCTCATCAGTGTTGAACATCAAGAATTGCCCCATGCAACTGACATTAACCGACAAGATTTTGTACCAACGTCCAATGAAATTGTCTTTAAATTGCTTTTGAACAGTAATTCTGAGCAGTTGTTGGACATTTCAGAAGATATCCTGCTGAAAATCCACACAGCAGCTCCACGAGAACACAATCTATCACCGACTTTGAAAATGACTGTGGCTCACTCATCCCTTCTGAAATGAAAAACTTCTCATTTTTAGCATAAGGACTAAACCCAAGTCCCCGTTTTTCAGTAAGATTTTGTGTTTAAAGATCTAAATGCTGTATTCATCATGTTCTGTATCAGATTAGACCACTAAGGTAAGCAGCCTCCCTGTGTGGGAGTGTGTCTGTATGTGCCTGTGTGTGTCTGTGTGTGTTTGTGTCCAGCTCTGATCCCAGAACTCTTTTTTATCCCTGCTACTTCTCTCCACTCTCTTTCTCTCCCCCTCCGTCTCTGTGCATGTTTGAGGCAGATTTCTAAAAAGGATAAGTTGGAGTGTTCACAAATGTGTGCCTCCTAACACCCACTCATGTCTCTTTGTACACTTTACTTGCAGCCACCTCACATCCAAAATGTGCTGCGAGTTTGAGAGGGATGAGTTGCTCTGATTCTGTCTGTGTGCTCTATGCTGAGGCTAAATTTGCTATGTACCTGTGTGTGGTGCTTTGTTAGGCCAACTTTTAATTGGGACAGAGATATTGGAAATCACTGATATTGGTGATCTGCTACCTCACCACCATTTCTGCCTCTTGCCTTTACATTGATATTTTCATGCAGCGTCTTCATATGTGCTCGCATTCAAATGTTGGTAACAAACTCCAGAGAGGCTATTCAGACATTTAACTTGTTTGATTTCAGAACTATATTCTGTTGAACTTTACTCACTTATTGTGTCCTGCCCAGTGCTAATTTTGTTGACTAATTATTTACATGATAGATTTTATCAAAAACCTTTTTTCTCCTGATGAAAACTACACAGTAACTGTGTTGTTATATAGATATTGATATTGGATGTGATGCTTTGTGAACTGGAGGACCAGCGAATCTCATTTTAAATGTGAATACAGGTAATGTGGGCATGGATGTATTAACAAATACCGATGTATAACATAGAAACTCTGAGAGTGGATGAAGGAGTGAATAACTGCGAAAGAACAGATGTATTCTGATATGTGAAAGCACTTTGAGTGTTCAGAAAGACTACAAAAGTGCCATACACGCTCAAGTCCATTAACTGTTCAGATGTCTGCCGTGTCAGTAACAATGGCGGAAGAGAAAGTGATCTGACTCATCTGTTTGAAGAAACAGTCTCCTTGTCTCCAGCTGCTATTAGTGGTAGTGGTATTTCTATACTTGTTTTCTAGGTGATTTTTAATGAATTAAAGCAAATATGGCACATGTGGGGCACATAAAGCAAAACCAACCATATGGATTCTGCCAAGAGAAGTGGAAGTTAACTTTTGTAGCCTCGCAGCTGGTGACATAGGCTATAAAACTGAGTTTGTTGGCATGGCCAGTACAGAACATTGCTTTGTAGCCAGCTGCAGTCATAAGTTTAAACTCATTTTCACTTAAAACATGGCTTTAAGTCTCTGACATTGGCCATGGTTATATATATATATTTTTAAATTCTGAATCAATTTTTCAGAATTAAATGATATGAACTAAAACTTCATGTTAACATGGAAATAGTAATGCTGAATATAGGTTTACATGGAAAACACGTTTATTCTCTTTGATTCAAGGCCTGGGGGTTGGGAATGGTTCTGATGGGACAGGTGGCGGACATGACATAGTGACATATTTACATCTACCAGAAGAAAAACTCTGCATTTTAATGCTTACGTCCATCCATTTATTAATGATTTCCAAATCTTCTAATGTTCTTCTTCAATAAATTGTCTTGGCTTGAGTCCAACACTTGCTATGGGTGGGCTTCCTGTTCCAGTCAGTGTCCCATGCTTCATCGCGACAGGACAAGGGAACGAGCACGCGCAAAAGGACCATAATTAATTGAAAGTGGGATGAATGTACACATGATCGAGGAATTATTTAATTCGGATTTAAAATCAGAATAACCCAGCCACTTACTTTGGAATTAAGTCTTATCAAAATTATCATTCTCATTCTGAATTAGGTGATTACATGGCCATTTTTGAAGAGTATTTTAGTTTTATTTGGAATTAAAGGGGAATCAAAGTTCTCATGTAAATGTGAGAATTGAGAATAATCCTAAAACATGTTAAAAAACAGAAAAAGTTCCTGCTGTCGCTGATCTGCTACCTCACCACCATTTCTGCTGCCTGGATGTGCTTACTTTTTTTTTCGTGGAAAACTGTAACCAGGCAACCCCAACTTGTAATAATATGTAGATTTAGCTCTGCTTGTTCTGACATTTTAAAGGATTACATCTCCGTGTTTAAATATTTGAGGTTCCTTCAGATGAGTCGGTCTCTCTTGTTCTGCACTAGTATGACACTATTCTCATGTCAGACTGACTTGATCATGTTTTACTTGCCATACAGTAAAGGTCATTTCTGTACAGTGCTGTTCTATACCCATTGTGTGCTTTTTACGCCCACAGTTTACACATCAGCTGCTCACACGGCATTAGCAGCCACGTTTGGTAAGATCCGGGGCGGAGGTGACCCTGTATCGTTCAACATTAGACCTGAAGAGAGCATTAGTAAATATCTGCACTGTATTGTTGCTGCTTCCCCTCTCTGAGCTTACTGTCAGAGCTGAGGCTTGTTGCTCTTTATAAGGAAAGATGACACAAACAGTGGCATAAAATAGGTCAAATCCATATGGAGGAAAAGTGTGTATACAGGAATGTGGGAACAGTGACAATAAGGATGGGGAATGATAATATGGAGCATTACAGAGTGGCAATGCAAACCACCTCTGCTGAGGGCTGTGCAGCCTGCCACGTTTCTGTAATATATTAATATATTCAAATAAGACAGATACATAGAGCTTATTTTATATCCAGATGATGTGCACTTCTACTGGCTTGGCAAGTGATAATTTTATTAAGGGCTCAATTGTATTTTTATATCAATAAGATTAAATTAATACCTGTTTGATACCACAGTGAAAACTATAAAAGTATATAAGCACTCAGAGCACAAACCTCCATGTAGGCATTTCAAACATTGTCAAGTGAGTTATGGTTAAATATCAGGAAAACCAGCCTAATTAGCAATGTTATAAAAAATGTTAAAATTTGGACCTGGATCAACACTTAATTGAATAACTTCCTCCTTGTGCCCTGATCATGTAAAACCAAATGAGTTATTAGTAAAAATGTGGAAAACTACATTATCTGGAAGTGTTAACAAACCTTAAAAAAAATCCTGTGTCCACACCCGGATTTGGATCACTACCAAAATTAAAATACTTCATCCTTCTGCCATAATCAACATGCCCTGTCTTCCAAATCCATCTGTCAGTGTTTGATTTGTCCTTAAGGTCGGGTACTCGGAACCGAATCAAAAATGGTAGGTATCGGGTACCCATAAAAATTACTTTTTGGTTTTGCTTATCGGTTCTAGGATGTGCACCCTTTTTTTTTTTTTTTAAACAATGGCTGCCTGTCTGTAACGTGACTACACACTTCAATTTTTGTTTCAGTTTATTTCTCAAGGATATTTACTTATTTTAGCCGACATTATTTACTGTTTGCACTGTAATTCTTGATGTTTATTTGCTGATTTGCAGCAAATGCAATGCAGTTTAGTATTTTAACTAGTGCTGTCAGACGATTAAAAAAATTAATCTAATTAATAACCAGATTTATAATTAATTAATCTAATTAATCGCATTTTAATCTCATATCTGCTTAAAGTACCCAAATAAAGAATTTGAATTCTAGGATATTATAAAATTGTAGTGCATGACTAATCAAATGAATACACTAAGAAGTGAAGATTTATAGATCCACATTTTTATTGGTGACTGAATAAAACCAAAGTCAGGACAACTTGTCCAGAAAATTCTAAGCTCAATCAGGCAACTCAAATTACACTTTAAGTGTGTTTCATAAATCAAATTTAAAATAAGAAAAAGGTCGAGGACATCCAGCAAGACAATTAGGCCTGATGCATTATTAAAGAATGTAGTACAAATATAGATAAATAAATTCAAAACTAAAATAAGACTAAGTCTTAAATATGCCATTCCTGTTTGCACCTGAGCTTTGTTTGATTTGACTAGAGACGCATGTGTGAAGTGACGTGCCACTGCCATGTACGGGTCCTCCAGCTGGCCAATATCAAAATGTTTGTGTGATATGATTAATCTTGCGATTAATTTTTGTAACACATGAATTTGCGATGTAATTAATTAATCTAATTAATGCACCAAAGTGACAGACTTAATTTGAACACAAATGCCACTCAGGCAGTATTTTATTTTTGTTTACCATTTTCTTAGAAGGTAAAAGAATGAAGTTACTTTTGCTAAACAAGCATTTGACCATGTATTTTTTTATACTATTTTGAAATCGAAATGAAGAATTGTTTAGAACCGGAATCGATAAGCAGAACCAGAATCTGAATCGGATTCACAAAAATCCTAACGATGCCCATCCCTATTTATCATGATTAGTCCACAAATCAACAAACAAAGATGCAGACCAACAGAGAAACTAACCAATGCTGTCAAAAACACAACGTCCTTGGCGTAGGTGAAAAATAGAAGTCCAAAGCACACACTATTTTGTTTTCACCATGATTGCAATGTGTGCATGCAAAACACAGATGATAAATAAGATCTGGTTAAAGAATGACAAATACATCGGGGAAGACATGGAATTGCTGTATTTTTCCTTCTGCCAATATTTTTTTCTAAGTACTTTTTTCTAAACCTTTTTAACTTAAGACACAATATGAATTTTGGCCCATGTTGTCCATCCTCATTTCTGCTTTGATACCACATGGGTTATACTTTCTACTCGACACCATTATTACTGAACACCATTATTACTGTGACCCTGTGATGGCCGGCTGATAATGAGTGACAGCGGGTCACTTTCCTCCCCATTTCCCAGTAAGGACGCCTGAGAATCGATCGCCAGGGTGAGCTGATTATTGATCTGGATATTGAGATGAAAACCCACTGATCCCTGAGTTATAAATCATTCATTACACTAATAAGTTGCCTCTTGGATCTTAGCTACTTAGCTTTCACTGTATAGCCTTAATGCAAGCACTGTAAATACACAAACTCCACCGAGGCAGTCTGTCTTCATGAAGTGCTGTAAGGCCATAAATGAGCATTAAGCATAAAAGATCACATTAATGCACTGCTGAATGCTTCCTACCTCATAAAATCATTTTAATTAAGGATGATTGAGAGACTCTTAGCTGTTTTTGTGCATAAACAAAGGCTATGCAAACTAATAACCTTGGGGGATTACCTTGGGATATGACCAGTCATTTGGCAGCTACAGCATTACAAAGATATTTAGCAACAACATATTGCAGTCTTGGAGATTGTAAGGGACAAATACAGAAGCGGGGGATGTATAGGAGAATGAGGACATGGGAACATATAGGGTAACAGTAGTGCCTGCAGTATATACATCCCACCAGGTCTGGGCGAATAGAACTCCACTGATAACAACCCACCAGAAGACTGCAACAGACTGGAACCAAGCTGTTTGAGGACGACTCAACCTGCTGGAAATGTGTGTGCAGAGCTGCTACTATGGCATGCTAAGACTCTGTTAACATGCAGATGAACTACAAAGTCCATACAAATCTATGTCATTGTTTAAAGAACAATTTATAACATGCACCCATTCTTTATAAGATAAGTCGTTATAACTAAACTGTGAAACATGTCCTGGTAAAATAGGCTTTATCTGCTTCTTTATAACTAGCATAGGACATCAAAAATAAATTTTAATTGAGCATTTAACGCCAGTTTAAAACCTGCTCTGATTACTGAAGACATGTTTTCTGTGGAGTTACAGTTCACTTGTCCACATGACGACAGCTGAAGTCAGAGGACTGGAGATTTAAAACAGTTTCCATTAAAAAAAGGTGCGACATCTCAGATAGATACACAGTACAAGACATGAGGCAGGGGGGAGCGAGGCGTGAGGATAATCTGTGTGAGTAATACTCAACAGTGAGCACAGCAGGACCTCCCCTTCAGAAGCCATTAGAGCAAACACCCACTCAATAACACCAGCTGTGACTCACAAATATAGAAATAGTTCTAATCTAACACTTACACGTTAGGAATAATCAGCGATAACCCAAACCCCGCATATTTAATATGCAATAGTTTGACACTACTTAATGATTTCTTGTGTGAATTTTTTCATTCAAAGTTTAGCAATGTGCCATCTGGATTATATTTACCTCAGAGGACTGCTCACATTGTAGACCACCATTTTTGGGTCATCATAGAGGTTACTAAATGTGACGAAACCCCCAACTCACACCCCTGTTCCTTAAAGGGACACACCAGCATTTTTGTTGTTTTTGTGTCTTGCCTCACTCCAAGTTTGTGACAAGTAGGTAAACATAATTCTTTCAACTGTTTGTCTAGTAACAAGTAAAATGCAAAGCTCACTTAGCTTTACCTCTAACACTGGGAATCAATGGGTAGTGTTACCCTGCCCCTGCCTACAGTCATCATTTAAACTCTTCAGCATCTCTAAACGGTGTGCTTGTCGTGACTTGTTTTTTTTCATACCCCTGTAATGTCACATTATCTTCTACTACCTTCAAATTATCTTCTTTTACTTCCAAACTGAGGCTTTGTTTGGTTGACCTTCTTACACGGTGGTTTTCGCTATAAATGTGACGTTCATGAACAAGGCAAGTTTCTGCACAGCTCTTTTAAGTGAATGATGAGAGCTGATTCACAGTTGTGAGTCGTTTGTTTGCGAGTCATTCTCAAATGCAAATTGCCTGCAAATTTAAGAACAACCTAAGCAGTGAATAACCCCATGCAGCGCAAAATCATGGCTAGCAGTCACAGTGTTAGCATTGGCAGCATAAGCATTTAACACAATGCCTTCTCCAACCAACTTCACAGAGTTTACTTACTGCCGCTGTGATCCTGCCACACAGACGACTCCATTTTGCAGTTGTGTCTTTGTTTAATTCACTTAAGACAAGTCAGTTAGGTTCAGTATTAAACTGTGCTAAAGCCTGACCTACAGAGGGGTGGGAAATATGGCCTAAAATTAAAATCCCTTATTATTTTCCACAAAACCTTATTTACAATTTTGATCAATTTTGTGCTAAAAACAAACAAAAAAAATCCAAGTGACACAAAAACGAAATGAGTCAAGTTTTGCCTTGTATGTTACCAAAATACATACCCAAACCAAACAGAATTTCCTCCCTAAGGTTATAGTGTTATAGTGCATGTAATGAGATGTTGATTATGTAGTTCAAATGTAGGCATGTTCGTCTATATAAAAACAGAAAACAGGGCTATTTTTACTGCATATTAACATTGAACTCTCTGATCAATATTTCACCTTATTTTTTAAACTTTTTTAATTTAAACACAAACATACAACAACAAAACTATGACATATTCACATGCTCATCTTTTCTGACAACGTATCCTTTAGACATTTTTCCTATTTAACGAACAATCCAGCTGCAACAATCGCTTCTCCCCAGTGTGCCCAACGAACACATGCAGTATACAAGAGTAATAGACGATTGGCATCAAAAACAAAAAAGGCCAACTCCAAGAGTCCCACCTACAAGTCACAGTGTAGGTGACTCTTATTATGTTACATCAAGTCAGCACTCCTCCAAATGATTTTATCAGCAGAAGCATTACAGGTTGCCATCTCTTGATAAATTTGGTTTCTGAAGATGTATGGCATGTTTTTTTTTTTCAATTTAATATAATTATAGTACCTCTGGATCCAGACATTATGGCTGAATCCCAATTCTACCCCTTGGCCCTTTCCCTTCATCTTACTCCTTCCCCTTAGCCCTCTGTTTTGAGAGCCAAGGTGAAGGGGTGAAAACACACAGCTGAGAAACGAGGCGCCTCTTGATTCTCGCTACGTCATCACCCAGAGCCGCTTGCTGGCTGTGACGTAAGCAGCTATGATAATAACCGAAGCTATGGCTGTGAAAGCTAGCTTTTTATAACGAGAAATTTTAAAATGTGACCAACAACTAAAAGCATGATTAATATTTACTTTATGATTTAAAAATTACTTATAATCAAGTGCTCCCTTCGGTCTCCGCTCTGCTTCATGTTGGTGGGCGCAGTGTATTATTGGAAATTCTCATACCCCTTTGTTTCAAGTGAGGCCCCAGTCTGTCTTTGTTTCGAGGGCTGTGTAGTCCTTTCCCTTAGCCCTACGGAGAAGCGGGACACCACTTCACTAGACTTGAACGTGCAAAACCAAGGGGTAAGACAAGGGCTATAGGGTAGAATTGGGGCGGACCCTAGATGATGATGGTTCCAAATTCAATCATCTGCTTGTAATACACTTCACGGCTGCGACTTAAATAGTAATATTTCACCTCATTTAACAATTCAAATATTAGCCTAAACACGAGCATCTTAAAAACCTGATAGGGCCTTCCTCATAAAAACTGCATGACGACAAGTTACAATTGATGGAAGTCGAGAAAGACAAAGCACTTTTTTCATTTTTAAATCTGCATTTGAATGAATCTATTTAACTAGTATATGACTCAGCCCTACATAGAATATATCTTTTCATGGAGAGGAACAAAGAATCGCTCTAACTTTGCAGGTAATATTTGAAGTAGTGTAAGCACCCAACACAAAAACAACCAAAGTGTAGGCTGAGTTACTTCAATCTATTTAGATATTCCTTTGAAAAACTCTGCATATGGTACCTTGAAGGGGAAAAACTGCATAAATAATGTAGTCATGCATGCACAGATGCATTTGTACAGTATATCTGCAGGCTCAGCTTTCCCTCTTTGAATCTGGAACATGAGGTTTGCTTTGCCTTTTTTCTTCTTGTAGAATAATATTGAGCAATTGATCACTGAATCCACATTTTATCCATACTGTTGTATGTTATAAGCCTCCGAACATAGTACAGAGAGTGTATCAGAGCGCAGTCACAAAGCAGAACACACACCAGAGCTGCATTTACAAACATTTTTATCTGGAGCTCTGCACACATGTACACATCGACTTTGGCAGGCGGAGCTGTGATGTCTGATGTGAGAGGACTAGTATTGTAGGATTTGGCTTCAACAAGCGAACAGACTAGAGCACCATGTGGAGGGAAACACTGCTGGCTCTCGCTGCCATGTATGAAACACCTGAAGCAGTGAGGGACAGTAAGTGGATGAACGACTGACCACAGTGTTCTGTGTAAAGAGAAGAAACAGAGAGCAAAGCTGCAGACAGATAGTTTAACGTAACGGTCTGTTTGTGATAATAAGCAGCAGAAACAACCACTGGATCTGATTCATCAGCGCTCTAACAGCAGGGCCACTGTCCACGTTACCTAGCTTCATGCTGGGGTTCAGCCTCTCCTGCAGCGCTCACTTCCTCTGATGACTGATATTTTAAGTGGCCCTGAGCTACAGAGTGCTTTTCCCAAGGTCAAAAGCATACTACGATGTTTGCCTTGCTGGCATGCAAAGCTAAATATGAGCCAATCATCAGAGAGAAAGCACAGTTAGCTCAGGCATGACCTGATCTTTCCACAAAGAGCAGATATCTGCTGCTCATCGCTGTGTCATTCATCGAATCGCAGTGAACGTTTGTGGTGAAGAAGAGCTGGGGTATGGAGGTCGTCGTCTGTTCACAGTAAACAGGATCGGCTGTATGTGTGAGCTTGATAAGAAGTGACCGTGGGACTTGGATGTTGAGGTAATTTGTTGTGAGTGGTACCTCAGAGCACATGGATGAGAGAAGAAGCTGTGCATCGATTTACAGGGGCTGTGATATAATTAGAAAAGGCAGATTTTATATATGTTGAGTTAAATGATTCTAATGAAGGTCTAATGTTCAGTAAAATCAGCTAGTGACAGTAATATACTTGCCGGCCACTACAACTCTGTCTTTGTTTAAAAAATAGGAAGAACAGTTTCATGATCTATCTAATTTCAAGACCATCTAATAGTTTTTGTGCAATCAACCAATATGGATGCAAAAAATAATACAAATACAGTCAAAAAATAGAAGTCCAAAACACCCCGTATGTGGAAGGGACGTAAATTGTTACTGTTATTGTTAATGATAGAAATAATGTATCATCAGATAATTGCCTAAGAAGCTGATATAAAAACGTCAGCCTATGTAACAGATGATACTTTGGCTGTATACATTTTACATATACTGTACATCCCTTAATGATCTGAATATTGGCAGAAAATTTAAATGTACCGCAGTGGCTTACTTCTGTACACATTCATAAGTCAAACGCTTTAATTTATTAAAGGATAAAATGTTTTTCTTTCAGCATAATCTGTTATTTACTAAAGCTGACTCAATGTGGAAGGAACAGGTCAATTAAAGGTGGAGGCTTTGTGCACTTAACACAATGTCTCAGTCATTTTTGGAAATATCAGCATGTTGGAGATCCAATGTAATAAAAACAAACACCTTATCAACTAGAAAAGCACTTGGAGAGCGCAGACCTCCGCCAGCGCCACAGTCCTCACCCATATTGTGATTTTCACCATAAATATTACTCCTACCTTTATTTCATCAAAATATTTAAATTCCTTGACCATGAAAACATACCATCAGCAACTGGATTCATAATGATATCTATTTTAGTTCAGTAGTTATTCACAGAAATCAAAAAAAAAAAAAAAAAAAAAAAAAAAAAAAAAAAAAAAAAAAAAAAAAAAAAAAAAAAAAAAAAAAAAAAAAATAAAAAAAAAAAAAAAAATATAAAAAAAAAAAAAAATATAAAAAAAAAAAAAAAAAAAAAAAAAAAAAAAAAAAAAAAAAAAAAAAAAAGGGTGGGGCGGACCCTAGATGGATCAACACCAAAATCGAATCAGTTCTTCCTTTTCCCATGCTAAACATTTCCTGAAAATGTCATCAAAATCCATTCATTATTTTTTGAGTTATTTTGTTCACAGAAGGATGGACGGACAGACAAACAAACTCTCCCAAAAACATAACCTCCTTGGCGGAGGTAATTATGCTCATCGATCCACTTTTTAATAAACTTTTTATTGAACCTGTTGAAATGCTCTTGAGGAGCAGCCTTCTCTGTTTTTGTGTCAGCATCAAACAAAGATTCTGATATTTAATGTCATGTTCTGTTAACACATTAATCAGCAGTTTTTCAGTCCTTCCAGACATCATTTGTTGCACATCCTATCACATTTTTGTCAAATCACGCCATGCTTCAAGCACTTCACCTCCTTTTGCCTTCATGAACTCATGACATTAGTGTATGAGCATAAACAAAAATCAAAGTGATTTTTCAAGAAGACACTAATTCTCAACTGGAACCAGTTCTCCTTTCCCATTCTTGATAAATCACATTGGGTTATTTCTCCTTTTAATGATCAGAAATGCAGACAGACTCCTGCCTTCTGTCACAAAAACAAAAATGATCTGCATCATACTGGCAGGCGATGTAAAATCTTTAAGTATTTGTGCAATACAGGCAGTGCTTTTTTTGTTTAGTTACCTCCGCCAAGGAGGTTATGTTTTCGGGAGAGTTTCTCTGTCTAAGAACAAAATAACTCAAAAAGTTGTGGATGGATTTGGATGAAGTTTTCAGGAAATGTTCAGCATGGGAAAAAAGAAGAAGTGATTCAATTTTGGTGTTGATCCGGATCAGTGTCTGGATCCGCCATGACGAGAAGTGCGATTTTGGTGAAAAACTACTGAACTAAAAGAGATATCATTATAAAACCAATTGATAATGGTATGTTTTCATGGTCAAGGAATCTAAATATTAAGATGAAATAAAGGTAGGACTAATATTTATGGTAAAAATCACAATATGGGAGAGGACTGTGGTGCTGGCGGAGGTCTGTGCTCTCCAAGTGCTTTTCTAGTTTGATATGTGATTGAGTAGCATTATGGTATGTTTCTTTACTTCTATCATCAAGAACCATATGGTATTTCAAAGTGTTAAAACATTGTAGGGATGTGTGATATTGGCAGATACAAGCTTAAAATGTGATAATCTGTATTTGAATATCTGTAAATATTCCTAGTTGTTCATGCTGCACATTTTGTATATACACTGCATTTGTTTTGCATGAGTTTTTTTTTTAATTCTATCTATTTTTTTTAGTTTTACTTCTGTTGTACCAGAGATAAAAACAAAACAAAGTATCATTTTGTAGAAAACCAAATGTTTTTGTTGTTTCTGAGTCTGTTTCTAACACAAGCACTGTAGCAATAAGAGGAACAGGTCATTTTTGAAAAGAGGAGACATTGTGCTCTTGACAAAAATGAGTCTGTATATTGGTATCAGTTGATATCGTAATAATGAGTTTGGAAATAATGGCATATCAAATGTAGGCAAAACTTCAAAACTGTGCATCCCTAACATTTTGACTTTGATATGCAGAAAAGCCGCCATTGCAACTGAGACAGTGTGTCTGAGATTATTATGGTAGTGATAAAATGACTCTTGACTGATTAAGGCTTCATTTTGCAGTAACATGCAACAGTGATATTTAATTTTGACAAAGAAATAATCACAGTTACAGACAAAATAACATGTTTGTGCAGAAACTTTCTTTCTGTTTTGGTTTTAAAGATATGACTGAAAATCTTGATGTTTCTGTTCTTTAGTTTACCACTGCTATTTGAAACATATATTTAGGCCTGTCCCGATAACAAATTGTGCTGGACGATAATTGTCCAAAAATTTATTGACGATAAATGATATTATTGTCAATAGTTTTTCTCTTTTAGGAAAAAAATGCATGCAAATAAAAATAATTATACTAATCAAAAACAAAAATTAGACCCTGTCTCTGTAAAGAAAAAGCAAAACTCCAATAAAAACAATAAATAAAGGGAGTTTATGCAGGAATTATTTGTGACTTGTACTTTCTCCCAGTCAATCCGTACTGTCTGTCAAAAGTTTGTAACAATGCTGGCTTTTTAACCGTATTGAGGGATTGTATTTCTTTTGCAATGTAGCGAACGACACTGTCTGTGAGCACGTTCCATTTCACTCTGTTTAATTTGTATTTACGTTGCAGACCAAATGCCTCAGTAAACGCGGACTGTCAAGGACGAAGGCTCCGGTGCACCTCCCCTTCTTCATCGTCACTACTTTCAAACAAATATGAAATATCATCTCGTTGGTGTTCATGAGCTCACACCTTGTTCATTCTGTTTAAAACCTACATAATCTCACATTGGTACTGTGGCATTTGGCTTCGGAACCGTATCTTTTGTGACATCACTCATATTAGCGTTTTTTTCCTCGTTACTCCTCAGGACGCTCGCTTCAGCTCCAAGCTCCAAGCTCCAAGTGTACACGCAAGCGCCCCCCCCCCAAAGATTGCATGAGTGACAAATGCTCACTCAGCTATAAATCCGCTACAGAACCGATGCACCTCGGTGTTAAGAAAGAGAGATGTAGTGAACCATCTTCTCATTTAGCCTCTTGACATGCACATGTCAGTTTATCGAGGCCGGCAAAATTACCGAGGACGTTTTTATTTATCGTTCAGTTAATTAATTTATTGATTATCCTGACAGGCCTACATATAATTCACCATTACGAAACAAAAGCTCTTAAAAAGATCAGAATATTTAGACACTGTCTGAAGATCAAGTGTGGGCAAAAATTCAAAACTGTGCATCCCTACATTTTCAGACATATGTGACATGCAGAAGAGCTGCCAGTGTTTTTGTGCAGCTGAGACAGTGTGTCAGAGTTTGTCAGTGATTATTATGGTATGATAATAAAATGACTCATGACTGATTAAGGCTTCATCTTGCAGTAACAGGCAACAATAGTATTTAATTTTGACAAAGAAATAATTGTGGTACAGACATAATAACATGTTTGTGCGTAAACATTGTTCTTTCTCTTTTGAAGACATGACTGAAACTTGATGTTTCTGTGATTATTTTGCCACTGCTATATGAAATAGATATTTTATCATTTTGTAACAAATGCTCTCAGTAGGTACAGAAAATGTAGACACTCTGGACATGCCTGTGTTTAGGTTTTTTGTTGGTCATTTTTAATGCAGGGTTACAAGAACCAGTCCGTATCATCACGCAGTAAAAATGCTGTCACTGCACAGCCCTACTCAGCAGCACAGCACGGTCCGAATGACTGAAAAACGCGCGGCTGTTACGCACGAAGGCCTCCATGAGCGCCTCTTTCGACATGCTCCCACAAAGAAATCAGTGCAGAAAGGGCATGCAAGCGTCCACTCTGCAGATGTTTCCCCTGCGCGGACTTACCTTGCAGCCGAACATGAGGGACAGGGTCCGGTTGCTGCAGATGACCTTACACTGGCACATGACAGGCGAGAGACACTTGAGGTTCCTGACAGGCAGAGACATCAGTTCTCGGACCTCACAGACACGGAGCACAGCTCGTCGCTCCGCCGCCGCTCGCGCACAGCCACACGGTACAGCCGAGCCGCGGGGAGGAGGGGTCAGCGCTGCCGGGAAACGGGGGGCAGCTGCTCGGGTACCGTGGACGTGCTTTTACGCAGATTTACGTCTCGCATGTTTGTGGAGTTCAAAGCTCACGTCCGTGTCCTAACAGAGGCATCATGTCCGAACGTAGCACTGACAGCATCATTCATGATTTGTACCAGGCTATAATTAAAATCCAATCTCTCTCTCTCTCTCTCTCTCTCTCTCTCTCTCCCTCTCTCTCTCTCTCCAGCTCTCTCTTTACCGTAAAGTTTGTACATAACGCGCAGCTGGAATCGTAAGCAGGCACACTGGATGGATCATAAAGAGGCTGAATAAAGTACACTGGTGTAATGATGATGATACCCAGCGGCAGAGTGAAAATTATATTGCCTGTAATGATAATGTCAAGCACACACACATCCACACACATTGATCTCCAGGCAATTAAAGCAGGATAAGGCCACACATCCACATCCTGCTCCATCATCAGCACATGCTCCGGTGTGAGCGCCGCTCCCCCTGTTGGATGGACAGAAAAATGCTGAAAGAACTGTCCAAGGTCCTGAGATGTTGGTGAAATGTGAGCACTGAGGACTGCAAAATGTCCCTGTTGTGGATTTTTGGCAGATTTTTTATCCCTTACACTAACAGATTCTTAAGTTATTTTTTATTGGACTGATCCAGTCTATTTGTTCACACATCAGTCTAATTTAAGTCCCTTCATTGTACTTGACTTTGAATTTATTTGTTGTTATTTGTATGACTCATCTATATTTCTACGCACAAACTACTCCAAACCAATTGCCCAGAGGGATTAGTGAAGTTGTTTGAATTTAATTAAATTGAAACTGTTTTCCTATTGAGCTAAAAACCTGGGTGTGAATCACCGTCACACTGACTCACACAAGGACAATATTACTCGCTGGTGTTTGTTTGCATCTGTGAGCTCAATAAGTTGATATTTACTGATTTTTGACACCATCATTATCTGACAGAAAAAACGTTTATGGATATGTAGATAACACAAGAATGTCTGACATTCTAAGTAATGACATAGTTTGTATTTAAAAGCTACACTAAAAAAACTTTTTAAATTTTTTTTTTTATTTTCTCATTAGGAGCTGACACTACAGCAACAATTATATAAACATCCATTGTCTTTAAGGCCCCCAACTTTCGATCAATCAGTCAATGAATCTTTATTTGCATTACATAAGTTCATAACAAGCGTTAGCTCAAGACATTTTACAGTAGAGCAGGGTGAAGCCATTCTCTTCTTTAAAAAAAAAAAGCATATATATATATATATATATATATATATATATATATATATATATATATATGTATGTGTGTATTAGGGATGCAAATTATCGAGTAATTCATTAATCGATAGTTGTTTTATCTTATCGATCGATGATCGATTAATTGATAAGCGGCAATTTTTCCGCGAAGCTGAATTCCCCTCTGAATCAAAAGGTTCCTTTCTATGAAAATGCTATCTTTCTTATGAAAGAGAAAATGCAAATCATATTCCTTAATAAAAGATTTATTCCTAACAGAATGTGACGTATTGAGGTGATAATTTAGCAAAGTTGTGGAGGAGTTGTACTTTGAAATACTTCCACAGATGGTGCATTTGGTGTTTTTGTCGTCATTAACCAACTTGAAGTGGTTCCATACCGAACTCCATCTTGTACTCTTCATCCTGCCAGCTTACCACTTCTCGATTGTCTTGTTATTGTTGTCGTCTTCTTCTTCTTCGATTAATTGCAATTAATTTACTTTAATCGAGTAATTTCTTATCAACGATT